>JAHEWH010000021.1:0-600000 GCA_020726485.1 Halenospora varia | reverse complement strand
GCATTTGGTCTTTGATCGCAGTGTGACGGAAAGAAGCCGTCATGCAACGGGTGCGACTTCGTTTATCACACCACTTGCTACTATGATCTCGACAGTGATCACAGGCGGAAAGGCGCCTTGAGACGTGATATCCGGCAATTGAAGGAAGAAAATGAAAAGCGGGATGTCATCCTCGAAGCCATCAGAAAAGGGTCGGAAGCAGAGGTCGATAATATCATCCAATTAGTACGTACCAATCCGGACGAGCCCTACGGCTCCATCGCCGAGAGTATCAAGAGAATGAGCATCAATCCCGCGAAGAGGCTTGGTGACGCTCCCACACTGGAAGGAGAACTCGAGGAATTCTCTGCCAAATCGCCTCTCATCAAGGCTGACGAAACCCGCCATTATGGTCATACATCCAATCTAGCCTTGATGGGTTCCGAGGATGACCTATCTCTGAAGGCAGTGGATCAATTTGGAACATGGACCAGTGTGACGAATGATGCGGGCCTCATCCAACACCTCTTGAACCTCTATTTTACCTGGTCGCATCCTATTTATCTTCTATTCTCCGAAGAACTTTTCTTGCACGGCCTGCATAGCAAGAGGCTCGAGTACTGCAGTCCGATGCTGGTCAATGCTGTATTGGCCCTTGCCTGTAATTATTCAGATCGACCAGAGGCTCGAGCAGATATGAACGATCCCACCACGCTTGGGAACCGATTTTTCACCGAGGCGAAAAGGCTCCTCGCCGAAGATGATCGATCCTGCCTGACGACGGTTCAAGCTCTAGGGGTCATGGCCCTTCGACAAGCAATGAACAACCAAGACAGCAGCGGCTGGAAGTATACGGGTCAGATGATGACCATGGCAATTGAGTTGGGATTGCACCTGACGTATAACGTAAAGCCGAATGGAAAGGAGACAGCCATTGAGGCTGAAGCTCGCAGAATTACCCTCTGGGGAAGTTACGTGACTCAGACGGTGTGGGCCGTCGCTTTGGGACGCATCGCTTTCATGCCACGAACTGCCATCGAGTTAGAGAAGCCATCCCCCAGCGAACACCTGGAAATGAAGATCTGGAGGCCTCATGGTGACCCACGCTTCCCGCTGCATGAGCTGACCGGTCTTGAGCAACCGGCCTTTAGATACACACTACTCGTCCAATTGAGCCGCCTTTCTGAGATTGTCAATGACACCGTTCAAATGTTTTACGCGCCAAGAGATCGTATCACAAGTCGCAGGTTGCAACTACACCATGAAAACTTTCATCTGTGGTACAAAGACCTCCCCTCGGTTCTTGCCATTCGACAAGATGGGCGGCCCACTTTACCTCAAGTCATCACCCTTCAGTAAGTCATTGATAAATCCATGTCTATCATCATCAGCTCTAACAAGAACACACAGCATCTACTACCACAGCTGCATCATCCAGCTTTTTCGCCCGTTCCTCCGGGTGTCGTTCGTTCAAAACACAAAACCCCCTCGTCAAATCTGCACCGAAGCCGCTATCACTATATCGCAATTAATGGAGTTATACTTCAAAACGTACAGTGCGCGACCCGCCTTTTTCATGATAATTCACTGCGCCGTGAGCGCAGCCATCATCCACCTCGTCAACATCTCCAGCCAATACCCAGCACCTATGATCGCCGTCCAAGCCGCCGATTACCTGTCCGATGCCATACGAATGCTCCATGGCATGTATTTAAACTACCCAATATTGATCCGACACTTTTCGGTCCTTCGCAGCCTGATCGCAAAATGGGTTCCCGTTATCCCGAACAATGTTCGCGAAGCATTGGATGCAATCGATCTGCCCTTACCTGACTCCTCAAACAACAATTCGGCACTCAGCCCTCCACAACTAGTCTCCAACCCCCATTCTTCAACTGCCTCTGATGCATGCCCTTCGCCAACATTCGAAGACAGTGGACCCTGCGACTCCTCTGCTCCAGAATTCACCCAAATGACCTCAAACGTAAACGAGGGCATAGGGAAATCGAATGCAAGATCTCGAGAGTTTCTTTGGACGCCGTTCCCGGAAAATCCGGCAGGTGTGCCCGTTATGCTGCCAGAGTTTATATCGAATCAGAGTATGGATATTAGTAGGGTGCTGGATTCAGGTGTCGATGGCGACTGGGCTCAGTTGAATCGTGATGGGTTTACAATGGATGGAAGTGAGGCGTTTCTGGGTTTTGATTTGGTTGGGAACCAAAGTTTCTGAGTCACTGACTCGAAGTCGTAATGGAAGGGGGGAGGGAGGACAGAATAGATATATTTTTTATATCTTGGGATACTCTTACCGTCTTGGGTCATGCATTATTAAGTTGGCGAATACAGATCGGAGGCTAATTAAGTATTTGGTATGAATAAGCCACATCGTTCATGATATGCATTACGCTTAGGAATCCGCGAATACTCGTAATAGTCGGACTTCACGTCTCTCTTAGGGGCCCTACCCTAAGTCGGAGAGTTGTCGCGTTTTTGGATTTTGTATGCGATTCTGCTTATAATATAACTTTAATTTCTAGAATATGGCACGTGATATGAGAAACGCACTGTTATCTGAGGCTAAGACGCTAGCTAAATAGGGTTAGTGCGCTTGGCAGTGTGGCTGTGTCAAATCATTTGGAGAGTTTGGGCGGAAGCCGATTTCGCTAGTGACTGTACAGTTGGGTGCCAGAAGTACTTCGGTAAGTATTTGACCATGGTCCGTGCACCTGTAGCCAATCACCTCTGTTAAAAGTCAAACTGTGAACTGTGCTTGGTCGAATAAAATGGGCCTGCACGGACCATGGTCAAATACTTCTGGCACCCTACTGTAAATCGGGCAAGCCACCCACATGCGAAAAAGTCGAGTTCGCAAGCCCCTGCCCACCTGCGAAAAGTAGAGTTCGCAGGTCCCCACGACCCACCTCCCCTCCCCCACCTTTATCATCCAACAATCGCGCCTTCAAGCCACAATGGAGATCCCGCCCCACCTGCAAGAAAGAACTAATGATCTACTTCTCGAGCTCGAATCCGAGCTAGGTAAAGATGCCGCGAATCAGTTCATTTCAATACGCTCTGCGATATATTATGGAGACAATGGCCTTCCTGGCATTGATCCCCAAGTAGTCATGGGTCCCGGTAGCCCCAATGGAGATGACTCTTGGAAGCACGCCTTTACGCAGAATAGTGACTACAGCCCAGGAAACGTATCGATGTCGTCGAACCACGACCTGGATGAGATCTTAGACCCCTCGCCGGACTCAACGGGGAGCGTCAGTTACGAGTCAAGCCCTGCTTTTGATGACCAGGGTTCCCACTCTGAAGCTGACCTGGACATCCCCATGTGCCAGCGCTGTACCTGCGAGAAGTGTAAGAAGATCCAGGAGCGTGCCAAACGGAAGAGAGGCAAGCGTGCCTCCCTTAGAGACAGTTGCTAGCCTGTTTCCCCGGCCGGACCTCATCAATATCCTTGACAAGTATTGGGAGATATTAAAAGTCCATGGCCTCTTCGCAGATCAATCGCGCGATCCTTTCCAGTGGTCCAACGCAATCAACAGCCCGGTCCATGTTCAGCGTCGCGAGTATCATTTGATCTTGCGGAAGTTGGAAACGGATGATGACCTCCAGCAGTGGCGTCGGTTTGTAGCAGAATACCAAACCCTCGAAGGCTATAGTGAGTTTCACCGTCAAGCAACCAAGCAGAGGATCAACGGCACGCAGGCTCGCGGAAGTGGTGAGAATGATAATAACAAAGCCCACAAAGAATACGTGAAACACATATTTCCAGACGGTCATCCAGAGACTCTGTTAGCAGCCCCGGCGGCGCTCAAAAAGGACCTCCAGTTTGCCCGGCGATGGGCAATCTGGGTAGAAGGTTACGTTGAGAAGAATGACGGTCTGGTACCTGGTCTAGGCGTCGGGGTTGGTCTGCTTGTTGGGATGGAGATCAAGAAGAGAATGTGCGGATGGATCTAATTGGGGATCATTAAATGATTGCTTGTGCTGATGTGTGATCTAGTTACTCGACTGCCGATTACGACCATGCGTACCTCAAGTCACTCCTCAAGCACATTCACAAAGAGCGTTCGGATATTGTTAGCATGTGCCGGATACTGGAACCAGTTGCTGAGAGCCTGGTCAGAAACCATCAACTCAGCAGTCATGATGATTGGGATATTATCCCTAAAGAACTCGGACAGTATCTCTAGCCACCTGCTCGACACATTGTATACGGTCTTTTCTCTTTTGGAAGTAATGTTTAATAAATCTTGAAATATTGATCGCAAGACATTTGCATAATAGAATTCAACCCAATTGTTGTTTTCCCAATTCTCTCCCTTGCTCGTCACAAGTGACAATACAATCAATCCGCAGAGTGATGAGAAGGCTGCGGGCAGTTCAAGAGTGAATAGAATACTGATAATGATCGAGGAGCGGAAAGACAGTAACTCCCACGAAGGCTGTCACTTTCACCTGAACCGCGCTCGCACACTTCAGGAGTCCGTTACCCATAACTTCGCACCCAAATCTCTTCACCTCCTGGTATGGTTGATATTATCCCAATTGTCCAGTTGATCACCCTCCCTCACCATCATGTCGTACCTTCGCTCGCTTCTCTCGGCTACCCGTGAGGTTTTTCGTGTAGGAAGGTTTGACGGAGGTGGTTGAGAGTATGGAGTCTTCGCATCGTTTGATGGCAGGCGCAGAGGAAGGCGAAGGGGGAAGGTACGTCGGATTGGCATTCCTTAGGTTGTTGAGGTAGTTGGGTGTTTGATGAGTAAGTATAGAGGCATAGCAAAGCCGTGGTTGTGATTGTGGTGAAGAGGCCATGCTGGGGGAAACATTCAAGGCGGCATTCGAACCAGATCTTTGAACCAGTGGCAATAGCACCCGCCAGCTCCCAAATTCCACCAGAATCGGTGGCCTCTGGGCAGAACGCGGGAGTGGTGTGGACTGCAGCAGTACTGAAAATATGACGCTGGTCCGCGGCTGAGAATCGAAAGTTCTTTCCTTACGTTTCAAATATATTTTTAGACGTTTCAAAGTGCTCTCAAACAGAGTGACTCCAGTAAGCTTTACAGGTGACAGAATTGATGCAATGATATTCCTGTGGTGACGGAGCTAACAATATGATAGCTCTGATGTCAGTAGGATCCCTTGATTCATTCTTGACGACTGCGTTTCTTGCTCGAGCCCTGCATATCAGAATCCGAAGTAGCTCCAAGTTTGATCCTATCTAGTTCCGCCTTCAAAATATCCTTCTGTGCTTTGATGTTTGCATATGATCGCTCTACCTCACCGATGTCCCGTTTTATATCATGATATTGAACTAAACAATGTTAATGAAACGACTAAATCAAATAAGACGCAAAACCCACACTCTAGCTTCATTTTGGTATCTGAATTTCGTGTTAGCCCAAGTCTTATTAAATTGCCGCGTGAGCTCTATACCTTTAAGTGATTCATTTTCCCTCTGGAGCGAGCTTATACGAGCTTGTAACTTGTTATCTAGGGAACACAAGTGTAGTAGATAGTTAACTTGCCTTCCGTGTGTCGTTCTCTGGCTTGTAGGTTCTCTTGGGCGGCTTGTAGCCGTGCGTAGCTCATATGTAGTTGGCTATTATTAGCCTGGAGCTCACCAACGAATTCTGAGATAGGAGATAAGTATAGGAATAGTCAATTGAAGATAATACTGACGAATCAAAGTTCGTGTTATGCTAGGCAGAAGCCTAAGAGTTTCCTGAGGAATGCTAGCACTAGCACTGGAAGAGTTGCCTGCCATGCTTCGAAACATGGTATCGATTTCTCTTAAATCAGCAGGATCCAGCGTAGCAGGTTCGCGAAACTTACGACGAAGTAGAGTAAGTCGACCATCTTCACCGATATATGGAGCTTGTACCGAGTCCTTTATTATCAGGCTATGAATCAAGAGTGGTGAGTCGAATGCATCACTTACCAAATCAGCAGCAATTTTGAACCCGCCACCTGGTGGTACAGATTCCCCCAGGCTCTGCGGACTGTCACTAGATATGGTTATTACCCTTCTCTCTATCAACATAATTTTGTATATTGATTGACTCACTTATTCTGAGAGGGTGACATGTCTTCCCCTGTTTCTAGCGTAGTCTCTACAGGATAAGAGATCTCATCAACTGGATTCTTTCCTATCAGCACCTGTGTTTCCGTATAAATTGTCTTTGGCTCACATAGAAAGAGGCAGCATCTGAAATATCTCTTGCCTCGCTTAGGGGTGGTGCACTCATTTTGTTAGACAGGCAGATGAAGTAGTGGTGAGCGTGGGTGCTGGTGGCTGTAGTTGCTGTGCTTTATGTATCGGTGATAGACGTCTCGATGATGGATAAGGGAGTGTTAAAGCTGGGCTGTAGGTAATCTTTATACTTCTCAAGTACTTGGATCAACGATACGAAGTCTGCCTCGTCCTGGGGAGCACTCGTGCATCCGATACTTCCCTGCTACCTCGCTCTCGAATACGCGGTCGCCTGACTATAGATTCCTCTGTGTTGGTGGCCAAGTGCGAATGAGACATCGAAGTTGACCTTCTCCACCGCCGAATCTGCCTCGCTCACCCCTTGATTGTATCGGGAAGAGGGGGAGAATGGTTGCATCTCCAGTCCCTGCCATCGTACTCCTTGTTCCATATCATCACATGCAGTAGGATGCATCGAGGAGCAAACCCGGTGCATATCTTAGCTGATTGCGTCCCCTCAGCTCCGAGTCCGGATGAAAGTGTCCTCGTAACCTGCAGCTACACAATGGCACATCTTTTGCGAAGTGAAAGCAGAAAATGAGGTGAAGCATCCGTCCTGCCTTGTGGTGCCCACGTCACCTGTTTGACTGCTGCCCCCCTTGGACTGCTTTCCGCTCTTTTCCTTAAATCACCGCCCATAATAGCTGCTGGCTTTGAACGTGCTCCAGTGTCAGGAATCAGGAGCGTGACTAGCCGGTATTCGGTGGCTCGGTGGCTCCGTGGAAGAGGGGGGTTTGTATGCCCCTTTCAGCTTCACGCTCGAAAGAAGCGGCCGGGACCCTACCTCGGCGTGGGTCATGAGTGCTCAAAGGGGGCGGCAAGGCTCATTTCCTCATTCAAGTGGCGGAGGGACGCTTTGACGACCCAGATATTGTGGCGATTGCGGAGGACCAGCGCCAAAAGGGTAAAGCACGAACGGGCGTTCTCCTCTTCCTTAACCGATCTGCATGCTCCAATCGTTCCCAGGCTCTCCTGAGCTGACCCAGTGGTTGATGGCCATATCATGGCAATAGCGCCATAGCCCACTTGCTGCCAAATATACCCTGGATTGGGCGTAAGCAGAGAAAGTTGGTCTTGGAGGTGCTTCTTCCGTGGCCGGCCGAGGATCTCCACTTCTTGCACATCCAGGCAGCTATCAATATCCTTCCCTTAACGCTTCAAGCACATCAGTGCACACGAGTAACACTATCTAAGCAAAAGGCAGTTGGCATAGCCAAACTCAACCTTCTTTACTAAACCTTTGATCAAGTGGACCCCTATTCGAGGCTCGCTTGAGGTTCGGCTACCAACTTTTGGTGCTAGCTAAGACGGATATCGACTCCCATTGCATTTCACAAACACTTTTGCTCGATGACGACTCGTCACTTGACAGTGTAAGGACTTCAGTATGGAACACCCATGTATGATCATAAGTGGGTACTGCATCCTTAATGGCCTAGGAAGACAATACTGGACTCAATTGGCCTTGGATCACGGCCAATGCCAGCTGGTACTCTATACTTGGATAATGTCCAAGGCAGACTTGACTGGCATGAATACGAAGAAAGCAACAGGATCTACTTGATCAAGCGGCAAAATAGGTGCAGTGACTAGCAAAAAGCACCTCCACAGGTAGTTGCTTGCGAAGACATTTGGTACAGGCCACTCAGCAACCCAGGACGACGCTTCTCCAGAGGGGCCCAACTGCATCGGCGGGGATAGTGAGTCGACTGATGCGTCTTGCGTCCGAAAACACAGCCTCCCGGCGAGCATTCGTTTCCAAAGTGCAGATATAACGAAGGATCGTAATCCGAGGCTTTGAGGACAGCGATGAGCACCGTGGTATAAGTTTCCCGTGTCTGCCCTTCTTCTCCTTTCCTTTCTTCATCGGCCATCCTCCTTTATCAACCATCCTCTTCCTTTACCAACTTCTACCTCCTCAATTATCCTCTCCCATCCATCTCCCACCAACTGATCCTTCAAACTTGACATTACAACAGCCGGACAACCCTCCTATATTGCTTCGTTGAGTTGGTCTGTTTCTCATCCACCGAGTACTTCCAGTAGTAATCTGTCCTCATTCGCTGCGCCTATTCTATTCACTGGACCTTCGCCGCCATGGGATCGGGATCGTCTCGCCTTGAAACCAGGTGGTGGGAAGCAGAAGCTCAGCAAAAGGTAATCACCACCACAAACATCGGGAAAGTGGAGGTCATCTGCTCGCTCATTCCCGGTCTGGACGGAACAACCATGATTGGCCACTTAAAAGCCCGTTCGGATCTTGACACCCTCTTCGCACTCCATTGCAGAACTCAGAACCTCCCTACGGAGCAACCTGGAGACCCCTCAGACCTGACAGCTGATGTCAAGGCTAATGAGCTCTGGAGAGTGCTTCAAACGCCAACTGGGTACAGTGAGCCCCCATGGAATTGGAACTGGCAGCCACCACTCGAAGGGGTTCCTTCTGAAATTGCGGCCGAATTCCATGCCACCGTTTGTCGCGCGATCTTCCGAGTCCCATTCTTCGACTTCGTGAAGTGTGCTCTTGGTTATAACGCTAAAGCGCACTTCGTCGGGAGTTTACTTCATGCCGTATGTGCTGTACGCGACGGCCTTCGTAGGGAGTTTCAGGGCCGTCCTAGGACGAAGGACATTTATATTGAAGTCGAGAAGGTTAGTAAACATGAGATCCGTCGAGACGAAGTACTAAAAAAAGTAGGCATTAAAACAGCGACACCACCCACTAGCGTACTGGATCGTTGCCAGCAGCCTATACCACACACCTATGCTCCATACGACGCCTTGGCCTCGAGCCTTAACCTAATCCAGACAATCTTCGCAGCACGCAAGCTTGACCTCGTACTTCACCGGCTTGCGGCTCTCGATCGGCGATTTTTACACATCAACCAGATGTACGATTGGCAGAAATGGTCAACTGACCTCGACTTTTGGGAGTGCGTTGATCAAACATTATGGTCAGGAAGGATAACCACTCCGCCCGTGCCTCCTCACTTGCCAGAAGAGGATCGGGATGAGAGATCGCGCTTTCTTGAGGGATTTGAGACGGTAGCCGAAGATAGAGCACGCAGTACTTGGAGTAAAGTGATGTCCTCTATAAGGAGACTGATGCTGCGGCCCAGGACGGTTGGCTCTCTCCAATCGTCTCGATGAGCTTTTCGCGTAGGAGACGGAGCGTGCTTTGCCCGGTGTCGATCGTGGGGTTGTATATATTGTGGATATGTCGTTTGTGTTCCTTCTTGACTTTCATGCTCTAGGGCGAGGGTGCAGATGCCAGGAGAGTGGAGGGTGACGGTCCACCTGGCTCGTGGGATCCTCTTGTTGATGAAGAAGCAGGTTGGCCGCATGGGTAGTTTGTCGTGTTGATGTAATTAATCCCCCCAGGGTTCCTGGAGTGCGATTACGTCAAAGTCCTCGATCCTCTCGTCCCTGAGGAGGCTGGCCAGCTATGCTGGGATAATTGGGTCATTCGCCCTTTTACTCTTGCTGCGCTGTCTGCTGAGGTGTTTCCTGTGGTGTTTGCTTATGGCTGTTTGCCTGAATGTTGGTTCCGAATTCAACCCCGAGGACGGAGCTGCCTTCTATAATACCACTTTCGTCAACCATCCCACGTATGCGATCTTGGAGCCGGGTGAAGGGCTGCATTCTCGATTTGGAGCTTTACAATTGATTCTGCCGGGTTGTTCGGGTCTATGTGTGTCGTTAATCTTGCGTCGCAACTCCTCGAGACTCTTCTGACGTAGTATTGCGGCAGATTCTGCGTTGTCGAGCTTCACAGTGATCTCTTGTTCCTTGCTGCTGGCGGATGACGCGATGGGTGTTGCGATGGGTGCCTTCGTCTGCCTAGATGCTGTTGTCTGCATTCTCAATGAGGGTGATGTCTTCTGCGATGGTTGACTTGGCTAGGTGGTGGATCTGGTTCAGCTTGTCGAGAACCTGGTTGGAGGTTGGTTGCTCTGGTCTTCCTTGTGTAGGTTTGGACGCTCTTGATGAAGGCTTCGAGGAGTTGATCTGGCAATTTCTGGTGTCGTCCTCTTTCCCGAGACAGCAGGGCCGTTGCTTCTGCCATTAGTTGGGTCGCGTGCTCGTGAAGGTTGCGAGGTTGTAAGCCCAATTGAGGCCAGCTGGCCCTACCAGCCAGCTTTCTCTAGGTGTCGGGAAGCAGCCAGAAAGCGAGCCAGTAGGATAGCTTCAATTTAAGCTTAAATTTAGAGTACACGGTTGTGGCGTTATTTCAAAAATTCGATTTCAGCAGTTTGTGGTTGTCCCCCGACCCCGCGTGCTCCCACGACCCGCGGCACTCTCAGGAACATTTCTCGGGGGACTGTAGGGGGGCGTGGGAGCGGTGGTCGTGGGAGACCATGGCTTCCCGGGAACGCTGTCGATCCTGTGAGAAATGCTGGGATACCAGAAATGGCTCTTGGTGCTGATCTATCAGGCGTAAGAAACGGCTCTTCGACGTCCATAATCGGCTCCACGAGTGGAGCGTGGGCTTCTGTCAGCCACAGGAGGTGTGGCTGGATGGCTTGTAGCCTTAGGCCTCACAAGCCATTTCGGCTCCAGGCGGCAGTTTTATCAGGCAAAGAATCGGACATGGGGAAACGCACGGTCCATTGACCAACCTCGATTCATGGCGGTGACCTTTCCTACCAGCACCAACTTCGCTCCAAGTCAACCAGAGTGTAAGCATTGCAGAGCCCACTCCTCTCCCCCTATTAAAGACCTGGGTAGATGGGAAATAGCCAAACGCCGAGCCGAGCTGAATTACAACGTCGGCGGCAGCAATCAGCACGAGATCGACGACAGCACGAGCACGAGCAGGAGCAACTTCGACGCCAGCAATCGGCACGAGATCGGGAGAGAAACCGAAGACAGCAGGCCCGAACATTTTGTTGGTCATCTCCACGTTTGAGGCAGGAAGTTGTCACAGTCGACACGTCTTCTGTGGCAGCAACACTAGAAACGATGCCGCCAGCCTTGCCGTGGAAATCCGATTCGGATTCTGGTCGAGGTTTTGATAGGTGAGTCAGATCAGTACCAATTAAGTCCGCATAAAATTAATTGCCTTATAGTTTGTTCTATAGCGAAAAGTTCTCCGATGCGACGCTGTACCTCGGAGAATCAAATACCCCATTCCTGGCACACCAGATGGTCTTAGGCATATGCAGCCCCTACTTCGACGATGCGCTCCAGAGCAAATTTAAGGAAGGCATCACAAAGGAATTTCACTTTGAGAAGGACAGTCCGCATGCTCATTGGCTCGGGGCTCGACATTGGCAACATCCTAAGCTTCGCCAAGAGTACTCCGAACAGTACTTCCCTGCTAGCGTGGCCCGCCTTCCACATGCTTATCTTAGCAGCCGCCTTGTGAGGGGCAGCTGTTTAAGGCGGGTAGGGCTGAGCGACCGTAGACCGCTGTCATTTGATGATGCCAGGAAGACTTGTCTATCTTCACCTGTGACTCCTTTTGACTGGTCTCTGGTTTCGAAGTGTGTGACTAGTCTCCGCAGGCGACTGGTCTGCACCTGATGACCGGTCTTCGCCTAGGTGATGCAGCAAAATCGTTTCGAGAAGGAACTGAATAAGTGAGATGGATATGGCGTCGAATCAGCACAACACACATGGCGAAGCCGATACCCGCGAATGTACTCATCGCTCGACTCGAGAGCAGATCGATCTCATGAAGCTTTTAGGACTCCTGCACTTAATTGTGAAGGTATTGTCCATAATCTCTAGTATATCTCGCACGAGCCAATTTCTTGTACAAATTATTCTAACTCCACAGAAATGACTCCTGGTCGTCAGCGGACCAAACGCATTGCCCAAAATTTCGAGCGAGGTGTCCCAGCGCAAGCAAATGGTGGTAATACCACGGGGAGGGCTCATGTCGCTGCGGCAGAAATTGGTCGAAGCCCAACACCACCAATTCTAGAACAAATTCCACGACCGAGTGTTCCTCCGAGACCAGAGAGGTTCAGAACTCAGCAACAGCATAAAGAACAGCAGACACCACCTCCATCTCCACAGGATGAATTCCATCCGCAGAGAGAACGACCGGAAACTCTGATTTTGGGGCACGAACCACATGAGCTTCCAACCCCCGAGAACGATTCCTCTACCTCCCTTGACGGCCTACAAAACCAACTCTCGAACGTGGAGGATGAAATCCGGTCTCTTCGAAGCCAATTACAAGTTCGAGAACGGGCAGTAATTTCGCTCCGTCATGATCTTGATGAAGCTGTTAAGAAGTACGATCAGGCGATCCTGGATCTTCAGATGAGTCAAAGGGAGAAGACCGACTTGCAGGAGCTAGTAGAAAGATTAAGAAACGAATTGAAGCAGGAGAGAGAGGCAAGAAGTGAGCTAGAGCGCGACATTGAAACACGGATCCAGAGGGAATCTCAATTACTTGATATGTTGGAGAGAACGAGTAAAATTTCGCAGACAAGGATTGAAGAGTCGATGTTGGCCACGGAGAGGAGAATACGAGAGGCGGAGAAGGCTGATCAAGAAAGGGTTGCTCGGTCGGCGAGGATAGAGGAGCCTAGGAGAGGGAGGGGAGAAAGAAGGAGGACTTCGCAGACAATTATCAATATAAATGGGAGATCTGAGAGTAGTGTCCCATGGGTAGGCTTATTTAAGAAAGGCTAAGAGAGAAAGGGTCGAGAGGAAAAGATGGGGAAGAGGTATGAGTGGAAGACAATCGGCTTCAAATATTTTTACTACAGCAAGTGGATAAGCAAACACGGCCCCGCAAAGCAGCATTTTATCTGATATCTAGGAATAGTTTTCTTGCGGATTCATTTGAAGGTTACCCTGCTGTTTTGAGCAATAAGGGAATTGTCATTATGGGCATTGTCACAAGGGAAGGGAATCGTCATCTCTGCGCTGTATCCAGTGGATGAGAGCCTGGGCAATGTCCTTCCGCATTAATGAGAATTGATTATCGAGGAGAAACGACCACCGGCAACAGATCCCAACCCGTTCTTCCCTCTTTTCTCAGCCCTATTTCCTGGACGCGCTACTGGCCGAGCAGTGATAGAGTCCGACTGAGCAGGCTGCATATAACCTACATCAACGTTACGACAAATCATCTCTCCCCCGCCTCGTGCGTAATGCAGGTAATCCAAACAGGAAAATGAAGCATAAGGACAAGGGTATCGGGAATATTGCCTCAAAGACCAGAGATGCACGCATGCAGTGTTTCAATTGATTCGAGAGAGTACAATGGCCAGTCACAGGGTGACACGCTTTTTTCACTCCATCGGGAGCCGCCTCAGAACTTCGAGTGTGGGTGACTAGCGTGACAAGATGCGCTTGCCATTTGATGTGGAGTCAACCGTGTGCCGCATCATGGCGAATCATCTGAGGCGCTGTGCGAGATCGAGAAGGTCGTCTCTCCCATGACACTAGTGTAGGAAGTATACCAACTTAATTTCTTTGCAATTATTCGCAAGTTTCTAGTGAACTAGGTCTACGAACTGACTTTCTACGAGCTGAATGCCAAACCTTACATTCTCTAGAGAAAAGGATCGCGAGCTTTCACTAGTGGAGGCCCAGTTCGGATCGATCCGCCGGCGGTTGACAGATCCACTAGGAAGGAGGAGGAATAGCCTAGTAGCCAGGGTGCTTCCAACTACATTACAAGTAAGCGATCCTCTGGTGGTCTGTCCAACAGAAATATCGCAGCTCACAAGTGGTACCATAAACCAGGAGCACTCAGCTGCAATGCCGAGCAAAAGAAATCGACGCAAGGAAGCCAATAGAGATTGGGAAGCTAGTGGCACGGACGAGAGCTATACGAATGGTTCAGGTACCCACAGCGTTTCCGATCCAGTCAATACTAGAGGAGTCGGTGAACAAGGGGATAGCAACGGCAATGATCACACAAATAATCAAAACGGCGGTGGGAGATCTCGTCAAGATAAAGGAGGCAGTTCATCGCAACGAAAGCACAAACCCACTCTCGGACCGTGGACCCAAGCTGTGGATGAGGCTGTTCGAGATATGGGAGCAGCTCAACGAACAATCAACAACCTACAAGAAATGTTCATATCACACATGGACGATCTTAGTAAGATGGATGAAATTAGGAGAAGGCTCGACCAGTTAGAGGAAGAGAACAGAGAAAAAGACGATGAGTTGGAGAAGCAGGAACATACGATCAGCATTCTGACTAGCATGGACCGAAAGGCAAGGGCTAATATTGAGCAGGAAGTCGCACAGATAAAGAAAGACAAACAAGAGCTGGAGCAGGAGAAGGCGAAACAGGACAGAAGAGTCACTATGGCAACGGCAGAAGAAAGACATAACCTGAACTGCGAGTTTGAGGAACGTACGAGGCAACACGAGGAGAGTCATAAGACACGCATGCAGGAGCTGGAAGACGAGTTCGCTCAAAAAAGAGACGAGAATGAAAAAAGAGCAACGGCCCTCGCGGCTGAGAAGGAACGGCTTTCGACCGTATTAAAAGAACAGGAGAAGGCATTCAAGGCTCAAGCGGATGAACTAGAGGAAATCAAGGAGCAATGCGACGTGCTAAACAGAGCGAAGGATTCATATAAAAAAGACAAGCTGGCCCGGGAAAGGGAGCTTGAAATAATGAAGAAGGAATTCGCATTGAATGCTGAACCACCGGCTTACTTGTATGAATTTTGGCCCCATCCGGAGCTAACAAAAGAGACCTTATACTAACAAAAGTTAGCATGCAGAGATTCGCGGCCATATACGGTGAGATTGAAGGAATTTCTCTGAAATACTTCCATGACATAGAAGATAAGGTAATAACCCTGTTCCCATCTGCACGCTTAGTTTTGCTTATTACGTGTAAGGACTTGGAAGAAGTACACAAGGAACTGGCTGCAGCAGACCCCTGCTTCAGATCCGTTCCTATCGATGATTCCGATGATTCCCACGACCTCCGCACTGCCCATGCTCAACGCATTATCTCTAATGCCATATGTGAAGACATCTGGAAACCCCTCCGCTCGGAGCTCACAATACAACATCCCGAATTCAGCAGTTTCCTAAGCAAGATATCGAATGAGCTCGACAAATTTAGCCATGGCGGACGCACAGCGAGTGTCTGGACAGCTCTAACGATGCAAGCTCTTCAATCATTAGAGGCTAACTTGGTGACCTCGCAGGTTCCAGAATCCAAGGAATGCCCCCACCCTTCAGGTTCCGCTAGAGCCGATAGTGTCATCTCCAAGGTGTTTTCTGTCCTCTCTCCCCTGGTCAGTTCATCCCAGACCGAGTTACTTCGAATGGACCTCCTCACGCTTGTTAATTCGGCCGTCGACGTTTGGGACAATGCTCAAGCTGGCGGGTTGAAAATCACTGTGAGTCCATTGCTCGACCGTGCACGCCGCGAAGAGTGGCGGTCCCAGCAGTTTGACCCACAATCGCCGTCAAGCGGTAGCGATGAAGCAGATTTAGAACTGGTTTCCAGGACTCATCCCCGAGTCTTCACTCTCTTCCCGCGGGTTGTGGCTCGGGGAGTAGCGGACCCGGGGAACCACGATAGAGGCCTACCCGGCAGCTGGCCACCAGAGTCAGATCTGACATGCATCCATCCTGGGGTGGGACTTCCGGAGTGGTCATCATTGGTAGTGCGAGGAAAGGATGAGCAGGAGGAGAAAAAGGAATATCTTATAAAAGCGCTCGAGAATGCGAAGAAGGAGTTGCATAGCACTAGGCGTGCTTTGGGACACGGTAGGAGGGAGTCAAGAGGAAGTTCGACATCGTGACCACCGCGTCCGAGTAAGTAGTGGAAGATGGAAGGTGCCATGAAGTTCTTAGAGAAGTAGATTCTGCGTATGAGAGACAGGAGGCAAACAAGTGTAAGTAAAAAATTGACTAGATTTCATTTGTCGACACGGCAGAAGTTGCAAACTTTCGGACATTCAATTGCAGATACATATCACGTGAACACAACTGACTCCACGTGACTATTGAGATAGGTAAGGGTTGACTTGCGACCATCCCACCACCTCTTCCAAGGAGCAAAATCCACTCATAGTAACCCCAGGAATGACCATCTGACTAGACGATCGCGCACCACCAAGATGTTTCCTTCAACATAGAATAACAGTCCAGGGCCAAGAGCTTGAACCACCAAACCAGTTGTAATTTCGCTGCCCTGCAGTAGAACGGGAGGTGTCGGTTCTGAAAGGGACACCGGTTCTGTGGGCTATCGGTTCTGACAGGACGTCGGCTTCCTTTGAGAGCACAAATTATAGAGATCTTAAAAGGGCAACTGGTGTTTACGCCCTCTTATTTCTGGAACCAGGAAGGTTATTCTTACTGCAATTCTTAATAGCTGCGCTTTGACTGAACTAGAAGCATTGTGCGACAAGATCAGAGGAATAAACATGGTGTGGCTAGACGACGGGTGTGGCTGGACGATGGGTGTGGCTGGACGACAGATGTGGCTGGACGACGGGAGGGTTGGCTGAAAGTGGATCATCCAGATTCACCTCCATGACTCACATGTTTTCGGGAGTAGGCTACCTTTGGTGGGAAGTCCCACCGAAAGACCTTAAAATAGGCGGCGTCCAGTTTGGGCTCTCTCTTATGCGTAGGAAATTGCGATGTTCTTCCTATTTCTCGACGCGCTACGCGCTCTGCATTCAATTGTTCAAACCCTGGTCGAAAATTCACTGTGAAGCCTCTATCACGTGATCTGAAACCGAGTCGGAGCCTGCGGCTGGCACATGACGTAGATGAGTCAGTCAGTTTAGCGCCAAAGACCACACCACTCCCTTCACTGAGTATTCATTCTCTCCCACACCTCACCATCACGATGTCTCAAACTGAGACCAGATTCGTTACTGAAGACGCTTACAGAAGGCTTCGCACGAAACAAGACGACGACATCCGAGGAGAATTCAGAAGGCAGGCAGGCCTTATCGAGAAGGGCAACCAGCAGCTGCGAGATGAGCTGTCTAGTCTCAGCAATACTTTTGACAATGAGCTTATTCAAGTCAAGGGGGATTTACAACAACTGAAGGACGAGGTGGGCGAGATTAAAGCCAGGCTGAATCGGATGGAGGGACATTCATTCAACAGGTCGAGGACTTGGCCATGGCATAGCATTTCAATTATTGGAATCTACCGACCTAAGGTCGGCTTCTTGCTTCCAGCTTATTTCCCGGCAACGATCAAAGACTTTTGGGATCTACGATTCCCAGCTTAAGGTATGTAACTTAACGATAAAGCCTTGACGCATCTTAATCGCTAATGTCATGGATAGAGGAAAAGTTAATCTACTTCAATTTACGAAATTCAAGGCCATTAGCACTGGGGCCAAAAAAATCACGCGAGGAATACAGATGATAGTTCAAGTGACGAATCCGGTTCTCAATCAGATTCGGACGATTCTTCACCACAGGATTTGTCATTCAAGGATGCAGTTCGGAATTATCCTGATGTCGCAATAGATGAGCTTGGATCCCGGCTCGGTTTGGTACTGGAGAATATTCGCAGTTTTTCGGAAAGAGCAGCTCGACATCGACAGCGACACCAGCAACCTGCAATTAAAAGACCACCAGTTGCAGTAGACGGACCTGATGGGGAAGTCGTGAAACGGCCAAGGAAATCAAAAGTATCCCCAAAATACATACCTATACGCAAACCTGTTAGTACTCCTTCAGCAAAGTCACCATCAGAAAGGCTTGAGTGGGATGTCTCCGCAAACAATGAGGCACACGCGCGTGCCGTAGCTAAGCTGCAAGCTGCACAGAGTCATTCGACAGGATCGTCTAAGGATTCAACGACAGATGTTATTCCGTCACAAGAACTACGAGACCTCGTTAGCGGGAAGAAAAGATCAAACAAGGAGTCATAGAGATGAATTTCAAGAAGATCTCTAATCATGACTTTCGTCAGGTCACAGAGGGGACTGATGCATGGAATATAGGCTGGAGGAATCAATGATGATCACAGATTGAGGGCATTAAAGTCAGCTCTGCCCTGCTTCATCATAAGTCAAAACTTGAATGTCATAGTGGGCGGGAATTCGGACCAACAAGAATGATCGCGTGCGCCAACAGCTGGCGGGGACAAAAGCTTTGGTGCGGGCTCGAGAACAGGATTATGGGCAAGCAGATGCTATGTCAGGCCATGGAGTGGGATGGACATTGGGAGTTTATGGGATGAATGACAATGGGATAAAGAAAGAAGGATTAGGGTTAGATTGACAACGGATAGAGGCTGAGCGTGATGGCCGCTTAGTGTTCCACTGAAATTGTTTTTCGCTATATTTAGATTATTCGGGGAGCAAATAATAACACAATGAATATATTACGTCTGTTCTAAAAGCTAGGACTTATCTGGTAAGGCAGACACTTACTCAGAATCTGATTCTTCGCCTTTTCGGGTTTCCTCGGCCAGTTTTTCACTCAAAAGTGACGATGCCGTGGAGAACGAGTCAGAAGATTTGGCCCGCCCGAGAATTGGCAGAACCGTGCTCGTTAGTGACAACCCCATGCAGGGTCAAGACGGACTAGCCAGAAGCCACACGCAGAGCATACTGCTTACAAAGGTCATTCCCGGCTTCTGAGGCCTTAAGCCTATCGCTGATTTCTTGCCGTTGCAGTCTCTTGTCTTTATGTCTCTGATGCGATTTTCTTCACGAGGTCGGGATTTATGGCAAAGACTGACTTGGGACAAAACATAGATGGCAAGTGGGAAGCGACGATCGCCCGGACGACTAAGTTTGGCACGTTGTCGATAAACAACTTCATTGCCACCTTACTTAAAGATAATTAAGCAAATGAGCTGTGGCACATGTTGGGCTGACGTGAGTCGACAACCAAACACAATTCAAAAGAATACAGGTGACAAAAGCCAAGTCGTTGGCGCGAAACCAGCCACGGATTTTGATGATTCTCTTACTAAGGTTCTCGCTAGGATACCCAAAATGGGTCTTGAAGAGGCTGCGGATCAGAATTTGGTGCAAAGTTAGCGCCTTCCTTGAAAAGCCATTAACACAACTCTCTTAGCGGATTCGAGGCAGGCCAGTAATACTGATAAGCAACCCACGGTGACATGCTTAGGTCTCTCTCGTGAGGCCCTTTTCGAGTGCCGCCTTCTAGAGACAGGAGTCCGAGTTGGTACAAAACTGGTAATATTTGGGGATCGAATATATGCTTCTTTTCTCCTTCTGGCTCGTCGATCGGGTTGCAGGATCGTGGCAGATCTGGTTGCCTTTCTTCGACCACTACGTCGGTCTATAGCGTTATGCCTTTCGCTTCGACGTCTATGGCGGCGGCGTCGCTTTCCTGCTCGTGGCAACTTCTTCCTGACATCTTTTAATAATGGTTCTTGTACTATTACAGCTACTGCAAGTGGCGTCTGTGTGACTAGTAAGACAGCTGGGTCTACACAAGATGATTCTTCCACCGTCAGGGTAGTTGGCGGCAAGCTTGATACCTTCGTCTTGGTGTCTTGTTTGGACTCCTTATGCACCGTTTCCTGGCTAGTCTTTTCCTGGTGACTGAGCTGTATATCTGGATGTTCTCTCGCCAAGGGTTTTCTAGTGTCCACTTCGTCTTTAACTAGTGGCGGACGAGATACTGTCGAGGTTATACACTCTTCAGCTTCCGTGACTGTGTTGAGGGTTTCTATACTTCGAGCCCGCGGTACAATGGTTACCCGCGAGAAGTTCGCCACAGACTCTTTGAGGAAAGCCAAGGGTCTATACAAAGGTAGTGATACCTCAGTAACTCTCTGTGCAAGAAGCAATTGCAAGTCTTTGAGGGCCCTCGTAAAGTTGGCGCTTCGATCCTGCGATCCGAATTTGATTTCTTGTGGGAGTGTCCAGAGGCAATAGAGTTGTTGATGCTGGCCTTCAACAGCGAAGATGCCATGGATACGAATAAAATTTGCACAAAGGTAGCATGATCGTTTGCTAATGCCAATATAGTTTGTGGCCAAGGTAATTTGTGGGTGCTCTTCGTAGAAGGTGAGGAGTAGCATTTCCGCATGAACGATGTACTTCCGCCATCTCCGAAGAAGCCGCTGGATTTCTGCGACTTGCGAACTAGGCCTTCTTGCCAACGCTGGAAGTCTCTTTTCCATCTTCTCAACAGTGTGGTCATGAAGCAGGGTAATACTTCGAGATCTTGAGGGGACTGTTTCGACTTTGATGTGCTTAAATCTCACAGCAGCACTTGCAGCTACATGAATTAGGCTCACTGCACTACGGAAGAACTTTGCAATCTTGCCAAGCCTTTCCACGATTTTTGAGGAGTGATGGCGCTGTCGGCAATGAGTCTTGAGCAGGACGCGAAGGCAGTCCGAACGACGGACGTCGTAGGCAAGACGTGCCAGCCGTTTAATGGCTTCAAAATCCGAGGCGACATGTAACCTGTCGATGAGTTGTCTCATTTCCTTCCAGCGGCTTGCAGCTAGTTGTGGAGAATCCTCATGTCTGCAAGAGCCGTGCTCTCCAACCCTCTTAATGTCCCCTGGCTCAGTGCGGTGTACTTTATATGAGTCTTCGACTTTGGTCTTTGGGTCGATAGGATCAATACCAAATTGATGGACAAGGCTCCACAAGCCCTTTGCACCTGTGATTTGTTTCAAGATGCGAGGCTGACAACCTGTTGCGATCAAGTTGAAGCATAAATCTTGCCCCACGGGGATAGACATGCCTTCAAACGTCAGAATTAATTCGTCTTGCACTCATCTATGCAACACACCTCTCTGCCTCACTTGGTTCATAATCTGGGCGATTTGAGACAATCTTTGGCGTGCTTCGGAATCAAAATCCTCGTTCTTGGCCACTCGAATGGTGATGAAATCTTCACCAGTCTGGTTTGATTCAAGACATGCTGCGGCCACATTTGAAGCCTCTCCAGGGCCAGCAGCAATCAGGGCAAAGTCATCTAGAAAGTCTCTCGCCCAACGGAGATCTAGGTGATTCGTCTGATGTATGTTCCTGAGGCTGTGGGACTCCTCTGCCTGCGAGCGGGCACACGCCTCAAGGAAGATAGCATTCTCGTGGAAGGCTAGCTCATCAACTTCCTCCCAGACTTGGTAAGAGCACATGTTGATAATAGTAATCGCTTGTTGTGATAAGGATGAAAATCCCTCCACGAGCTACATTTGATGATTTTCACCTAGCCTGGTTCATCGGCAAACTCAAAAGCAAAAAGACGACCAATTATACACCCTCGTGGCATATGTCTGGGAGACACACTGTCTATAAGTCAGACAGTCATTGCATCGAGGCCAGTGTTGAGGTTGATGTGGCGGTCGGAGCCCCGCATAGCTTTTACTCCCACACTACTCAGAAAAGGGCTTGGTTCACAATGTCTCGGACAGGTCATCCCATTTGGAAGTTTTGACAGGTTCTGAATATATTGACTGAACTACTGTTTGTCGTATGGACAGATTTCCATACATATACAATCCATTCCTCGTCATGTGCAAGTGCACATGACTCATCATCACATGACTCATTCCACACTAACCTCTAGGCTTCCACACTTCAACACTCCCCCAGATCTGTTCAGACGACCTCCCTGATGCCAATTGCAGCTCTATTTCGCTCGAACGAATCTCGTGGCAGAGGCTTTGTCATTCCATCAGCAAGCATGTGCTTCCCCGGGACCCAGTAGGTTTTGATGGTTCCTTTCTTGACTTCGTCTATGATATGGTGATGGGCGACATCGATGTGCTTGATCTTCGAGGTGTTTGAGGCTCCACGTGTTCCTTGCACTGCTCCCTTATTATCTCCATAGAGCATGGGAACTGTCGATAGCTCGTTTTGGTGCCCCTCAAGTATAGCGATTAACCTCCGCAACCATATGACTTGTTTGAGAGCTTCGCTCATCCCTACTGTCTCTGCTTCTGTTGTGGATCGAGCCACTGCGTTCATCTTCTTGGAATAGTGGAGCACCACTCCCCCATGAACCATCAAAATAAATCCCAGTAAGCTCTTGCGGTCTCGAGGATCTACGGCATAGTCTGAGTCCGAAAATGCCATAGTATCGAGTGGTCCTGCAGCCCCCACATGGGCTTCGATTCCATGGTCAACGTTATAGTAGTCTATGGGTTCTACTCCCTCCGCATGGTGGTTCTTCCCTCCGAACCAAATTCCAAGTTTCAAGGTTCGACTAACGTAGCCTAGGACACGCTGCAGAGCCATCCAATGATCCCAGTCCGCGGATGCTGTGAAAGTTGCAATCTTATTAACTGCCATTGCGATATCTGACCTTGTGACACAAAGCCAGATGAGCTTCCCTAGCAATTCTAAGAATCTCTTGTATTGATAGTCCGTAAGCTCCTTCCCTGTCCTCTTACAAAGGCTGACCACAGCGTCGGGTTCCATGGGAGTAGCACATTTGGACGATTTCTGGTCCAGATACTCACCTACAATATCTTTGGCGTAGACTGACTGATCAATCGAAATCGCTCCATCTTCGTGTCTCTGGATTCGGATTCCCAAGAGGTAATCCGCCTCCCCCAGATCCTTCATCTCAAATCGGCCTTTCAACTGCTCTTTGACTTGCTTGATGGCATCCTCGTTTCCTCCGGTCAACAGCATATCATCCACATGTGCCCCAATGATTACTCCAGTCCTCTCATTAACGAATATAGTGTCATCCCAAGGGATCGCCTTGAAGCCTATCTCCTGGAGAAATTCTGTGAGCAGTAAATACCACAATCTCGCGGCTTGCCTTAACCCGTACAGGCTCTTCAGGACTCTCACACAGTCCCCAAACTGTGGCTGTAGCTCCGGGGGAAGTCGCATATAGACCACATCTTCCTTCGGCAGTGTGGCCGCTAGAAAGGCAGCAACAACATCCATATTGTGTAGCTTCCACCCATGCTTCGCTGCGAGTGCAATGATCGTCTTGAGGGCGGATAACCGGATTGTAGGAGCAAAGGTTTCTTCGTAGCTGATGCCGTATTCTTGGGTGTACCCCCTCGCAACTAATCGTGCCTTGTACCGTACGATGTTCCCATCTCGATCCTTCTTATGGTCGAACACCAATTTCGAGGTTACGATCTCTGCGCCGGGTGGGGGTGGCTGCGGTTCTGAAAACGTTCCAAGCCTTTTCAGCGCGTCCACTTCGACTTGAATTGCCTCCTCCCATCGATTGAAGTCTGGGGAATCTGCCACCTGCTTGTAGGTCAACTTCTTGACATCGGTGTCATTGGATTGGAGGCCCATCAGCATCACTCGTTCCACGACCTTTCGGGCATAGACATCCCCCCTGGATTTCTTCCTCCGTGCCGCTGTTTCAGCTCGGATTTCTTGCCTGCGAGCATCCTCCTTTGCTTTCTTCTCTGCGGCTCTCTCTTTACGTCCCTGTACCTTCGTTTTGGATGCGGGTTGTAGCGCTCTATCGTTGCCTGGATCAACAACTATCACATCTGAGATATCAGAATCGTAGGAAGAGCCTCGACCGTGACGGTTGGCGCCTTCCCCATCTGAGTCTTCCTCAGCCGCTAGTGTACCAGAACTCTGACCGTGGGGGTCGCCGTCCTCCTCGACGCCTTCCCCGGCTCCGTCACTACTATCATCTCCCCCTGGCTCTTCCAAACTGTTGGGAGAGTCAACGTCATCGTCTCCATCGTCGGTTTCATCTTCGGCAGTTCGATCGACCTACCCAATGGCAGTTTGCCTACTAGCAGTTCCTTCTTCTCTTGGCATATCTCTGCGGTCATCGTCTAACGTCCGCAAATCCTCATCAGAGAGACCTGAACGCGTTTCATCGAATCGTACAAATCGAACGCGAAATGCTTTCTTCTCTTCTGGATGCCATACCAGGTAAAGCTTCTCTGATTCGTCCGTATACCCAACAAACACTCCTTTCCACGCTCTGGCCGCAAGTTTATTCCTCTTTTCCTTTGGAATAAGTACATATGCCGGGCACCCAAACGTGCGGAGATGGTCTACATGACACCTCGTTTTCCGCCATTGCTCCCATGGAGACTTATCCATTTTCTTTACCTGTTGCCTATTGCGATACCACGCTGCAACTTGGTATGAGAACTCCCAGTATTCTTCTGGTAAACCAGCCGCAAGTCGTAAGGTACGTCCTCTCTCTGAAATGGTCCTCATGCTTCTTTCTGCAATGCCATCTCCTTCAGGAAAGTACCCCACTGTTGGCTCAAGTTGAATCCCTCTGCCTTTGCAGAATGTTTCCATTGCCTTATTCAAGAATTCTCGTCCTCGATCAAATCGAAAATTCTGGCACTTCTCGCCCTTGGAGAATCTGCGGCATTCGTTCTCAACTTCTATCACCCAATCCTTGATTCTTTGCACAACATGCCTCTTGTTTGCACGAAAGTACACCCAGATCCGTCCTGTTTTCTGGTCTGTAATCGTCAACATGTACCGCTTGCCTTGTAGCGACGGTACTGGAACTGGTCCGTACAAATCCATATGGACTTTCTCTAGCTTCTCTGTCACTGGTGACATTGGCTCCCTCGATGGATTACGAGTCATCTTTCCCAAGGTACAGCTCTCGCAGAATGGGGGGCAGAATACATGATCTCCCAACCCATCCATCACCTTCTGGAGTTCCATATGTTTGCCTGGATGGCCCAGCCTCGCATGAAGCAGTTTGATCTCCTCCGGGCTTTGTTTTCTGGGTCTACGGGCAGATCTTGCCGTGCTCTTGTACGCTTTGATATCTGCTGGGTGAACTACCAGCCACATCCGGTCCTTCCTATATCCCCTCATGACTATGTTCCCGTTCCTTCTCAAAAGAACAGATCTCTTTGCCGAACTGGTTTCGACTTCGGATCCTCTGTCCTCTAGTTTCCCTACTGATAGCAAGCAGTCTGAGGCTTCCGGGACATAGAGCACGTCCCTAACTATCGTAGAGTTCACGACTAGGTCAGTTCCCAGCCAGAATATTCGTACATCTCCTACGCCGTCAGCGGTAACAGAAGCATTGCTTTTGGCTACTGAAATCTTCGTGGTGGAGGGTTTGAGTTCTCTGATAAACTGGTCCTTGCGGTTCGAGATATGGGTTGAGGCGCAGGTATCGAGATACCACTGAGGCAAAGTTGTCTTCGATATCATCACAGCTTCGGGGGTCTTAGAGCAGACTGAAGGGTATCCTGATTCGCTATCGCTAAGCTCTTGAACCCTAGCCATCTTCGAATTCTCCTCCCTTGTCTCGTTGTTCTTAGAGGTTCTCTGTGCTTTAAGTTTCTGCCCCATCAGGTGATATTTTCCTTCGTCAGAGAGCAACCACTTCCTTCCTTCCTCTGTCTTGTGCCACTCAGCGCACTGTTTCTTCCAGTGAGGCCCTCCACAGGTGTAGCAACCTCCTTCTGGACCACGTGGTCCCTTGAATCCGCCTCGACCTCCGCGACCTCTGTATCCCCCGCGGCCCCTGCCAGCGAAGTTGGCAGTCTCACCAGTAATGGCCCTGCCCTTGAGTTCGGTTTCCTTGTTCTCGAGTCGATTCGCGACCTCCTCAAAGGAGACATCTTCTTTCTCGTTGTTGATAATCTCAATAGTGGTCTCGTACTCTTCGTCCATGCTAATTTTGAGGAACTGGGTAAGAACCTCTTCGGGGAATGGGGTCTTGTCTTTGTGGCCATCGAGCTCAGCCTTCAGATTGCGGAGAGAGTCGACCTTCTCTTGGACTGTCTTATCCGTTTGAGTGCTGACAGCATAGATCGCGTTCAACAACTGGGCGCGTCGTGCGGCGTTCGGAGCGGCGTATTTCTTGATTACGAAGTCGTAAACCTCCTTGGGAGTGTTGAAAGACTGCACTGATTTCTTGTGATATTCGTCCAAGCTGTTGAGTACTGCTACGTTGCAAATGCTCTCGTTCTTTCGATATTCCTTGATCGCTGCCTTCTTTTCCTTGGCGACAGCTTCAACTTGCACAATGCCTGCCACTGTCTTTCCTTTCTCATCAATTGATGGGTCTTCTGCAGATCCATCGATGAAATCTTCGAGGTCTTCGGCCCTTAAGAAATTCATCAAATCTTTCTTCCACGTGTCGAAATTATCTCTGCCGGAGAGGACGGTTCCCCTGTAGGTTGCTCTCCCCATGTTGAGAATGAGTTCCGAACGAAGGTATCTTAAATCTGTGAGTTCAGTCTGTTGGGTCTTTGCGCAGCGGAATGCGAGCTCCCGGGCTCATAACCTTTTGACAGGTTCTGAATATATTGACTGAACTACTGTTTGTCGTATGGACAGATTTCCATACATATACAATCCATTCCTCGTCATGTGCAAGTGCACATGACTCATCATCACATGACTCATTCCACACTAACCTCTAGGCTTCCACACTTCAACAGGAAGCACATGCAAAGATAAGTTGTGGCAGAGACATCAAATGCCACCAACCGGAACTGGTCCATCTTCCGGAGCTGCAGCAAAAGCGACTTCAAGATGAGCCTACGAACCAATGCTTGCTTCAATTCACAGCTCAGCATCGTAATTTATTTGGTTACTTTTCTTGGCGTCCGTGGGGGTCCCCCTCCCATTTGTAGTCAGTACGACCTCCTCGTTCTCTCTTCCCTACCTTATCTTCTTTCCTAACTCATTAATTTCAATTTCAGCTTCAAATTTACAATGAGGCAGGAACTAGGACTTGAAAGGGTTCTGTGGCTTTGCATTGCCAACTTGATTCGATAAGCTGCAGCATCCAACAGTGTGGGTACCCACCGCGGCATGGTTGTGGGCATCTCGCTAACATTACTTAAAGTCACGGGACAACCGCCCACCCTGGTCCACCGCCCAACCAAAAAATGCCAGGAAGCATTAAAAATCGACCTTTTCCCACCAAAATTCAACTAATTTAGATGCACAAAGACATTTTAGAATCTAGAGAATATGGCGATTTATATAATCGATGTGATTGGTATGTAATAGGATAAATTGAAGCTATATTTACTAAAGTTGTGATTAAGGCTATTCCTCTACTCCAAAACACCAAAATATCAAGACCTCTCCTTTGGCTTAACAACCCTTCCGCTTTGAGTTTTAATAAATACAATAGGAGCAATAGGCTTAGATGACTCTAATTGACCCTTTTTTGCTTTTGTCGGCACATGTGAAGGTGTTTTTGGTGTTGACATTTTTCTTGCCTTCTTTGCTGTCTTCTGAGGAGTCACCACTACTACCTTCTTAACAATTGCCCCCTTCGTGACTTTAATAGCACGCTTAGCTACTAGAGTTTTAGTAGTAGACTGTGTCGGAGGAAGTATTGATAGGTCAACAAAGGGTGTGAGAGGTACTGGTACTATAGGAGTAGACTTAAGGGGAGATTTTGCAGTAAACTTTGGCTTGACTGGTGAGGAAGCCTGTCGCCTCTTCTTCGCTACGTCGGCTTTCTCCTTCGAAGTAATATTACACATAAATACTACTATGAATGCTGCATGTGTGAAATCCTTCCAAGCAGCTTCAAGCTGCCTGTTCATTCCCCAGTCTGCACGCTTGTTCAAAACCTCAACACCACATACTTGAGCTAAGGACCCTTCTATGCCTCCTTCTTGATTGATCTGCCTCTTCCTCTCTGCCTTCTTCTGTGCTTTAACAAGGTCCTCATTAATTGAGCTTGTTAGCTTCTGTTGAGCTATTGCATGGGCCGCGGATTTGCCAAGTTTGGTGACCAAGAGTAGAGCTTCTTTCTCATCAATAGCGCCACTATTAAAGTGATTTAAAGCAAGTTGAAGCTTGTACGGGTTTCCTGGTGTCTTTCCATTATAAACAGAAGGTAAAATAGTTGGTGTTGATGGCCTTTTCTCTGTAGGGAGTTGAGAGAATACAGCTTCACGATCAACAGGCCCTCTTCCAAGCTCTTGCTGTAGAATCCCAGATTTCCGCCATGCACTCCTCACATTTTTAACTGTTAACACCTCATCTCTTGACTTGTGATAGATCTCAAGGAATTCATCTTTATCAATGTGATAGCTTTTGCCAAATTGATATTTGTCAGCCAGTTTTCTTTTGTAGACTTTGGCAAGCGTCCCAAATAAGCCCACATCACAAGGTTGAAGGAAATGTGTCGAATGCAGAGGAAGGCAGAGAAGAATAATCTTCTCCTTAACACAAAAGCGAATGGCCTCACTTGTGATATGAGAGTCATGTCCGTCAACAATAAGGATTCGATATTCCCCCTTCTGGCAATCGCAAGTGTGGGCGTCAAAGTGATCCTGAAGGTAGGCAATTCCATGCTTATTATCAGTCCATCCATTTGACAACATAGCAATATGATAACCACTCTCTCCAAGCCCAATTCTCCCTATAGTCTTATGCCATTTATCTATATTCCTAATGCCTTTGAAAATTGTCCAAGTTGGGAGCATTTGACCTGTGAGAGAACAGCATTCTGACGACATAGCCCACTCTTGACTTCCTGAGCCGGCAGAGGTACAGGGATTCTTATCTGTTTTTGGTATAATCACATGTTGCTTTCCCAAAACACCAAGAGCGACCCCCTTCTCATCCATATTATAAGTATCCGTGTCATGTACCATATACTTCTCCTTTTGCGCAATATATAGGTCAAACCAGTGGTCAAAGATACATCTTTCCTGCAAAGCAATTCTATCTATAGAGCATGGAGCTACTATTTTGGATTGGAGCTCCGGATGACGTTGGAGGAAGGCTAGGTGCCAATTCTTTCCTAGAAGCTTAACATCCCCCTTATCCTTTAGAAGCTTTATTGCCATCTTTCGCACTTGTTGTACTCTTGCTGCCCATCCCCATTTCCATAGTTGAATAATCTCTCCTGCGAGCACAGCTTCCTCCAAGGGAGAGAGCCTCTGCTTCCTCTGTACGGACTCCTGCTTTGTTGGTAGATTTCCCTTAATCCTATCACGCACAGATTCCCAGGCAACTCCAAATCTATATGCGGCTTTACGAAGAGATATCTGGTGTGCGGTGCCATAGCAGCAAACATAGAGGCGGGTGGCGTAGTTAAGTCGCAATTCGTAGGGTTCGACGTCGGTTTTTGGATTTGGGCGGGTCATTTCGAAGGTACTTGATTAGGCCGATGATTGGACCTAGAGCAATGCAAAAATGCGGTTGTTTCGCGGGTAAATAGGTGAATCAGACACTGGTGGTGGATCTTGGAAGGGGAAAAGAGGGTCACTACGAAAATTTTGGTTGGGCGATTGGCCAGGGTGGGCGGTTGTCCCGTGACTTTAAGTATCGAGAAATGATCCGCGAGCGCGTTTGCGGATGGACAATGGTGTCGCGACGTGATGTCTTGCGGATTTACTCCCAACGGACAAATTCTTGACGCCAGCAACTTTGTTCACACATCTCCCTGAGTACGCAGGCTCCTAGGGATCTTCATAGAACCAGTCGCAAGTTATGGAGACGTGTGGTTCATACTGCATACCCAGGGTTCTGGCCCGGGCGCATTCCAGGTTTTGTTGCAGCACGATCTGTTTAGAGTCCTTCCGACCTCTGAAGCTCTCGACCGAGCTCAAGTACCGCTTCAAATCAGTCCCCTCAAACTCTACGATTACTTTTGTTTGGAACTGCTAGATGCTCTTGGCGTTATAGCACCGCATCCCGAGGTTCGAAGCTCCGACTACAGATTCGCGGCGAAAAGCGATTCCCAAGCCAACGAAGGAGCTACCCATGTACTTGCGTACAGACTTCGATCTCTCGTCAATCCGATTCTGCTTCGATCTATTCTTTGTGGCCGAAATCTCTGGACCATCTCATACCCAGCTGAAGTTTGTCCCGACTCCTACCTGCACCTCCAATTTTCTCCTAATATTATCGTGACATCAAGCTAATACTTGTCCTTATCACAGCTCGGACGATTTCCTTATTTCAAGACCATGGCACAGACCGTCATCGGCGGCGATTGGGGTAGTACTAAGACATCACTTTTTTTGATGCATCGCATAGCGGAAGGAAAATACATTAAGAAGCCTGTCACAGGATACCCGGGGGCGGCTATTTACAATTCAAACAACGCAATATTTCCTAACAAGGTGGCTGTGGCGGTAAAGGACGGGAACATCACTACTGGTTGGAAGGCGACCCTGGTAGAGGATGCGGAGGATGGCGAGCATGTACTCTTCGACTTCTTAAAGGCCCCAAAACGACTCCAGCAAGTAGACCGAAGACGCGCGTGAGAAGACCAGAAACGGTATGGAAGAAAACAGGCATCTCGATCACACGATAGATGATTTGGTCATATCTACGCTAAAAGAGCCGTGGGAGCGGGCCCTAGAAGTTTGCAAAGCTCTTGACTGGCCTGTACCTACGAGGATCGTCGTACCAACTGTGACGGTACAAGAGCACGAACGAGGTCGAATGCGACTTGGGCAAAATGATTGTTTACAAGGAAGAAAGAGATTCGTAAGGAAATCTCTGACTTAAGCTATTTACACAATATTCATAAAGTGAGACTATTCACAAAATATGAAAGTCACCTGATCATTCCTTCACACCACCCCCGCTTGCAAATAGAGCAAATGAGTTGCCTTCAAAAACAAAGAAGTTTGCAGGTGCAAAGGCTTGCCACGAAGACTCTATGGTCGAGATATATCTTGGTGCCCCTCCTTTTCCGACACTGTAGCCGAACTGATAAGAGAGTGGGGTAGCACGAATGTGGTACCCCCATGAAAGAGAAGGAGGTAGATCACATGACAATATAGAAAGAAAAAGAAGAAAAAAGCTACGCTTTACCTCCTGCAAATATCCTATTCGCGGCCCCTCGTTATATAGTAAGGGATCGAAGCGCATTCTTCGATCTGGATCAATGGATCATCCTCGATCCCCTTGATCCCCATGGCTTTGTTGCACATCGCATTGAGGCCGTTGGTGCCAAGCGCTGGATCATGCATAAGGTCATGATCCATCACGTGACCTCCAGTCGCAGTATCCTGCGACTCCCGCACCGTCCCCTAGATTACAGTGATAATGTTATCTTGTAGATTTACACATAAAGTGATAAACTGAGATATCAGGGCACATCCTCCGCAACCGCCTACCTCAAATCAGCAAAGCGCTCATCCGCAGCAACCCCCCAAAATCATCAGTTCCCTCACACCACCTCGCTAGCTTATCTACAAGAACTTGATCCCCTTCATCTGCTTTCCGCAGATCCCCCAGCTTCAGCTGTGGCTCTAACCCGCCACCGCTGGATATCACCCGTTCAAATCGAAACGCCCACGATTCCCGGATGTGATAGTCCCACAAATCTCGTGGCCCAGGCAGCGGGGTGTTTTCGGTGCCTCCGCAACGCTTCGGGTCACGGTACTCGTCTGACCCTTCGCGAACGAGTGAGTCGAGGATGAAGAGAAGAGCCATGGTTCTAAATTTGTTAGTATTTAGGACGGCAAGTCGAAAAGGCAGAAGAGATAGGAGAGGAGGGAAAGAAGGATGTAATGTGAAGAGGAGAAATACCGGCGGATGCTTTCGTTGAAAGTCCATACGCGCTGTGTGAGATCCGGGAGGGCAAGGAGGTTCCGCAAATGCGAGCTTGATTGCGATTGAAAGAGAAAGCGAGCAATTTCCTGTTCGTCAAGTCATTTCAACTAGTTCCTCACAATGTATTCTAGTAGACAAATGACAAGAGTCTGGGTTTGCTCACCATGATAACCGCCCCGAGGGAAAGGAGGTCGTCCAGTTGTTTGTTTTGGAGGTCCTGTGATTGCAACAACAGGTAGATTGCCATGCTCTGGAAAGCTCCTAGCAGCTCATCGCTATTAAACTGTCGATACTGTGTCTTGTATCAGCTTCTTTCTAGTGTCCATTTCTTGTCACGTTCTCACCTCCCTCCCAAGACGCTCCACCTCTGCATAGATGCTCTTCCACACCATGTCTTCAGTAGCCGGCGTTCGTGCCTCCCAGATCCTGACTAATGATGTGCACACGGCCAGTGGAGGTGTAAGGCACTGGTGTACACCGTTCTGGACACAGTTCTGGGGAAGCTTATCATAGAGCACGCACGACGGGTAGATAAAAGGTGGAAGTTGGCCGCGAAGGAGCAGCGTGGGGTATGCCTTTACTTGACCCCGGATGAAGCGAGAAGCGAGGTGAGAGTCAGTGGTTTTTGAGTAGCGGGGATAAAGGAGGTCGTGGTATTTCTTGCCAAGGATTACCACTGTACCGTTATTGTTCTCGGAGACAAAATCCTGACGATCTGACTGGTGTCTTTCTCTCGGGAAGAGGTGACTACTTTGGGGCCTACTTGGTTGTTCTGGTACCTCATTAAACGTAATAGGAGCTGTCCCGCCAGGTACAGAGCAAGTAAGATTCGAACCGGCCCAACTTGGGGTTGGCCACCCAAGATCATCGACTCTAAACACTGAAGGTTCTGATGCCGCAGTTTCCGTGAAGTTGAATGCATACATGTCGCCATTGTCCCCTCTAAGAGAATTATGATTGTCCACATCTTGGTCAAAGATCTCGTCTAACAACAGCAATGGCTCTTCAGGTCTGGATACAGGCACCGCCGTCTTTGAGAACGGGGCATAAGAACATTGCAGTCCGCGGTCTATGCAGCGCGAACACACACTGGCCAGATTACAGCGCGCCTTAGCACGGCGGCAATGCATGCAGGACTTCTGTCGGGAAATAGGCATTGCTGTCTCTGTCTAGACTAGAAAAGCCAAGTTGGCGTACAGTTGTTCATCACATAGGGGTTCCACGAAGCTTGTTGATGGATGTCGTGTTTATGCGTTATGTCAGCACCGCGGAGTTTGGGTGGGTCTGTCGCACCACAGCACTGGCCAATAACGTGCCAGGTGTCAAACCACAAAGACCATGTCTAACCCGACTGTTACTACCTCTCCAACTTTTTTCCGATTATTTGGAACTTGAATTCTAATTCTCAATTTGAGGGATAGCCCTGCTAACTGAATTATACACCTCGAAATGAACCCACATGGAGTTCCATTTGTTTCCAATGCACCGGAATTCCGCGGTTTATGTGCATGAGGCTATTTATCAACTGACGAGCACGAGTACGTGACTCTGCATATCACCAATAACGACTGAGGATAAATACCAGAGGTTCACCTCATTTGACATCATCATTCCATTCACTTATTCTATCTCATAACCTTCGCTCAGAAAATTCTCACGCAATATCATCTCAAAATGTCTCCTACTCGAGTCGGATTCATCGGCCTCAAACCATCCACCGACGGTTCCCTTCTCGGTTCCTGGGGCGTCCGTGGTCATCTCCGTTCAATCCAGGGTCTCCCCAGCCTGTACGAGATTGTAGCTGTTGCCAACTCGACCGTCGAGTCCTCTCAGAAATCCATCGAAGTCCACAAGCTGCCCACAACCACCAATGCCTATGGCAACGCTGAGGATCTTGCCGCTGACCCGAATGTCGAGCTTGTGGTTATAAGTGTTGAGGTCAGGAAGCATTATGAACTTGCCATGCCAGCGTTGAAGCATAAGAAAGATGTATTTGTGGAATGGTAAGTCTCACGTTCTCAAAGTATATTATCATGAGAACTGGATGCTGACTCTAAGATTGCTATAAAGGCCAATGGCTGCAAGCGTTAAGGAGGCAGAGGATCTAACGAAAGTGGCGAAGGAGAATGGAGTTAGAACTATGGTCGGGTTGCAAGGGCGATAGTAAGTTTCAATGTGGAAGGAGATGACTTGAGCTAATGTAACAGTGACCCACTGGTGCAAAAGGTCAAAGAGATCTTGGCTGAAGGGAAGATTGGTAAGGTTATGAGCTCAACTGTGACGGCCTGCAGCAGTGTTCTACCTGTCGAGACCTGGCTGAAGGACTTGGAATTTTATCTCGACTTCAATAGCGGAGGGAACGAGTACACGATCTTCATGGGTCACTGTATGCCCCTCTTTGCCTCTACCCTTATGAGAACTTATTAACCCATTGCCCGTACACAGTCCTTGACAGCTTCACATACCTCCTCGGCGACTTTGCATCAGTCCACGGCCTCCTTGCATCCCAGTACCCAACCGTCATCATCATCGACCCCGCCACAGGCCAGATCGTCAACCCCGCATATCCGAAAACCGCACCCGAGCACGTCTTCATCACCGGGACGCTAGAATCTTCAGCCGTTGCGTCGCTCGCGTTCCGAAAACCTAAGTCTGCGGCTGACAGGGTCGGGTTCCGCTGGTACATCACAGGTACCGAGGGCGAGATTGCAATCACTACTGAGGAGGGCAGTTGGCAAGGTGGCGGTATTAGGGAGAAGAGGAAGATTTCGCTCAAGGTGGGGAAGGCTGACAGTGTAGACGTTGAGTTTGGGAAGGATGATACCACGCTAGCGGAGAAGGTTGCGTTTCCGGCTACGAATACTGCGAGGCAGTATGAGGCATTTGCTGCTAGAGATGGGGAGGTGATTACGTTTGAGGATGCGTTGAGAAATCATCGGTTGCTGCAGAGGATTGCAAACTCTTCTGGATGGGAAATGATGTAACTGGCTGTGGAACGTAATCATCGATAAGTGTTGTCAAGTATACTTTTATTACAGTTATCGCATGCTCTCACGCTGAGGTCCTCTTTTAGTTAACATCGGCTACTCAATGCACCTTTCCTTGCTACAGTTTCGACTTAGCAAGGGCAAAATCATCCATATCAACTTTCAAAACAGTCCCCAACCTTGAAATCATATAATAAAATCCCTACACTCTCATATCAGCGATCACAAACTTCTCATGTCAGTACACCCGGAGATTCAACTTACCTGCAAACTAATCAACTCCACAACCTCCCTCTCACTAAACATCTTCCTCACCTCCTCCCACAACCCATCACCCACCTCCGGCCCCCAGATCATGGCCTCCAGAAACTTCAGCATAGCCCTCTCCCGCTCCTCAAACACCCCCTCTCACCCAATACCCGCAAAGAAACTCAAATCCTTAACAGCAATCCGCCGAAGGATCTCCCTCTGTGCCTCGGTAATCCCCGCTTTCGCGCTCAGTGGGATATGATGATCCCATTCATAGCTCCAACTGGAAACTGGCGGATAGGTATAGTGTAGCTAGTTCTCGGAGCTTTTTGGAGAGGGACAGGGAGCGGAAATGGGCGGTGCCGATAGCGGTCCAGTGGTCGGCGGTTGTGGGGGAGGGGGCGAGGAGTTTGATGGCGTTTATGGTCGGGCGGGAGATGTAGGTGTAGTTTAGGTAGGGGAGGCGGGCAATTGATGATGCTGTGAGCCTGTAATGGGGACCGGTGTTGTGATGGTCAGTGGGAATGATATTTCATCGGGTTTTGAAGGAAAGCAGACAAGGCGTCAAGCGATTTAAGGGGTTTGAATTTGGCCTGGGTGAATGTAGATCGGAGAGGAGGGGTGAGAGGCGGGGTGGTGAGGCTGACGGCGCAACGTTGAGCCGCTTACAGCATAGATGGTCTGGGTAGGTCATAAACAAGCATTGTTATCAAATTATCCATAACCAAGTCTCAATGTTTGTTTCCACAGCTTTGAACATACTGCCAAGTCTATTTTTAATATTTACTACTGCGCGAGCGTCCACTGTTCATGCGCGGGCTCCGTATTCGGCCAAAGCATATCGAAATCAGCCCAGAAATCAACAGTCAGCGCCATGTCGAACAATTGTTGACTTGACCCATCCAAGTCATACAAGCCCAAGTCCACATCCATAGAGTTATTAATATTAGCCATCGAGAACCCGTTATCCATAAGAGCTTGATCACCCTGTCCTCCATAGTTTGTGGCGCTCAATATCGTATCTGCAGCGCTCTGCCTTGCCTGAGCTTGCTCTGTAAGAATATCGATCTTTGTGCAGAGATCACGCATGATCCTAGCAGCGCTGTTTGCGACCGCGAAGCTGGTGCCGAAGTTGTCGAAGACTAGGAGGGAGAGGTCGATGGCGCTTCGGGCGGCGGGGGTTGAGGGACCTTGGGGGTATGTGAGGATGAAGCCAACAAGCGTCATGGCCGCACTGCAAAAATCAGTCAACTAATCTTCCTGGAAACGAACAGGAATAAATCGGGAGTTCTAAACTTGGTTCCAGAATGACAACCTAGCAATCAATTTGGACTGGAGACATTGTGTTCGAAACAGGTCGAGGATAATAAAGAATGGAATGAATTTGAAAATTTGCATACTTCCACTGCCACTGAAAGACCTCATGCCACCCATCCAGGCAAACTACCTGGGTTTCCCAGAAAACATCCATACAAGTATATACGGCCCCGGTCGTCCTTCTTTGGGTTGCACAGTGGCTCTTTTGGGGTGGATTTATTGGTCTTAGTTCGGAAGAGTACGTTATTCATGCACGTACTTGGTCCATATTGCTAACCTGACGTAGGTTCTGTCCCCCTAAGCTCGGGGTTCTCACGGCTGTCTGGATTACTTTCTCATTGGCAGGCGCTATTGTTGGAGCTACTTGGTAAAGTCATGGCTGAAGAGTAACAAGCAGCTGACCAGAGATCAAGGTGAGGAACGGATAGCACTAGAGATATAAACCATACCAGGTCGGCCTTTTATGTACCATATTTGAGGGTCGCATGCTCCTTGGTCCATCTGTGCCTGAGAATGTCCTCTCCAAGCTCAAGTGCTTGTCTGCCGCAATCGCATGGGATTCCAGACTCCTGATCCTGTATCGCATACGGGTGGTTGACTAGGATATTTCAACATATGCTTGACTGGGAGATATTGGTGAATGGATCTGTTGGGGTGATGCCTCTTTGCTATCTTCGGTTACACATAACTTACGTCGTGAAAGTACGCAGAAACCTGATTGTAATTCTCGTCGTGTAGAAAACAATAAAAAAGGCTGCAATGGCTGCAAGCGCATCGGCATACCACTGAACGGTATCCATTTCCGAGAGGCCCTGATGATATTGACATACGGAGACCGAGTTTACCGAGCAACAGAAACGATGCAGGTCCCGGTTACGGGAGCGCATTCAAGCCAGAAGTGGGAGCTAGCTGCACGGCCCACCATTCTGAGCTTTCGCTGCAGCCTCGTCTCTTTTCTTCCTCAACAACAATAGCAAACAATCGTCAACCTCCACCACAACTCAACTCCAGATTCGCGTCGTAGATTTTATATCGATTCAAAAAGGCCCAAATACCTCATTTCTGGAGTTTGGAGATCTGCGGAGTTGATTCGACGCCTCTGACGCGTTTGGCGCCAAGTCGAGTTCACTTCCTCCGACATCTCTACACCTTCTCCTCCATGACTCTCCTTCACAACCAACCTCAAATTCCGTCACAGCCAAAGGCGTTGATCGATATCGTAAATCTCAGCAGAAGCAGAAGCGCCGAGCTTCTGCACTGCCTCAACTCCGCAACAAAACAAAACCAACCTCCCGAACAACATCAAACGCCCACCTCAGAATCACTGGAGAAACATCGGCTCCTCGGCTGAAGTCAACCACGCTTTCCAGTTACTTGAAACGCCCTCCCTAGAAAAACAACCACTCAAGAAACATCAGCTCACCGAGGGAAAGAAATACAACCTCTCTAGCTGCATCAACCTCCCTCTCCAAGTCGATCCACCTCCCGCAGCTGCCTCAACTCACTAGTCCAAAACAAACCACCCCTCTCAGCTCCATCGACCTCCCTACCCAAATCAATCCAGCTCCCCAGCCATATCAGCCCACGAAGGAGAAAAAATCCGCTCCCTCGATCAGCAGCCAGTTGCCGATTCAAGACAATCCAGCATACTTCAAAACAGCATTTTCCAATGCACACTCGAATTGTCATTACCTAGTCACGGTCTGATTGAATGGGCGTCGTTCAGAGAAACATCCTCCCCAGCGAGATCCGCATAAAAATCCGGGGCATCGCGCTATCCATCCCACGAAACGTCACTGTAGACTGCCAAAGAGGCGTCAGATCGTTCAGCCCTAGTGAACCGCCTGCGCTCCTTCAAGTCTGCCGCGAATCACGGTTCGAATCCCTTCAGATCTACAGGCCTTTCTTCCGTACCGACTCGAGACTCAAAAATATATACGTTGCATTTTCCCAAGACACAATCATTACCTCCGAAACATTCGATGGTATGTGGAAAGCTGAGCTACAAGGGATTCAAAAGATGAAAATAAAAATCAGTTCGACCCACAGATTTTTCCCTTTCGGTATAACAGCCCTGAAGGAGATGCAACGAGACTTAGAACTGGTTTTTGAACAAGGGGTGTTGTATTCTAGATATGGGTCTCCTTTTCAGATAGTAATGGATGCTATTTGTTCCGGGATAGCTCAAGGCTGGGATTGTTGTCCTGATATGAAGGTTGTTAATGGGCAAACTGGGGAAATAGTTGTTCTCGACGGAGTGTCAGTAATGGTTCCGATCACAGCGACTATCAACCCTCTTCTGTGAGTCAACCATCTGTGCGAGTTCAAAACGTTCACCACTTGTTTTTTACTCTTTTCCTACTGTCCGTGGTCCGTCTTCCGTCGCGGAACATCATTTTTGGGGACATTACCTGCGAGAGCGATAGCATCATGGCTCTCAGCGGTGGAAAGTTTGCGGTCTGTTGGGATACCGCAGGTACTTACTGAACAGCCTGCCACTCCTCGATATACTCAGTCCATTCACATCTGTTGCCACTAATTATAAGGGGAACTTATATATGCTTAGGCACGGTGCCGTGAGAAGTACGGTACCGTACATGATTTTAGTAGTATGTGAGAAGTGCCTCGAGGAGATGAAAACCATCAACATCCTCTGGGCCATTGCTTCTTGATGGTTACCATCATTTCTCAAACTAAGCTACTAGTGCAAAGAAATCCAACTCGCCTCACAGGCGGCGAGAGGTAGCTGGCACTGCCTCTCTGGTGAAAAAATCACGAGTGGGTGAGTAGATCATCCCCCCCCCCCCCCCCCCCTTTCCTTTGTTTGATGGTTGCGATCTCGGCAATCCCACCCCATACCCTCCTCTTAAAGGTGAGTAAACTCAGATGAGGTCATAGCCATCTAGATAATAAGGGCAATCCTCCGCTTGACGTCACCTAGATGGTGTATAACCATCTAGAAATCGAGGGTCTCAACCCCAGATGATGAGGGTCGTCTGGAGGACAGCAGCTCCAAATGTGGCTCCTCGTCGCTTTGGTTTTAAAGGACCAATTCAGGTTCCTCCATGTGTAATCGGACTATAAGTACAGTTGCATCCACCAGTATGACAGGACGCAACTTTCACAGCTGACGACGATTGACAGTTTCTTATGGATACTACAAACGCTAAAATCAACGGCGAGCGGCGGAGAAGAAAGAGAGAGAATGAGGGAATAAACAGGAGGAAGGACACATTGTTGCTTCAATAGTCGTTTCAATAGGCGAAGCCCTCGTATTAGGAATAGCTAGTTAGCTGACAATATATATATACGCACATCCGAACCCTGCGTTCGGTAGGCATATTGAAACCAACAAAAACACCCCCATATTGACCACTTGATTGTGAACCAATATACAGAGCGATTCCAACACACATTGGTTAAGAAAGCCTTTGAATTGGGAGAATTCCATGGTATCGACGTAGCCTTGATCATCTGCAAGTATGGCCAATATACTACGTTCAGATCTAAAGGCTATGTATCAGGGCAGCCGTCATTCGCAGAGATAGTAAGTAAAGTGGTTACTTGTTTGAGATACACGGTAATGTTGATACGTTTTAGCAAAGTACCTATCCGCTTCCTAAAAACATACTACCTGAAGACATGGAGAATCGCCGTTCTAGACAAATGAGAAAATTCCCGAAGAAGACAACCAAGACTTAGCTGGACTCTCTCTGAAGACTAGATGATTGAGAATCTTCCGAGGCGGGCAAAAACCATAGGTGTGGATACTGATAAATAGATTCTTATCAACTTCATCCCAACCTTGATAATTCCTACTCTGCGCCCTGAGGCTCCCCCTAGCAAATGCAGACAACAAGGCAACCCCTCCCTCAAGTGATTTGGCAAAAATGTGTAGTCACTAACCGGGTCAGTTACCGGCTAGATCATCCCCGAAAACTTCTAAGTTAAGATTCCTGCAGCTCGTCAGATCTGAGGATGCCGGGTTTCAGTGCTCGTCCAGTCCTTCTCTTCCCACACGCCTCGGACGAGAAGTCAGCACCTTGGAATCGCCTTTGGGGCCGCGACCTTTAGCGCTGATCGGTATGTGGATAGTCAGTTAGCGTATACGACCACCCGGGCAGAATACTTCCCTGCTTTGCGCCATCTAATCATAAAATTATGCCCAGCTCCTCTCATAGCCTCCAGATTCTCTTGAGGGAGAAGAGCGAAGTCCTTCTTGATGGCTGTGCTAAAGCTCCTGTTCTTTCGGCAGAGCCGGATACGTCTCCAAGCAAACCCACGCTCTACGAGTTCTCGAGGATATAAGCGCGGAAAGCTAGCTTTTTTTCTCGCCTCAAGGAAGATGTTTGAGGAAGTTTCTGCCGTATTTTACGGTATGAATCAGTTCTTCCACGTCCCGGAACCCGATTCAACCAGGAACCTACTCAGCACTTTGAGAGGCTCACTAAGACATCTCACTCTAGTGGTAACATCAAGCACGACGTTTTCCGAGCTTCGCTTGCTTGAGGACTGTCAAAGACTTGAGCGACTTCACTTGGAAATTCATGGGGTACCTTCTGGACGAAAGTCTCCAGTAATCACGATGCCAAAGACCCTTACCATGCTGAAGCTGTCAGTACGCGAGTCAGATGACAAGACTGAGAAAGCCAAGAGAGATGCTTCAAGAGGAGATTGAGTTCTCTACTGAGAGTTGGAGGCAGGACTGAACAAACTTTGCGGCGGAGCATGAGATTGGGGGCTGCGCTTTGAACATTTACTTTGTTTTTTCCGCTCCCTAGAATCGATTTGCCGGACAATGGATCTGTGATAATTCAGCAGTTAGACATATGAGAGAGGACTCTATAACCAGTGTCTCGGCGACGATCATATCCTATTTTGAATTATTTACTCTCTCGATTACACACCAACGATCCAAATGCATTACAGCGCACCGGAGTTCCCAGCCTAATGCCACCGTTCATTTGTAGTGTACACCATCGGGGGTTCTTTCGGCGGGACCTCTGGCGGCGTGTCTGAAAGTTGTGATTCATTCATCTGCTGAAGCTCAACAAAGCCCTCTTGTTCATAGTTTGCACGTCTACGCCCTGAATTTGAACTCGGTGGTATTGATGCTAGCTGTTTGTCGCTAGTATGGCCAATCGAAGAGAGGAATGCTCGAGGGTAGATGCGTATGAGGAGGTTTCGAATTGCGGGAAAGCACGAGCAGACCATTGCAACGGCGAGTTCGACGATAGTCCATATAACAACGTTGACGTAGTCCCCTGAAAGAGGTTAGCTTTTGGGAAATGATTGTGTGCGGCGATTTACAGGACGGGTCCAGTGAATTCCCAAAGGATAGCAAGGACTTGAGGCGGATCATCGACACCACACAACCACTTGATTCTATTAGACATCTACCTGAAGGGAAGAAGCCTAGGCAACACTTACAAGCTTCCAACGGCAAACATGAAGCCGACTCCAATCTTTTTCTTCCTTCCCATATTCAGCTTTACAAGCACTGGGAGGGGAAGAATGACAATGAGAAGGTCCTGGATAATGCTCATAGCACTATTTGCATATGCCAGTTTGTTGACATCCATGCATGTCCCTCCTCGAATGTCCCTGTTCCAAAAGAAAGCAACAGGATGACAGGAGAAGACTGTCATAAAAAATATAATGGTTGTGCTCAGAGCAATCATCCCAATTGTCGCAGATGTGGCAGTTCGAAACGACCTGTGCGGAAAGATACGAAGGTAGAGGAGCAGTACGGAGATCTTTGTTGCGGCGAGGGTTATCACATAGAAACTTTCAGCTATATACACTGATCTAGAGTTAAAAATGTCTTTTGTTAATAAGGTATGGGAACTTACGGCTCCTGAGAATATGCAATAGACCACCATCCGCAAGATCCCAAAGATGTTTACCAAAGCCTTCATTTGCCACTAAAACAATCAGCCAGTTCCTAACAACAAAGGCGGAACCTCTTACTAGAAATCGTGAAGGCAGTCGATGGGACAGATAAGAGCTAGTAATATCAGCACCAGCGAGAGATATCTGCTCATCCACGAGCTTGGTGCGTACCAGAGCCAGGGCAATGGTCCAGTCATCGATTCCGGTTGTGCTAGACGCCCACGTCCTTGATATCAACCTCAATGTGATTGCAAGAAATGCCATGGCGAATAAAGTAGCAGCGGTAGCAATAAGCCCACCAGAGCGATTCGGATGCGGCAGATCGCAAGTGGCAGCTTGCACTTTCGCAACAACTAGACCTTTAGAAAATACATGAAATATAGACACCGAAGACTCACTGAGCTGGTCGTGCATTGTACAATTTTCCAACAGACATGCCGACGTCAAGACCGGGAGAATTTTACTTTCGCATTGGCAAACTGTATCCACAAACAAACAATTGGCCTCTGGCACTGTTACTAGCAGACAAGAGAGCTGCAAACCATTAGCCAGAGATCGGCGTGATATAGAAATGGAGCAACACACCCCACATGTTGTGATGTTTGCGATAGACCATTGTTGAGCACCAACAGCGGATAGTAAGGCCAGGACCGTGATAATTACTCCACAGTGGAGCCTCATTGTGAAGCCCGCTCGCGATGAGCCTACAACATGCGAATTGGCAATATCTTGTCGATATCTTTTGAGTTTGTGAAATTTTTTAATGGGCGGATCTCTTCCTGATAATACCTCACATGTGGCGTAAACTGACTCGGCCTTTAGGGGGCGTGTGTAATTGCGTCAGACCAGCTAAGGTTTCGCTGGGACTGTCGGCCAAATCGCAAACCGACAGGACACTGTACCGATTTGAAGCCACAACACGCAAGTGGGGCGATTTCGACGCCATCCCCTGGAGCTCTCCACTTGATGCCTCTTCCATCCACTCAAACAGCCATGTGCCGGCCCAAGGGCTCGGACAGGTAAGCTTCACATGTGAACATGCAGCTGACCTGATGGCATGATAAAAGATTCCGACTGGCTGGCTCAGCGGCTTGCAGTAAATACGAAGTAGTCTCATGTCCAAGTGGGGAAAGGGATGCCGCGAAATTGTTTCACCAAAACTTTATCCTATCCTAATCTTTTGCAGGCAAAGGATCTGAAGCTTCTCGAATTTTGGGAATTGCTCCAGCCAATGTTGGTCCCCAACCCCCAGGGACAACATCTTCAGCCTCGGCCATGGGTCTCCCTGCTCCTCCCCTCCCAACGTCGTGGATGCTGATCCTAAGAGGAGGGTACAACGGGGGATGATCAGCGCCAATGCCTTAAGATTTTCTTGTCTTCGAAGGGACGATAGGAGCTCCGTAGTGTCGGATTGGGTCAGGCTGTTAGCTCCGTTAGGTGCTTCAAGGTGGAAAAACTCCAAATCACAACTTTGAAGCAATCGACAAAGCTTATCAATATCTTGGAAACTGCTTGATCGGTAGATTGTGAGAGCTTAAGGTTTACGAACTTATCCTGTTGAGGTCAGACATGGTAGAAACCGCGCAGCGGATACGACTCACAGCAGAGATGACCAGTTCTTGGGAATAATTAGAGCTAGCCATCAAAAGCCCACAGTAAGTAGTCATCAATAGCCAAAAACTCAATTGTTCGAGGGAGAAGGAGGTCAGAAATGAGCGACCAATCTTGACCCCTCGATCTCGAAAGGGATTGTGAGACTTGCAAGACCCTCTCCTTGCGGCCGTAGAAGGAGCTCGGCAGATGTCAGACGAAGGCGCAACGCGCCACACTTCTCGGTGCATACAAGCCTAGTAGTATCCGGAAGTGCTGCTTCATCAATTGCTGGACTCTCTGGAGAAAGGAGAAGATGTTTCACAAAGCCAATATTTCGCTCTCGTGATGCCACAAAGAGACAGTTAAGTGATCCAATGTCAGGCGTGCGGAACTGCATGTCGTTCAGGGAGCCTTTGTAGAGCTTCTTCAAAGCTGCCACACTCCAAGTGCCATTCACGCAGGCACAACTCAAAAGATCCGGTACCATGTGAACATTGTCGACGACCATTCCAACAATTTCCGGGAGCAAAAGTGGATTTGAAACGTTTCGATCATACGAAGTAGAAAGAGGAAGCTCATCGTGCGCAATGATTATTTGCACAAGGACAGGTGCTATGGCATCGGAACTTTGAAGTGAAATGGTGCCCGCCGTGGTTGCATATATCTGAAGCAGCGTTCCTGTGGGGAATTTCGCTTCCAAAAAGGCAGTCAAAAACTAATTCTACAAAGTAAGTCAGCGGGAGAGCGAGAGGACTCGTTTCTAGTGCTTGTCTCACCTTGTTGTAGACTATCTCTCGAGGCAAGAGACTCCTAGCTTTTACGTACGTGAAATTGTTCTCGGTTGGAAGACCACGCAGCCTCGCTCTCGACCTCCGTTCCGCCCCGTGGCCACAAGGAACGCCACGCTACGAACCCATCAGAGTTGATGATGATCTTTGCAGTTTGAAGATTTGCACTCGAGAGTACGCCCAAATTGTGCTCTATTTCACTAATATTAACAGCCTCTGTGGCGGATGCGTTGGCCATCATAACGACCTGATTGGTTTTTGCCCACCGAGATCCGATCGAACTGATGTCGACAAGGCTGAAGAGGAGAGGTATACAAAGCAATTTCTCGACAACCTTTCCGATTTCGCGATAGAGTTGGATGAAGAAATCATTGATCCATATGCCCTGTTCTATTTCGAGAATAAAGGCGGGGTATGCATTCCATATGCTTGGGCGTATATTCAAGAAGATCGACGAATTTATCGGCATTACTTTCTAAAAGCGTCACTCAATGTGCGCCGGATCGGGCAAGGAGCGGCACGCGCCACCACACAGCCTTTCCAAGGTCAGCCACAAGCTTGCTGGTCGATTACCTATCTGAAGATCATCTCCAGAACAACACATGACCAGGGCTCGCTCTGGACTAGATAAGGTTAGCCGTAGCCGCTGCCGCTGCCTGCTCAACAAAGAATTACGATCGAATTGCCGCCAACCACAACTCCACTGGACCTTTGTGATTCAGCTCACAAGACATGATTCGAGCGTGATGGATAGTGTCACTGAGGGGAGCAGAAGGACACTGACCTTCGTTGCGGATCTGCTGAATGAGGATACAAGAGGGGTGGCTCTCCTGGAACTTAGCAAGAAGCATGAAGAAGTCCCAGAACTTGCTTTGATCTTGTGGCACTCATTCGGTATGTGAATATAAGTTCTCTTATTCTTGACGGCCGTTGATGCTAAGACTACTAGGTGTCATGACTTCTCTCCTTCAAGAAATAATATCTGTCTACACCCTGCTCAACACATCGCAGTTCACGACAGCAGCCTCAAACCGAGTTTGCAATGTGTTGGTTCTTCTACAGTGTGTTGCATCTCACGACGAGACGCGCGTTCCTTTCTTGAATGGTATGAGTGTTATTGGTAACATACAAGAATCTCACTGACCTCCGACAGCACATATTCCGTTATTCCTCTAGCTCTACTGAGCCATCGCACCTTCAAATCGATCAGGAACATGATCAAAGCGGGACCGGTAACATCAGATTAGAGGAGCTCATTCTTGGCACTCCACTTCGCAGCGAGGACCAGGGGGATGAGCCACGAGAGCAATACCAACGACAGGAGGTAGAAATAGCGATAAGGGAGGAGGAAGATGACGGCGATAATGCAGAGCGAGAGCCGCAGGGAGAAAAGCGGGGGCGCCAAGACACGAATGAAGGTATCAGCCACGACAACCACCACCCCAGAGGCGGCAATTGCAGTCACAACACAAGCGACGAGGATGACGAGGATCCACGACCTGCAAGACGGCGGAAGCTTACCCCCACACATACCAACAACGCTCTAACACCACCCGATGAGCCAACACCCGTAGACAAAGACCACCACCATACTTCACGAACCTCTCGAAGTCCCTCCGCTATGGTAGAGCCGACACCGGTTGCAGAGTACCGGGAATGGCCCTTTCAGGGGTTTCTGAAACGTACCACGATTGATGATCAGACAATATACAACCTCGAATTTGCGTTGCCACGTACTCCTGAGCACTTCCACCTCTCACTCCATTCGGAAGTTTTAGGCTCTGTCTCGGGGGAGTCGCCAGCAAAGGCTGCAGTCTCTCACCGGGCTGTATCAACACGGAAGCCGGGCAAGGAATTGACAAAGGAGCAAGAGAGTCTGTTGGCCAAGATGGTCTATGAAGACAAGACCTGGCTAGAGATAGGACGGCATTTCCCAGGCCACAGGCTGCAGTTACTGAAGGAGAACTTTTTCAAGAAGTAAGGGGGAAAGCCTCGGAAGCGGGGTCGAAAGCGTGGTGTGAGGGGTCGGGGTGCGTAAATGGGAATCGAACTGGTTTTACATCATTGCGAGTAGTAACTTCTCGGAGCGTTTCCAAATTCAACAAGCATTGTGACTTTCGCCTCTGATTTGCTGTGACAGTGAGCTACTACCACCCCTTCTCCTCAGCCCTTTATGGGTCAACCAAGTCTTGTGCTTTCGCTTATCGTCTCCTGCCAAATCTTCCTGACTTGGTCCTTTCTCCACTGATAGTTGTTTCGGCGGGGTTTGCAAATGGCTCGCCATGATGCAATGGTTTGGGACTTCTATGATACGAGAAATTAGACATGTCCCGCGCCAAGTGGAATGTTACATAGTGTCAAAGATGGGAATCTGCCTGGAATTCAACACTACGAACAGCCCCAAACAGCCACAATAACCGATTGCAGCGTTCTCCTTCGCCAATCTCAGAAGAGGACGAGGACAGCGGGACTCTTAGCAGCTCTGCCAGAACCAGCCCTGCATCTGAATCCACTCCTCCAACAAAACCCCAACTCTGCCCACAGCTGATCGACGCCGACCAGGATTGGGAGGTCCGCAAAATCATCGGCAAAGAGGATGTTGATGGTGTGCTGCACTACTTGGTGGTTTGGTCCGAGACACTGGTGCCTAAACAATCGCTGGGACACGCAAAGGAGTTAGTAGATGAGTTCGAGGCCCGACTCCTAGCACAGGGCGGGGTCAAGAACGGCACAAATCCTGCGAGTTCTAGAGGTAGCGATATTACCAGATTTGCGCATACAGTATCCTCAAAGTAACTTGCTTGTGATTGCTGCGAAAGGAGTAATATATTTACTGCAGAATTCCGAAGTTGTCTTTGAATACTTATGATACCTTTTAATTCGGTTACATATATTATACTTCTGGCGTCTCGTCTCATAAAGTAACTTAGAGACCCTTTAAAACGCGGGGATTTCGAGGTCCTTGATCACTCACTATCTGCTAAAGTAGGGCTACTATAAGGAGCATTGTGATTCAGAGTTAATATCATCCTCGTCGTCATCATAATCATGGTCATTGCCATTAAGATCAATATCATCAACAATATCTTCTTCTTCTTCTTCTTCTTCGTCGTCGTCGTCGTCGTCGTCATCGTCATCGTCGATCTCGCTAGGGATATACACTTCATTTCCTAGATTCCCACGGTCTGCTGGTGGCTTAAAGCCCTACGATAGCAATTTAGTTTGTGTACAATCCTTTCGAAAATGGTCATACTTACAAAAGCAGTAAGTATATCGGATGTAGTAAAACTGAAGGGTCAGCTTTAACCGCCTTTAGAGAGAGATACACATACAAATCTCCCTCCTGATCTGGAATTACCCCTGTGATCAGCGTCTTCTTTGCTTCTTGAAGTTCGTGGATTCTGTCGTCTACTGTTCCTGTAGCTTTCAGTCGAGTAAAGTAGGTTTCCCGAGTTTGGCCGATCCTAAATAATCAGTATATCACCTTCGATTTCTAATTGTGTAACTTACCGATAAATGCGGCAAAATGCCTGGAAGTCACAGGCCGAATTCCTTTTGTCGAATAAGCTATAATCAATTTACTGTTGGCTTTTCACTTACCACCACATCTCGCAACAAAAGACATGATTTGCTTGGGTTAGGGTTAGACCTTCGCCTGCGGCCCTGATCGAAGCAATTAAGATCTGGGGTCCGCTGTCCGACTGAAAATCTTGTACAATATCGTCTCTTCGTTTTGATGGCATTCCTCCATTGTATGTGGCATGAGTCCAATGATGATCTTGACAAAGTCTAGCAACGATGCTTATCATGTCAAGGAAGTGTGTCTATGTCGAGTTAGGATACGACAGGAGGGTGGTGAGGGTGTTAGACTTACGAATATAACGATCTTATCACCAGCCGCCTCGGAAAACACAAGTTTAAGCCTTCGTTCCAACAATCTAATTTTGGAAGACTGGAGAAGTGTTCCATCACCTAATAGCCATTGAGGGCGTTGCTGAGTCTTGTGTGCTCTTTCATCATCTAGCGCTGGCTTTAGTCGACTATCCTCCGGGCCGCCTTTCGAACAGATTATTGCCGATTGTTCTTTCGCTTGTTTAATCCACAACTCTACTGCGTTCATTATTTCTCGTTCACCGCCAGGGTCAGTCTCCTCAAGTTGTTCCCTCATTCTCACGACGTCTTCAAGTTTTAAATCGTTTTCTATGGAATTCTTTGCTAGGGCGATATGAGAAACAGTTTGACGGAGAGTGGTGATCATTTTCTAAAACTTATTTAGCATTTCTCATCAATCTCACACAATGCAGTGTTATCTTACTAGTGCTATAGCTCGATTTTGGTGTAGTCTTCCCTTGTTATCCCACCTTTTAATTACAGTCTTGTATGTATGATGCAAATGCTCATATATAACGCGTTCTTGATGAGACAGTTGTACATCTTCAATCTGACGATGAGACAACGGCAGCCACACTATTGGTCGACCGAATAATTGAGAGCCCATAGTTCGGCGGATCATGCAACTTGTGAAAAGATTTTGCAACAGGTCTGTGGCTCCTTCATCGCTTCTGGAACAGTAAGTGGAGATGAAGTCTTTGCGATTCACTGCGCACGGCATATTCAGCCAGTTAAAATATGGGTAGAACTATTTGGGCATATCAGCATTTGGTTGTCTTCCGTAGGGTTGTATTAATCGGTGTCCATACTTCCTCTAGACCATTTGTGATCGGCGTTCCTGACAGAGCTGCAGTATGTCAGCATATCATAAGAACACCGTAGGAACGTTCACAAACCCCAACGACACGAAGTATCAAGTTCCTTAACCGCTTGGAACGCTTTTGACGCAAAATTCTTAATCTTCGGTCTCTACATTAGTACCTTCATCTGGGCGGACCGAGCTTCACATACAGCCTGGGCTTCATCACATATCTGTTGAGTTAGCTTTTGATTAGTCCCTTCTAGACCATAGAGGGACGTACCACCCTAAACCATGTTTGCCTATGCAACCAACCCCGCTGGTTGTTCTCTCGTCCGTTATTACTAGGCTTCGAATTTGCGTTGCTGCTTCTGGCGTTCGAGTAGGATTCTAGTGGATTTCTTAGTATATGTATACACTAAGAATATGAAATCTCTCTTAAACGGACTAGTCAATTCCGCGTAACTCGTTACTATACAACATGTGAGCCGTCATCGATTTGATCATGTGTTTACTTACTGATGAGGTTAATATTTTTAAGTACGTTTCCATCCATGCGATCGTTTGATTTATAGATATGGATTCGAGGGACAATTTTGTCATTAACGTGCTGCTTGACCTGCCCGAACCATTGCGCAGTCAATCCGGCCGGGCAAACAACGAGTGTTGCACTTCTTCCCTCCCTTACGTCTGCTATATTGGGTCGACGAAGAGCAATTAATGCGAGAGCCTGAATAGTTTTACCTGATCACTATTAGCAAAAATAGTGCTCTTACGATCGTAAAGTGTCTTTTGATTCGCAGTTGGAAACGCGAAGAGTGAGAGCGAGCATGCATTCATACCAAGTCCCATATCATCCGCAAGGATGCCACCTTTTGGATGCGTACCACTGCCATTGCTATCCCTATTCTCCCAGTCGACCATAGTTCCAGCAGCAATGACTTGGTGATGTCGTAATGTGGAGGTCATTCCCGTAACGTTCCAGGGTGCGTCTTGGTTTATGTTATCTGCCAAACGAATCGTGCTGACTTTGTTGATCTGTTTTGTCGCTTTCAAAAGCTCTTTGCGGTCCTTGCGAGCTTGTGGTAAGTCACTCAGATGTACATTGTCCACTAGTGCCTTCAGAAATAGTCTCTTACGACGAGTTTGAGAGATTTCCAGGACTTTCTGCTCCCCTAGATCAATGCTACCTTCTGCACATACTGGGGCAATGTAATCGATTATATTGCTGACCTCTTCTATCTTTGGAAGTCCTATAAACTTGTTGCTTCGAGCTCGTTTTTCGCTTCTTAAATAGGTTGCGGGGGAACCTCTGCGCTTCCCGGCTCCGAAGGTCAAAGAGGGAGGGCCATAAGCTTGCGATGGAGTTACAGTGCTCGGAGATGGACTTGGGTAAGCTTGCTTTGAATTTGGCAATGCTGTACGAATTTGACCAAGCTGTCGAGAGAATCTGGTCTCACGTCAGTATAATTTGACGAGAACCAAATTATCACTTACACACCTTGTCTTCGATCGAGAGGGTTTCTTGGGCTGATCAACGTCTGACATCATAGAATCCAATTTTCCTATTACGGCTGTATCTTCCTGGCGCCCTGGAAAAGTCCCTTCGTTGGTCGTAGACCTTTCCTCGTCACAATAGTGCATCATTGAGCCTCCCGACAAGGTTTCCGTATCGCTTTCTTGGTCTTCAATATTCCACTCGCCTCCCATACCGCCAGTTTTAGAATAGATTACCAAAATTTTATGATGAACGGCATTGTTATCTAATCACCATATTTATATACAGTACAGCGGTGGTTACTAAGAGCCTAGATTGGTCATCTTGTAGCAGTAGCTGAATTTTCTACTTGCGCTTCACCAATACGAAATTGGGGTCTGAACAATGTCATCCCTCTTATTTGAAGAGGAGTGTGAAACCTGCGGCCCTTGACGGCGATAACTTATCTATGATGCTGATAGAAAGGTGGCGTCCGTACGACCTAGGGTTTCCGTGCGATACCTGGAAGGTAGATAGAGCCCGGCTTGATGATGACAGATAAATGAGGAAGTTCTCAATGGTGTGCAACCACATCCGTATCGTGTTTGTGGTCACCGGATCTGATGTAAAACTTTGGTCACAATCGTCTCAGTCAAAAGTGTGGGCTGGGTCTGATCTAGAGATAGATGACTGCCAAAGGACCGGTCACGCTCGTCACACTCGTATACTGCATAGTGGGCCCGGAGTCTAGGTGTTACCAAAGAGATTGTGGACGGCCAAACATTCGGCCACATTGTCGGGAAATGGAGAGAGCCAGTTGTAGCGCCAAAATACCTCGCAGGTCCAGCGTGGGAAAACCATGACAGCCCAGAACATGCCACATTGTTGCAAAGGCACGTGATCAGGAAACTCTGAATTGACTAAGGCTCAGTCCCCCCGTGAACTACCTTAAACCATCCTTCTTCGCAGTAACCTTTACGTCTACGGTTCACAGCTAGCCGCGTCCCTTCCTATTGTGGGGCCGGTTTGTGTGCAGGGAGGAAAACAATATTGAAATCAATGCCTGTTATTGCCCTGGCTCGCTTTTGTGTTGAAGTGTGCCACGTGATCTAAGGCACGGACAGTTGCCTTGGCACTTGGCTGGCACTTGGTTGGCACTTGGCTGGCGCCGTTTCAAGCACGTCTCACTTGCAGACCATATACTTCAAACGCTAATACTAGTTCGGCCATATCCTTGTTCCCAGACGCTAAATTTTCTGATCCAACCGGCAGGGGTCATCATGAACCCCATTCTTTAAATACGATCAGCCCCATTTTTCTCACCCGCCAGCAGGGTAGAGTCATCAATCGACACTAATACTTTGAGCCCCATTTCTCTCACCCACTAGCAGGGTAAGGTCATCATATTCCGGACTAAAATTTCGGACCCTAATTTTTCTCATCCACTAGCAGGGTGAGGTCATCAATCGACACTAATACTATGAACCCATTTTCCTCATCCAACAGGGTAAGGTCATCGATCTCTACTAAACACTTTTGAGCCTACCTACAGCAGGGTGAGGTCATCAATCGACACTAATACTATGAACCCATTTTCCTCATCCAGCAGGGTAAGGTCATCAATCTCTACTAAACACTTTTGAGCCTACCTACAGCAGGGTGAGGTCATCAATCGACACTAATACTATGAACCCATTTTCCTCATCCAGCAGGGTAAGGTCATCAATCAGAACTAAACACTTTCAGTCTATAGCAGGGAGGGTAGGGTCATGATGTCCGCATTAAGGATCAACGCTCCATCAAAGGTCATCAAGGCATTGGCTGAGATTGCATTCTACTGAATGGATTATTGTACTGTACTGTAGCACTTTGTGGCATGAACTTTTTAGCCCCACAGCGCGATCTGGGGCTGTGATGACACACTCGCATACGAGCTTCATGTCTCGCAGTCTTGTGGCTGACAAAGTTGGCCTACCGAACGGATCCACAATGCAAGTCTGTCAGCGTTTTCTGTCAGTGGCAGCACAACTTGAACGAATCCACTATACAAGATCCATAATGCAAGTCTGTCAGCCCGAGTTCAGAACTGTTTTCTGTCAGTGTGGCAGCACAACCTGAACGGATCCCCTATGCAAGATCCACTGTGCAAGTCTACGCGGACTACCGTTCCGAACTGATCCGCCCGCCACGCATGGTGGGCCCGTTCAGTCCTGGCGGGCACTGACAGGAGTGCATCGTCGATCCGTTCCCCTGCATGGTGGATCAGTTTGGTAGTCCTGGCAGCACTGACAGAATACTTTCGTAATCGCGGACAACCTGGGTGGTGGATCCATTCGGCAGTCCTGACAGACTTGCATGGCTGTTAGCGCGACACCGAACTTGATCAGACACGCAAAGTGGATCAGTTCAGTAAGTCCAGGCAGGGAGTAGATCCATTCGGTCATCCTGGACGCACTGACTAACCTGAACAGTTGGGGTTGGGTAAACCGCGCTGACAGACCTGCATACCGACTTGGGATAAACAAATGTCCGAGTCTGGCACTGGTGTTTTGCGCTGCAGTCACTCTTTGGATTCATTAACAGAGGATAATGGCAATCCGGTACTCACACGTGTAGAGTGGATCAGGTTTCGATAATCCTGGCCTGCGCTGACTGACGTGCATAGTGGATCCGTTCAGGAATCCTGCCTGGCGCCTGCATGGTGGATCAGTTGAAGTCCCTGGTAGCACTGGGTCGTCGGGCTGACAGGCTTGCGAGTGGATCAGTTCGGATCTTGCATCCTTGTCCTCGATCCCGTTTGGCAATCGCGCTGACAGACCTGCATTGTGGACGCGCTGACAACGTGCATAGTGGATCTGTTGAGTCACCTGGCAGCAGGGACAGACCCACTTTTTCCGCGATCCTGGAGACTACAAGGCTCAACATACAAAGTAAGGGACCAGATCAGTGCGCATTGGCATTGCTCTCGAGTTTCGAGGGATGGATCCTTATCCGGGAGGGGCGAGGAATGGTAGAATGAATTGCGGTAGTGTGTTGCAGTGGTTTGGCGGGACAGATCGCGTTCTTCCTATTGGCCTGCGTGCGGTGTTTGCGCTTATTCCAGAAAGGGCTCCGTAGACGCTGCCAAAAGCCATTTGCCAAAAATCAAGCCTTCTGATTGGTCTACAGTTTTTGACTCTACATCGTAATTCGTGGGGCACTAACACTTTGAGCCCCATTTTCCCCATCCACCAGCAGGGTAAGGTCATCAATCCGCACTAACACTTTGAGCCCCATTTTTCTCGTCCACCAGCAGGGGAAGGTCATCAATCCGCTCTAAAACTTTGAACCCCACCTTTTCTCATCCACCAGCAGGGTAAGGTCATCACTCCGCACTAACACTTTGAACCCCACCTTTTCTCATCCACCAGCAGGGTAAGGTCATCACTCCGCACTAACACTTTGAACCCCACCTTTTCTCATCCACCAGCAGGGGAAGGTCATCAATCCGCACTAACAATTTGAGCCCCATTTTTCTCGTCCACCAGCAGGGGAAGGTCATCACTCCGCTCTAAAACTTTGAACCCCACCTTTTCTCATCCACCAGCAGCGTAAGGTCATCAATCCGCACTAACAATTTGAGCCCCATTTTTCTCGTCCACCAGCAGGGGAAGGTCATCACTCCGCACTAACACTTTGAACCCCACCTTTTCTCATCCACCAGCAGGGTAAGGTCATCACTCCGCACTAACACTTTGAACCCCACCTTTTCTCATCCACCAGCAGGGTAAGGTCATCAATCCGCACTAAGCACTTTGAGCCCCATTTTTCTCGTCCACCAGCAGGGTAAGGTCATCAATCCGCACTAAGCACTTTGAGCCTCTACTCGGTAGCAGGGTAAGTCAGAAAGGTCATCACGTCCAGCACAAAGGATCAAAGCTCCCTCAGAGTCATGGCAATCTACTGACTGGATCATATATCTCAGGTCGTTAACCCTAGTCCGAGTTTGATGACTTTCTGTGGGCCCATATGACTTTTTGGGGACTACCAGAGGTTTATTGCTGGTAAGCGATGTTGTCCGCAATAACGGGTAGCCAAACAAGTCAGCAACAACCGGCCGGGTGGACCCCAAGCAGGGCGTCACTTCAGCAGATGACACTCGCATCGAATCCGGCACCCTAGCACCCTAGCACCCCAGCACTTCACTCTACGCAGGTTGCGGGAAGATGACCAAGTGCAGAATCTGACGACAGAGCACGGAAGTACAGCACACAATTTGTAACACACTATAGTAGAATTCGAAATCGGCTTCAGTCCTAAGCACTTAACCCTAATGAACCGTGCAGGGACCTACTATCTGCAGTTGAAGTGAAGCTTCGAATTGAGTTGGCGCCGTTAACTGAACCGATGCCCCATTTTTGGTCAATGGTGGTCATCCAGCCGCACTAACATCGCGGGCCCATTTTTTACTAGGGGTTATCGTGTCTGCACTGACACCGCGGGCCCGTTGTCCAACTAGGGCAGTCGTCTGCTATTGAGGCCCCCTTTTTCCAACTGGGGCAGGCATGCCCGCACTGACATTGAGGCTCCGTTTTTCATTAGGAGTAAACTTAGTGGATACGTTGAAGTTATGCTGACCACTGACCAAAAACAGTTCTGGAACTGCGCTGACAGACTTGCAGTATGGATCTTGCATGGTGGATCCGTTCAAGTTGTGCTGACCACTGGCAGAAAACAGTTCTGGAATTGCGCTGACAAACTTGCATTGTGATCCGTTTGGTAGGCCAACTTCGTCAGCCACAAGACTGCGAGATATGAAGCTCGTATGCGAGTATGTCATCACCAGCCCCAGATCGCGCTGTGGGGCTAAAGGTTCATGCTACTAGTGCTAATCGCACATGCCCTCTCCGCTTTTTTCGGGGGACGAGTTAATGGGTGGATCTTGCGTGTTTAGTGATGACTTTTAGTGGAGGTCGAGACCAACTGCAAGTCTGTCAGCACTACTCCGTGGAGTTGTTCAACGGGTTCTGCCACAGAGATAGCTCGTTGAGTTAAAAATGCTCTTCTATTAAGATCTTAGATTCGAACCCTTTCGCCATTCCATTCTACCGCGTTTCCATCTTGCATAACCCCCGACGCGCTAAGCATTATAAAAGCTACGGAAACTTCCATCAACGCGTGTCGCATCCTTTTACGCAAATACTTTTTCCCACCACGTTCGAGGTCCTTATCACCATCCATGGCACAGAGTGAACGCGCAACAATCTAGAAAGTGGCGACTACCTTGCAATAATCTTCTCCCCAGATGGACGATTCTTTCCTATAATCGATGATAACAGCGCGGTCTCCGGATAGCTACTAGGTAGGCGTCATTCCACTCCTTGCAGACAATCTACGCCGTGGGAGTAAGCTCCACGCATTTATACCCTTACATCATCTGCGCAGTTATGTATGAGAACAGCTACTAGTCCTCAAAGGCGGCAGCACCCCAAAAGCTTTATAGGTTCCTTCCTCCGGCGATCATGGCCTCTTCCAACGTCGTCATCTTTCCAAAGGCGCACTGCCTCCACATAAGCATTGCTAACCTTTGGTTTTGTGCCATGCAGGATAATTCCTGGTGTCGAGATCCCCTCGAATGCGTGCCAAACGCCGTGGCACAGGCGGCGGCTACCGCACACCTAGCAAAATTCAAAAAGGCTCAGGACCCTTTGGACAATACAATTCCTTTCACCCTGATTACTCGGGCACGCCATCTAGTGGAGGGGGAGGCTCGTCGCCAACTCGTGGACCCTCAACAAGCTTCAATCCACCTAAAGGTCCTGGAGCAAACAGTTTCCATTTTACGTCGGGCCGCGTTAGGCCTCAGGAAATATCAAATTACGAGAGAGGTCGAGCGAGAGATCGAGAGAGAGATCGAGAGAGAGATCAACAGAAAGAACAAGATCGAGACAACCATGGGAATCGATCCAGATCCCCACGCGCCAACCTACCCGGCTCTGTCTCCAATCAAGAGCGGCTTCACAGTGATGATCGAAGACAATCTATGCCACATACGAATGCCATGGAGCCGCTGACATGCCAGATGATTTGAGACAAAAGCTGGACACATGCGCAAGCCAATTACAAGATGTTGCCAAGCTCGAGAGCGAATTTAGGGCAAACAAGGCCGATCAAGACCCAAAATTTAGGAAAATCACGGAGGACACAAAGTTGCTTAGCAGCATAGAAGGCAGGCTTACGGAGTCCGAAAAGAAGCTCAAGCAATCAGGCAACAATATGATCACTTTGCTGGAGGACCAAAAGACAGCTCTGACGAGCTACAAAGACGGCAATATGAGATGGCAGAATAGTATTACGAATAGGCTCCAAACTCTTGAGCAACGGTGGTTATCTTCTGGGCAACAACTTATGAAAGAAGATTTAACAAAGTTAAAGCAGGAAATGGTCTCCCTCAAACAGCCTAGCTACTCGGGGGTGATTGAGTCACTTCAGTCAAAGCTGACAGCCGTTGAGCAGGAAAGTCGGTCCCTCGGAGAAAGGGTATTGTCTACCGAGGAATTCAGAAGCTCTATGGAGGCAGACAAAAAAGATCTAGCTACAACTTCGGAGCTCGAGATTGTCCGGTCTGACGTCATCGATCTAAAGGAGAGGTTCAACAAGGAGGCCAACCCAAATCATAGCAGTACCAGGAGTTCCGAAGGAACCTCGTTGACATCTAACCAAGACATGTCCGAGTTGTCACGGCGTCTCTCGGCTCTTGAGGACAAAGTCCCTTCTGCCAGCTGTGGCAGCCCGCGTGCGCTATCCGCTGATATCGCTCAGCTGAAAGACGCCTTGGAAGATAGTAAGACCTCCAACGACGCCTCCTATGGCGCATTAAGAGACTCCGTTGATGTGCTCACCACGCTGGTAAATTCTATTACTAATCGAGTAGACGGCCAAGACAAAGTGGCATCAGAGCTCAGATCATCATACAACGCCCTTTCAGAACTCACGGGCAGAGTCGACAGTTTACAGAAAGCTCAATCTCCACATTCCAACTCCGGAACTCCAGGACCAGCTTCAATTATGGGCCAGGGACAAGAGGTTGAGTCTGAGACCGCCATCGCTGCGTCTAAAACTTTAGACATTCTGAAGTCTAGATCCGACCTTTTGCCCACACAGGCACTCGAGCAAAATTTCACGGACCACATTACGCAGCTCCGAGTCATCTTAGAATCGCAGGACGAGCAACACACGAACTCGATCGCCAATTTAGAGAGTCGTTACAACAACATTAATACCTTAGACTTACATAGAGCTATGGTTGACTCGGCCATTGATGATAGAATCGTTTCATTCGAACGACAATTAGAGACCGTTCGGCTGGCTTTTGTGGCACTGCAAGCACGCTTTATCCAACTCGAGAAGCTCTCCAACGACCGAAAGTCTCTCGCGCCTGAAATCGAAAAAAGGATTCAAGAACTCGAGCAGGTGCGGTCGCAGCCACAGGGCTATGAAGAACGCATACAGAAGTTCGAAAATGAACAACGGAAGTTCGACAGGCTTCTCATGAAGCTAGATGATAATTCGACCAAGCTTCAGGCTCAAGCCGCCGAGGCGAATGAGCTTTTGGAGAAGATTCCCAATCAAGAGCAGATCAGGCAACTCCGTGGCGAGATCGACCGAGCAGTTCTTAAGGTGAGCCATGTCGAAGAACTGGTTGCGAAGCCCAAGAAGGCTCAAACCACTCTCACAAGTGAGATCGATGAACTTGCCACCGAGAGTCACAAGAATGACCATCAAACGGCCTCCCAGTTTGCCGAGATCTTCACAAAGGTCCAGGAGATTGAACGTCCAGACCCTCCCGCGGCCAAAGGGAAAAGTCGGAGTCCTGTGGAATCAAACCGCATGAATGACACCGATGGGAAACCCGGTCTCAATGATGGCTCATTGAACACTCCTCCTCCCAAGAACTCGATGCAGGGAAGTTTGGAAGGATGTATTATTGATTCAGACACTGATGAAGGTGGTTATGAGGCTATGCCGGAAGCTCCGAGTGGTGATGAGGACGACGAGTGAGCTGCGTCACTTGTGGTATTGTGGTTTCCACAGGCAGCAGCAGTGTGTCATGGATACAATTGATGCAATGGATGGCTGACTTGAGTCGCCTTGCTGAACTATCGCCGCACGTTGCGGACAATACGTTATTCCATTTTACGAAGGGCCCCCGGGGGGGGGGGGGGGGGGTCACTATTTGTGCACTTGCACATTTCTTTATATCTTGTGCGTGCCAGAGCGAGTCATTACGGATTGACTGAGATAAACTAGTCATGCACTCTCTTGCGTTGTGCACGGACATTTTCTTGGGAATGCGACGTATTCCGAGGCAGACTGTCCTAGTGGTAGAGAGGGATTGAGTTCCGGTTGAGCACCAAGGTGTGTTGGACTCATGCAATGCACCCTACTTCACCTTGCCTCAGCATGACCAGTGATCCCCTTCCTGCACGTGGTCTGGCTTCTATCTACGCATATATACATATCCCTTGACAGAAGTGTTCTGTTTGTGACTTGATATAAGGCGCTGACTCGCCGACCAACTGTCCTCCTGTGTCTGCGATCCCTAGATACCTGATGGGCTACGGCCACAATGAAGCCATCTTGCAACCCCGCTGGCCACGGCCACCGTGATTCCACGACGACCCCCTCGCCCCTCAGTCCTTACTGGGAAAAACCTTCCCAGCAACGTTCTCTCTCGTCCAAATCGCGCCTTCCATACTCCCGTAACTCCAAACCTCAAAAGATCCCGACTCCCTAGAATTGTGTGATTGTGTGTGCCCGGTGTGGGCTAAGTGCCTCTGTGTGCTCTGTAAATTGCTGATGTCGTTTTAATGAGGGTTTAGAATCTGTCGGATGGGGCTGCAGGTGCAGGAAGTGATAGAATTGTGTGTGCTATATCTTGTGTTGTACTGTGTATTAAGTTATCGTATCTGAGATCTGGGTGGTCCAATTGAGGTCGTTTTGAGGTAGAAAACCTTGAGGAGTTGCTGCCGGCTTGCAAGAATGCTTCACTGCAGCCACCTTCCTCCTGATGCTGACCACCGCCCGTGATCACTCCCTAGCACAATCCCATTTGCCACTATGGCCGGAGCCGCGCGTGAACTGCCAGGCCCTAAGAATAATCTGAGATCGAGTTGCAGTCGCTTTCGTGGTTGCCGTCGCTACTCGCAAATCCATCGTCCTACTAACTTAGCCACAATGTTCTTCTTGAGCATGAAGGGTTAACCTACCGGCACAAGATGTCTTCCTCGACTCTGGCCATGAGAAGAGTATACACAGCAGGTGCTTACCAGAGAGGCAGCCCCAGCTACGTCTCCAGCTGCCGCGTGAATGAGTGAGGTTTGTGGGTCGACATGGGCAAAGTTCTGGGGGTCGGTACGCCTATCTTAGCCCTAACCGTGCAGCTTATCACATGACGTCACCTAGATTAACGACACTTCCAACGCACGGCAGACATATCTTCCGCAAAAGCATCCAAGCACCCACGGCGATCCCACCATCATTTAGACTCCTGCTCGAGACTTGCTGCAGTCGACATAACACAGTAGGCAGCTCGGCCCTTCTCAAGCCCGCGCGCGAAAATACTTTGCAATGTCTGGGAGAGACGACTACCTCTTGAGCCCTGCAACGTCGATAAGCTATAACCTCATAGAGACTGCCACGAAAGAAGTTAAATCTGATACGGCAGATGGTTCTCTTGCGCGCAATACCTCCAGCCGAGCAACCTGTCCATACGATATCTCCCAAAATTACGCCTCAGATAAATATCAGGGCAGTCGGTTATAGGCCCCGTGAAGGTTAATCGATTGCCGCCGTCAGCGAGAGCATTTGGAGCCGCGAATTTGGTTGTTGGTGGTGCCATATCCGTGAAGGACTCCGCGACGGTTACGCTGGAAAGGCCTGGTCAACTGGTCAATTGATGTCGCGAAGCTTCAACCTATCACCAAACGAAAGACGTGCCCCAGAAATACCACCAAACACCCCTCCAAAACGGGCCTCGAAGAAAACCGACCGACCATTCTGCCATATGTAAGATTCAGCAGAGCTACGCCAAAGAATTCTACGTTAATCCACTGGAGCTGCATGCTAAGCATCCCTGCCTTTCTGCGTTTTATCTTCCAGTTCTCGCAGAGCCGCAATTTCTTACTTTCTGCTCTCTTTCTATATTTCCTCGATCAGCTGGTAGTCGAGCGACGGCGGCACCCCGCATTTCTCGACTCCATGTACTCAATACAGTCTGCACCCACAGTTCGCGCTCCAGACACTCCTGTTCCAGTTGGTTCCGGTGTCTCAAAGGTTGTGGCAATGACTGCTAACGGGTAGGTCTCTGAATATCTGTCCGGTGGAGAAACCAGAATGTCACTCTTACACCTTCAATCCAAACCTTTTCGCCTGCTTGGTCTTGGATCCTCCATACAAATCCTCTACATTTGATTTATGCTATTTTGAGTCTCCTGCCGTTATCTTGACTAACATCATGCTTTGCTAGAACACCCTACGTCCATCCACACTCTTCATCGCAAAGCCCTCCGCCTCCATCAATTCCAAATATTCAGGTCCGTGAACCAGGAGACTATATCGAAAATGGCCGGGTATACCATGCCTTTCACAAGGGAAAATACCTTTTCCCGTGCGACGAGGTAAATCGGGCATTCCTGCTAGACTTCATGGCAGGCTCTTTGCTAACTCTTTTTGTCTCACAGGTGGAAATGGATCGACTAGATATTTATCACAAATTCTTCCAGGTAGCGAGAGGGGATGTTTTACCCGAGGTACCAATATTGCACTCTGCACCAATACCAGAGCACGCACCTCGAATACTAGATCTTGGGACCGGTACCGGAATTTGGGCAATTGACATGGCTGAGTCAGTTCTCACAGCTCGATTACAGATTATGGAAAATTAAGGGAGCTATGCTAATTAGCCTTGCGAGCAGACGTTATTGGCAGAGAACTCCAGAACTCATTGGAATAGACCTTTCATATATCCAACCACAACAGTAGGTACCCTCTCGGGTTTAGAAATAATAAGTGACCGAATTAGGATTCCACCCTCCGTGACATACCAAAAGCGGGACTTTGAATTTCCCTGGGCTGGGCTGGGAGAAGATTCTTGGGATTTGATACATATGAGAATGTTAAATGGAAGCGTGACCAGCTGGGCACAGATGTATGCTAAGGCTTTCAGGTAAGGATATCGATCCGTTTATGGTCTAATCCTGCTAACTAGATTCAGACATCTTAAACCGCAGACTGGGTATATCGAACATGTCGAGATTGACATGGTTCCTCGTTGTGATGATGGCACACTTCCACCAGACTCGGCATTAGTGAACTGGACGCGATACATCCAGGAGGCAATGTCAATACAGAACATGCCTATTGCTTACAACCAGGACACTAAATTGCTTCTTGAGAAGGCTGGATTTGTGGATGTTAGGGAGCAAAGGATAATGGTGCCGTACAATCCATGGCCCACGGATCCTCATCTAAAAGAGCTTGGCAGGTGGTACAAACTCGGGTTCACACAAGCTCTCGAAGCTCTGACTTTGGCGCCCTTGACCAGAAATCTTCAATGGACAAAAACCGATGTGGACAGACTCATCCAAGATACCAAGAGAGAGCTGTGCTCTGAGAGGATTCATGCCCACTGCAATATGTGAGTGTGGTTTCAATTATTTCATTTCTCCAGCTTGGGGGTGCTCGGCTTAGTAGATACCGAGCACAGCGAATGCTAATACATCCTTAAATAGGCACATCTGGATTGCCCGCCGGCCTGCTTAAGATGAGCATCACCAATGCATGCTCAAGTAGTTCCAAACCAGTTGGAAGGGCTGCACATTTCCTTCGTTGACGCAGTCTACTCTGTTCGACCAGAAGGCACTTATGTCAGATCGAGACTTGAAGTGGAACATAAGTTGAAGCGAATGAATTGAGCTCAGATGTAGCAGTCGGACATCAAATGGTCAGCTTCTCAAGTTTGAAAAAGCCGCCGTTTAACTTCGTTCTTCTGTATCTCCGCCGCCCTTGTGGTGTACATTCCCTTAACCGTGTTCTAGCATTGAGTCGATTTTTCTACATATGGTCACTGTGTTTACCCACCATTGACTAACGGTAAACTATACCTTGTCAATGGGGAAAAATGGAAAAGAAAAGAATGAGTTCCTAGGCATATAGTCAGTACCGAAACGACAAATAGAAGATCCACCTACCTTTAACCAGTCCCAGCTCTGCAATGTGCCACGCTCGAACACACTGATGTTACTTGAAAGTCTTTGGATCGTGCGAAGTGGGTGGCGGAGATACACAATTGATCTTGTTGAGTGCGCTGCTTCTTCAAGGCAAAGCCTGTGTCTATGTCGTTGTTCCGTTTACGTTTCGTAGTTGGTATAGGCGGAAGGGGCGGCAGTGTACAAGTAGTATTCAAGGGGAAATGTTCAAACAATGCTCGTAATGCACCTCGTCGACCCTGTTCCTCCATGAAATTGAACCGTGGCGTGCAATGAATGTGTATATTCCCAAGTAAATCGTTTTCTCCACCGATGATCGAAGTGAGGAACGGTGAGGGGATCTGCACCGACAGTCGTTGGATCCTCTGTGGGACATTCGTGAGTGGTAAAGTGACAGTTGCGTCAAGAATTTTAAATTCAAAGAAGGATGAGTCGAAGCTGTTATGGCAGGAGCAGAAGGAATATATAGAAAGGGTGGCAAGGTGTGAGGCCGCCGAAGGGATTGATGTTGGGCAAAATTTGGACAAAGAATTCTAGAAATTCAACTATTTGGGATTCTTACATATCTTGCGGCATATCAAATCCTCCCATCACTTTCAAACAAATTAAGGGTAACGAAAACCTGATGCACCTTTTCTGCCTGAAGGCATCATGAGAGCCCGAAAGCCTCGGGTCTACATTGGCTTGCTGAGCGAATCACATGGCATCGTGCCCCACCGCCAGTGGAATTGTAATTCATTTTTTGTTAATAATTCATCCAAAGGTGATTTGGCTCAGGTCATAAGCGAGGAGCCCATTCCTGGTGTTCCAGAACGTGAGTTAATCCGATACTGCTCGAGCACGTGATTTACCCCGCATGGTTAGCCGAACCTCTCCCCTTTTCTGCGCCCTAGCCCAAAAAAAGGAAAACTACCCCACACCCTAAATAGAAAGATATGGCTAGCGCGAGTTTCTTGAAATATCGCCTCACTAGCCCAGATTCGAATTTTCTAATAAAGCATTAAAACCTTGATCAGAAATATCTGTTCCGAGTCGTTCACCAATTGCCAGTTTCACTAATGAAATCGACACTTCACCACAACTCTAATTGTAAGTTAATTCTAAGAAAGGTTTCCTCACTAGAAGATAGAATATAACTTGAGCTTTAATTCTAGCCTATATACTCGTTCTATCTATCAATGCGCATGTTCTTATGTGCTATCGCGCAAAAGATAAGACCCTTTCCTAAGGAATAAGTCCGTTTATGTAGGACTGAAAGTCGCACTTCCTAGTAAGTACGATCTCCTTAAAAATTGTAGAGCTATACGTAAAGATAAGCCATTTATTTTTCATAATTTCTATTTAGAAAGTAGGTTAAGTAAAAGCTAAAATAGTAGGTTTTCGCGAAGGTAAAAATAAAAGTTCCCGCACAGACAAATTTTTTATGTAAAATTAGCGAAAATCGAGTCTTTTTGGTCAATTCGGATAATTGAACGACTCGGAACAGAGACGAGTGTTCTCTTCCATCAAAGCACAGTTCTAAGAACTAAGCTCAAGTTGAGAGATATGTTCTGTCCAGTAATAGTAGATGTTGGTTCGATGGGTAGTCATGATTTTTGCCCTTTTTTCTTAGTAATGCTCTTGCGGCGATTTTGTTTCGTATTTGTCTTCGCTGTTTTGCTGCTGAGCTTCTTGCCTTCTTCAAGAATGAATACTCGCTCGTTCTCATTTTGCATACGTTGGACGTGAGACATGTGGTTGGCATATGGTGTGGCAACTTCATTATCTTCAGTGGCGACACTACTCTGTCTCGTTCCTGCTGGATGATGAAGGTCGATTGAAATAATAATTGGTGTTTCCATTATTTCGGTGATGGAATTTCTGGAGTTTGTGATGAAGAATTTCCTTTGTACCGGCAGTCTGTGATATCGAAAGGCAGGAAAGGTGCGGTGGGTGACGGAATTGAGACTATAAATAGTGAATGGATTGAGGAATGGCCGATGTTTATACTGAGAGGTGATCTGAAGCCACTTCTGGAAAGGGGATTATGTCCCGCATATACCTTGTGACGTAGGCTAATAGCCGTGAAACGTTGTGCAACACTCTAACATACTAACTTTCAGTTCACGGTTGTCAATAATGAGGGAGCCTGCTTGGATCTAGCCCACTCTTGGTGCCTCACGGAGACTACCAGCTTTCATGCGGCGTTCCGTCGGCCGTCAACTAGTCGACTCAGTAATTGATGAGCCTGGCTCCGCGCGTCATACCTAAATCTTGCATGACTGACAGATGTTGTACCAAATCGTATGCCGTCTTCAAACGGAGGAAAAAACAGTTCATAAGAGGCAAGACAGCTGTGGAAAAGCCCATGTACTGGCGAAGACGAAGGACCAGCGTGGTGAGCTGACTTGCTCGACAAGCTCCCAAAACGCGGCCGTGCCAATAAAGTGCAAGGCCAATGGGCCCTTGTGGTTCCACCAAGAGTTGGTCGATACCTTTGAAAAGTTCGGCGAGTTCCGAGCCTTCATTGTAACAGAACCTGACCCCAAGGCATTGCGTGGTCGGAAGGGGAAGATTATATGCGTCGCACGTACCAATTGGAGGGCTGAAGAAGGGGCGGAAATGTATATAGAGGCGGTAAACGACAAGACGTTCAGGAACCTCAACTGTGAGCACCTGACACGGAAGGGCTTCAATGAATTTTGTCTGAGTACGTGCGAGGACCTTCGTAGAAGGCCTGATTGGAAGGAAAGGTGGACATCGCTTGAAGAAGGTGTCCGCATGGATGTTAGTATTGTTATCTCTCCACTTACTGGCAAAGAAGAATTTTGGGTTGTCAAGACTACACGATGGTATGGTGCAGACTTCTTCTCAGATTATGTTCTAGCAGAGCTCCAGTGGAGTACCTGGTCCCTCCAACGAAAGCTTCATCGTCTTCCGATTCACAAAACTGGCGGTAATAATAGCCAATGCCCTTCTATATTCTGGATTGCTCTGCGCAAATTCGACAACGCAATCCCAGATAATTTGTAACACCTCGTCCTCGTCCGTAATAATATTTCGGATATCCTTCATACGGGCTTCTCGCATTGTAGCCATTAGGATTTTCAGCCTGTAGCTGAGCGTCGCGCTTTTCGATAAAGCGATCGTTAATTGAGCAAGAGAGGTTTCGCATTACAATGAGAATACTGTAGTCGTGATGGCTGGCGTGTCGCGCCGCGCTAAACACGCGAAATTCGGATTGGTCACGGCTTCTGCGCCCGATCATCATCCTTCACATTGACATTTTTCGTCAACGCCACCGCGATCACTCTGGTCAAGCATTCCCCCTCTTGTGGTATGACATTCGCAAATACCAAAGACTGACGATGACGATTGGGCGATTGCCGATGTTGCACGAATGAAGATGATAATTACACAGGCACCTGTGGATGGAAAAGTAGGCGGCGGTAGTGAAGATGATGGAAGTGATGGATAAGCTGGCGGATGTGGTGGACAAGTTGGCGTAAGCTCGACCGCGAGTCTTCTCAGACTAAGAATTACGAATCAGTATGCCAGCCTTCACAAAAAGGGCTTTCGATCCAGACCGAGATCATCCTCTGTGCGACATTTAATTCGAAACAATCGTTAAATACTCAACACCTCCCACCGACCTTCGTCGACCACCAGACTACCGATCCCAATTCTCCTTAATCCTCCCCCATAGCCCTCGCTCCAGCCGACACCCAAGCGTTCACTCCCCCCTACATCTACATAACCTTCCTCCTCGGCCTCACACCAGGCCAATATTCCGTCTCGTCCTCGACTCCCGTCGCTCCCACCACCTGACTTGAAAGAAGATAATCGACTTCCTCCAAAAACAAGCCGAGAAGCTCCCAACGGTGCAACTCCTCACCTCCGGCCCCTCCTGCGAATTACACGAGGCTTACACCTCCGTTTCTCCTACCGAAACCCCGAATCGCCTTACAATTGGCCATACGGAGAGAAACTGGTGGATAAGGGAAGTGGGAGACGTTTGATACGAGGGTCTGTGTGGAGGGGAGCGCGCTTTATGTTGTGCTCAAGGGGATTACATTAAGGAGTATTAGGGGAGTTATGGGAGGTGATGGAAGTGATGGGGAAGCCAGCGGCAGTGGTGGACAAAGTTAGGGAAGGTGGGGGAGTGGCGGTAGTGGGTAAGCTAGTGGCGGTGGTGATGAGGTTGGGGGAGCTGATAGACAAGTTGGGGGAGCTTGCGGAAGCAATGGGGAAGCCGGCTGTAGTGGTGGTTGAGGTTGGGGGAGCTGGTAGAAACAATGGGAAAAGTTGGCGGCGGTTTTGATGAGGTTAGGGGAGCTGGCAGAAGCGGCTGCCGTGGTAGTTGAGTTAGGGAACCTAGTAGATAAGTTGAGGGAGCTTATGGAAGCAATGAGGAAGCCGGCGGCGGTGGGTGGACAAAGTTGGGGAAGCTGGTAGAAAAGTTGGGGAGCTTGGGGAAGCAATAAGGAAGCCGGCGGCGGTGGTGGACAAAGTTGGGGGAGCTGGTAGATAAGTTGGGGAGCTTGGGGAAGCAATGGGGAAGCCGGCTGCGGTTGTGGATAGGGTTGGGGAAGCTGGTAGAAACAATGGAAACTTGGCGGCGGTGGTGATGAGGTCGGGGGTGCTGCGGGTCGATAAGTTAGGGGAGCTTGGGTAAGCTGGCGGCGGTGGTAAAGTGATTTTGATATGTGGTAGTATTGTGAAGACTTCATAGAAGCCTCTTATTATTCTACAATTCAAGAAATTGGTCCAGTCGGCATACACTTTGGGTTCATAACTATGTTTACTGCTTCAAGGAGCTGAGAATGTCTCTATTTCTCCTGTCATATAAGAGATCATCAGGTTTTTTTTTAGAATAAGAAAAAGATCGACATAAAGTTAGAGAGGGTTATAAACCGGCTAGGACACTTGCGTTTCCCAACCTGAGAAAACAATCACTCCAGTTTTGCAATTCAGAACGCTTGGTTCGTCCTTTATGTCATGGGCTCAGAAAGGCCGCAACGTCAAGGCTGGGGACTCTCACGGCCTAGGCGATTAGGAGAGCGCCTTACACCCATAGGGGAGGAGGGCGTCTCTTCTTTCACCCCGACGATTTGCCATGAAGTCTTTCAGGTGAATCAGTTCACATATTAGAGGGGGAAGGCACAAATAAGGTGCTTGTTTGAGATGACGGATGAAGAGGGAAAATAAGCTTTGTCCTACGCTCGTAATAGTCTGGTCGCAAGGAGAAATTACAAGTTGAAAAGTTTCAGGGACTGAAATTAACGTGATATAGCTGTCTTTCCGACCCACTTTTAACTCGACCCAACCCGTCGCGGCATGGAAAGGAAATATTGTATGAATCGAGGCTCTCTTTGTTGCACGTCGCAAAATTTAACGCTGCCTCTCGTTGTCCAAGGGATGATGCGGGATTAACTCAACCCCACATCTCTATTGGTTAGCGCAAGTAAAAGGAGCTAGGCGGTACAATCAATCAAATGGGCCGGCGGTGGTAGGTCATTACTTTACTACGTTGGTGATTAAGAGGAGAGAACAATCTACGACAGCTCACAATTGCATTCGAAGTAAGTTTTCAGTCGTACTGTCATGGTGGAACTATTGTTTAAATGGCTTTTGTTGCACATCTTCAGCCACCCAAGATATTGTTTCAGGATTTCATACAAAAGCCGCTGCCAATCGCTTATTCCTTCCTGGCGTTGGGTGCCTCGTAACCCTGTTGGCGTCAGAAGACGTCTTCATGCTGTATTGGTTCCAACGGATCTTTCTCTGGGCATCAGATCTTGTTGGAAACCCCTGAATTGACAAGAAAGTCTGATGTGGAGTTGTCGCAGTGGTTCAAAAGATCCCGCCATGTCCCTTCGGCAAAAGTAGAAACTGCCGGGTGGTATATTGTGCTAATATGGGTTCCAGATGTGACTGGGCTCGATTGGCATTCCAGATATGGCCGAAACATGTACTGATCGGGGGGAATGAACGGTAACCAAAGATTTGTTGGAGACTCTTTCTCATAGAAGCCATCGGGAGAAGATGGACAGTCGTCACCACTCAGCATCGGCGAGGGAAACTGCTTGGGAATGTCCGCCTGCGAAGAGAAAAGTTGGCGAGACCATGAGCCACGGGTTTTGTTTGTCAATGGAGCATCTGTATGTTGATTCGTCTTTGCCCTGCAGTCGACCTGCTTAACCTGAGCGTGTAGTTGCGTTACATTGTGTGACGAGATACTTGCTTGCCGGTCCAATTCTGCGAGTCGCCTCTTAATATTCTGCCCTAGCAATCATTTAGAACGTACTTCAATAAAAGGTAAGGTAAGTACTTACGATATTTACGTTGAGCGATACGATTCTGCATACGTCTCCGTTCGACATTGTCGGAAACCTTCGTCCAGTCTTCATTTGGGAATGTAAAGCAGGTCTTAGAACTAGCCCTAGTGGGCCTTCCTGACTGGCTTGAGACTATTTTCATTTCCGTCAAACTCCTCTGTAGTTTTGTAAATTGCAAGATGTGACCGAATCTAGACCTCCGTCTCTCTCCAACTGTATTATGCTCTTGATCTTATGATATAAGACTTAATGAAGAGCTCCGCCGCTGCCCCAGTCCATTGCGGACTTCTTGAGTTGATCCTGCACAGTCATCAAGACTAGTAATTCCAATTTTCTGTGACGCGATATTCAACGCCTACCGGATGACGAAACTTCCCGCTCACGAAAATTTTGGTCGAATATCGTCAGCTCTTCAAGATGCCTTAATCGAGATCATCATCGTTACCACAACAGTGCTCAGATCCTAAACATCATTCAATTTAACGGATACTATATGAACAGAAATATAGCATATTTACAGAGTATTCTTTTCGATAATTCTCTTATACAGTTCACCGTCCAGGTTTTCTCTAGCACTCTTTTCAACAAGCATCAACAGACTCGTATATAGCTCTCGAAGTGTTCTAAAATTGATCGATACATGATGTGGAATGATGACTAGTGCTTACATTGTGGGCCGCATTATTTAAGTCATTCGTGGCTTAAGGGGCCGAAAATTCTACAGTATTCATACACAATAACCTAACATGAGCATTCTGCTGCACACTTTACATGAGAACTCTGTTAAAGTCGGCCGATTTATCACCAGCGTTGACCAAGTATCTCAAAATTACCTTGATCCTCTCTCAACAAGCAAACAAAGCGTCCTCAGTCACCATGACGACTATCGTACCGTCAGCAACCCTAGCTTTGTTTCAACCCAGAAGTCTCTACTGTCTATTTTATTTGGACGTACTGAGTTGAAAATTTGCATGGCTCCAGAGCATATCGATACAAGCACTCTCAAAGATCCAAATATGTGGCTTAATGAAGCAATACACTTGCCAGCTACACAAGCCTGGCTCAAAAAGGCCTTCAAGCGATATAACCATATATACATGATTGTTAGCGTGCATGCAGTAACAAATGCCAGAATTCAAGCAGATTTACGTTATAAGAAAACGGGCAGGCTGAAGGGACGATCGGATTACGTGGCTTCGGGAGAACAGATTTACGCCTTTGAATACTACGAAATCCATCGTGGGGGGCTTTTAAATATGGACTTTAACAAGTGTAGATTAGCGGGCGGCTGTTATTCGTGGCCTTGGATGGAGAGGCATGTTGTAAAGACGGCAGATGGTTTATGTCAAATTCTTCTGGCAGACTGACGGTCTCACTCGGCTACGTCGAAATGGGGTTAGGGGCTATCCAGCAACCAGCATAGCGATAAGAAAAGTCACCGTCACAACTGCTCATTATATAACCGGTGCAAGCGTGTAGCTATCTACAGTACTTGTCGCCAGCCCCAATGCACCTCGGTTTTACTTATCGCTAATTGCTTAGTACGAATTCTCCCCAAAGTCGGTGACGTCTCTAGGATGGTAGAATAAGTTACTGCTGTTGAGGGCCCATTCTGTACCCTAGGAAACATAAGGGGCGCTGCTGCCTACAAACACTAGTATATTTTAAACTCCATTTGCAAGCTCTGAGAATTGTGTTCGTTTGCACTTGAGGTTAGTAGCTATGCGGTTGGGCAACAGCAACTTGCTAATGTAAGTCCTCGTGGACAAGAGTAATAATAAAAGAATAGATTGTTATAGATGAGATGACATTCACATGTCTCAGCTATTATCTTGCCGGTATATTTGCTTATGCAGGACTCGATGCGTATCAATATCAATATTCACGAACAGCTGCATATCATACAAGCGACTTATTCGCCGCCAACGGAGATGCATATTACAAAGGACCTCAGCCTGGAGCTTCAGAGTAAGTTCAGAGGCTTGACAAGATTGATAGAAGCTAAACCTTTTTGGGGTTTGGGGCAACTATATATTAGGACAGTCTTCTGGATGGGATCCATACACGAGCGTAAATCCTGTTATGTACAACTTCAACACAACTGGTGGCAAGCTAAGGTTATACACAATCTGTAGCCTGCAAAGACAAGATGGATCTAGCTATTGGTGTTGCCGTCGGCTCGAGTATGCAAGTGGCACTCTTGCTTATCCCGTTGACGATCATCATCGGCTGGATTATGGGAAATGACAGCATGACCTTGAGCTTCGACGGCTTCCAGGTTGCCGTCATGTTCGTGGCCGTTCTCCTCGTCAATTACCTAATTGGTGATGGGAAAAGTAACTATATGGAAGGAATGATACTTATCTGTCTTTACTTGTGAGTCTATCCATTAATAAGGCTCAGCTTGTACTGACCTCTTCAGGATTATTTCGGTTTGCGCTTGGTACTATCCCACTAGCTAAGGAAGCGGTAATTTATGTAAGGACGGATATTAGATCGCGATATTGCCGATTCGTACCTTCCCGTTGTTAGACAATCCCAAAGTCATCCCAAAGCGCGGAATAATTTCCGTTCTTCTGTCACGAACAGCCAGAGCGCAGGTCGATGGTGTTGTATTGAAGAGAATAACTAGAAAAGAAGAGAAGAGAAAGAAGGGCTTTAAATACAGTTTAAGGCAATTCTGCCGGCCGCGTTCCCTCACCGCCTAACTGACCGTTTACATGGTCGCTCTTCATGAGATTGTCTCACCAAGGGGCGTATTCGTGACATCTTCTCTCCTACAAACTCTCTTCTCTTCATTCGCAATCCGCAGTATAATGCCAAATCGCCGGCGGTGATTCGTAGCAGCCGTGCGGGAACATGGATGACGACGATTTCAACAGCTCGGATTTGGAGTTCGAGTCTCATCCCAATCCATTCTTCTCTGCTAGTGCATCCAGCATCCAAGTTATTATTGACCAAGCCACTGAAGACAGAATCCAATCCAAAAGAGCGACCAAAACACTTGCGTTCGCCGAATCTTCGCCAAAGACAGAATACCTGGCGGCTTTGTGGTCCAATCGATTCCTGGCCTTCGTCAAATATACCTTGAAGAAAAGGTACCCTGTTCTACTTCTGTACCTTCAGCTCCTTGCGCTTGTTCGTTCATTGTGCACGCAGTGCATTCTGGCGACCAACCCGGGCCTAAAAGATGTTGAATTTTTCAGCTCCCCGAGCTAGGGGTCTGGTCTGGAGCATATAATGAAGGCTCCTCCCACCTGTAAATAATAATATAGCATTTTTTCTCTATTTCCAACCAGTCAGAGACGATAATTCAACAGGTTATGAGCCCGGAGGGTGCTTACATAAGCTAAGTCCAAGCTTTTATCCGCAAACTTCACTGATCAAACCACCTAACTTTTCGAGCTCTATCAAGATTTTGCTACCTAGTAATGGGGGACTCCTCGGAGTCCGTCTCGGACTCCGCACTCGGACTCCGCACTAGGAGTCCGTACACGGAATCCGTACTCGACTTCGGAGTTATTGAGACGAACTGCGAACAGAACCCCGACGAGCTCTTAGATACTCTTCACAAGCAAGGTAGGGAGATATAACGAAAGGATTTCCCGCTTTAAAGAAACCATCTGCAACATTTCAAACAAACTTAACTCCTATGCCTTAAATCCCAACATACAGCCTCCGAAAAGCACATCCTATGGATACGTTATGACTCCAAATATCCTCGAACAAAACACCAAAACTGGCTATCCGCTAAGCCTTGTTTCATTCCTTGATGGATCAGACGACTGGGAGGACTATCGGAGCGGCATCCAAACATACCTGGTACTTAACCAGCAACTCGAATGGCTTGAGGACCATGAGATCAAACCGAACGGCGCTGCCGCAGAGAAAGAATGGAAGAGAAAACACCGTCTTGCTATTACGGCTATGAGAGACCGAGTTAACTATAACGCCAAGGATCTGACGGAGGGATTAGAATCTTACCAGGAAGTCTATACCGCCTTAGAGAAGAATTTCCAACCACGTGGCGACGGCACTTTTATTGAGCTCTCTGAACGTTTCTTTAATATCACGCTCTCGGAGTATAAGGACATCGAAGACTATACTAAAGCTCTTAAGAAAGTTCGGAACCAACTCTCATCTTTGCATATCAAGATCCCCGAACCTCTAGTCATTCAGCGATACCTCAAAGGCCTTGGCTCAGCATATAATACCTTCCATACGTCATTTACTACCAATAATCAGATACTGCCTGATAAGGACGGAGAGGGCGCTGTCACTTTCGACTTTGTCTCCCTGAAAGTCAAAGCGGAAGAGAAAGCCCTGGCCCAAAGGGATGCTAGTCAAGTTCAGGCGCTCGCAGCACATGCAACTACACTCACTCCTACAACGGACACAGCTCTTGCAGCATCCGAAAACACCAAACTCATCGAAGCACCGTGGTGTACTCACTGCAACAAATCCTACCATACGAAGGATAACTGTTTTGTGCTGCACCCGCACCTAAAAAGGAAGTCCAACAACCGAAATTCTCGCTTCAGACAGAGGAGCAACAAGAGGCCAAGGCGGGACGATGATGACTCGGATGATCCGATAGGAATGATCGCTTCACTGGGAATGGCAGCATCCTCAGATGATACGAGTGCCCTACTAGCTACCCAATGGGCTATTGATACGGCCTGTTCCCGCCATATTACACATTCTAAGGCTCACTTCATCAAATATGAGCCGCTTATTACTGGAGGAGCACAAATCAAGGGACTGGGAGACACATCTTGCCCAGCCATCGGCCGAGGAACCGTTAGGATTCGTTGCGCTATCAAGGGCAAATCGCGAGCCGTTCATCTGACAAACGTATATCACGTTCCTGCCTGTAAAGTCAACCTTATATCGGTTGGACAGCTTTTCAAAATCGGCGCCGATGTCAGGTTCTCGCCCGAGAAATGCAAAATCCACACCAAAGACAAAACCTTGACAGCCACTGAACGCAACGGAATCTGGCTCTTGAACACAACTATGGAATAGCAATTAGCGCTGTTGAGCCAGGAAATCAACCAAGACACTCTCCGAATCTGGCACAACCGACTTGGTCACCTGGGACAAGAAAATATCAGGAAGCTAGCCGATATATCTACGGAGATTAACCTTTCAAAACCAATCCTCGATTCTGATCCCTGCGACACGTGCTCTATTACGAAACTTCATTCAAGGCCTCATAAGAACCCGATTCAGCCTGGCAAATTACCTCTTGAGCTTATCCACTCCGACGTACTCGGACCGTTCACTCTAGGCTGGGAAGGATCTAGATATATCGTCACTTTCCTTTGTGATGCTACTCAACTTTCTGAAGTTTACCTCATCAAACATAAAAGCGAGGTTTTTAATTGCTTCAAGCACTTTAAGCAAAAGTATGAAACGCAAGACAGACTCATCCGTCACATCAAGATTCGTCGATTTAGGACCGACAACGGCGGAGAATACTCATCCCAGGAGATGACTGATTACCTCTTCCAATACGGCATCACTCACGAATTCACGGTTCCAGGAAACCCTCAACAAAATGGTGCATCAGAGCGGCTTGGGGGGATCATCTGGGAGAAGGCGAAGTCTTTCCTCAAACTCGCCGGCCTCCCGGCCAAATTCTGGCCTGAAATGGTCAAGACCGCCAACTATATACGAATGCGGAGCCCTCAAGCACGTGTACAGACTACGCCGTACGAGGCCTGGCATGGAGAACCTCCCAGATATTCTCACCTCCGCACTCCAGGTACGAAATGCTGGGCCATTCAACGACTCCGGAGCAAGCAGACAGAGAACGGGATAGAATGCAAACTCCTGGGCTATGAAGGAGACAGCATCTACCGCTTACTCACCCTTGACGGCAAGGTGATACGGGCGTCTACTGTACGGTTCGCGGCCGAGAAGCGCTCCTTGACAGACACAGAAGAGCCGGAAGAACATACTCCCAAGAGACTGTGCGATCACTCCGTGTATGAATCATGGGGGGACACTGATACTGAGTTGATTCAAGACACTCCTGATACTGCAATTGAAGAACTTATACCTGGGGCTGAAGCCTCGCCTTCTCAGAATACTCGCGAACCTCATCCTCGAGCAGCAAGAACGGCTGCATACCATCCATTGGAACGAGCCCTAGTATCTTATGACGTGGACAACGAATCCCCTAAGCTATATGCTCTTCTAGCAGACTCAGACCCCTCCGAACCATACAAACCTCACACATATAGAGAAGCCATATCTGGAGGAACTGCGAAGCAGTGGGAGTCGTCAATGCAAGAGGAAGTAAACTCACTTAAAGAAAACAACACCTGGGACATCGTCGATCGCCCTAAGGACCGAGCCGTACTCACTGGGAAATGGGTCTACAAACACAAAAGAGGACCTAATGGAGAGATCATTCGATATAAGTCACGATGGGTTGTAAGAGGTTTTGAGCAACGAGAAGGACTTGATTATAACGACACTTTTGCCTCGGTTGTCAAACCTATGAGCTACAAACTCCTCTTTGCTATCGCCGCGGCGTACGACCTCGAAATCGAACAGATGGACGTCAAGACCGCCTTCCTTTACGGAGACATTGACGTCGCAGTTTACGTCGAGCAACCTGACGGCTTCAACGAATCTGGCCAATCAGATAAGGTCTGTAAGCTACGCAAGGCACTTTATGGCCTCAAGCAATCACCGCGCGTCTGGTACTTCACTCTCACTACCTATCTCGAGTCTCTTGGGTTTAAACCTCTTACCTCCGACAATTGCATCTTCTTTGACTCCAAAGGCAATTATATCGCCATATTTGTCGACGACCTCCTCATAATTGGTCCATTTCTCGCAGACATCAACGATATCAAGGCAAAGCTAAGCGAACGATTTCACATGACAGACCTTGGGCCATGCAAATACTACCTAGGAATGGAAGTTACACGTGATCGACCTAATCGGACGCTGAAGTTGAGCCAGCAAGGTTATATTGAAAAGGTTCTACGAGAATTCCAAATGTGGAACTGTAGCTTGAAGAATGATACACCAATTGATACACACAACAAGCTGCGAAAGGCAGAGCCAGATTTTGAGCCGACCCGTGGGGAGATCAAGTGGTTCCAGAAGGCTGTTGGCTCACTCATGTACGCCATGCTCGGGACTCGACCAGACATCGCGTTCGTAGTCTCAGCAGTCAGCAGATACGCGGCAAGACCTACGCAACAGCACCGATCGGCTGTCCAGCGTATCTTCAGATATCTCCGAAAAACGATAAATTACGTACTTGTCTTTAGAGGGGAATTGGCCGCGCTCGCAGGCTACACAGATTCTGATTGGGCAGGAGACCTCGACACTCGTCGATCGACGTCAGGCTACCTGTTCAGTGTTGGAAGCGCAGTTGTTAGTTGGTCATCAAAGCTACAACCTACAGTCGCTCTCTCTACTTGCGAAGCTGAATATATTGGCCAATCAAATGCTGCAAAAGAGGCTATCTGGTTGCGGCGATTACTCGACGAAATCCGCCCAGAGGATATGGACGAACCAAAGGCGACGATTATCTTCTGCGACAATCAAGGAGCTATTGCTCTAGCAAAGAACCCCCAGTTTCACTCCCGAATGAAGCACGTCGAAATACAACACAATTTCGTACGTGAGAAAGTGAGTGATGGGGCAATTCAACTCGAGTACGTCAACACAGAGAGTCAGGTGGCCGACGGCTTGACAAAGGCGCTCGACAAGGGAAGATTTGAGAGATTCAGGAAGGCCATATGGTTGGAGCTTGCATAGAAGGACACGATCGAGCAGGCTTTTCCCTTATTATTTTGGTGGGGTTTTTAGTGCCGCTCGATTCTACGATATGACTGGTTTTTCAGACTGTTTTTCCAGCCAGCCGTTATACTGTGATTTTCCCCGGACTTGAGGGTTTTTGGTATAATAGAAGATCGGTTTATACTGTGTTTCTTATGGCAAGCGACGCTGACAGATAAATACGACCCTAGCTCATGTCACTGAAGTGGGAGTGTTGAATTTTTCAGCTCCCCGAGCTAGGGGTCTGGTCTGGAGCATATAATGAAGGCTCCTCCCACCTGTAAATAAAAATATAGTATTTTCATTTTCCAACCAGTCAGAGACGATAATTCAACAGTGCTCACAGGCAACAATACGAACAAAATCCGGACAGGCAGTTGCAGAGAATTCCTCCATCTTCTACGGTACGTATTGAGTTCAAAATTCACGAGCGAGGTGTTTGGAGGACCGATCGAAGTCTTATAGTGGACTCTTCCGACCCGTCCGAAGTCGAGCGGGTGGCGAAAAAGTACATGAGAAAGGGAATCCGGCCGTTTGATAGCTCGTTAAACTTGTTGGTCCCAAGAACATGCTTCCAAGCCGCGCTTGCGGATGGGTCGAACACTATACTTCTGGTTCCTGAGGCCAGTATCCAGGTAAATAATCAGCTTGTGAAATTTGTACCTGACGCCATGTCTGATGGGAATCTTTCTACGGAGGCCAGCGCAAAGAGAATTCGTTGATATGCCAGAGCCTCTAACTACCCTATTCTCTCTTAGCTATCACGGCCATACAGTCTGTCCAGTTTACTCGGTATGCATTAGGCATTCTGAGATAGCAAGAACAATCAATGAAATGAATTTGATCCGCCTCATCTTTATTGCCCCGTCGTCACAACCCACTCGCTGAGCCTCTCCTGTTGTCATCCACCTTGGACGACTTTGGCCGCTCTGGCAATTGAACGGAACGCATTGAGTGATTAAGATCTGCAGCTTTGGCCAAAGTTGAGGTGTTTAGAGACAGGTCATTAATGGACCTGAACACTGCTCCATTTCTGACCCCTGTAGACCTGGGCACAGATCCCTGTCTCCGATATATCTCGACCTTTCATTTTTGTCCGGCTAGCGGTTTTTGCTTTTGGTTGATTTGATTCGGATTTTGGCTCCATTCTAGGCGTCTTTTGGAGCCTTTTGAGCACTTTAATCCAAGGCCAATTGCTCCCTCGTCGCCCGGACTTCAAGATTGAACGATGTTCAATCTCTCCACTAACAGCGTTCAACCTCATCCAGGGACAGAATCCAACTTCTCGACAAACGGCATTCAATCTCGCCAGACACTGCCTCTAACCTCGCCGCACACACCATCCAGCTTCTCCACAACCAGCACCTTTCCAAGCGACGCAGAAACATGCCTTCTAGGCCACAATCTGCTCTGAAACCTCTTGGCGTTCATGTCCATCTCTAAATGCCTACAGTCTTTATGTCAACTAAAGATCCAGACAATGAATTGTTCTACTGAAGTCAGGGAAACGCGGCGAGAGTACGGAAGACTCACCGCCTTGGGCTATGTCCACCTATCCTGCGAGCAGAATGTATTGCCCACTGTGCTATGTGAACCTATGAAAAAGGTGAGTCTTACTTCACCCCCCAGCATCTCCGTAGGGCTGAGAGGCCCGACTGGGTTTGGCCTACGGGGCGGCCCGTGCTGCACCTGGCGCCTTTCCCGATCCGAAAGAGAGGATTGTAAAGCCTCAGAGCACAGGCCACCGATTGATCGCAGTAACTTAGTCTGCGATATTAATTAACTTACTTGTCTTCTCCGTGGAAGTGGCCATCCTAGGCTCTCGAATTGGATTTGCAATACTGGCGTCTATGCTTGGCCACGCAGCCAGCCGAATATGGCGCAGTCCTGACTGAGTGGAGTTCAAAAACTGCTTCAGTTACGCAAGACCCTTGAAGCCGTGTCTGAAAGGCATCCACATATGTCAGGCATGCAACAACTGCCCCCAACAGATCCACAATCTGCTCCGGAGCCGTCTTTTGGCGTACAATTATCCGAATATGCTGAATCGCCTCCGTCTGCATGGCCTGTGCCTAAATGAAGCCTGAAACTGCTTCTTATCCCTACCAGCTAGCATATCTTTCTCCTTTGTTTCGGTCCGACGCGCCTATAAAGGGGCCCGGAAGGTCATGAGTGATAGGGTAGAGATTAGTTTGTGAATATAAGCTCTGTTTTCGAGATACTACTCCTGAATTGTGATGATTCCCTGTCATCCAAATCCTTACATTTACTTTGTCACAATTGCGGGGTAAATTTAGAAATGGCATCCACTGATTATTGTTGTGTTATCCCACAATCAGCAGCCAACAGGAAACACCGCTCTCCCTCTCTATCACAGGGTCCCGAGCATCCACGACCCATTTTCAGAGAACCCGTGAAAGCATTCTGGGTCGCAGGAAAGAGAGATATTCCATCCTACAGCTGCAGCCCCTGGGACTTCTACGAACTGTTTGTGGAGTGCAGTTCAGATGTCTCCCTTGTGCTGTGCAATGAGAGGACTGAAGTACGAAAAATAACGACTTACTCTACGGCGTCCAACGGCCGTAGTTTTAGTCTTCCTCAAATTCATCATCCAAATTTGACAGATATTAATGAGCTATACTATGCTAAAGATCAGGTGTTCGTGATCTCTGAGTATCTAGACTTCTCACTAGAAGATCTGCTTAAACACTCCATCTGGCCGACAGAGACAGAGATAGCTTGTATAATTAGCCAAGTAAGACGGACAGACATCATCCTTTACCCCCGTTTTTCGAACTAATTGCAACAGGTGCTGGCTGGTATACGGTTTATTCGGTCCAGAAAACTCAATCATCAACTCATTTCAGTACGGAATATTCTGATTTCTCAGAAAGGCAACGTCAAAATCGGTGAGGAAGCCCTCGCCACAAGCAAAATGCTTGAACTGATTTTGCGTACAGATCCCACCATTCCCCTAACTGAGAAGGACCAGATTTCAGAATGCTCGAAACCCCTAGGGGCCGTCATGTTACAGTTGATGGGGGAGACTAAGGGGTCACTATCTTTATTGGACCCAGGACGATGGTCAGCTGAGGCTGTCGACTTCGTAGAAGCTACCTCCTGGGCATCCCCGGATGAACTCTCCGACGTGAGTGCTGACAGTCTCGCTGCGAATCATCGCTAAGATCAATCACACAGCATATATTTGTGACTGGTGCAAATGAGCCGAAGACACTAACCGCTCTCTGCTGCGTGAGTAGTCTCAAGGTAGACCGAGGATGTTCCCTGGGAGGGCCATTCTTGAAGATGTGGGAGTAAGAGAGAAGAGATCAACTGTCACACGAGACTTCCTTTCGAGAGAGGAGGAAGATGAGGGAGAAATCAATTTGCATGAAGGGAATATTTTGCTGGGGCAAATGGCAAACACGTTGTACGGGTTCTTTTCTCTTCTGGGAGTACGGTTTGATAAATCTATATATATTGAACATAAAACCTTTGCACAATAAAGTTCAACCCGATTGTTGTCTATCCTAAATCTTTCCCTTGCTTCCATTAAGTGGCAATGAATCAATCCGTAGGGTGATGAGAAGACTGCTGACGGGTTCAAGAGCGGTTAGAATACTGATAATGATCGAGCAGCGGAAAGACAGTAACTTCCAAGAAGGATGTCACTTTCACCCGAACCGCGCTTGCATACTTCAGGAGTCTGTTATCCGTAACTTCGACCCAGATCTCTCCATTTCCTGATGCTGTGGATATAATCCCAATTCTCCAGCTGATCAACCTTCCCCCCCATCTTGTCGCCTTCGCTCGCATCTCTCGGCTACCGGGCCGAATATAGGGGGCATGATTTTCGGGGTGCGAGAACTGTGAGGTTCGTGAGGTCTTTCGTGTAGGAAGGTTTAACGGAGGTGGTTGAGAGTATAGAGGCTTTGCACCGTTTGATGGCAGACGCAGAGGAAGGCGTGGGAGAAGGCATGTCGCATTGGCATCCCTTCGGTTGTTGAGGTAGTTAAATGTTTGATGAGTAAGGAGGTATAGTAGCAAAGCCGTGGTTGTGACTATAGTGAAGAGGACCATGCTGGAGGGAACATTCAAGGCAGCATCCGAACCAGGTCCTTGAACCTGTGGCAATGGCACCCTACAGCTCCCAAATTCTATCAGTACAATCAGTGGCCTCTGGGCCAGAACGCGGGAGTGGTGTGGTAAAGGCCAGAGTTAGCATGGATTGTTCGACACATTCTGGTGAATTGAAGAGTGGCCCGCCAAAGAAACTAAGGTGAGGAGGGCCTGATTCAGAAGTGGATCGTGCGACCATAGGTTCCGGCATCGAAGCCGGAACAAAAGCGACCGCTGATATCGGCCTTGGAATGAAGGGCAAAAAGAGGTGTGAAAGACGCCTAGAACAGAGCCAAAATCTGATCAAAATGATAGACCAAAATTGAAGTAAACAAGCTCGACAAGGGCATCATCATTGGAGCAAAGACCCAGACATCAATGAAGTAGATTGCGGCCAGATTCTGAGCGCGTGCATAATTAGATGTCTTCGAGAAAGGGGAGTTGCAAAAGCGAAGGCGATGGCCAGATTCGGAGCATGAGTCTTAGGAAGGAATGATAGTTTCCCTTCGAGAGACTACGCATGGGATCATTCACCTCGTTGGTGAGTCTGAAAGGAACCTTCCTGCACGACAGTAGGTTGGCTGCCTCTTGAAAGGATTCGCAAGCGTGACTGCAAAACTTGCTCCGTGTTGGAAGTGGTGTGGCAGCAGAAAACACTGCTCATGCCAAGGATGTAAAGGTGTGATGCAGGGAAATGGCCGCTCGTTGGAAGAGGTGTAGTAGCAAAATAGCTACTAGTTCAAAGAATGCAAAGCGTGACAACAGAAATGGCTGCTTGTGCAAGGGATGCAAAAGTGTGACAGCAAAACTGGCTGCTTGATAGAAGTGTGGTACCAGAAATAGCTGCTTGGTCAATGGATGCAAAAATATGATGGCAGAAAGTGAAAGTAGTGTGGTACCAGGAATAGCAACTTGTTGGAAGGAGTGAAAGCGGGTGTGATTTCAAATTGCGCGGGGGAGGATGAAAGTACGGAGTGTGGGGTAGTGAGGATTGAGTAGTAAGAGTGAGTGGTCTTGTAGATAAATTCAGGAATCGAAGATTATCTAAGCTCTAGGCTTGGACCTTCTCGACGCCCGTCCCACATTTTGTCTCTTCCCTCATAAGGATTAGAGGATATTGTTAGATCTTTGTAGCAGGCATAGGACCATAGGTGGTGGATATACTTCCGTAGCCCACTCTAAAAGCGGAATGAATTCTAGCTTGTGAAGCTTGCTCGCACTTGCAGGGCGCGGAGTCCGGAGGCTTGAAGAGAGCGGAGAGCTTGTGGTCTGATACTTCGGTAGTACGGAGGTCGCGGCCATAATTAATCGCACAGGCAAGGGTGTACGCCAAGTTTCGCTTATTTGGCTGCTCTGGCCGAGCAACGAGTGTAGGTACTAAAGAGCCTGGAGTGATTTCGCTTATAGCGATCACAACAGGCATCCAGTGCTGGAAGGCAGCGCCTAAGAAGCCTAGAAGTTCTTAAAATTATAGTGCTCTCTTGTTGCTATGGCACTCCTGTGGCGTTTTCGCGAGACTTGGCATGCAACCCTGCCTGTGCGATTACTTTTGGCCGCGACCTCCGTACTTCAAGTAATCAACAGCTTTTGAGTGGCCCTGAGGTGGGACCGGTGGCGGGGTACGGGGTCAGACATCCATGGATGGGGAACCTAGTCTCTTGGAGCATTATCATCCACAACTCATGGCCATGGGCCGCCATGTGACATTGCCTGCATCCTCTTTTTGCGCAGACGCTTGATCATAGAATTATCGATGGATGGATTGACCAAAAGTTCCCTAGGACACAATGCTGTAGGGAAGTGGGAAATATCGGGCTCAAATCAGGACTCTCATCAATAAATAGTCGGATCCCAATATTTTCAAAGAAGCATACTTTCGAAAGCATTCATCACCAGACAGAAATCCTTGCCACTTGCATAGCACTCGTCAACCAACTTTCGAATCCTCTTCTTATTTTTGATTTCTTATCTTCTAAACACGACCCTTACCGACCGCAGTACTCTGACTCTTCGGGTAGTATCTTAGTCCGGTCCAACACGGAGCCGCAGCAGCATCACACACACACATCTACATAACCCCGCTTCTCCCCCAGCGTCACCACAGATCGAAGGATACTATACGAATCACACCAAATCAATCCAATCCAATCCAATCCAATTTAATCCAAAGCAAAGCAAACCGAATTATATTAAATCATACCAAACCAAATAGAAAAAGAGTTGTGAGCCATTCAACATGAACGGCTCCTCTACCGCCGCAGTGCGCCTTCCGCGCCCCTCGAGGCAGACTGATCTGAAGCCTTTGCCTTTCTACGATATGGCCACGCTGTCGGATGAACGGACTCAGACACTCAGACGCCTGCTCAAGCAAGGCCACGACTCGGTGGCACCCCTCCGAGAGCCAAAGCTGATTTTACATAGTCATCTTCCCCATGTATGCTGCTCCTCTCCGTTGATATGCTGCTTGTTATGTCGCTTTTTGGGCTTCCACTGACATCCGTGATAGCTACTTGGCTCAGCGTACGCCCTCGGCGCCAACAGCGAGCTGCTGGAAAAGTGCTACGAGAGGGAGGTATCAACCCTGATGAACGTCGAAGAGGGATTCATCCGAGGCAACAAGATTTCCAAGGAGACATGGAGAAAGTTCCTCGCCGACAAGAGGTTCGCGGCAGTCTTTTCAAGCAATATGCGAGGTCTTGACTCACAACCAAGGCAGTTATACGGTCGCGTACGTCGACTTTTTTGACGAAGAAATCAACAAGAGAAACGGCGATTGGAAGAGCGTGTTGAACGAGTACCTCTACGCGGACGCGGAGCCCATTATCAATGGCTACACAGGGGGACGTGCGTTGATTCCATGCCGAGCCTGACACGACGCATTGCTAACAGGTGAACCAGTCGGCCATCCCTTTATCCATCTGGCGTACGCCTACGAATTTCAGAGCAAGGGGGTGGCCTCAGAGGCGCTGAGCCTGGGATGCACTGAATACTTCGCTCTCCACGGCCTGATCGACCACCCGGCGCCCGATAGCTCAACATACAAGACACAGTCCCTCGCGGATGTCATCGAGCGCGTGCGAACCGACAACCGCTTCGACGGGCTCCTGACCGACCCCGGCATCACCAACTTCGACCCCATCCTGCAGCACCATTTCCGGACGGTGGTGGAGCATTGGAACTCCTGGGAGGTGGTCGACCCCGTGCAGCAGTTCGAGCAGCTGTGCGACATGTCGCTGCTGCTGGCCCTCAGCGACGGCGACGCGGAAAAGTCGTTCGACTTCTACAACGTGCATCTCATGACCGTCTGCCACGCGCTGCGGGTGATCTGGCAAGAGTTCCCCGCCGAACGGCGGGTGGCGCTCCTCCGGCAGTACGCGCTGTTCGCCATCCTCATCTACATCGCGCAGCTGAGGCCAAACTTCGGCATGGAAAAGATCGAAGCCGTCCAGACCGAGGGCCGCGGGTGGAAATGGGTTGTGGAGACCGCATTGGCACACAAATGGGTCTTGGACGGGCACTTTTTTAAGGTGGTGCGCGCACCGAAGGTCTTCGCGGAGACATATGGGGAGAAGGATGATTTCTACTTGAAGGCCGCAATCAAATTCCTGACTGAGTTTCGGGGTTGGGAAGGCTTTGGACTTGGGGTAGAGGGCTTCGTGCCAAACCGCGATGGGTATCGTCCAGAATGATGAGAAGGGAGAGATACAAGCAAGTACGCTTTGAGGGGATCAATGTGTTTCGAATGTATTACATGTTATGATTGACTTTCTCGTCATTTATTTCCTTGTCAAAACTGCTAAAGTACCATTTATGATTGAACGTGTGTATAATTTTCATTGGGTAATTCGGATATGTTTGGACCATTCCCCGTCCCTTATCGTATCCCCCACCTACGATAACCGGACCGGACTGACGTCTCTGCCTTACGGAGTAGGCTGCTATGAGGGGAGAGCCCGGCAGTGGCGTACAAGGAGGGGAGACGAGATGCCGTCTGATACCCGATGGAGGAAGTATGAATCCCGCCAATTATTCGATGAACCGTGAGCGGCTGCCGGTGCGGAGCCGGTGACTAAATCCAGCCTTCACGATGTAAATCTAACCTGATGCGGTACTAGAATGACACTGTCAACAGAACCTTGGTTTAGCTAACCTTAGAAAGTACCTTAGCCGAGACCCCTGATCGGCAAGGCAAGGAGGGGAAACTCAATAGACGACTATGTAACCTTACTTTGAAGTAGACTTACCCCGCCCAGTGCATGGACAAAGAGATCATTCTGGCTCGCAGTCCGTGTGTGTATGTTCGGACTCCGGAGTTTACTTCTTTCCCATTCTTTGTCACCTGTGACAGCCTTGTCCCATTGTCGCAGTCGCAGTCGCATTGTCCCGCTGTCCCGCAGTTCCGCTGTCCCGCTGTCCCGCTGTCCCACAAACCGGGAAGCTTTCTCTGGAAACAACATCACCTGCCATTTCGCAGAAGATGGACTATCAGTTCTGCTTCGTGAGCGGACAACATATCCAACCTGCCGTACCTTGACCTCACTCCCTTTGTCCAAGCTCAGTTCAAGAACGCAGCATCATTCGGCATCCTGCCACACCACGATCATCGCACAGCCTCCCCAAACCGAAACCCACGTCTCCGCTTCTTCACCGGCAAACATGGCGACCACCACGCCTGCAGAGCCGTCAATCGAACGCTCGTTGTCGATGAAGTTCATTGGGGACTGGGGCCAGGCGAATTTCCACCGCATCTGCTCCTGGCTCACCCAGGAGTTCTGCGATCGCGCCGGCCCACGCAGCCAGGTGGGCATCTACAACATGCGCGGGGGCGGGATGGAGGGGTTGGAGCAGGTCTACAGCGGCGAAGCGCAGCTATGCATCGCCACGCCCGCCATGCTCCTCCCATCGGCGCTGACGGGGGAGGGTCTCTTTGCACCGCTGGGGCCGATGCCCAGCCTGCGAGCGCTCGCCGCCCTGCCCCAGCGCGACCGCATGATGCTGGCGATACACCCCAAGTTCGGCATCCATTCCTACGCGGACCTGCACCGAGTGAAGCCGGCGCTGCGGATCGCGACCTCCAGCGACGACGGGACCAACTTCATCGGGTACGTGGCGATGCGGCTCATGGAGGCCCACGGCATCACGAAGGAGGTGCTCGAGTCCTGGGGAGGGTCCTACGTCCTCACCACCCGGCCGGAGCAGGCCATCGAGAACATGCGGGTGGGGAACGCGGACGCGGTGTTGCAAGAGGCCATCATGACCCCGTGGTGGAGGCAGTTGATGGAGGAGCACAAGCTCGTCCCCATCCCCGCCCAGGCGGTTGCCATTGCACGTCTCACCAGTCAGCACGGGTGGCAGCCGGCTTCCATCCGGGCCGGCTTCTGGAACTCGGAGGGGAACAAAGAGGAGATCTCGGCCCTCGACTTCTCGGACTTCCTGGTCGTGGTGCGGGATGACCTGCCGGACGACGTTGCGTACCTGCTGACGTGGTGTCTGGTTGAGCAGCGAGGCGCCATCGAGGTGCAATACAAGCACATCGAGCCGGAGAGGAGCCCGTTGACGTATCCGCTGGAACCAGCCAAGATGGCGAAACCTTCCCTTCCTCTGCACCCGGGCGCGGAGAGGTATTACAAAGAACATGGGCATCTGGCTTAGCTTAGTAGTAGGATAGATCAAATGCATCATATATCTGTAGCGTTAATGTTATGTCTCTTTAGTGTTAGTGTTCCCGACCTGATGCACATTCAAGTAGACTTGTAGGTTCGATCTCTCGTTAACAATCTAAACAAGAAAACCCCATGTGCGGCTCGTACTTTCCATTGACCCTATCCTCTGACTTGAAACATTTAACCATCTCATGAATCTGATTCAGTAGCTATTTCCAAAACACATTTAACAATCCTATAAATCTCATTTGGCTATTTCCAAAATATATGTAACCATCCTATGTAACTCATTTGGTTGTTTCTAAAATACATTTAACAATTCCAGCAAATGGCTATTTGCAGATGAACCCCATTTGGTGACACCTATGAAACCCCTTCAGCGGTCCTCGCCCAAACCTGGTCGTGACTACTCCAACAGCTCGTCGCCCCTCTAGAAAACGAGACTCTTGATGTGCGCCAACATGCCCCAGAAGATCCTCCGGAATATCTCAGGGGCGTATCGCGCCGGCCGGTCGCCCAGCTTGCTGGACACGCCCACGGCAGGCAGCTCCTGATACCGGTCCTCTAGCACCATCTCCGTGAAGGCCGCGCCCAGATCCTCGTACGAGACGGCCAGCCGGACGGACTCGGTGCTGATCTCGTGCCCGGTGCCCTCCTCCTCGATCAGCACCGGGGGCTGAATGAGCGTGATGGAGAGCAGCGACGTGCTCTCGATCAGCCGCGCCTGCGCCTTGGCCAGGTCCGCGTATGGGTGACTGAAGGCGGTCTTGATGAGCCAGTGGACAAATGGCGGGCGCTCCGCGGCGAAGCGGGCATTGTACGTCGACGAGGACAGGTAGAAGACGTGCGGCTTCTGCCAGCCCTTCTGCTGAGCCTTCAGATCCTCGAGGGCGGCGATGATGGAATTCGCCCCGTCCTGTAGGACGCGGACCCCAGGGACATTGTCATTCTCGCCCAGCGTGCTCACGACGATGTGCGCGCCGGAGATCGTGCTTTTGGCGACCTCGACGTCGGTGAGCGCACCCTGGAAGATCTGGACGTGCGGCTTGGTGTCGATGCCCGGGCACAGCGTGAAGAGCTTTGCTCTGTCGCGAACATAAATCTGCAGTTGCAACGGTCGCGACTCCGCCTGGGCGAGCAGATGGCGAACGATCACACGGCCGGTTTGCCCTGTGGCTCCGAAGATGGCAATCGTGCGGGTGTCGGCCGAGGTAACCATTGATAATGCTGGTGCTGAGGGATGGACAATACTTTCTTTCTATATGTAGGAGGAATCGAAGGCCCCGTGCGCAATGGGAGCGACTACCAACCACGCTAATATCTAATATCTAATATCTAATATCTATCTTATAATCATTTACCGAAAGTATATCATTTATTCTGGCCCCTACCGGCCGTTCGAGAACCTAGTCAAAGATGGGGAAACGCGGGACCTTAAGTTCAAGCGTCCCACAAAATCCCACAATGCACAAGTTGCCTCCGTTCGACAGGGAGCTTTGTCTTGGATTTAATTTGACGTTCTTAGTGTTGGGGGTCTTTTCCCACGCCTCTAGGCTGATAATGACACTAGCTTCTCTTTAAGCCCAGCACATGAGAACATCCGGACTGCATAGCTGCGAATCGGTGTAGATGTTCCATTCCTATACATTTTGTGTATAGAATTTTTAGCATTTATCACGCTCACTGACTCATCAGTTCGAATACCAGTTTGAATACGTCGTATTGCATCTCCGCTCGCTATCAACACTCACGTCTACGCCGTGGTCAACCACCCCTTGACAATGTCTGCCACAGGTGCATCCTTGCCTGACGACTTAGGTCGAAAGTTCATTTCAGGATGCCATATTCTTCATTACCATCGGTACGATATGTGCCGGCATTTGCCTGTGTGTATGTGTGTGGAACTCATGATTGACTTTACTGCAGTGTTCTGGATGCGTACGGCCATCTCTCCGTCAGGCATCCTACGCAGCCCGATATATTCATCATGGCGAGGCAAATTGCTCCAGCTTTGGTCTCAGCGCCGGAAGATCTGGTGCAGTATCGTGTGAGCGATGCATCGCCTGTAGACCCTTCCATGACGGACGGATACGTAGAGCGGTACATCCATAGCGAGATATTCAAGAAGTTCCCTGATGTCTACGCTGTCATTCACAGCCATGCCGAGTCCGTGATCCCGTATGGGATATCTGGTGGGTTTTCTTTTCTTCAATCCTGCTTAACATCAAGGTCTGACACTGTGAAGGAGTGCCTCTGCAAACCTGTTTCCACATGGCAGGATTTTTAGGTAAGCTTGGCACGAGTAGCCTTCTTTCCACCTAAACCCTCCGAGCAGTCACAATTGACATGTTCAAACACCAAGGCACGTCAACGCCGGTATATGATATCTCAACCCTCTACAGCGCCGGGGACAAGCAAGACATGTTGGTGCGGGACACCCGTCTCGGAGAGGCCCTGGCCGACTGCTTCGCCAACTCCAAATCGGAGTCTCGGAGCGCAGACCATGCTGTCGTGATAATGCGTGGTCACGGTATGACAGTCGTCGCTCCCAATATCGAGGAGTGTGTCTTGCGTGCCATATATACGCAACAGAATGCCTCGATTCAGACGACGGTGCTTGTGACGCGGTCTGCGTACCGCGGTTCTGCGCCTTTACCCGAAGTACGATTCTTGAACGATGCTGAGGCTGCGGATTCAGCTGTGATGACGCACTGGTCATCTGGGAGGCCATGGAAGCTTTGGGTTAGAGAGATAGAGCAGGCAGGTCTATATATTAATAAGGCATAGCACAAATATCACGTTCCTAGATTCAGAGTGCACCATAGGTCGTCATTCGATCGCAGGCTCAAGTTGTGTCTGGTGATTTATCGTGTACCATGTTTTCACCATACTACATACATATGATATCGAAATGCAATTTTGAAGATAGCTTAGCTCTAAATCTTTCTTTTCTATAACAGTCATGCCCGATCTCGACCGCACGTTTAACACCCTGCCCTCTGGGTCACTCCCCGTCTCGTAGACTCTCTTATTAGTCCGTATAATTTTGCACATAGAAGCCCGATAGATGTCAGTTGCGTCCTTGGCCGCTTTCGTTGGTTCTCCAAGCCATTTTCGGTCCTCGAATGCATTTCTATGTCCTTTTTTCCTTCTTTTTGATGTCACGCCGGCCTTCTATAGCGAGCAGCACCTTTATCCGACGTAAGTCCCGGCAGTTATTTCGGACTGGAATCTCTCAGTTGTCCGGAGTCACTTTTAGCTCGGTGGGAGAAAATGTAAGGGTATCCAAGGCAAACATTATTGTAGTAAGCGAGGCCCTGACTGCAGACAGACAGACGGTTTACGGAAGGGATTACTTCACGATACTGTAGCATTACCGTATCCGGACCTATCAACTGGTGAAATTGGATTTGTGCTAGATCTGCAGCTTGACTTGTTCGGGCAAAAAATCAGTGTTAAGCGAGCAAGTGTGGAGTGAAAGAGACCACTGGCAGTCAGAATCCGGCCTTTCTTTTTCTTTTTCTTAGTCTCACTGCACGTTTGTTGCAGAGGCAAAGCAACATGTGAAGCGCCGCGGGGGATCGTATCCTTGTGGGGTCGAGGACCGATTACCGCCGTATTGATCATGTTGAAGTGTGGAAGCCTAGAGGTTAGTGTGGAATGAGTCATGTGATGATGAGTCATGTGCACTTGCACATGACGAGGAATGGATTGTATATGTATGGAAATCTGTCCATACGACAAACAGTAGTTCAGTCAATATATTCAGAACCTGTCAAGAGGTTATGAGCCCGGGAGCTCGCATTCCGCTGCGCAAAGACCCAACAGACTGAACTCACAGATTTAAGATACCTTCGTTCGGAACTCATTCTCAACATGGGGAGAGCAACCTACAGGGGAACCGTCCTCTCCGGCAGAGATAATTTCGACACGTGGAAGAAAGATTTGATGAATTTCTTAAGGGCCGAAGACCTCGAAGATTTCATCGATGGATCTGCAGAAGACCCATCAATTGATGAGAAAGGAAAGACAGTGGCAGGCATTGTGCAAGTTGAAGCTGTCGCCAAGGAAAAGAAGGCAGCGATCAAGGAATATCGAAAGAACGAGAGCATTTGCAACGTAGCAGTACTCAACAGCTTGGACGAATATCACAAGAAATCAGTGCAGTCTTTCAACACTCCCAAGGAGGTTTACGACTTCGTAATCAAGAAATACGCCGCTCCGAACGCCGCACGACGCGCCCAGTTGTTGAACGCGATCTATGCTGTCAGCACTCAAACGGATAAGACAGTCCAAGAGAAGGTCGACTCTCTCCGCAATCTGAAGGCTGAGCTCGATGGCCACAAAGACAAGACCCCATTCCCCGAAGAGGTTCTTACCCAGTTCCTCAAAATTAGCATGGACGAAGAGTACGAGACCACTATTGAGATTATCAACAACGAGAAAGAAGATGTCTCCTTTGAGGAGGTCGCGAATCGACTCGAGAACAAGGAAACCGAACTCAAGGGCAGGGCCATTACTGGTGAGACTGCCAACTTCGCTGGCAGGGGCCGCGGGGGATACAGAGGTCGCGGAGGTCGAGGCGGATTCAAGGGACCACGTGGTCCAGAAGGAGGTTGCTACACCTGTGGAGGGCCTCACTGGAAGAAACAGTGCGCTGAGTGGCACAAGACAGAGGAAGGAAGGAAGTGGTTGCTCTCTGACGAAGGAAAATATCACCTGATGGGGCAGAAACTTAAAGCACAGAGAACCTCTAAGAACAACGAGACAAGGGAGGAGAATTCGAAGATGGCTAGGGTTCAAGAGCTTAGCGATAGCGAATCAGGATACCCTTCAGTCTGCTCTAAGACCCCCGAAGCTGTGATGATATCGAAGACAACTTTGCCTCAGTGGTATCTCGATACCTGCGCCTCAACCCATATCTCGAACCGCAAGGACCAGTTTATCAGAGAACTCAAACCCTCCACCACGAAGATTTCAGTAGCCAAAAGCAATGCTTCTGTTACCGCTGACGGCGTAGGAGATGTACGAATATTCTGGCTGGGAACTGACCTAGTCGTGAACTCTACGATAGTTAGGGACGTGCTCTATGTCCCGGAAGCCTCAGACTGCTTGCTATCAGTAGGGAAACTAGAGGACAGAGGATCCGAAGTCGAAACCAGTTCGGCAAAGAGATCTGTTCTTTTGAGAAGGAACGGGAACATAGTCATGAGGGGATATAGGAAGGACCGGATGTGGCTGGTAGTTCACCCAGCAGATATCAAAGCGTACAAGAGCACGGCAAGATCTGCCCGTAGACCCAGAAAACAAAGCCCGGAGGAGATCAAACTGCTTCATGCGAGGCTGGGCCATCCAGGCAAACATATGGAACTCCAGAAGGTGATGGATGGGTTGGGAGATCATGTATTCTGCCCCCCATTCTGCGAGAGCTGTACCTTGGGAAAGATGACTCGTAATCCATCGAGGGAGCCAATGTCACCAGTGACAGAGAAGCTAGAGAAAGTCCATATGGATTTGTACGGACCAGTTCCAGTACCGTCGCTACAAGGCAAGCGGTACATGTTGACGATTACAGACCAGAAAACAGGACGGATCTGGGTGTACTTTCGTGCAAACAAGAGGCATGTTGTGCAAAGAATCAAGGATTGGGTGATAGAAGTTGAGAACGAATGCCGCAGATTCTCCAAGGGCGAGAAGTGCCAGAATTTTCGATTTGATCGAGGACGAGAATTCTTGAATAAGGCAATGGAAACATTCTGCAAAGGCAGAGGGATTCAACTTGAGCCAACAGTGGGGTACTTTCCTGAAGGAGATGGCATTGCAGAAAGAAGCATGAGGACCATTTCAGAGAGAGGACGTACCTTACGACTTGCGGCTGGTTTACCAGAAGAATACTGGGAGTTCTCATACCAAGTTGCAGCGTGGTATCGCAATAGGCAACAGGTAAAGAAAATGGATAAGTCTCCATGGGAGCAATGGCGGAAAACGAGGTGTCATGTAGACCATCTCCGCACGTTTGGGTGCCCGGCATATGTACTTATTCCAAAGGAAAAGAGGAATAAACTTGCGGCCAGAGCGTGGAAAGGAGTGTTTGTTGGGTATACGGACGAATCAGAGAAGCTTTACCTGGTATGGCATCCAGAAGAGAAGAAAGCATTTCGCGTTCGATTTGTACGATTCGATGAAACGCGTTCAGGTCTCTCTGATGAGGATTTGCGGACGTTAGACGATGACCGCAGAGATATGCCAAGAGAAGAAGGAACTGCTAGTAGGCAAACTGCCATTGGGTAGGTCGATCGAACTGCCGAAGATGAAACCGACGATGGAGACGATGACGTTGACTCTCCCAACAGTTTGGAAGAGCCAGGGGGAGATGATAGTAGTGACGGAGCCGGGGAAGGCGTCGAGGAGGACGGCGACCCCCACGGTCAGAGTTCTGGTACACTAGCGGCTGAGGAAGACTCAGATGGGGAAGGCGCCAACCGTCACGGTCGAGGCTCTTCCTACGATTCTGATATCTCAGATGTGATAGTTGTTGATCCAGGCAACGATAGAGCGCTACAACCCGCATCCAAAACGAAGGTACAGGGACGTAAAGAGAGAGCCGCAGAGAAGAAAGCAAAGGAGGATGCTCGCAGGCAAGAAATCCGAGCTGAAACAGCGGCACGGAGGAAGAAATCCAGGGGGGATGTCTATGCCCGAAAGGTCGTGGAACGAGTGATGCTGATGGGCCTCCAATCCAATGACACCGATGTCAAGAAGTTGACCTACAAGCAGGTGGCAGATTCCCCAGACTTCAATCGATGGGAGGAGGCAATTCAAGTCGAAGTGGACGCGCTGAAAAGGCTTGGAACGTTTTCAGAACCGCAGCCACCCCCACCCGGCGCAGAGATCGTAACCTCGAAATTGGTGTTCGACCATAAGAAGGATCGAGATGGGAACATCGTACGGTACAAGGCACGATTAGTTGCGAGGGGGTACACCCAAGAATACGGCATCAGCTACGAAGAAACCTTTGCTCCTACAATCCGGTTATCCGCCCTCAAGACGATCATTGCACTCGCAGCGAAGCATGGGTGGAAGCTACACAATATGGATGTTGTTGCTGCCTTTCTAGCGGCCACACTGCCGAAGGAAGATGTGGTCTATATGCGACTTCCCCCGGAGCTACAGCCACAGTTTGGGGACTGTGTGAGAGTCCTGAAGAGCCTGTACGGGTTAAGGCAAGCCGCGAGATTGTGGTATTTACTGCTCACAGAATTTCTCCAGGAGATAGGCTTCAAGGCGATCCCTTGGGATGACACTATATTCGTTAATGAGAGGACTGGAGTAATCATTGGGGCACATGTGGATGATATGCTGTTGACCGGAGGAAACGAGGATGCCATCAAGCAAGTCAAAGAGCAGTTGAAAGGCCGATTTGAGATGAAGGATCTGGGGGAGGCGGATTACCTCTTGGGAATCCGAATCCAGAGACACGAAGATGGAGCGATTTCGATTGATCAGTCAGTCTACGCCAAAGATATTGTAGGTGAGTATCTGGACCAGAAATCGTCCAAATGTGCTACTCCCATGGAACCCGACGCTGTGGTCAGCCTTTGTAAGAGGACAGGGAAGGAGCTTACGGACTATCAATACAAGAGATTCTTAGAATTGCTAGGGAAGCTCATCTGGCTTTGTGTCACAAGGTCAGATATCGCAATGGCAGTTAATAAGATTGCAACTTTCACAGCATCCGCGGACTGGGATCATTGGATGGCTCTGCAGCGTGTCCTAGGCTACGTTAGTCGAACCTTGAAACTTGGAATTTGGTTCGGAGGGAAGAACCACCATGCGGAGGGAGTAGAACCCATAGACTACTATAACGTTGACCATGGAATCGAAGCCCATGTGGGGGCTGCAGGACCACTCGATACTATGGCATTTTCGGACTCAGACTATGCCGTAGATCCTCGAGACCGCAAGAGCTTACTGGGATTTATTTTGATGGTTCATGGGGGAGTGGTGCTCCACTATTCCAAGAAGATGAACGCAGTGGCTCGATCCACAACAGAAGCAGAGACAGTAGGGATGAGCGAAGCTCTCAAACAAGTCATATGGTTACGGAGGTTAATCGCTATACTTGAGGGGCACCAAAACGAGCTATCGACAGTTCCCATGCTCTATGGAGATAATAAGGGAGCAGTGCAAGGAACACGTGGAGCCTCAAACACCTCGAAGATCAAGCACATCGATGTCGCCCATCACCATATCATAGACGAAGTCAAGAAAGGAACCATCAAAACCTACTGGGTCCCGGGGAAGCACATGCTTGCTGATGGAATGACAAAGCCTCTGCCACGAGATTCGTTCGAGCGAAATAGAGCTGCAATTGGCATCAGGGAGGTCGTCTGAACAGATCTGGGGGAGTGTTGAAGTGTGGAAGCCTAGAGGTTAGTGTGGAATGAGTCATGTGATGATGAGTCATGTGCACTTGCACATGACGAGGAATGGATTGTATATGTATGGAAATCTGTCCATACGACAAACAGTAGTTCAGTCAATATATTCAGAACCTGTCAAGAAGATGTATTTCAACATTGTGTTGGATTTCGGTATTGGACTGGTCCCATTCCTTGGAGATTGGTTCTCAGCTATTGTGACTTGGTAGATTGGAGCGTGGGTAAGCGAGCACGGATGCGGAGAGAGGGAATGAAGACTGGTAGGCAATGCATCCTGGAGCTGCGCTTTATTTGTTATAGCATTTTCTTGCGAGGGGTTAAGGATCATACAGGCAAAGTGTGAGCTGCCGCGGGGGACCTTGAGCTCAAGATCTCAGATCCGAGATCCGCGAGAACATTGTTGAATGGGATATAGGCAGCAGCTGTTCGTGGATCTACGTGCCAATTAACGCGTTCTCGACTAGTAAATTTTGTTTCGCCAAACCTCGGCCTCCGAGGACAGAGTACCACCGTGCGCGATCTGGTAAGGCCTGTACGTAGACGAGTGACAACGTTGCCCGCACAGCATACCAACAACGCTAACTGTTGGTTCAAACCAAGGGACGCAAATCTGCCCAGAGACTGAGTCACATCCCTCGTAACGCTCCAACAACGCTAAATGTTGGTTCAAATCAAGGGACACAAATCTGCCCAGAGACTGCCCGTAACCCCCCAACAACGCTAAATGTTGGTTTAAATCAAGGACATACATCTTGCCCGGAGACTCCGTTACATCTGATATTAGACCGTGCAATGAAGTTTACAAGCAAAAATATTGGCCTTTGTGGGGGTCGGCTTTTGGTGGTACTAGAGCGTTACGCGGGATGTGACGCAGTCTCCTGGGCAAATCTGACCTTACATCAATAAAAGCTGCATGCTGGGAAGGGAGGCGCACCCCACCTACTATATCAACCAGCCCTCCAACGCTGACAGGAAAAGCTCTTCAAGGTCGGAAACAGGTAACCTTGTCGGGACCCGACCGTTTGGTTCGGCTCATGCATGTGAATCAAGAAAGTAAGCGCGCAACGCCTTATCACTAATAAATAAACAAAAGTAATTGGTTGGCTTTGATGCCGCAAATAACCCGCACGAAGTTTCCTGTTCTTTCCAACCAGGGCCTTGCAAAGTGCCCACTCTAATCGGATATCACGGCCTTTGCTTCAGCGTAGCGGTTCGGCTTTCACGGCCGGCAGCTACTGTGCCTCCAGACTGCCGACTCTGAGCGAACAGACACAATTCCAGTGCACAGCGGATAAATTCAAAGCGTCGCATTTCCAGATGGCTTTTAGTGCGCTCATCACACGCCCCGCAGTATATTGTGGTTTGGGAGTGTTCAAGTGGAGGTTGTGCCTACTCAGTCTCAATCGCGACGAAGCAAATCCAAAAGCAAACATCTCTTCAATGTCTTCTTCCAATACATCAGCACATGTCTGGAAGAGAGAATACTAGTTCTAGATGGTTGGAAGGGAGAAAATGGTAGCTCTACGCCGTCGTCGAAAACTCGCGGCTGCCAGCTTGTTAACCGAACAAACTCTTACCAGAAGGTGACCGAGACAGTGTGGAAGAATGCCTCGGTGCGTCTTGGTGAAGAAGGTAAGTATACCCTTTACCTTTACGGTATATAAGGGATATTTGCTAACGTTGTCTCAGAGGAGTGCCGATCGAGAGCCAACCACCCACGTCAGAACGAGACGCACCACTAAACGACCTAAAAGAAACAAGTTTCTTGTCAACGAAGAGGTTGGAGACTTTATAGTCGTAGACACAGGGACAGTCGGGGACACAGGGACAATCGGGGGCACAAGAAACAAGTTTCTTGTCGACGAAGAGGTTGGAGACTTTATAGTCGTAGACACAGGGACAATCGGGGACACAGGGACCGTCGAGGATATAGGGAGAGTCGGGGACACAGAGACAGTCGAGGACACAGGGACAGTCGAGGACGAAAATCCAAAACCAACTTCTGCGTCTGTCTGTTGCGATGCAACTGGGGCTACTTTGCAAGGCGATGGAACAGCGATTCAAAACAAACATCGAAAATCAGACATAGATCCCGACGCTATCCAGAAGGCCAGGGATGCCTTGTTTGTACTTGAATCTATACCGGACCTTGTTGAAAAGGAACGAAACCGGCCACCGAATAGCATTTCTTTATACTGTCCCTCACCAGATAGAGAAAGTCAGCAATCGCGAATCACACGGCCTTCAATTAACGCGCGCCAGTCCGCTCCTGCCACCGAAAGATCCTCTGATTTAGGGCCATTTCGATCCCATACTCAAGATTCTGATATGTCCGACGTGCCCCAAGCATTCCTTCAGTCACCCTGCCAAACCTCGAGACAGAACATAGTTGCTGGAGAGCCATGGACTGACTCGCTCACTAGCCACCATGACCAACCTGCTCAGCAGTTAAGCAAATTGAGATCGGATGACGCCAGTAAAGCTTCCCAAAGCCAAGGCATTGCTCCTTTCGACCCCAACAAACCACGACAATCATCGATCGGCATCACAAGCACTAATAACTCTATCGGTCAAGCGACTGGGCTGATGCGTCGGCCCCTGCCCGAGCAGAATCCACATACGTCCCTCCCAGTGTCGAATTTCCCTACTCTCTCGTCCACCCCTCCAACTTCGCAGGCACTAGGGCCTCTCATGCTCGCCGCCTTCATGCTCTCCCTCTTCAGTCTTCTATTACCCCTCTACCAGAGCCCTCGCTACCATCTCCATCTACTTCTCCACAGCGACGAATACTTACTATCGATAATGGCACGAATAGCACACTTTCTTCTGCCGATGCGCAACTCATCCATACATTTACAATGCATGCCATAGTCCTCCTTAGACTAGACAATACATCAACCCGAGACTACCCCGCGAGCGTTATAATATGGCGAACATTGCAGAACTTTTACCAATGGTATATAACGGAGACGAGAAGCGCCGAAATCTCAGTCCTCAGATTCAAGCTCCTGGACGACCCCAGCAAACTCGAAAGGGAGTTCATACTATCTAAAGGCGATTTGCAGCGGTTTCAGACATTAAAACAATACATCTGGAACTGCTTCTGGGTTGTATTGAACATGAACGGTGGAAAAGCAAGGTTCAGAATACTAATAACACCTCTGCGACTGGGCGACGAGCTCGCTTCTCATAGTTCACAGGCACCTAGGTGGAGTAGTGTAAACGCAACAGCCTCTGGTCTTCTGGCCAGCCCCCTACCTGCTTCCAATCTTGAAAATATCAGAGTAGCCGCTGACCACCAGCTGCCTGCTACCGCAGTCACGCGAAGACACTACGAACCTCCGTCTCCTTATCCTCCTCCCTTTAGATCAGACAACGATGACATCACAACACCGCAGACGCGCTCAATACCAGCTCAAATAAATCGTGTTAGCAACCAACCTCTGGAATCGATCAAAGATCCATCCCCGTCTCACCACAACAGTATGTGGATGGACGTCATTACGGGCGTTTTTGAGACATCGAGAACGGCAAATGACAAGAAAAGGCTCAGGGATAGGGCAACAGAACTTGTAAGATAATTAACCAAGGGTGCTGGCCTTGTTAATGCCTATACTAATATATGTATAGATAGCTGGACGAGAGGACGTAGAACTGGAAGAAGACGAAACCACGGGAGGACGAAAACGGGTATACCCAGATGTTTGCGGAGCTGTGGTCGACAAATATAGCGCAAAGGGAATAGTGGCAATCACTGTTCATGGCTTTCCTGTTCAACAAGTTGATACAGGACAAGGACTGATAGGCGAACCCTACGCGGAACTGGCCATTGGAGTTGGGCAAACATGCTTAATTCATGGAAGTTCCACGGTACTATATTATAAGCCTCGAAAGGCATCCGTTTCAGATCAAGCTCCTCGACCATCCCAACCAAGAGTGGCTACTCAGCCTAGAGAATCGAGCATTCATGAAGTAGTAAAGCTCCCTTCATCACCTCCCGAGATCACCATCAGACTTCAAATGGACGAGGTGGGAAATTTCAGCGCGCCCTACGAGTTCTCCGTCTGGAGACGTAAGATCAAGACCACGGAGTTTTTCGCCTGGTTCGGAAGTCAAACCGGTCGTGGCGGTGTAAAAGGTCCACCGCTTCTAACTTTTACTCTTAAAGATGCAATGCCACATCGAAAATCGCGCGACATTGCAATACTCGGCGAGGACGATTTCCGTTGGATGAGAAAGCATATTATAATACAGTTTGACAAAGCGAAATTGTTCATGCCAGGATTGAAGGACTTTGCTGTTTTAGTCACCGATCCAGGGTGGTTTTCTAGAAGAAGATGAGAACTGTTCCTACAGTCGTTGTTGTTGTATGACGACTTCGACGTAGTGTCGAAGGGTCTCTTTTTTGGATACCTTTAAGAGTCTGCCAAAACTAAGAGAGTTGACCTTGAGGAATATCGAGGATTCGTCGAGCTGCGCTTATCAAAAACTCGACGCAGAAGTCGGACGTTGCGAAGATCTGGTCGTTTAAGGTATTCGCAAATAGAGCTCACTATTTCGGGAGGAATGTCGCGCAGCATTGCGTAGCCAGTTCGTGGTAATTCGTGTTAATCATAGGACGAGTTGGATTGAAGGATGCTTGAAGGCGAACAAGCTCGACCACAGGGCCAGATTGGAGTGGGATCCATATCCAACACTAGAGGCAAGAAATGCAGCCTGGCTAAAAGCGACGGCCGGGCTCTGTGCAGGGGTCATAAACGGGGGGCAGTATTTCGGGTCCTGTCCATTAGTGGCCTTGCACAGCCCCACTGTCGGTAATCATTCTACCAAGGTATGTAAATATCAACTGTGTACAGTATAATACAGTAGCGTAGAAGCCATAACTTTTGGGCCCGTTGAAGCTTTCTCCTGCTCACCATCAACAACTTGGGCTCCCTGAAGTTTTCACAATCCAACCGAATGCCAGACCCCAAAGATCCTTCGCGGATAGTTACTACTACTACGACAACAACATTCTCCATGGCGCGTGACATGGCTCGATCAATGTGTCAACGCTTTTTGGACGCGAGCTTCATCGAGTCTGCGGATGGTAAGCAAGCCAAGGAATTTAACATGAAAGGCTCCGTCTGGCGGCTGACACCCAAGGGCATTAATGTCCTGGAAACATTTTGTGCAAGGAATGGCATCCAGCAGAAGCATATCACCGAACTCGTCAGCTCTCCAAGGAACGCAATGCAGCTAGTCATTCTTGAGCGAGATTCTACCACCGACAAGCCGTCTTCAGATCGTAGTACTGTCGAGATCATCTTTCGCAGATTCGTGGGTCGAAATGGCCCGAATGTCACGAATAGCACCAGTTCTGCCGATTCTGACTCGTTGAGCGAATATAAGGATGGAAGAGCTGGCGTTAGAATGGTGAACGAGCGCAAGGTCGGTTCACCACCAAGGACTGTCTATCAGACCTTCACAGGAAAGGCGGCCACCGATTGGTTGATGGATTGTTGCACTGCAGTTGACAGGAGGGAGACAGCTGAGATCGCAACCCTGTTTCTAGAGCAAGAGTTGATCTGGTGTGTGCAATCCGACCGCTCGTATCTTGCACAGCTCGCACAAGATAAGAAGAATGAGGTGAGATTTCAGCCAACGAGGCACGCAATCTACCAGCTGTCACAGAATGGCAAGGACGTTATTAATATCACATCCAGGGAGCGGGCCTCGGAAAACGCAATCTCTGGTGCCACCACTACAAGAGCTGGAGTTTCGCGCGATTCTAATACCCAGGAGCTGGATAAGATCCTGAGCGATGCTGCGCTTCGATTGCTCTTCAGAGAGAATTTGCGAGATACACATTGCGAGGAGAACTTGTCGTTCTATTTGGATGTTGATAAGTTCCTCCAGTCCTGCAAGATCGTGATCAAGGCCAATTCACTATCGAGTGGCACGAGCTCTTCGGGCAATCTCGATTCCGCAAGAGAGACCATGGCTTTGGCCTACGGTATCTATAATGCCTTCCTCGCCGCTGGCTCGCCGGGCGAGCTCAACATTGACCACTCGCTCCGAAATCAGCTTGCCATAAGGATGACCAAGGCTGTGGGACAAGATGCGCCGATGATCGAGAGTCTTACGGAGGTCACCAGGCTGTTCGAGGAGGCCCAGCTCTCAGTATTCGAGCTCATGGCTAGCGTGAGTCGAAGTATTCCTTCAGGGTTCTGTCTATTTCTAACATCTTTGCTCAGGATTCTGTCCCCAAGTTCATGCAGAGTTCAAAATATGAACAGACACTTAAGAACTACGATTTCGACTCCATTTCTCCTCGGTACCACGCGATGAACCTTCTCGACCGCACTATGAGCAGATCCAATCCATGAGTTTAAACGAGGTTGTTTTTATCTATCCAAAAAGCTTTTTCGCGCGAAGCCTCAAACGACACAGGTGGTTAGCAGGGAAGGATCCAGCATTGTAGGTGGTATGATCTGGGACTGGAGATCTTTCGGATGAGCATATTGCTCATCAAGAGCATCGTAGGCACGGGCGTAAGGGGACCCTGACCGACCCTGTCTCGTCCCACCAGAAAAGGCAGGATAATTCTGCCCTGTACGAAAGTAGCAAGTATCCACCCGGGTTGTACGCTCCACCTGGGTTGTACGCTCCACCCGGGTTGTACACTCCACCTAGTTTATGGCCATCAACAGCAGGATAGCTTCAATTTTAAGCTTAAATTTAGAGTACAACTTGAAAGTTTTTAACCGATCTGAGGTCTACAAATAGGGTCTCTATAGTCTACCGTAGTAGCAAAATGTCTAATTACGTGAATTTATCGAATGATGCATTTGGCGAGAAGGAAGAATATGGGAAGGAGAAATGTGAGTGGTTCTCTTTTTTGTTGCGAGTCGCAAATTCCCGACTGAAATCGTAAACCTGTCGAACAGCTGAAAGCGGAAGACAAAGCGTTCTTGCGGATCTAGAGTCTGGCACCTGCCTTGCGATGTGCAACAAAACTTGAAACAAAGTTTCGGTAAGGTTTTATGACGTATAACAAAACTTTAAAATGTCGGTAAAGATGTTAAATGGGTGATCAACCAGGCTTCAATTGATCCCATTTCACCGATGCAGAACTTTTGTTGCTTATTGCACAACCTATACTAAATATAGCCCTATCGTCGTCACCATCACCCTGGCTGCGTCTCTTGTCACAGCATCGACTCCTCCACTAAAGTGCATTGTTTTACATCACTCATAGTCACGATGATTGGGATGCTATCTGTGGAGGGCTCGGACAGTATGCCTAGTCACTCATTCGACACACTTTACGGGGTCTTTTGTTTTTGGGGTTTGATGCATTTTGGTATGCCTGAACGTAAAATATTCCGATAATAGAACTGAACCCAATTGATATCTTTCCCGATCCTAATAATTCCCTCCCTTGGTCTTCACAAGTGTCGATAGAATCAATGCGCCAATAAATAAGAAGGCTGCTGACGATTCAGGGTCGATTACCACGCTCAGAATACCAATGATAATCCCAGGGCTACGGGCATTGCTTTTGCGAACAAAATCGAGGCCATGAGGGTCCGTATCCAGGAAGAATATAGAATGCTACAAACAGCGCGGAGTCTCTTGCTCATAACCTTGACCTCAAATCTCTCCAACCCCCAGTGTTGTTGTCGCGGCCATAATCCCAATTGTCCAGCCAAACACCCCTCTCTAGCCATCTTCTATGACTATACGTCGAGTGACGACGCCTAGACCAGGAGCGCATCACATCAATCCTGAACATCCGCACTCTATCGCAGATATATTCGACTCCACCACTCATCCTCCACATCAACTCAACAAGTTATAACGATCCGTTGCTCTCCATACTCGACACGCTATCCTCGGTTGCTAGACGCGCGCGCACATTGCTGCCAGCATGGATAGGGCTTCGCTGTCTCGCTGAATGTAATGCGGCGTCCATTTGCTTCTTGGTGTGTTGGTGCATTGTTCGTGCGTATGTGGAGAGTTCGAGTGGCGGCGTGCCTATCTCGTAATCGGGAGAGGAAAATTGAGAGAATGTAGAATACGTTGATGCAGAAGACATGGGATGGTCAAATGACCTGGTAACGTGCGACATGTTGAAATCAGTATCAGTACGTGATATTTTGAGTAAGGATAGTTGTTGATCTCGAGAAACTGTGGGGGATTTTTGAGCACCCTTCGTCCCTTTATCCAACTTATCAGGAGCCCTGCGGACTGGCCTCGAGACCAAATCATACTCTAAAAGATATTGACGTCACCGGTTGGTTAGTGTGCGCTATATCCAAGGAAGTGTGGTGTTGGGATAAATAGGTGTCACTCGTTCCACACCCTCCTTCAAATTTTTCGCCAATAGCAGGCTGAGATGTAGACTTATCGGAAACAAGGGGTACACTTATTTATCCTAACGGCGCGCTCGGCGGTGACGTCATAACAATGTCGGGCGACCCTGCAAGAATGTGGAAATTGGAATAAGTTGAGTTAAAGTCCTTTATGCAATTTGTTAACATCCACGAAACGTTTGTTGCACATCGCAAAAGAGCCCAACTACATGGGAAAGTGAAGTCTATTGGGTAGAAAGTGCCAGAGGTTGGGCCGTGAGATTTTCAGGGCATCCTCAAACTGGGATCATGGCCTGGAGGAAATCACTTTTAGTCGCACAACAAGCACCATCACGGGTTAAGGGGACTTTCTTGCGGTCGGCGCTGGATTGGTGAGATAGTTGAGAAGGTCTGCGGTAAGATGTGGTCTTGTAGGATAACCTTAAAAGCAATTGCAATGCCTCCCAGCTTGAAGATGCCAAATCGAACTCAACGAGCGAACCAGACCATCCAATTCCATCTCGAAGCCTTATTGGCGCAACTCGGTTCCAGTGTGCCTTTTTCTGTTTCCGGACGGTATCATGATATTCCTTAGCCGCCTCGTTCGCCTGCCGTTCGAGTTCAGGAAGCGTGCGCCCCATTCGCCGTTGGGTTCTTGCCTGACTCCTCCAATATGTGTAGATTCGCCGGAGCTACGAAGTATGTGAGGTCCTTCGGTGAAGGGCGAGAACGAGATGTAGTCTCGCTTGGCCAACCAAAAAACGCAAAATAGACAGATCTGCGCACAAAGAACGGCGTGATATCTTTGCCTTGCTCGTCAAGATCCACGTGGAGGTTGGCTATAGTCAGGAATTTGGCATCTCGTGCATGAACCTCGTTATCCGGGAACCCACATCTGATCCTTAGAGCGGTAGGATCATTGCCAACGAAGGCCGGACACAACTGCTCCACCAAAAGGGGTGTGGCAGTTGCAAATAACCTTACGATCTGCTCTACGTGAGACTCGAGGTCATGGTCGGCGTACTCGTAGCGGTCCGGTTTCCGCGCATTTAATAAGGCAGCACGTGCAATCTCCCTATCTGACGACCGTTGCTTCAACGCCGAGATCTGCTCGGATTGAAACCCTAATCGGTCAGCGAGAGCAGCGAAGTCGGACAAAACCACCTCGTCTGGCTTTACGGTCCCCGCTTTCGCCAGAAGATTCTTCTTCTTCTTGTTTTGATTTGGTGGGGCAGGCAAGTCGCGATGGCTCTGCATGGCGTAAACCCATAGATATCGATACCCCAAGTCCCAACCATCCGCCCCCCCAAAGAACACGTCATCCAGGGCCAAGCGCATGGTTTGTCTGGGAGTCGGCTGAACCAAGTGCCTCATGCTCCCCGCACAGGCTTGCAGGTAGTGAAGATTCCCGGAAGAAGGTAAAGAACGAGGGGATGAGGCCGGGGACATTGCGCAACACGCTCCAAATCGCCTCGCGGTCCTGGAGGCTAAAGGCAACAAAGATCTCGCCACTGACCAGCTGGCCATGCAGCATCTGAGCGTCCCCTTTGGAATATTTAGGGGCCTTAAGTTCCAAAGCCTTTACCGTGGTATTGTCAACCATCCGCATTGCTTGTTTATTGTGACCAAGGAGCTGGGACCAGACATCTTTGATGTGTGTGAGATAGGCTAGGACTTCCTGTTTCCACGGTAAGTAAGCTAAGTATGCCACTTGACAGGAAATTCACCTCGTCGCACCTCATGCTGATCATCTTGTTCAGCGTGCTAATCCTCATTCCACCCCAGAGCCCAGGTATACCTAGAAGATCGTCGAATGCCGCCTTGAGCTTTGTATGACGAAAGAGATCTTTGAGGCATCGCGTCTCGTGTTTCGACAGACGAACCCACCACCTCCCTTCAGAGTAGAGGTCCCGCTCTACCCTGTATTTATGAATCTGGCAATAGATTTCACCAGCCGTCGACGGCTTCTCATTCGCATACTCCTCGATCAAGGCGGTCTTGAGCTCATGGTCGGCGTCTGCAGAGGTGTATTAGTCAAGGGCCACGTCGTTTCTGATGGATGTACGTACCTGCGAGGTAGAGATCTACCGTCCACCATCTCTGTCTTGGAGCAAAAGCCTCTCTCGCTGCCTGAATGCGGTGTCGCCCGTGGAGGCAGTGGAGTTGAAATCCTACTGGAAATTCAAGCAAGGGATGAGGGTCTTGATTATTCAGCAGCCTCTTAGCCGAGACGTTCGAATCTCGCAGCGTTGCGTCAAGCTGAGACTGATCGATCACAGCTGGAATATGATTCCTCAAAACCCGATCACATTGTCCCTTCTTAAAACACTTCTTCAGCCTCTCGATATTCTCCTGGTCCAGTTCCCAGGGCTCGTTCCGTGGGAAATGTAGCACCTCAAGGCTGATGCGGGCTGTACCTCTATACTTCTCCCGGCCCTCAGCGGCCAGCCTCTCCTCCCGATTTGCGAATCTCGACGACGGCATCTGGCGCATGTTTTCTGGAAGGTTTGAGATGGTTCGGACGGCATTTTTCACAGGATGAGAGGGAAGGGTGGGCAAGGAGGGTGGGAGGGTGTGTCACTCTATGTTGCGGGTCCTTGGGGCATCCAAAATGTGCTGCTTCCTGGTTAAGCTCACCCGCTCCAACAAGACCATCCACGCTCACCTAGGGCACCTCCCTCCAAGAGTTAAACCGTTGCACCACTCCTCGATTCCCCCTCCACGCCTCTCGCTCGTTCTTCGACCCTCCCTGAGTTGGATATCGATCGATATCCAGTCTCTCGTCTTCAAACCGCCGAGTTCTCCCATCCGACATGAATTCGCAGCCCCGACCCCATACGACCGTCGATTTCCTCAAGGCACGGGGCAAAGCGTCGTCTCGCTCAGCTCAAGATGCTTCTGATGAGCAGCTCCAACGCTCCAGCTCTCCTGGTCACAACCCGTCCCTAGAGAGCGCTCCCACCAAATCGAGCAAGAAACGATACCGCGCCCCAGATAATGAGGGGGATTCTATAGCTAATACTGAGACAATCAAGGTTCAAGTGTATGGAACAAGCGCCCCGCGAGACTTTCAAGTGCGAATGGGATCGCCGTGGGGTAGGTATAGGGAGGTTCTCGATCTCGAGAACATCCATGGCTCCCTTACGGTGGCAGAACGGAAAGAGCCGCACTATGGGCTGGTCGCCATCAAAGAGTTTCCCTCGACAGCTGCTGAGAAGGCACTTGAAAGGCACCAACGCGTCAAGCACGAGAATATTGTCGATGTCCTTGATGCCTTTACTACCGACACATCCCTCTACATCGTCCTCGAACACCTGCCTATTTCCCTCTCGCAGATCGTCGAGGGCGCCAAGTATCCCACCGAGTGGCAGCTCGCAGCTATCCTCAACCAGGTGAGATTGGTTATCACTGGTGCAGTGCACTCGCTAATACAGAGCACTCAAGATCATCTGCGGCCTAGTTTATCTCGAACGCGAGAAGTTCCAACATGGATCTCTCCACTGCTCGATTATTCTCCTCAGCGCCCAGGGCAAAATAAAAATTGGTTGGTCGATCATGTGCCCCGTTCTGCCTCAACTAACGAGACCAGCCAACCTGCAATGTTGTGAAACTGTAGACGGAAAGGGCGAACCTCGGGATGTGAGAGCGCTCAGTCCGATCATGATGGAATTAATGCAGAAGTACGTCAAGGACGATGGCGCGGTTGGCGTGGACAATCTGCATCGTTGGCCTTCTGATTGCGACGCCGTCGCCTTTCTTTCAGAGACGACATCGGCTACGTCCGCACTCGAATTACAAAATGTACGTGGTTCTCTTTTGTCAATGATAAAGGGCTGACGATCTTAGCATTCATTATTGAGACGTCGTACCCGGAGAGAAGATCTTATGGGTCTGATATTTTCAGCTGAAGTCTCAGCACCGAGAAATTATTCATGTTGCGCGTAGTTTGTTTACTTAAGTTTAGATGACAGGTGTCTAATTCTTGCTCCTAGGATTCAAGTCAATTGGAAAAGTTTACAAAATCAAGCTGCTTCTATTGCTCTATCCGGTGCAGTTGCACGCTCTTCGTTCCTAGCTACCTCGTGATCTGGGGATTCCTTCAATTCTAGATGTTTGAGAAAGCTCTCAATTCCCGCTCGTCCGCTGGTGTTCTTTAACTATGTTAGCTGAACCGTCACTTGCAGCACGATCTTGATGGTTCAGGGTGGCCAACTCCTATTCTAGCTCCCGCACCTGCTCCGCTATCGACCCACCGCGTCACTTCAACCCTCACTTTTGTGATGGCCCTCCTACGTGCTCCAAGTTGACCATCTTTTTTAATTTGGCATCTGCTTAAACAGTCCATCGGCTCATCGCTCTTCCCTCTCCTTCCTCGGGGTTCCTTCCTTCCCCCTTCCCTCACCCACCCCCCTTCTCGCTCATTCCGTCTCTTCATTCACATCCGTTCCTTATTCTTGTCATGGAGACCGTTTACATATATGCAATCTGCGTTGGCAGCATCTTTGCTGCGTTCTTCGTCCTTACCTTTCGTCCATATATCTTGCAATTCGTTGAATACGTCGTTCTCTTACTATGCAAAGCCCTGACCTATCCCCAGATCCTCCGCCGTCACTCATCACTTGGGCCATGGACGCCGGCAGGCCTCATTGTGCACACAGCATACATCACCGCCAACGTCTACTGCCTCGAATTCTGGAAGTTGACGGCCATAAAGGTAGGCCTCCGCGCAGCGAATCTGGCCTTGATCAACATGATGCCGCTCTTCCTTGGGACCCATCTTAGCTTCCTCGCAGATCGATTTGGTGTCTCCCTAAAGACATTCCGGATGGTTCACCGCTCGGCAGGCATGATGTCGTTTGCCCTCGTGCTCTTCCACGTCCTCGTCGTGGTCGCTCGTGGTGTTGGGGCTTTTTCCTTAACCGTGCCAGAGAACCTCTATGGACTGATCGTATGTTTCCAACCCCCCAACAGATCATAATGCAAACGATTAACACCCACAGGGTGGGTCAGCCTTGTGTTTCCTCCTTCTCCTCTCGATCCCTATTCTCCGCAGACCGTCGTATGAGCTGTTCCTCCGTATTCATCAAGGTTTGGCTGTGCTTGTGACGTACTCTACCATACGGCATCTCATGTCCACATCCAAGATCCCTTGGCAGTACGTATACATTTTTGCTGGAATAGTCGCTGCCCTATTCGTCGTTCAACTTGGGACCTGGTGCCGTAATTTTTCTCGAGCCTACATCACCCGTGTTAATGATACAGTCCGGATTCGGATCACGGCGTCTTGGCCGGTCGAGATCAAAGCAGGTCAGTATATCAACATATGGATCCCCTCCGTCAGCTGGTACATCCTGCAGAGCCATCCCTTTGTGGTGACCAACTGGGTCGAGGGCAAGCAAGGCACTTTGGAGCTCTTCGTACAACCGCGGAGAGGCTTGACACGTAAGCTCTTCAGTCACGGGACGCTTGATACGCGTAACCTCATACCTCGCCTAGCGCTATTCAGCGGACCGCACGGCATTAGCATACCAGTCGTGGAGTACGAGACCGTTCTCATGGTTGCGGCAGGCTTTGGTATTGCCGCGCAGCTGCCATACCTCCGCAAACTCATCCACGGCTATCAAACTTGCAAAACTCGCACAAGACGAGTTCATTTGGTGTGGCAGCTTCAAAGCCTTGGTAAAACCCTTCTTCAAACGTGTGATAAGAGCTAATGACCGTAGACATTGGTGTGGCTGCGGAGTCCCTGTTGAATGATGCCTTAGATGAAGATACTCTGGACAATAGTTATGTGAGCAAGGCAGCTTCTCGTATTGCTTATTTAACTGAACTTGGTATAGATCCTCAGTATCTCGATTTACGTGGAATCCGACGGTGTCTCCAAGGTGCCATTCGGCCAGCGTGCAACTATCTATCCCGGCACAGCGGACATTGAAGGGGTCCTTCAAGACGAGGTGACTGGGAAGTATATCCAAAGACTGCAGGTAGCATCAGAGGAGAGAGGCAAGATACTTGTTATGGGTAAAGACATCCTGTTTCCTTGAGGCTAGGAAGATACTGATACATATAGTTTCCGGAACTGGCGAGCTCCGAGATCAACTTCGGGCTCTTGTTCGTCCACACTTAGATCATGGGGTACGATTACAGGAATTGGAATTCCAACCCGAGTAACTATTAGACTATTGGCTTGGAAATTCTAGTGGTTTAGGGAACATGTAGCTTAGAATAGATAGATTACTCTCTGGGAAGAGACTGCGGAACCGTGCGTTCCTGTCTAGCAACGATAGTTTGTGTAGACCATTTCAAATGGAATCAATAAGATTTGAGCAGAGTTGATCTAGTATGGTTGGTGATTTGTGCTCCCAGGTGTTTCAAATGGCGTCCTTCCATAACGATTAGATCAATTACAGGTGTAGGAGCGTTGGCTCAGCCCTACCCCGGAAAGAAAGGGCAGAATATGTCTTGCCGAATTGGGGTAGGCTAGCAGGTAAATATATCTAAACTGGGAGCGGTAATAGTTAATGTAATCGTGGAGGCCTATTGGCTACTTACCCTTGTTGACGTGGAATCTTCGAGAGGAGGACGGACAGAAATGTGTAGATTTTTACGACTTGCATGAAGTATCACTGAAGAGTTGAAATCCGTATGCCACCAATCCTTCGATTAGCACCAAGGTAGAGAATTGTAGATTGCCCAGATTATGGAGAACTTGCTAGTTCACTTATGCAATTGCCTATTCTTCTTTCCCCAGACGGTCTATCGCTGTGTTGGATGCATTTGTCATCCCATCTGTGAACAACCAATGAGGCCCTTTAGGCGTTCATCAGTCTCGTATTCCTTCAGCGCGCTCTCCTTCCACTGCGACCAACCTTCCACCACCCCAAACGCTTTCAACATTGCATTTGCCAACGGTAGGGCGTACGTCCATTCTGGCTCTAAGGCCAGGCCCCAAAAATATCTTCCGACTTTTTCATCAGTCATATTGCTGGCCAGATCAGATAAGCCTTTCCTCCGCAGCATATCAGCCAGTGCAAGATCGTTGGGGCTCAGTGAGAATTTCCCATTGCACAAGGCGTTCATATCTGCTGTAACAAGCGACGGTCCAAAAGCTTCGTGTCGAGGTACAATACGTGCCATTTGCCAGTCAATAATCCCGGTGATGTTCAGTTGCTCGTCGACGAGTATGTGGTCGCCTTTGTCGTCGACATGCTTCAAGTAGAATCTCTCTGTCATTTGGTTTTCCTCTTGCGAGACCAATTGGGTCGCGCTATCCTTCAAAAATCGGTACGCTAGATAAGCATTGATAGGATATTCGGTATAGAGCTGGCCATCCACGATGAGCTCCAAGTACTGCTCAGCAAAAGCAGCATAATAGGCGGTAGATGTAGCAAACGGACCTGTGGGAGTGAGGACGAGAAACCTGTCGCTCTCAACGGCCGATACCTTGATTTCAGATGATTGCAAGCAGAGCAAACCAGCCTTAGGAAAAGGGTGTTTTTCCAACTCGATCAGAATGTCCGCAAGACCTCTCCAGACCTTTGCCTTTTAGTTCACAGTGGCTCCGCCGCCGGACACACCTTGGCCTGTCCATGATGTCCCTCGTAGTTCTTCCATGAGGATGAAGCTGACGCCAGTACCATGGTCTGTTCCAGTGCCGCATATACCGGAACTGAATGCTCGAGGTGCCGGTACTGTGGTAGTTTCAAGAAACTTTAGGGTTGCATACTCACTGAGTACAAGGTACTCAACTAGCGAGGACGGAAGGCCAACAGCGAAGCTGGCAACATATGCATCGGAAGGCGGGGAGGTTGTCAGACTGCCGAGATTGCCGATCGAAAGATTTGACGAAAGCTTCGTCTTTGTATCAGCCAAGCATCAGCCTTCGGAGGTAAGCGAGGATAGCTCGGGGGTTAATTCTTGAGATGTCGGGAACCGTGGAGAGTCATGCGGGTTCTAGAGGATGCAGGGACTGCAGGGATGTGGGGATGTGGGGATGTGGGGATATAGTTTCCGGAACCCAGCCGAGCGTTGGCGAGAAGTTTGAGCGGCAAAAAGCAGATTTGCTACGATTATCTTCGATGTTGAGAGCAGTTCCCCGCCCCAGCCACGTTTTCCCCCTTTTTCCCACCTTGATTTGTTCGCGACTATCACCCCGCCCTAGTGATCCAAGTCCAAATAGGGGTCCTCTTGCAAAAGCACATTCTATTGCAAGAAAAAAAAAACCGGTTTCAAAGCATGTCTGTGCAACTTCCACCAATTATCATCGACAGAGGACTAAGGGATATCGATGACATGTGCTATTCCTCATACCACATGCAAAAGTATTTTTCAACTCAGGAAACATTTGAAGAACACTATCTTATTAATGCAAACAAAAGACGAGAGACCCAGGCCATTTGCGCGAAGTTTTTATCACCAACACGAGAAGGAAATGGCTCCTACCACTTGATATCACCCTGTTCCAACGACCTTACACACAATATTGACTGTGCAAGTATGGAACCCGACAGAGAGGAGCAAAAGAAACCTCCAACTGCAAATATCTCGCGCCGGAGACATCGGAGATTGAAAACGGAGGAACATAATCAGCTCTACTACCCCAAGCCCGACAATCCATCAAGATGCACTCTTTTGCCCCTCAATCGGGTTGTAGAGGGCGGACGGAAGGATTCACATAATCTATCTTACAGCCTCCCGACAGTGGCTGATCAGCAATGCAAAGAGGGAAACGTGAACATAAGCGCCGAGTCTGTTACACGCAATCTACAAGATTTCGATGAGCCTGGGCATTCGAATACTTCCTCGTTGAGAGCACATAAACGCAGAGGAATATCACTCCAAACGCTAATCGGAGGAGTCGACCCCTCGAAGCCACCGCCCGCATTGGCACTTGAAGCTTCAACTTTCCCTGCTATCGACCACATGCTTCTGTCCTCATCAAATTTCGCCAAATCTGTGTGTTCTGGCGAAGCAAACTCTATCCAAGCCTCCTTCCATTACCAACCAGGGTCAAAAATCGAAGCCGGCAAAACCCAGAATCCACCACCTCGTCCTCCAAAGAGATACAAGGTGTCACAAGATCCTGCCGAATTATGGCCACCACGTAATCGCAACGAAGCATTGCAGCAGATAACAGGCCATGTAAACCCTTCACGCTCTTCTCTTACTATCGGTAAACAGCAGGATTCACCAAACCTACCCTTTGAGCGCCAGCCCATAGAGTCACACCCTACTACCCTACTACCCGATCCTTTCCCGACAGAAGTGAAAAACATTACTCACTCCACACCTACGAGAAATGCCCCGTGCACCTGGCAAATGGCAAGCCAATCTCTCATAGTCGGGCCAAAAGGGCGAGATATAGCCCGACTGGAAGACTGCCTGGGCGAAGACGTGCCCATCCGTGCTGTCCTCTTTGGGTGGGATGCTCTCGGAGAGCTTTGGGAGTTGCCTCCATTCTGGCGGAATATTAGGCAACTAGATGAGAAACTCTTATTCGACGTCAATACGGTGGAGCGCCTGGCTATATTTCGCATCATGCACCTACTCATGCGCTTTCACTGTGATCCCTCATCTGAGCGAGCAGCGAAATTACCCCCGTTCTTTAACTCGAAGTAAGTCTTCATAATTGTGTTTTGGGAGTTTTTGGTGATATCTAATTGAGTAGGGGTCTTGACTTTGAGGCCGATTATTACATTGGCAATTATCTACCTTGGTATGCCCTCTTTACCCTCGAGCCTTAACTTCGCTAGCTCCGCAAACTGTTGGCTGATGAGCTGGGGTTTACCACGTAGGCCAGCGATCCGCGAACTCGCCAAAAATCCCTCCCACACCTTCCGCTCAAGTGCCTGGCTTCGAACAGAGGTCCGGACGTTAAAGGTCCTCTGGTCGGGCGGACTTCATGACTGCTACACCCGTTGCCCTGAAACAGGCTTATTTAAGGTATCTTCCAGCTTCGACGCGAGACTTTTTGATATAAATTCTTGGACCTTTGGCCCTGAGATGTTCGAATCCTTCCCTATGACATATGGGGTAGCTCCGGCTTGGAATTCAATTCCGGCGTCTCTATGCGGTCCTGTGAGAATTGGATACAGACACAACCAGGAGGATATGAGAAGTGGTTTGCTACGTTTGATGGAAGAGGTACCAGTGGATCCTAGGAAGTTGAAGTGGAAGGAATATGAAACACAAGATGGAAGGAAAGCTATGTATTTTACGTTTTGGTAAGTAAGGTTAATAAATAAAAGCTTATATTTTAGCTCAACTCTATAGAGTTAGAAATTAATAATAAACAAGATAAGGATAAATAGAATATTATTGACAAATTAGATACAACTTATTTAATTGTATAATCTGCGGCGTGGTGTTGGCCCCCCGGGTTTAGCGACCGCCGCTTCGGGCAAGGCGCGTGCACGGGCCCGCCGCCGCTTACAACGTCTATAAAGTTTCGCGCTCCCCCCGCTGCTCGACCCATCGTCCTCTTCAACTTTTCCCCAACGACGCCGTCGCTCGCTCGTTTCGCTCTCTCATGCGCTGTCGACCCCTTCCCACACAGATCCACTCCGAATGTCTCCATCTTCATTGTCGGCCTCGCCGCAGATGAGAACCTTGACGGCACAGCCAGTTTGAAGCCTGAAATCCTCGATCTCCCACTCTGGATCCGATGCTCTCGAGTGTTTGCGACGGCGATCATTCTCTTGAGTCAGCTGGATTGGTTAAGATGCGAGCATGAACACCAGCTCCGCTCCCTCTCCTCGCTGTCGCACCATCACAACCTTCACGACAGTGCCTCGTCGGTGATTACGACGGTGTTGGTTTGCTTCGGCAGTACCTCCACGCGTTACGACCTGGCCAATCGAAGAAATGCCTCACGACGGCGTGGCTGGCTTCTGCCTGGATGCGTCGCGGATTTACGTGTCGGGGAAAGGATCTCGGCGAGCTCTCTCGCGCCGTGCAGACGAATGCCGTGCACTCTGCCTTGATCTGCGCTGACCTTGCGACGAGAAGGGCCGATATCCTGCCTACGCGGCGGTGACCGATTCGCAGATTGCATCATTGGAGCTTCTGCAGAGCATCTTGCGGACCGAATACGAAACGTTGGCAATGGGAGAACAGGTGGGCATGGAGACGTGGCCGACCACAAGGAGGCAGATTGTATGATCTCGGAAGAAGCTCGATCCGAAGCCGTTTGCATATTGGAAGGATGGATCTGGCACTTGAGTGCTGCGCGAGGATTCTTGGCTTCAGGGCGCTGCTGTGGCGGAACCGCACACGCCGCCAGAATGCGTACGATACAATCTGCGCGACGCAGTCTCACTTCTGCAAAGGGCAGGTCGTTTGGGCTCAGCTATGCGGAGATGGCCACAGGCTCCGCCAGGTGGGTGTGATGCATTGGATTTCAAAGCAGGATTGGGCTGATCACAGGCCGGTTTCTCGATCTTCGGTGAAGCCGAGGAGGGCTGGGGATTGCATGATGAACGACTCCTGTTTCGACGTAGCGTTTGTGCGGACGAAGTAGAAGCACATGTCAAGTCTACGCGCAGCGTTCTGCTGCGAGAAGATAGGGGTTCAGCCCGCATACTTGACGTTGGAGCTGGGCGATTGGCCAGATTACACTCGAATATGCCTCAGCTTCCGAGCAGGCAAGGCACTCTGGGAGACGTGCAGCTTCACAGGAGCTTGGAGAGCTGAGATTTCATGCGCAGGACCAGATCATTTGGTTTCAGGACAGCCTACGGCAGTTGCGAGCGGCAAAGCTGATGTGTGGACGAGATCAGTCCAATTCCGACAAGCAGGCGCTCATGGGTTACCACTTAAGCCGCTCAATTTCCCTCGCTGAACACTCCACACATTCTCAAACTGGTTTTCTCGCTCTGCTCACTTCGTTTCGTTATGGCTGCCCTTGAGAGCACGGGATTTGTTCGATTTGCACTTCCTCTATCAAACGCGTCATTCAACAATCGTAACACTCTCTGGCCTGCTAAACCTAGCCGTGCTATCCGTTCGCCCACAAGCAGCCAGAAAGCACGCAGACCTGCGGCCACTCCCTTCCGTTCTGGATGTCAAGCTGAGGCAGATAGAAATACAGCAACGAGTGAAGGTACGCGGGAAAGTCCCACCTAGAGTGAATCATTCTGATCTGTTAATCTAGGACGTCAGCGCGCTCTTACTGTCAGCGACGATGAATCAAATGACGATCTTCCATCTCTCGAAGAGCTCTCTCGGAGGGCCCCGCATCCGAAGATCTCAACTGAAGCCTCCAAGACCGAGTCTACCGCTCAGCGTCTGGAACAGCCAGCTCTTGACGGGGCTGGACTCCAAGTCGACCGAACACAACCAGGGTTGGGACGACGTCAGGGTGATAGTCGAGGTAGGCGTGCAGGCTGTCTCTTATGCTAAGAAGCGGTCCGCTGATCACACGCAGATCAACCGATGGTTCTCGATGATGACTCAGATGAGGCCGAAGAAGGCACTCCTGGCGATGTCGATACTCGGCGTATCGGACGGGATACGAGTCCGCACAACACCCTCGCAACCTCAGAACTCGCCTCCGGGCCGACAAAGTCCATTGATACATCCGGTCCATGGTATGACGTTGAGGAGGGCTGCTATATTGAGGAGCGAGCTCCGGGACTTGGGCCTTGTGAGCAGCAAGGCGTGCATTCTGCTCCCGCACAAGCTCAGCCCCAGATCCTCCCCCGATCCTCCCAGTCGCCACAAGATCAGATCAACCAGCAATATTTCCTCAATATCACTGAGAGCATGCCAGTGGAGTCTGCGCCTCACTCTCTGCCTAAGCTTCCCGACAGCGGCGATGATGGATGGACTGATGATAGCATGGCTGAATTAGAGACAGAACTAGGGATGGCTTTGGAAGAGCAAGGAAATTCACCATCGGCCAGCACGCCCCGCTCTGCTGAGCCATCGCACCTTCAAATCGATCAGGAACATGATCAAAGCAGGACCAGTAACCTCAGATCAGAGGAGCTCATTCTTGGCACTCCACTTCGCAGTCAGGACCAGGGGGATAAGCAACAAGAGCAACATCAACGACAGGAGGTAGTAATAGCGATAAGGGAGGAGGAAAATGACGGCGATGATGCGGAGCAAGAGCCGCAGGAGAAAAGCGGGGACGCCAAGATAGGAATGAAGATATCAGGTGCGACAACCACCACCCCAAAGGCGGCAATTACAGTCACAACACAAGCGACGAGGATGACGAGGACCCACGACCTGCAAGACGGCGGAAGCTTACCCCCACACCTACCAACAACGCTCTAACACCACCCGATGAGCCAACGCCCGTGGGCAAAGACCACCACCATACTCCACGAACCTCTCGAAGTCCCTCCACTATGGTAGAGTCGACACCAGTTGCAGAGTACCGGGAATGGCCCGTTCAGGGTTTTCTGAAACGTACCACGATTGGTGATCAGACAATATACAACCTCGAATTTGCGTTGCCACGTACTTCTGAGCACTTCCACCTCTCACTCCATTCGGAAGTTTTCGGCTCCGTCTCGGGGGAGTCGCCAGCAAAGGCTGCAGTCTCTCACCGGGCTGTATCAACACGGAAGCCGGGCAAGGAATTGACAAAGGAGCAAGAGAGTCTGTTGGCCAAGATGGTCTATGAAGACAAGACCTGGCCAGAGATAGGACGGCATTTCCCAGGCCACAGACTACACTTACTGAAGGAGAACTTTTTCAAGCAGCAAGGGGGAAAGCCTCGGAAGCGGGGTCGAAAGCGTGGTGTGAGGGGTCGGGGTGCGTAAATGGGAATCGAACTGGTTTTACATCATTGTGAGTAGTAACTTCTCGGAGCGTTTCCAAATTCAACAAGCATTGTGACTTTCGCCTCTGATTTGCTGTGACAGTGAGCTACTACCACCCCTTCTCCTCAGCCCTTTATGGGTCAACCAAGTCTTGTGCTTTTGCTTATCGTCTCCTGCCAAATCTTCCTGACTTGGTCCTTTCTCCACTGATAGTTGTTTCGGCGGGGTTTGCAAATGGCTCGCCATGATGCAATGGTTTGGGACTTCTATGATACGAGAAATTAGACATGTCCCGCGCCAAGTGGAATGTTACATAGTGTCAAAGATGGGAATCTGCCTGGAAATCTGCCTGGAATTCAACACTACGAACAGCCCCAAACAGCCACCATAACCGATTGCAGCGTTCTCCTTCGCCAATCTCAGAAGAGGACGAGGACGGCGGGACTCTTAGCAGCTCTGCCAATAGCAGCGCTGCCAGCACTGCCAGAACCAGCCCTGCATCTGAATCCACTCCTCCAACAAAACCCCAACTCTGCCCACAGCTGATCGACGCCGACCAGGATTGGGAGGTCCGCAAAATCATCGGCAAAGAGGATGTTGATGGTGTGCTGCACTACTTGGTGGTTTGGTCCGAGGCACTGGTGCCTAAACAATCGCTGGGACACGCAAAGGAGTTAGTAGATGAGTTCGAGGCCCGACTCCTAGCACAGGGCGGGGTCAAGAACGGGAAAGGGAGACCGGTTTGAAGCGGGGGGAGCGGGCGGTGGTAGCAGCCGATGCATCTGGTGGCCTGCAGCAGAAAAGGCCGCGAGGCCGGCCCCGGAAGCAGACGTGCGGCTGGGTATCAAGAGCCATCTTAGTAAAGGGTATCGTAGCAAGGCGACCTGCTGTCACGGCAGGTTGCCTCCAACCCACCCTAAGTGGAATTCACAAGGTTTGCAATGAGCAACTGCCGATCAGAATGGCAACTGCCTTTTTCAGTATCATGAGTGGCCAGGTAGCGAATATATTTCCTTTCAGTTGTACGTCTTTACAATATGAAAAAGGCGTCATACAGCCTATTCTATGGCACTTCACTATCCATTCAATTGGGGCAACGATCCGATGCCCTTCGACGGTCTAACTTGTCATTCATCGACTCAGTGCAACTGGGGCAGGGGGGTTCGGCATAGAGGAGGTGGACATCCTGTTGGTCTGCAATGCGTCCAACGGTCCATTCGCAGTGGTAGGGGGATTTTGGGCCTGCATAGTTCAGTACAAGGGGTGATCAATTTGGGCAGTAACTCACATCTTGAGACGCCCATAGAGTCAGACTATTGTTTTCTGAAGGGTGTAACTGTATGGGATCCTGACTTTGGCCCGACGCCAATATCAAGTCTTGAAAATTGCGGCCTTGTGGTCTTCGAAAGCTACTCTGATGCAATTTAGAAGACGTATTATTTAGCGTTTTTCGTGTGAAGAAGAGCGGAGGAGCGGGACTGAGCCTGCGACTATGACAATGGTGTTTTCTATCCTGAGAAGGAGGGGTCTGTTAGTTTTTGAGTTGCTAGCACAACGGAACGGGAAAATGAGAGGAAAAGCTTACGAGCACCAGAGCACAAGGGGAATAGCACTAACTGTCCGAGTGGAGATATTAGTGGAATTGAAGGCAAGGGGTGGGTGGTTGATACAAAGAAGGATGGCTTACAAGTGAAGTCAAGCCGATCTCCAAGGCGCCTGAGCTCAATAGTCTTTACGACTGATGCAACAAAGGCGCTGTAAATAAGTCAGTTATTTATAACAGCAAACGACCTCTCGAAAGACCTACAGGCCACTTAATCCCAAAAGAATAGAAAGACCAAGCCTGAGCCGGAATTTGAGGGGGAGAGTCCAGACCAAAGTTATAGACATGCAGGTCAGGATAAGATCAGTAGCAGAGTTACATGCTATCAAAACATCATTAGTAAGATTCTCCTACTTTTTTTAAAAGACAAAATGTAATAGTTTAATACTTACCCCCCTGAAAATAACCAATGTACTAGAATATAGTTAGCATTCTCTTCGTGAAATAAGAGGGATGGATGGAGATAAGACTGAGTTACCGTCTGAACGTTACGGTCCCAGCATATGCTAGGAACGCCAACTGGATCCCAAAGTGTCTCGACGCGCTCACATTGGGTAAATATCGTAATGCAAGTCGCAATATTGACGAGCAATGTTTGTGCAAGTAAGAGGCGGAGAATCCATCGGCAAGAATCAATTGAGCCCCCAAATAGATGCAACATCAGCATAATCAAAGATACACGGCCAAGTGTGGCGGGCATGATACCTATAGACAAATAAACGATGTTTGATTAGGGAGTTGTACTAAATCTTCAGGGAAGCGGAAGGTAAGTGCTCACCCATCGGCTGATTAATGAGCTGCACTTTCATAGCCAGGAGTCTCTGTTGGGGATGGAGATAAAAGAAGTGCCTTCCAAAGCCATAAATATGAGCCGCCTGATTGAGGCCTGCATGGGTAAAGCAAAACAACTTGCCGGTCAGTATTGTACTATTGTGAAGTGACCAGGACGGACTGAACCACATACCATGGCTAGAATCATAATTGCATCTCCCCACCCATATTGATGGAGAATTCTTGCTTGAGCGTACACTCTCGCAGCAACAATACTTCCTGCAATACCGTATAATACCCAGCATGTGGCCAATACGGGCGTAGCTATTAGGCAATCAGTAACAAGAAAACATGCCAAAAGCCAAGGATAATCACCTACCAGCATCGATGTCTGGCCCATCGGGCGCTGGAATATCTAGAATAACCATGGTATCGTGATATTTGTAAAGCGCAGAAAAGTTAACAAGATCGAGTGGTTTCCCGCATTGTGGGACAGCCAAGGACGTGGCCGTTGGTAGATAATAAGTTGATGAGCACCGTGTCAATGGAAAAGTGTGCGGCGCGCTTCATTACTCAGGTACGAGACGACAAGGGTCGCACAAATCGGCGATCTCTCCCTTCCCCTGAATGGTAGATCAATACGGCGGCAATCGCTCCTCGACCCCACAAGGCCACGATCAGCCGCAGCGCTTCACATGTTGCTTTACCTTTGCAACAAACGTGCAGTGAGACTAAGGACAAGAAAAAGAAAGGCCGGATTCTGCAGTGGGCGGCGTTGATTGTAGGTAATGGGGATACGGCATTATTAACTGATTGAAAATGGACTTGTGCTAAATCAGCCCTACAATGGATCCGTGGTCACCGATTGAATAGCTTTAATAAACAGCACGTGATTACCGGGCAGTGGAGTCTCATGAAGTGAGAAGTGGTCTGAAGACAGGTGGTAATATCGTGGCTAAAAAGTAGCGAAAAATTAAGTGTTCTTTGGGTGGAGAGTAGTGTGCTTCCAAGCTTCTGCGTTCGCGAGCCATGGACTTGGGAGACGCCTTGAGGACCAATCATAAATCGAAATGTCACAGACGACCTGCACGAAGGCTCTGAGGATCGATCACCTTAGAAAGGAACCGTGCGCGGCGAAAAGGCAACTTCCCCGCTGTCTTAAACGTCTCTACGATCCGTCTTCGACGAATAATTCCACAATCAGCTCAAGCCACCAGTACGGTGACGCGGAATCCTCCGCTCGGCTCGCTTACCTGGAAGCGGTTTCCGGTCAAGCTTCGTGTAACCTGGGCGTTTCTGACAATCTGACACAGCCCTGTCGTCGCAAGTTCGGAAACTGAAGGTTGAGTTTATAAAGTTACTAATTTACAAATTTACTATTAAATCAATCTTAAAGTGCGAGGAGCTAGTCCTTTGGAGCCAAGTTGAGTGAGCGTGATGATCGAACGAATAAAATTCTGCTCAAGGCTGAGAAAACTAGCTATATGAAGGCGACAGAGTGGGAATCGAACAGTGTGCAGTATAGTTGAACTAGTTACATATTAGCAATATTTAAGGCCGGATTATGACTGCAATACTGAAATCTTCATATTATATGGCCAATATGCCAATATACGGCTGACATATTACTGTATTAACAATATTAGTTGGGCTATATTGCGAAAATACGGGTTTCGTCATATCTTATTGATATTACAGAAATATATTACCAAATTAGTAAACTATACTGCAAACTAGAAACGAAAGTGGTACATCCTCCTGAAGAACGATGTTAAACCTGGCTGCCGAAGAGATTTACGGACAAGGTTTAGCCTTATTAAATTGAGAGACTCGAGTCCTAGACATGAATGAATCTTTTAAGAAAGAGTACACATGAACAATAAAACATGTGAGAACGCTCAGGGATAAAAAGTACGTTTCCTACAATATATTCTTGTTTTCTTGCCCAGGCTCTCAATCTGATGGACTGGACATTTGGAACTCCGTAAGAAATTTTAATAATTTACTAGTGAAATTGAGATTCCAACCACTATTATTACCGAAACTCAGATTTAAAGTTCCATGAAGACAAGACACCGGACTACAAGCTGCAGCAGTGGCGTTCAGCTCTGCATTAGATTCAGGGAAGAGAATTCGAACCTCATTGGCCAGTATGGCTTCGCATTAGGTGCTTGTTTGAGATCCTCAAATCGGGAATGATAAACAGAATCGAAGATATTGAGGGACACGGGAGGAACTACATCTGTTGAGAAGTTGAACTCAAACTTCTTGCCGACGCTCGGCTGGGTTCCGGAAACTATATCCCCACATCCACTCATTCGTCACTATCAGGACCCTCTTCCTGCATCTCAGTATCCTCGGATTCCCCTTCTCTAGAATCCTCAATCTCACCACCAACTCCATCTCGAGTCCAGTCAACCTTGACTTTACCATCCTTCACAAACTTCCACAAAGCTTCCCCGTCTGCTTCCTTGACGTTTTTGCTCCCCTGATCATTCGATCCACGTGGGTATCGATATTCCCAGTGAGTAGGATCCCATTGGCCATTCTCATCCTCCTTTGGCTCGTGAGATACAGAGATCATCTCAAATTTCAAGATCAAATCCGAGATCCTTTTCCTCTCTCGCGTATCGATTAGTTGGCAACCGATGGGTCATCCGTCAACCGATTTGCAGCCTGATCCGCAAGGCGCCCCGCGCATTGGAGTCATACGAAGTATCTGATCGACTATAAACGCCGGAATTAATCAAGGTGAAACCTATTGAAAAGGGTTTAACTCCTTTTCGTGGAAACATCAAGTTGCAGAGGATGCCAAATATCAATCTGAACAAGACAGAGCCTGTACATACTTTCTACATCATCGAAGTAAAACACCAGAGCTGAGTCACATGCACATCGTTTTGAAAGCTAATTCATTAGCCGAGTTTCGGTGCACGCAGAGTTGACCGAAAGTCTTTGCCTCATGGTTAATTATTTTGTCCATCAGATTATGGCCCGCAGAAAGACCATGTAAGATCTTACATACATCATCAAAAGTAACTCATGCAAGGTGATGGGGTCAGCCACACCAGAAACAATGGGTTTAAGAACATGAGACTTCGAGCTTGAGGATGACGGTTGGGTGCAACCCTCCACACAAGCGTCCTCCACTCATGCGAAGGATTTTGCGACCGTTGTTAGCGTATTCTATTACGCAAATTCTGTGAGGTGGCTTGGATGACTGAATTAGTGCCACCAGGTGGTGCAAGACTCCCAAATAGTTAAATTTCTGGAACTTTTTGCGACCGAAGCTTGGTCCAGCTTTCAGCCTGAAGGCATTTCAAAAAGCATTGAAGCCTACTTTGTAACTGCACTGGGGTCTTTTCGGCCAGTATCGGATCGCATTCGAGCCCCACCACTTCGCAAAGTCCCGCATGCCAAACTTCCTGCAAATGAATAAATATCCTCAACCTCTCGAATTGCAATCAAGAGATCAGACACCATCCAAGCTTATTTCTGAGCGACAATGATGACTCGGTTGTTCTGCCCGACCAGCTCCGCCCAGCTCCACCATTAGACTATGATCGTCAACGCAGACTGAGATGAATGAAGGAGGGAACAATGACCCTTGAGCGGGAGAATTGGGGGCAGCTTCGTGAGATGAGGAGTTTGCTTGCGATTTGATTATGTAAGATACGGGAAATTCCAGCCCTAAATTTAGACGGGCATTGGAATGACCTGTTCATTGACCGGAACTCCAAGTTCTCAACAGCACGGTTTTTAAGCATCATGTCTGATGCACCAGAACTTACTTGGAATACCCACGAGAGACAGTACTGCTGCTATGGAGATCGTTTCTTGAAAAGAAGCCTTGGGCCAACTGAGTATAAGCTGGACTTTCGTGGCCAGCCCCATGTCCCAGTTGCCAACGAGGCACGACTTGAGAATGAGGCAGCTTCTCTGCGGTTTATTAAGAGCGAAACAAACATTCCGGTACCGAACGTTCTTGCCGCATATGAGCAGGATGGGTCGTTCTTCCTCTGGACAGAACTAATTCGTGGTGTCCCGATGAAAGAGCTCTCGATAGCGGATCAAGCAGTTGTGATGAAAGAACTTGAAGGCCACCTCCGCACACTGCAGACTCTTCGGTCAAATCACATTGGTGGTCCTACAGGCATCATTTGTCCTCCGAATAGGGTTACTTCTCACTTTCCGAGAGACAAAGTATGGCCTTCGATATCCTCATCCGACGAAAAGTTTGTCTTCTGCCACAGCGACTTGTCATAGTCCAACATCATCGTTGATCCAGACTCTCTCAAGATATCCGGAATCATCGACTGGGAGTTCGCAGGCTATTACCCAAGCTTCTTTGAAAGTCCATTTTATCGAAGCTCCAAGCCATCAGGAGCGCAAGTAAAAGACCTCTCAGATACTTCTAAGCTTATTGCATTTTTTACCGTAAGTTTCCCCCAAATGGTTGACCCGAACAGCTGTTAATTTAAAAATAGTAATAGAAGACCTTCTGTCCTCTTAGCATCATATAACTCTGATTCCAGACCACTGGGCGTGGACAACTTTCGGGAACTGGAGGGCTGTTATGTCACGCGAGATTAAAATAGACACCATCATTTCAAACATCCAAGATTTAAGATATCGAGCACAACGTGGGTCCCGATTGTGCCAAAATATTCACGCCTTCAGAATAATCCAACTTTCTCTGTCAGATGACTGTGACTTAGAAACGATATCCCGATTATTCCTGCCATAACTGACTATTCCTGAAGAAAGGTGGTCATAGTCCCCCCGTCTCACTGATTTCGTCACTTCACTCTCTTTGAAGGCATGCGTATCCACTCGTTTAAATTTTTGAAACTTGTCATCAGAAAATTGCGATGGAGACAGAGAAGGTCGAGGTTGCGCTAATCGTTGATTTAAATCGCGATCATAGAGCGGGGTATTTCTAGTGGTTGTGGTATTCGTGGTGGGGTTGGGTCTGGCTCAAATAGTACTAGTGCCTCTTCAATCCAAAAACGACATCCTGCGCCTGGACCTTTCCGAGATCCCAATCCACATTTTGCATTCGACAAGAAACTCATATCCTCGAAATGTTGTCACGACAGGACTCAGATTTTGCGCGTCTACGACAAGCCGACGAAAGCGCACAATTGGAGCGACAGCACGTAGATGATGAACGTACGGAAGAATCCTTTGTAGGAACAGAGCAATGTGGATTATGCCGCCTGCAACTTCCTTGGGGCAATCTCTCGGGTCTGGAGGCCTGGCAGTGTGCCTTCCGCGCCGGTACACTTCAGCCAAACCCATCTATTTGGTGCCATCCCTAACTCTTGTGCAGCACTGTGCTTAAACCCAAATGACGAAGATGCCGTCGAACTTACTAGCCTTGCCTCCTTTTCAAACGTCCACAACGACCAGATTGCTGTTAAATTGACTGGTCATCGGCACACCCAGGAAATCACCATTATCCGCCGTCGACAAAATAGTCAGAAAATGCGCACTGGTCGGATCGCTTTCTGTTTCCACAACTGGTGCTACGTAATTCTTATGTGGAAAGTCAGAAATTGCACTACATCCGAAATCTACAGGCTTACTCGAACACTCTCGCTGAGCCAAGCTGCTTCGGAGAATGGGTACGGAGATCGTGGCCTATCAGTCTCTATAAGCGATCACATACTTCGCTGGCTCGAAGAGAAATCCTCGTGCAGGGTTTATCCATTCTTTCTTTCGCAATTACCTCCGGAACTTAGACACATCATATGGGAAGATGTCGGTCCCAGGACGGCTTCCAACGCTTTCGTACTTGTGAAAGAAGGAACCTCGCTTCTTGTCCGCGCTCTGAATTGCTCCTACTGTCGCAATATATCACTGGAACAAGGATCCTTTATCTCTCTCAAAATGATCACAGTCTTTGGTACAGCATATATCCAAGACCTAAACAACAAAGAAGGTTCAAAAGCCATTCCTGGGGTCGTGATGCGGTTAACATTTGCTATGAGTCTTAATGGTATCTGCGCTATCAAGCTATTTGGTATTGATTGGGACACGGGCTGGCTGGGCGATATTCCAAATACAGGCTGTATCTGGTATGGAACAATACAAGACATAGGTTCTAGTCTTACTTGCGGCTACAATGTAAGTTGATCCTGAGCCTTGCACGCCACGACTAATTGAGGCAGGATTTATACTGCACATATCTATCAAGCCCCGGTGCTAGTGTAACCAATCCGATCTTTTGGGATCAGCCTGACCCTCCGTCTTCCCTTGCCGATTCGGATGCTGCATTATTTGATTTCGATCGAGATCTTATCGGCTCTAGACGTCCTATGCTTCAACATCAGCCACGGTTTTTTTGGATACCTGCCTCTATATAGTGGCAGCGTATATGTGAGCGGCCTTACTGTTTACCTTTCCGGAAATGGAATCATCGGGTTGGAAGCCCATTTCACGGGGACTTCACAGTTGTCCGGAAGCCGCAATGGTTGCCCGAAATACTTTCCGCTCTATCCAAGTGAGCGAATAGCTCACGCCTGGCTTCGCATTGCCAATTCCCGCAGCCCTGTATTTGCCGCACCAGCATTGACCGTGAGCGGCATACACATTCGATGCAATTTATTACTAACATACCCTCGTAGATTCAAACAACGTTCGGAAGAAGTTACTTGTTCGGGCCATATGTTCTCCCTAAACTAGTGATGGCACTGTCAGAGCGCCTCCGGAGACCGCTCTATACGGTGGGTGTTCCTCTTAGAGACGCTGCCCTTTATGCTGACGTTTGCAGATATCCGCTGGGGATCTGAGCAGCGATGCAGCAAGCTCGAGAAGCAGCTTTCTCTTATCTTTGAGCTTGCTGGTCACTGGAAGGCTCTGCTTCTTCTCGATGAGGCCGACGTGTTTTTGCGCAAGCGCGACACGGACCATACCCACAACTCTCTCGTCTCAGTGTTCCTACGCAAGCTGGAATATTATCAAGGAATCATGCTCCTTACCACCAACCGAGTCAGGGATTTTGATGATGCGATCCAGAGCAGGATCCACCTTGCGCTTCGGTATAGTCCTTTGGGTGTTGACACGAGAAAGGGGATCTGGGACACCTTTCTTCAAAGTGCAATCACGGCCGAAGGAAAAGCAGACTACAGTGACGAAGACCTTGACGAACTGGCAAGGCACGACCTCAATGGCCGCCAGGTAGGTACCTGTTTCGTAGAAGTTATGAGTTCATACGCTGGCAGGTCCTTCCTTCAGATCAGGAATGTCGTCCGGGAAGCGCACGCCTTGGCGTCCCAGGAAGGGGCTGTGACGTCCTATTCTCACTTAGAATAGTCATTGACTCGGGCAAGGAATTCGAAACTGACGCCCAGGGAGGCTCTTCTGAAAATATGCGATCTTATTTATAGTCATCTGGTGGTTGGGCTATATATTGACGCTCTTCATTACCCTTTGCTCTCGTTTTGGTAGGTTCGTGAGGTGGCAATGAGAACGGGATCGTCGTGAGACGGGAATTAACGGCCAGGACTTGTTGATGTGGGATCTCGTATCCAGTATTACTTCGCATTTCCTTTGGTCATAGTGTCAAATACAACTCCATGACGTTCGAAAACGGTTGACTGAAAACCTTAAGACCCGCCTAGAGTCGGTGCTCGAGTATGTGATGGCACGGGAGATGGAGAGCCTAACAAACTGCGGCGCTCCGCTGTCCTCGAATCCAGGATCGGGGATTCGTCGTTGGCTCCCGCCTAGCCTACTGGAAGCCGGCTTTTGGCTGGGTTTGGATGTGGCTAAAATTAGCCGCTGACCACCATAAATCCAGCATGGCGGCGGCACTTCATGATCACCTCCAGCTTCTCGTATTCTTTTCCGAAGCAGAACTTTGTTGCTTAATTGCACAACCTTTCCGTCCACCAGAGGTACTTTCACGGGTTTATCAAATTATATGCCCTCTTTACCCTCCATGTGGTGAGTCTCGTGATGTTGTCATCTTTGAGACTATACTAACTATTCCAGACTACTTGGGGCAGCCGTAAGGAGCACGGCGAAGACGAGGAGATGCTCCTTTAGTGCTGGAATCCAGGCCGGCTGAAATCTCTGGTGGTAAATAGGCAATTACCTGGCATGGCAGTGGACAATGTGGATCAATGGATGGCGAAGATCATGGAGAAAAGGAATAGGGCGAAGAATGAACTCTGAGATTCTTGGATGCAGGCGTTTTCCAGTACGATTGGCTTTGATGATATCGAATGTGGATTGATGATCTCAGTGCCACTTCAGATCACAAGAATGAACAAATTTAGAGGGTTGGGTTGGATTGTATATGTGAGCTTTGGTTCTGGTTACTTTCTGTCACTGATGTCCATGTGTCTGTGCGCTCCCTGTTATATACTCCGTAGTTGAAGCGTGAGAAATACTGTGCCTTGCGACTGGACCTATTCCTCAGGTTGCAATATAGCGTTTAGACTCTAGACGAATTGCTTTGTTGATTCCTGAGAGGAGAGGTTTTTGTTCAAGGATAATCGAGGACGAACAAAAAGAATACCGTATATCATTCAAAGATTGCTCCAAATCAGAAACCCCTGTCCAGTTTAATGGAAAGTACAAAAACCTGGAGCATCCGAGGGCAGAATGGGGTCTGCTTAGAATCGCAGATCGTGGGGACAAGTGGCATTACTGTATGAAGGGGCTGCTCAGCCTACTTTTTGAATTGAGGGGTCAAAATCTGGCTCCCCACCTTTTGCTTCAAGGGGAGCGATTCAGGACCTGGTATGAGTCAAGCCTCGACTCAGATTTGGGAGGATGACGATTGTGGATCCAGATCCGGCATCCGCCTGATCTGCAATCTTCGGCAGGTAGCCGCGTCACTAGTTCCACAAGCACGATCTCCCCGACTAGCCAGCTAGAAATCACAGACAAAAATTATTATAGGTGGTGCAACCCCTAACCCATTGGTTACACACATGATCTCACCTAAGACATGGTCCAGAGACAGGGGCAGAAACAGAGTGCAAAGATTTACTGTCCCAATAGCCGTACCGAAAATTCCATTCTTTGGTTTAAACTCAGGTACCCGATCTGACTCCCCTGCCATTCTAATTATAGCCTTAAGAATCGGCAGAGATCGGCAGCGATCGACAGGTACCCGCATTTGGAGCCATGATCGATCAACAGTGACAGAGTCGCATTTGTGATTCCCTCGGGCGAACGGTTTGGCCTCACTGGCTCTTGATGGGGTAGTGATGTGGCCTGCAGCCCGGGAACATTGCATGGCTTAGAGATAGTGAAATTCCAGACGCAGAACAATTTTAAACCCCGAAATTCGGGAGATCATGTTACTACTTTGTCAGCTGCAAAATTCTCGTCATGTGATAACAACCTGCTAGATGTGACCAAACCGAGGCTCTCTAGGAAAGCAATGCCCGTCACGCATTGTCGCGCCCCAGTAGAGTCAGAAGAGAGCGACGAAGGCCATCTGTCCTGGAGCTTGTCGTGCTCACAGCTCTCCTGCGAGAGCCTTCACACCCATAACCTTCTTGACTGCCGAACGAGCACGCTCGAGAAGAGTGATCGGAATAACAGCGCGTTCCAATTCACGATCATCGACCTGGATCCTTCTACCAGCAGTCATCCGTGATGGATCAGAGTCTTCAAGCCACCCAATAATGTCATCAATGTCGCGAATCACCCACGGATGACGTTTAACCTCCCTCAGTTTTATGCGTTCCGCAGGATCCTTAATCAGCATCCTGCTAAGCAGATCGTATAACTCCTCGTCAATATCCTCGAACGCGAGTTCTCCTTCCTCTCTATAGGGACCAGTCGATAGGCTCATGCCCATGAGCGGCGAGTGCGAAGTTGAGCATGATGGATCGACAGCCTTGAGGCGTCGTCTAGGAATATAAACCTCTTCGTTTGCAATTGCCCGGAATAGCTGGAATTCATCTTCCGCCATGAATGGGATACGAGCGTAGATGAGGCAGTAGAGGGTGACACCCAAAGACCAGACATCGATTTGCTCCGTAACTTCCGGTTGCTCGCCATCGAGGTCCGTGTAGCAAAGCTCGGGGGCGAAGAAGGCCGGTGTGCCTACAGTCTTGGCGAGTTCAAGGTCGTCATCGAAATCTGTGGCACCCTCTTCAGAGACTTCTTCTTCCGCCTCTCCTTCTCGGATGTGTCTGCCGAAGTACGAGACCCCGAAATCCGCGATTTTCACACGATGATCCTTGGTCCACAACAGATTGGCAGGCTTGATATCTCGGTGGACGATCCCTTGGTAGTGCAGATACTCCAATCCCAGCACGGTGTCTCTAATGGTCGATCTAGCTTGGTCGATCGTGAAGCAGGGAACGTAGGAAAAATCATCTTCGAAGGTGGAATACCGCGTCGTATCATCAAAAGACGGCTCGTACCATACTATACTGTCGGTCAAACTCGGCGACCGTCCTCGAAATTGGGCATCTTCGAGATAGATGCCACACGCCGTTCCGTCAAGGGCGCATGACGAACCGCGATTCGATGAGATGGATTGCGATGGGCTAATAATCTCGTCTTCATCGTCGCCATCGAGCGGGGGAATGTCGAACTCCGTCGGAAGTGGCGTATTGGCACGAGAGCTCGTCCGCGAAGATGCTTGCGATATTGCTCTTAAATGAGTCTGAGAGCCAGGATCGGACTGAACCATCGATCTGTCGGGTCGAGGCCGGTTCTGCGTAGGGTCATGCGTCGTTTTTCGTGGCAGTGATACCATTCCAGCTTCCTCCTCGTGGACACCATGGTCCAAGCTTAAATAACCGACATGTCCGTGTGGTAGTTGCAGTTGAGAGATCCTTGCTCGTTGTGCCTCCTCCCGCTGGCGACGCCGCTGGAGCATCTTGAAAGGTTTCTCGTTATCTCCCGTATCCTTCTCTCCTCTAATATCCCTCTCGATTCGATGCCTCTCGTAAAGACATATCCGCGGGTCCCCCTCCTTGCGCCATGCTATCTCTCCTAGCTCAACATGTTCTAGAACCAGATATATCTTCTTCAACTCCGGGTCGTCGATAATCTCAAGCAGACCGACGATATTAGGATGGCGTACTTTCTTGAGGATAGCAATCTCTCTCTTGGTCTTCTCCTCTGGTGAGACGGTTACCCTTCCCAGTCGACGCTTCTTGGAGAAGCGTGGTATGATTTTGATCGCAACATAGTAGTCCGCCCTCTCGAGACTCCGTGCCAGTTTAACCTTGCTATAAGTGCCTCTGCCTATCTCGTCGATGATCTCGACTGATTTATCAGCTTCCGTCCGGTAACAGAGTCCTGCTCGACTTTGGCTTTGTGGGTTCTAGTTTGCAATTATCAGCATTGCTAACAACGCCATGACGTAAAGAACTTCGAGTCGCAGAATCTCAGTTACGAATACGCATGAAGCCAGAAGCGAATTTGGTCGTACGAAGCTGCATGCTAAGAGGGAGACTTCTATTCTCCTACAAGCTGACTGTAGGCCGTGTTGGGTGCGTCAAAGATCGCGCAACGAATAAGGAACGATTTGCTCACTCTTGAACTTTATGCATCCGCAGAGGATGCAGGAAGGGGTTTGAATGAGGAGCGCCATTGGATAGAGACAGCGGTTGTTGATGATGGGAGGCTGTCGTCGGAACGGGCGGGCCAGGACTATGCGACGGCGTCCTGGTGGATGTCTTCGAAGGTGTTGATTGAGGATTCATTGTTCACACGCAGCAGTGCAACTAACGACATATTTGATCCGCCAGCAAGACAACATTGGAAAGATTAAGACGGTGGTTGTGCTGGTTGACGTACAGTATGGAGATGCGAAGACGTGGGTTTTGCTGCAGGTCCGCAAGACATTGGTATCGTCGAACGGTTAAGCAGGTTCTAGCGCCTTCGGCTTCGACCAGGGGTTCAACCAATGAATCATAAAGTACAGTACGCGAGTGCCGCCCTTACGGTGCAACATGTGATGCTGTCGTTAAAAACAAACGGAATGTACGCAAGATGCGACGGTACCACAGTAATGTTGAAAGTGGCAACGCCAAGACAGAATCTTTTTCTCCAGGATTGGGATAACGGTTGGCACCCGAGATTCAGCGGTCGGGGTGTTCAGTTGCAAACCGGTAAGGCTGCATCCGACGAATACCGGCTGGCCAACTAGCTGGAGATCAGAGTGAAGATCGACAAGCAGGATTCAATACCGTAACGTATTCCCGTCATACTGCATTGCAACTGCCCCGTTGACAGCCCATTCTTATCGAGCGCAATTATAAGAACTGACGTAGTGATGACTGCGAAAGCATCTATGACGGGTGGTATTAGCAAACCAACGTTGTCGGTGGGCACCTACCGGAGTAATCCCCGGCTGGCTTCTATCCAATGACGACGCGGGACCCGCGATCCATCCCAACAGAGCCATGTGAACAAGCCCATACCAACGCATTCAATCGCCACCCTTACTCTGTACAAATCGATTATATAATTGAGTCTGTATCTTCTGTATCTACGATATATTGGCGATTTTTATCACCTCTAATATCATCTTGAATTTCTCTTTCAGATGTCCGCTGAGCGCAAAGATGATTTTATACCGATGAGCATGACAGACTCCGTCGGACAGAAGAAGTTTGTTCTTATAGACCATTATCTTGCTGATACGGCAGCCGAGATGGAACTCCAAGGCGTGGAATGGGGGCTGTCCAGTCGTGTTGACGATGCCGACATTACCTTCACCGGAAAACCTCTCAGTACTCTCTTCGAAGAAGGTCGACGAGAAGAATTAAATAAGTCACTGATGAGCGAGGAGACCAATACTCAGAATGACCAACATTGCAAATGCCGTGAGCGCGCGCCGACCAGACAGTCTTAAAGCGCAGCCTCTGCTATAGTAGGTATACCTATCGAACAACAACACAGTATCATCTCACACGTTTAGGGTCTCGCAAAGTAAGGCAACGGACGCGTCGTGAGCGGGTGGGGGAACGAGCTGAATCTAAAGGAATGATGCCGCAGCTAGCAGAAACGAAAAGTTAGAACACATGTGGAGATCGCAAGGCGGGATTGGGGGTGGATCTCAAGACGGATCGGGATAGGTTATTAGTCAGATCAATTCAGTCCGTTCCTCATGCTGTTCGTACCATTCGTCCGCCCTTCCACAGCAATGAGTTGTAGCGGCTATAGGGTTTGCAAAAGTCGCCTTGTTGTTAGGCCGAGATTCCCCCATCTTTAAGATCTGCGATATATTCTCCGTAGAGGATGCGGGCGGGGGTTTTGAATAAGGGGTTCCATCGGATAGACAGAGGCTGTTGATGATGGGAGGCTGTCGTCGGAGTAAGCGGGCCAGGGCCAGGGCTACGTGACGGCGTGGTGCTGGTAACTGTCTCCGAAGGAGTTGATTGAGGATCCATTATTGACGTGCAGCAGTGCGAATAGGTAGCAAAGGGAAGTTGATGTGCGCCTTTCTTGATACTGCTTAGCTCCAGCTGGTGACGCAATCCGTTACAGTACAAGACAAAGACGGGATCCCATCGCAACTGGTCCGCTAGGCCGATCCCGGGATAGGTTCGAATAACGTCATAGATCCATGGTATCTCAACTGTCATCTTGAGTTAGGCTTGAAGCCTTGGATATTACACCTTTCAACTTTATTCTCTTTCTCTTTCTCTTTCTTATATCGCAGCCTCAGAAACGTTAACCCCAGAGCCTATTATTTCGTATCCTCATCACAGCAGGTGCAAAGAGCCTGCCAAAGATGTGCTTCGACCTCACCTCCACCATCGTGTCAGAGACGAGCGACCTGTGGAATTGCTTTCTCATTAGCCTCGGCAGTCTTCTTGAGTATCTCGGCCTCTAGGACTTTCGAATCAAAGATCAATTAACCCCGCAATGATCCGCTTCGTAAGTATCAAGTTCTCTTCACAATCACACGGTATTAAGGTTATATCGCTGACCAGCGGCCACGGCTGAATAGTCTAAATCCCTCAACGTACCGGTAATCACCCTCTTTCACAAGGCGAGCTCGCCGGCGTCCTTGCGGGTGTACACTCTCCTCAAGCAAGCTTCTGCGATTGCGAGCGAGCATGCCACCGAGGATCAAGCTAGTGATCACTCGCATCAGACTCTTGCGCGCCGAGAGGAGTTCGAGCTCAACATCACCGAGGATCCACCGACTTCAGAACAGCTCAAGCGCATCCTCGAGTATATTGGAGCGCAGAGAGCCAGCACTATTATAAAGAGTGCAAAGAATAAGGCAGACGCGATGAAGAAACTCAAGGAAAATGCGGAGAACTTTCAGAAGCCTGTCGTACGTTTCACTACCTCTCAGTCCCTTCAAGCTCTATCGAATCGGGTTGCTGACTATTTCTACAGACGGTGGACTGGAAGAACGGAAAGGTAGTAGTTGGAGATGATATATCCGAGGTCCTGAAGATGGTGGAAAAGAAGACGAATATGTCCGACTAGGTATTTCGGCGCCGGGCAACACTAAGTGTTGGTGTATCTGTGAGGGGAGACTCCGAAGTTAGTGTTCTCATGCTTCACTCCATGCGGCTTCCAACTGTTGAGGTAGAAGGCACATCGTATTTACTAACGATTATTTTATTTACAAGCAGCTACTCCTCCAAGAGAATGTTTCTAGTCCAACTGTACCTCAATCTGAATATGACCTTTGGAAGAACTGGTCATTCGCCTCTTGTGTCTGTAGCATGTACCCTACGATGTCATGTGCGCGTGTACAGTACGTAGCGTTGGTCCAATGAGAGGATAGGTCCGTATTTGGAGTGCCATAACCCTGCCCCTATTAATTTAGATACGGACGCGTTGGGCAAGATAGAAGGCTGCACCGCGAGGTCACCATCTGTCGGCACTCGTTGAACTTTCTCGAATCCCACGCGATCACAATATCATACATTTTCAGTTGTAGTCCAATGAATATAACCTCGTGATAAGTGTGGAGACTCATCGCCCTTCTCTTGCAAGTGATCTATCAGATGGTCCGTTCGAGAGCCTATTGTATTGGATAGAAAGACGAGAATATATTCAGTTGCAAACCTCAACGCGACCTGCACTCGCGACCTCGCGCCACTTGCCTCATTACAAATAGACTAACTCGTTGGGTTACAGTAACAATCTCGCTGCCGTTACCTCTCAATAACTCCAGATGACTAACAATTCAAGAGCCTCAAGCCCAACGCTACTCACTGCATAACCTCAACCCCCAACTTCACCAACACTCTCTCCAACCGCTGTATCTTCTCCATCAATATCTCCCTCTCGTCCGCGAGACTCATCACACTCTTCTCCAAAGCCTCAATATGTCTCCTCGCCAAAGCCAACACAGCTCCCTTACTAACCACCTTCCCGGGGCTTCCATCTCCCCTAGTGTACCCATTTACATCAGCCGCTATAACATCGTTCGGGATTGTAGAAAGGAGGGCCGCGAAGAGACCGTTTAGTCGTGTGCGGTACTGCTTTTCGACAAGATTGTGCGACGTTCTCTTGCAACCCTTAGAAGTATCGGTGCTTGCGCTAGGGAATGTTGTTCTGTTGGGTGGGTAAGAGGGCTTGGTTGTGGGGAGTTGGCGGGATGTAGATGATCGTTGATGTGATGCGAATAAGCGGCGGTGATCTTTGTCTGATGTTTTGGCACGGGTGGAATGCTTCCCAGCGCGTGTTGTCGTAGACTTCGAGTTCCTAGAGGATCTGCGAGGCTTTTGCGGACCTCCCGAGGCGGGCTTGTGTTGCGCTCTTACGGTTGACGCGATCAGAGTTAGAGTTTGCCGCGTCATGGGAGCGTGAGAGGCTTGGAGCAGCGGCTCGTTGTCTTCCTGCTCCTCGTCGATGGCAAGCTCGTCTTGAATTGCCGAGAGCGGTGCAGATGGATGCGAACGGCTCTGAGGATCGGTTTCTGGCATCCAGCCATTGTCCCATGTAGGTGGAAACCGTATAGTAGCATCTCCAAACGTATGGACGGCTGAACTAGCCAGCGTGTTCCATTGTGTGGCATTGAAGCTATTGTCGAAAGAGTTGCAAGACTCATCGTTGAGAGGAGTACATGCCTCGTGAGACGAAGGTGAGTTCCCTTCCTCCATTCACGTTTAGTTTTTCTGGGAGTTGATGAAGTTCATGGCCGGCTTCTTCGAAAAGGCTGCTTGAGAGCTTTCTCCCAGGGGTATCGTTAGCGACGTCGGCCGAAACGGGTAGCCTCCATTCCAAGGCATGGAGATCGATCTCGGCCTGTGTACCAGCGATCAGAGTGGTTACGAGTATATCATTCTGTCCGGCTGGTTTCTCCATATTGATATGTATAATCTGGCCCACGATTGTTCTAAATGGTATCATAACAATTGTAAGAATATCGTCCTGATGCGCCCGCAGCATCTGTGTACAAAGTAAATCCCTAGCAAAGACCGAATTGCATGAATAGATCAATGTGGCTGGCAACTGGGCTACAGTTCAGAAAATATTACGGAGATATTTCCGGTCATCAACAACAGGTTAACTATTTGTTGGAAACAAGGCAGCGTACTCATGCATAGCATCGTGCCTATCAGCATCTTCGCGACACCTCCTTGAAAATCCCAGTACCAGCCATGCTCCACGCCACCTACATCATAAGGCACAGTGATTTGCCCATCAGATAATATCAAATTCAGCCCAGTACATAGGCTTTGCGCGATCCGTGTGCAAAAAGCAAACAACTGTGCGTGGCTCAAAATATCCCCTTCAGAGCTCAAAGCCATGGTGAGTGAGTAAAAGAAGATAGATCGATCGACCCGTGCTGAGAACAGACGAGACCCTTAATGAGCTCGTTGGACTGAGGCACAGAGCCGATGTGGGCAAGCGTGAAGTTGCATTTGTCGTCGTGAACTGGCTTGCTGTCTGTCATCCAAGGATTCGGGGACTTGTACTCGTGCTGGATCAAGCCACACAATCAAGGGTAAGATCGTCGAAAGCAGAGCGGGGTAGAAGAAGGATAAAAAATATACTTTACCATTTCCGCGGGCCGTGCCTTCGCTTGTTCAACGCTTATTCCTAGCGTCTGTCTTCACGCTGCGGCAAGAAAGAGTAATGAGAACAGCAGCTGAGATTGAAGCCAGCACCTGGATTAAATTACAAAATCGGCTCCAAGTTGAAACCTGGGCGATCATGAGGTGCCTATCAAGCCGGGAAGTTATAGTGGTCAATGGCTAATTCTAGCAACCAAACCAACCAAAGCCGGCTTCCAATTGATGGGCTGGATGGGAGCAAATAGCGAATCCCGGTACGGAGGCCAGAGGGATCCCGGTTTTGGGAATGAGATACTGGAAATAAAATACTCCCAGAGAGAAATTTCAAGAACAAAAGGGTTTCAATGGATTGGAAGGGCATTATTAGACCTATTCCTATTCTTAAAACTGCTGATAAACCGCACTTAATCTTCCAACATAGCCTTCCAACGCGTCCACAACCGTGCGATTCGGAGGCGCTAGTTCCATGACTTCCTTACTAGTCAGCGTCCCAGCGAGCAAGCTTTGCCCTGCCACATGGCTCGCGCCCAGCCAGTATCGATGGCAAGACCTTCTCCGGACATACACACCAGCCTTGACCAAATCGCCGAGCCAGCTCGTGACCTCGAATTCTGTCTTTTGGACTTTGACACCTGCTCGGCTTCGGTCTGACTCGGGCAGCCTCATTTCTTAACCTCATATTTCTTTCAAAAATTTTGCTGGACGTCCAGTCTCGTTTATTATGTGTTCCCTTTCAGGTGGAAGGTCGTTTGCAAACATTCGTTCTCCTTGAGTTTGCGGTGGTCGGGCAACTTCTCGCTTCCCCTCTCCGATCTGAAAATGCCACGTTCTGGAACTTGACGGCGATACAGGCACCGCAGGCATAAAACACCTATCAGGATGACTCGTACCTGCGGTACGTGCCCTTTATGCTGATATAATGGACATTCATCGATACCATACTCTTGGAATACGCATCGGCAAACGGAATATCGTTCCACAATTTGGAAACACATAGTGTGTCCGAAGTCCCCATTGAACGACGGTGATCTCTGTAGGCGCTGTATTGTAGTGAGTGAGATGACTCCTTAAGCAGCGAAAGTGTTCCTGACTCCATCCCATTCGCTAGTATATATGGAGAACGGCCTCGGGCACGATGAACCACCGGACAGGCATGCCTTTCTGCAGTTTCCGCTAAACGGTGCACTCATTAAAGGAACCCGCCTTCTGCCGAAATTCAGCCCAAGATCAAGTTTTCGTAAGTTGTGATTCAATGCCGGTCGACGGTGGCGCTCGGATTCGCATCCGATTTCTTACAAACCCTAGAGCTTCAAACCAGTAGTACTGTACAACTAAGATCGATCAAAATTTGAACGACCGTTCTTTGAACTGCCGTTTTGCATCTCTTCTATCGTAGCACACGACCGCCGTCCGATCGCTAGGGATAGTTATGGGATACTTCTCCAGTAGTCTATCGTTTTAGCCAAAAGGAAGCCGCCGCTACTTAACCACACCATAAGAGCGAAAGTGTGAAGCTTCTTTCCTGCTGAAGGAAATTTCCTCTACTAAATTAGACCCTCCTTCCGGACTATCCGTTATGCCGAGGAAAATAATCCTTGTCTTCCCCCCGCGTTAGCGATGAAGATCCACGCAAGGTTCCCCGTTTTTGGCCATCGGTGTTCTGGCCTGGTGACCTCATTCATGGCTAGTCATATTCTGCTCAGCAGTTACAGATCACAAATCCTCCTGCTAAAGTCTCAGAGTGCGCGGGGGTAACTCCGGTGACATGCCGCCCAGGCGGATCTCTCCAGGTTAAGGGAAGGACGCTTGCAGGCTTGACGTCGATGTTCAGGGTATGCCACTCACCAACTCAGCATCGTCCTTTTGTTTTGCTAGATCGTCCTAAGTCATATTAACTTTTACGAGGGATACCACAGCTATGAGAAAGAATGTCATGACCTTTGCTTTGCAAACCAAGGTTTCTCGAATTTTCACGTTTCGAATCATATGCAGACCCATACTTACTGCCGCCACACCACGAATACTTAGTAACTGCGCTAATCCGGCGCCACTTGTAGCCACCTGACTCCCTTTGATCCAAATGTTTCATGCCCAAAGCAAGAGGACAGGCTTCATTTCCATCACCCTTTAATTAATTTCCTGATAAAGCTGGTAGGCGGGGAAGCCTGCTGTAGCACCATCACACTCCCCCGCTTTTCACGGCCGGGGAACACCGTCCCGCGTCAGCAGCTAAGGCGAAACCCCCCTCATTTTATTTATGTAAGATTTTCATTCTCCCCAATTACTAGTATTGCTGCGACTTGCACTGGGTTTCCGAGTTAAGCCTAAGCGACTGCAGCGGACATTGATATAAGGTTATGCCAAGGAAGGATTAGCTGTGTTGGGACCCGCGCTAAAGTATCCCCAAGAACCAAAATGTGACTGAGCTTTAATGCACATTCCCGTCGTTCGGGTCAGCTCAATCGGGCATCTCCTGGGGAATTTCCCGTTGTGTAATTTTCCCCAATTGACCCTGGTATTGTTCAAGAGAGCAACGTATTCCGTGTTTTTGCAACGATCCTACTTGGTACTTGGTATATCGTGTCCAATTCCACCGGCGACTCGATGGCGCGATCAAGTTCAAGGGGGTACGTCAGATCTGAGCGGCTAGGGCAGCTAGTCGAATTGGTCACACTTTTTACGTGTCGATATCCTCTCCATCACACCTGGCATACAACCAATACCCGTTCCAGTACGGGGCTGATACATAGCGTTGTTCTGTCTTCACTGACATCAGCAGCTCTGGGATAGGGAGAAAGCGCATATTGACCAAGTCATGTCAGCCAAATACGCGGGGTAATTCCTTCCCGGCTTTATGGAGGACTGCACGCAGCCCTGTAGCTTGAAAGGCGGGACGTTGTGTAACCATGCTAACCAAAATATCGACCACCCCCTCAGCTTCTCACAACTCATTGCAACTTCACTCAAAAACATTCTCGGACAATCCTATGTTGATATCAAGATACAAGAGCACATCTCCTAAGACCATCGCAACATATCATAGGACAATAATACGACATTCGAAAGTACATTCTCTCGAAGCCAGGTAAACAAAATGCCATCTCCCCTCGATATTGCCCTTGGCAAGATTGGCAAGAATGGGTATGCATGTACTCAGTCTACTCCCTCCTACGCCAGCTTCCATCCGGACAAAGAAAGCAAAAGCTGACCAAACCCCAGCAACCCAATCCACCCGGCCCTCGTCCACTACCCCCTCACCTTCCTTCTCACCGCATCTCTCCTCGACATAGGATCATTCTTCTCACGTCCCAACTATGACCACGCAGCAATCCTCACCAAAATACTCTCCCCAGACCACATTCCCGTCCTCAACTCCATGAGCTACTTTTGCACCGTCGCCGCACTCCTCACCTCCATTCCCACGCTCATTACGGGCGGTGTAGAAGGCTACCATTTGTTTTTTGGTGGGAATCTTGATCCCAGGGATGTCAAGCCTGGGAATCTCCATCCGATGGTTAAGATGACGTTGATCCATGCTTGGCTTAACTATGCTTCCGTAGCCGGGGCGGTTTATAACTGGCGTACGAGAAGGAACGTGGAGGGGTACAGTGCAAGTGGTAGCAATGCTATTGCCAGTGGGTTCATTATAGGTGCTATGGGGTATGCAGCATTCTTGGGTGGGACGCTGGTTTATACGAGGGGGTTGGGGTGCAGAGGATGGGAAAGGGATTGGAATTAAAGCAGAGGGAGGACAGGGAGATGAAGGACAAGAATGTTAAGGGAGGAAAGGAGCTCTGAGGTATTCCCATGGCTAGAAATTTGAGCTAGTTGAAGGATATGAAACTCCTCTCTGTACAAGCACATCGGATGAATAGGCAAACATTCATTCAAAAGTTTACTTCGATTTGGAGAGGCTGACACACTTCTCGTCAGATTCCTTAAGCGTCGTCAACATTTCTTGTGATCTTCGAACCTTCATATGATAAAAGAGCTAGAGGTAGGATATTGATCGTATTTGACTCGGTCTTGGGATTCAGATGAATACTAGTCCAAAGGTGTTGAGGGTAGTACCGACGATAGTGAAAGTCGAAACAAATTTACAACTAGCAGGTGCTTCGTTCCTACCATAAACCTACAAGCGCCATCGTATGCGGAGGACCAGAAGAAACATCTGCCCGAACATCCGTCTTCCGTGCCATGGTTAGGAAAGCTTGGAAGGAGCGAGTTTCGGATCAGAAATCGAAGCCGATATAGTCAATGTCGTGTGTTGTCGGTTCAACGAAGGATACTTGATTTATTTCTCGGACACCTTTGGCGCTCTCCGTCGGCCGATTGTATATGCCCAAATTATGGTACCTCTACTATATAGTAATAGGTTTATATTAGAGACTTTCAAGCGTTAAAAGTAAAAGAGGGTGCCGATACCGCTCTCAAGCCCAAAAGCCCTTTCTGGATGTGGATGACAACTGGTGGGTGGTCCGCACGGATAAAGGCCAATGAGGGGTCACTTCATTGGCGGGAGATGCTGCGACGTCTGTTTGGTGGCGTGTTCGAGACACGGGGATCTGGATTGAAGCTGATCGAGAGAATGGTGGGCATGTGTATGGGGAGGTCGCTGGAGTGCTGCTTGCTGAGATCCTTGAGCTTTGAGCTTCTTCGGGGATGAGGTGTGATCTGAATAGACTTAATTAGTCCTGGTTTCTGGAAATGAAACGCATTATGAGTGCGTGCCTGAAGGTGTTGCAAGTTGACTGGCACCGCTCGTACTGGCTTGTGGTGTGGTGGGAGGTTGCGAGTGGTAGAATGAAATTGATGATGGCAGCGACTCTTGCCGGCGTTGCTGGGCAGTCTGCGATCGATGCGGAGGATGACTAGATTAGCCAGGTAATATCTGCATAGCAGAATGACCTAGTAGAAGTAGGTGGATGTGCATTTTTCCTGTATTTAGCTCAGGTAGATGAGACGTCGGAGGTGACCTGGCAGGCGAACCCTGTGGCTGATGAGACTGGCCAGACGGAGAAGCTGGCAACGTCTGATAATCTGACTGAGAACCAGAATTTTGCACAGCTCTTGGTGGAGGAACAGGCATGGGATGCTGCTGTGGAACGTAACGTTGCGAAGGTAGAAGAGACTCGCTTCGTTGCCGCTCGAGAGATGCCTGAGCTTGAGCAGATAGCAATTGTTGACGTTGAAGAAGCTGTTGCTGTGGAGGATGGTGTCCTTGGGCCATAGAACGCTGGGCCAGTTCCAAGCTTGCGTTTGGGAGATTGCCACCACCCACCCCGGCGAAGACCGTAGGAATCATGTATGGTGGGATTCCTCCTGTCAACGCCGCCCACAACATATCTTGCTCGATCCTTCGTTGCTCTAAACGTAACAATTCCTGTCGCGTCTTTTCTTCCTCTTGCTTCTGCTTATATTCTTCGATCCTGGCATTTAACCAGCTCCACATCGGTTCTTCAGCACCTTGCCATTGTTGAGGAGCACGTAGCTGACCGATAGGTTGACTTAACGGTGGTTGGCTCATAGGCAGAGGGCCTTGCGTAAGTTGTGGCATCGTCATGGCCAGCGGTGGTGGCAAGCCACTATGAGATGTCGACATCGGCGGGGTCGACAGTCTATTTGACGCCGATGTTGGCAGAGGAGGAAGAGACATCGTGATAGCCGTGAGCGAGATGTAAAAGCGACGGGATAGGATGCCGCGAACTGCGCTTCGAGCTGCATAGAGCTGGCAGAAGGGTTTGTCAGCAGAATGAAGTCAAATTATGGTGGGTGCAAAAAGAGATCAGATTGGGGCTGACGTCCACTTTAATCGGCGACTACAAATGCTCTTTGGAGAGATCGCCTTGTCAGCGACACGAAACCAAGTCAACTCATTCAAGAGCCGTCCACAAATGGCCGTAGAGAATGTGGGGCATGAAGATCGAAGGTGGTAGAATATTAGCTCATTTCAGCCTTCCAAAAGGGAAAGCACCTACAAGTACAGGAAACGGAACGAACCAATTGCCAATCCTAGGGGTGAGGTCATGATGACTTGACATCGTGGAGCCGTTGACAAAACTTGAACATACTAAGCCACATCGGAGCTCAAAAGCTGACGGTGATTGAGTGAAGAGAGATCAGCCAAAAGCTTGGTCTCCGTCCACGACGACGCTAGTCCTATGCTGGCATCGCCAAGAAATCCATTTTGCCCGAACTGAAGCGAAACACGCCCAACCAACGTTAGATCCAGGATCTCCTGGCAATTCAAATACATATGATCGTTGAAGTACAGGTTATTGACGTCTCTAATACCCTGTTAGTTAACCGCAGTTATCATGTTCAATGTTCTGTTCGATGGATGGGGCCGTCTGTTAGGTCATCTGGCCATCTCAGCGCCTCTGTTGTCTTACTACCGTTCCATCGATGCCTTCTAACCAAATGGGACTTATTCTATGGGGCCAGCTTCGCACTGGCTCTATGATAGCCTGCTGCGTTGATTTCGAAGAAAAACTTTCTTAGCTACTACCAGGTGGGAAGTACGTCAAGCCAAGACTTTCAAATGCTTTTCATATTATAGGTATTTTGTTTCTTTATTTCGTCAGACTACCTCGGTTCTGCCCATCCTGTGACCTAGATAGATGTAATCTGACTCGGGCTAGCATCAGTGGGATGCCATATTTGGATTCCCGCGACCGCGGGAAGACTACTGTAGCGGATGGCGATGGCATTAGCAGAGCTACTGGTAAGGTGTTGATCTGCCGTTGTTGATTTAGCCCGGTCTAAGCCTGATGCAGTCAAACGAGCGAGGATGCGGCTGAGGGTCCTGGCATGCTAGCTCTCTTCTGTGGGAATATGGGTAAGTGAACATTGGTAAAGGAGCTGTCTGTTTTGGAGTGCTGTCCGGTGTCTTGGAACGTCTAGTGTAGCGTACGAAGTAGTAGTGATGATCAACGTCAGGCATCTTTCTGTCATGGAAGATTTTCTTCATACGAACGTGGCGTTCTCCATGCGGACATAGGAGCGAGATATACTTCAGTTGTTCTCCTTAAAATTTAGTGAGGCTTGGGGATGTTTGGGGTGTAGGCAACAGTGATGTCGGTATGCTTTTCATGTTGAAAATGAGAGAAATTGTGGGTTTCGATGAGGGTGGGGCTTGTCAAAGATACTTGGAGTAAGGATAGAGGGAATGGTGAGATGGATCGAGGACTTGGCAATTTGAGATTGAAATGGTTTATAAGCTGCTATCACCCTTCCAATTTTTTCTTTTGAGTGCCGTATCCTACACACTATCCTCGTTCTTTTCTTTTTCTGCAATTTCCTTCTCGACTCAGCACCTGAACATCTCCGTTCGATATCAGCATTCCCAAAATCCCTGCCAGTCCCAGCAATATGAGGGTTTCTATCTTACCATCTGCTCTACTGGCGGTCTGCTCGGTAGCTGTAGCGCAAGACTTCATCGTCAATGGCAATACTAGCAATCTACTCAGCTGTCGTGGCTCGCGGTTGAGGAACGATTATTGCTGTGTATGTGCCCTTCTTTTTTCCTCCCCTTTCTACCATCCATCAACTACATACCCACCGCTCTCGGATATTCTTCCTACCCCTTTCCTCCAACACTATCATCTCCATATCTTCTCTCAACCTCAATATCAATCTCCCTATTAATTATCCGCCACCTCCAGTTCGACGGTACATTTTCCGGCCCAGCATGGGACCAACCCTCAGATGTTACCCTCATTCGAAAGTCTCTCCTCACAATCCGACACCTCAAGAAACGAGATGTGGTGACAGAAATGGCGCCTGGTCTGACATGTAGCGGTTTTGCAGCTATTACGCTGACAAATTCTGATGCGAGTGCGTTGTTGGCTAGTGCGACGAGTGCTGCTGATGCTGGCGAGGGGCGGGGGAGAGTATGGTTAGTGGGGAGGGGGGAGTTCGACGAGTGAGAGTATTGGTGGGCAGGTATGTGGATTGTATTTTTGTCTCTGCTTTTGGATTTAGGGAAAGAGACGAGATGTGGAGTGAAAGGAGATGTGGAAGTGCTAACTTTGGGCTTTTGTGTATCACTAGCGGTCCTGCCCCTCGCGAGAACGACGAAGCGCAATCGTGTGCTCCGGAATCTCAGATGATCGGCACCTCGATACATCGGTGACATGGGAAGCAATCTGGGCTTCTGTTTAGAGAGGCGCTCATGGAGCCAGACAGGGGGGGGGCAGGGATGCGGTATAGATGCTCTGCCCATTTATTCCGCGGTTGTTTCTTGACAATGCACGTCTCTTCTGGGTTGTGGTCTGTGCGTCGCGACTCGGCTGACGGGCCAAGGTGAAATGTTATAAAAGGAGCTTTGATTGAGCCCACAAGCTCGACCCCCTGCCGTGCAATCCCCATCGCGAAAGATCTACGTGGAAACGCTGACGCTAATGCACGATGCTCATGCATGCCCCCAAAGGCGAGGAGACCCCGTTCTAGAATGCTCCAGGAGCGGATGACCTTCCGGCTGGCAGAGGGAGGCTGGCTTCCTTCCTGCCTCTGCGCTTGGTCTAATCCTTGTACATACAGTGCAGCTTGCATTTCTCTCCTGTCACCTGCAGGTTCACCCACGCCCCGCACGAACGGGACCTCTCTCAAGGTCACCCCTACTGATGCTCTCATAGCTCCGGAGGTACTGTACAGCGGTGAAGTATTGTCACCCTCCCTTGCCTTGCACGTGCAGTAACCACTGCCGCTTACCTGTTATCATATTATATCTTATGAGTTTACTGCCCTATTAGAGAGAGCGTTTCGCTTAGCCCTGTCTCCTGTGAGTGCAAGGCGGGGGGGGGGAGGGGGGTGACAATACTTCACCGCGCCTTTGACCAATCTGTCGTGTATCAGCGATGCACGGGCCTTCCTCCCCAAAAATATTTTTGAGAAGCGAGAATAGAGAATTATTACTCTATTTATTACTTATCACAAGATCGTCCTAGTCGGCTTCCTACTAGTTTGAATAAGGCGAGAGCCTGGTTAGTAATAATAATACTAACCATAAGATTTAATAACAGTTAAGGTTATATAATACACACTTCTTCTAAGTAAAGCCTATGTGTATAATATTATTATACACCATTATAGAGCTCTTTTCCTATTTGTACTACTAGATTCTTCTGACTCTCTCTAGCCTTATTAACTTATAATATATAGGCTTGATAGTAAAATAAAGGGTAATACACTAACTGTTGACCAGATATTCCGACCATCACGAATGGACTAATGCCTCTGCAGCCTAGTTATGACTCGTCAATATAGGTTGCACTGTGGTGTGCCTATAGGCAACCACTGCTGGAACCTGGTAGACTTTAGCACACTCGTACCTATAAGTAGGCTTCATGTATCATAGAATGAAGAATTAACAGTTCTAGTCAACAGTACCGCCTCAATGGCTGGCAAAGCCAGATACTCTGAGGGTAGTGGCTCTTGGTCGTTTGCCAAATCGTCTTCAGGGTACGGAGTGCCCGCCCTAGCATATTGATCAATGGACGAATGTCGATGTACGGAGGTACAGCGGTGAAGTATTGTCCCCCCCAACTGCCTTGCACTCACGGGAGACAGGGCTAAGCAAGACGCTTTCTCTAATAGGGCAGTGAAATCATAAGATATAATACTATAACAGGTAAGCGGCAGTGGTTACTACACGTGCAAAAGGGGGGGGGTGGGGGGGGGGTGGGGGGACAATGCTTCACCGCTGTACCTCTGTACAGAAGCCTCAGCTAGAGCCGAATCGTGCTTCTGCGCTGGCTTCGTGGCAGGAAGGCACGAAGCCGTTCAACGCCTTTCGAATGCGCCATTCTGCTGTTGGTCACAGGCATGAAAAGACATGGGGGTTGGCAAGGGTAGAGGGGGGTGCTGGGAGCAATATGAAGACGCGCTGCAGCCCAGGCTCCTCCTGCGATGCAATGCACATCGCTCTCAAGAAACAAGGCTGATGCAAGCCTTGCTTTAGTGCTCGGCTGCAACAAGGTGAACTTCTCCATGTCCCAATGACGCACATCGGCCGAGCGGCTTGGTATGGACAGACCAATCGGTTAACTTCAGCAACAAGCCTTCGTTAGTGCCTGCGAAGCCGCTTGCAGAAGATTCCAAGATCGCAAAAATTCCCAGCAAATGAGCCGCAAGGCAGACGGAGGCCAGCACTATCCAGTGGATGTCGCATGAAAAACCCACGTGTACGGAGGTATAGCGGTGAAGAATTCCAATAGCACTAGGTTGTCAACATCACTTAAACTTAATTAAGCAATAGGCCCAACAACAACTCCACTAAAACAACACGTGCTAACAGCCTGATTAGGTTTAAGTGATGTCGACAATAGGGGCCTTTGTTAGCCCTATTAGAATTCTTCACTACTGTTCCTCTACTCCGTCTATAAGAGCCAGCCTTTCCTCTTAGCATGTCCTTATTTTTGCGCCCCTTATCAAAGTGCTGGCAAACTGGTAGCATATTTCCTGTCCCCAATTGCACGATTTACGTTATTTCCAACAGGGGGTTCAGAATTCAAGAGTGCAAGTTTCAGCCTCGCAGAAAAGGAGTGATACAAAAGAATGTAAGACTTGCTTTCGTTCTAATTTACACGCACCGATAGGGATCGTCAGATTTGAAGAGGGTGTGCTGCTCTTCTATACGACCTTTGGTGCGACCATTGGGCAGACCAAGCAGTGCTGAGCCTCAATGGTGCGATTGGTACCGTGTCCTCCTATCATGTTGGTAGGCCATTTTTGTCTATTTGGGAATGATAGCACTTTTGCACTCTGTACCCAAGACGGCTGCGAGCCTCCTCGACAGAAGAGCGGCTTACGTGCGTAGCCTCTACAGTGAACCGTTCGAGATCAACATCAAAATGGAGCCCGGTCTTCGACAACGACGGGGTCAGGTTGAGAATGCTGGCGACAAAATCGACTCTAATTCTACCGACTCGAATACGTCACTGACGCCCACCGCGAGTGTCGAGCAAGAACTTACGGAAGGTAGTTTTATGAAGATGCCATGGTACCATTGCTACTAATATATATAGGTAGCTCGGGAAGAGGAGACGTCTGATCGAGCTAAAGTACGAGACTTCCTCGCTAAAATCCTACCCCTTAACGGTGGCAAGAACAACGCTACATGCTTGCCAGACAAACAAGAGGATGACTGCATCAAGTATCAGCACCGTAAGTAGCCAAGCTTCGACTTAACTCACGAGTAGCCTGGACAATACTAATTGTGCTCGATAGTTGAAAATGATTTCGCGCCAGGCATTCCGCGCTTGGCAAAGCTGCAAGATAGCAACGATAATTTTAGCATGTTCCGCAGGTTTAGCGCAGAGGCTGCTCGAATACTCGTCCAAGAACAAATCGAAATAGACCAACTCTCGAAAACAATACATGAGCTCGATTCCACAGACGCAAAGGATGATGTTCTTAGATTCGACTGAACACGATTGAGAAGTATAAAGGATGGAACCCAGAACAGAAAATGTTGTTGGCGACGCAGAAAGATAAAATTGGCGCATATTGTAGGGAAAGAAGATTGAACTCTTGTCGAAATATATTGACATGTGCAGGGGACTTCCTCCTAAAATATGTGTATATCAAAGCGCTTGCCCCAGTCTCTTCCCGCGACCACAGAAGCGTCCAAAATTGGTTTCTGACTCAAGATGAGTATCCTCTGGCCCAAGGACAAGATGATTATCTGCTGGTGCTAGAAGACCTCGTTGCTGCAAAATGGAGAGGGAATTCAGCGAAACCACTGACTGGATTCCGCGAACAAATCACTGACTTGATCGCAAATAACCCAACTAATTGGTTTGCTGTATGTCGAGATATCATTTCCGTGATCCTAATAGACTATTTTGATGCTGACTTGTGTAACAGAAACTGTTCAGAGAGGACGGGACCGAGAAAAAGACAAGTAACAAGATGATACACTACTTCTCTAGCGATCAAATCTTATCCACAGCAGAGATTACTTTCTCATCTGGAGGCGTTGTTGTCATTCTCCTCCCTGTATTCCTCATGATCCTTGAGACCTTTCGCCGAGGGGTCCTTGTTGTCATTATCGCAATATTCGTCCCCTTATTTACGGCCTATATCGCGGTTGCTGGAGGTCTCAGAGGGCACGATCTTGTGATATGTACCGCGGCGTGGGTAGACCTTGGATATTGTGGCGTAGAAGGGCTGCGCTGACTTGTTTATGTATAGTTATGCGATGATACTGGTGACTGCCCTAGGTAACACCTCAGGTCCAAGTGTGGTAGCTTGCAGTTGTGGTCATTCCTCTTGAATAGAGGCACGCATTTTAGCGAGTAACAGGTGCGTGGAAGAGGATTGAACCAATGGAAGCAAGGATAGACGTGGAACTCTGTCTCCGATTCGGTGTGTTATGTGTTTCTTTGTCGCGATCTTCATAGTTGTGGTTTTGGGGTTTGCCTTTCCAAGATTCCTTAGGGATTCGATTCGTAGTCATTATAAAGCAAAGTAGTGGGCATAAAGTAGAGCGTTTCATTGATCGATTATGGTGCAAGATTCGACGTGTGAGTAATTGAAAACAGAAGGTTCTCAAAACACGGAAAGGACGAGATAGAACGGATGATGAACTCATAAATTACTATAATCCGGCCTAAGTTTCAAGGCTTGCTAATATTCTGTTGATAATACTAGTGGTCGGCCTTCTTTTTATCCCATTGTTTCTGTTACTCCATATCAAAATGAGCCATGCTGTGATTGTATTATCGACAATGACGGAGGCAAAGGTGTGTGAAGTATTCTTTAGTAGTGCAATGCATGTTTCGCCACTATGGATTGGAGAGTCGAGCTAATGGTGTTAGATATGCTACCTATCTTATCCTCCTTTCCCTTAGTCTCATTCGGGCAACCATCTAGTATAGGTAGGCATTGACTCGCCGAGAAGGGATTAGAAGTTTGTTAGTAGCAGGTCTAAAAGGCTGCTAGCTTGTCGAAACCACGCGTGTCCTTTTGCGATGCTTAATCTTCCCTTAACAATTTCCTTTATAATGAACTTTCGCTCCAAATCAGCAGTTTCCTTAATCATAAGAGGGTGCAGATATCTAACTTTATGATTTACGGTATCCTTTGATACACAGGTCAGTACGCTAATCTTCTAATACTCCAAGAAAATTCTTGCATCGAGGTGCTATGGCCGAGCATAGTTTAGCACTTGGGAAGCGAGATACTCTCGAGAACTTTCGTCAGGCCTGTTCTTACTGGCGGAGACACCACGTGCTTCAGACCACGCAACACTTGACCTCGACTGTCGACACTCATGATCTTAATTGATGACTGATGACATTGGAAATCACACATCCTCATATCTCCTTATCTTCCTTGACTGTTACTGCAGTACAGTAGAATGGTTAAGTCTTTTCTTTTTAACGCTGGATCAGTTGTGACAATCCTTGCACCTTAGCCATGTCTGCAAAACGCATCTTCCACTGGACCTCATCTCCAGCTCCACAACTTCCACCGTGTCACCCCCCCCCCCCCCGGGGGCCCCCAAACAAGACCTCTACCGCCTCTACCAAAGTGATTTGGCACGCATGAGACCACCAAGGGTAGACTCTAGAGAAATTTGCCCGACTCGCTGAAGCAGCCACTTTCAGTACATCAAATTTCAGTAGACAGCGTCTCGGCAATAGTCTTCCTGCCCTGCGCGACTCGCGCAAGCCCGCAGTACATTCATGATGTTCCCTTGAAACAATTCGCGATGATAGCTCGGGAACCAGCAAAGCGGTTAGGGCCTGACCAGCAATTTGCATGACTCGAAACATATCTCGGAACTGCGAACGGGACTGGAATAAACTCCTATCTATCGCCAACTTCAACGGTGCCGTTGAAACCGCAGCACCTCAAATTCAAAAGGTGCCTAGCTGGGAACGTAAGTCGAGGAATTTATATCCATAATCTACTTACTAACGTCGCTAGGGAACTGCTTCGAAATATCGTCCTAGGAGATGGTTCACTTGTGTTCTAAGGATCATGTCGAATCAAGCAATGAAAAGGGTAAAATAGAGAGAACTCAAGTGAAGTCAGAATTGAGATTGTTGTTTTTTTGATGTCTAAGTGAAGTACTGGGTGTTTCTGAGGTAATGACAGTTTGCGGCTCAATGGCAGCGCTAGGCTAAGAAAAGAAGGTCCATGCGCATCGCTCATTCAACAGATCAACTAGATCTACTGGACTCAGTTGACTGTCTCCATTCGCAAGGCATCAGTCATTATGTCTCATTGCCACAGATCATCGTATGCGGGGACCAGTCATCTGGTAAGCGCTCCGTGCTAGAAGCGATTTCTGCCGTATCATTTCCGAGTAAGAGCAACTTGTGCACTCGATTTCCGATAAAATTAGTCCTCCGCAAGACTTTGCACATTGGCGTAACCGTGTCAATCGCCCCGCATCACTCTCGTCGCGAGTCCGAGCAGCTCTCCCTCAGTAGCTTTCACGAGAAGCTAGTAGAGGAACACGCTGGAGTCAGGAAACCACTTCCACATCCTTGTTCCTATCCTCCAGATACTCTACACCCAGACATTGACCGCATAGGTATGCTCCCCCCCCCCCCCCCCCCCCCAATTCCGGCTTTCCTGGGATTCCCTCTCTAGCTTGTGCCTCGGCCTTGTTGTAATCACAACAGTATAACGAAGGATCGCTTGGACGACGGCTTCGAATCCACTCCTGCCGATCGAAACTTGGTTGTGCAGGGCTTTCTGGTGAGCACGCACTCGGCAGAGATGTGCTTGTATATGTCAACGGGGTGTTTGCTGAGTTGTCTTGTTGATTGGTACCCACAGCCCCGTGAGCATTCCTTTCCAGGCAGACTCGTTTCGTCGTGAACTGTCCTTCCCCGGGAATGGTCATCCTGGCGCTTCCTGGGACTGACACTTCGACTCCGCGATGAAAACTCCGCTTTTAACCGCGCCGTTCTGAGATTCCATGATACGAAGAAAAAAATGCGCTAGAGTTGATCCTTCGGGATCGGGAAGACCGAGAATAGCAGTGATGGTCTCCTCTTCGCACTAGGAGGTTAGAGACTTGAGTGACCTAACGTTAGCTGCATGGATGCACCGATGCCGTGAACTGCGCCATAAGGAGAATGTAAAGCCTGAACGCTGAAGTCGTCAGGCACCGCGTCTATCTTCATGCGTTTCACACTCGCTCGTCTAAACTCAATCAGTATCCCCACCTAGGCATTCTTTGTTTCCAAGACGTCACTTACTGATTCTGAAACCACCAGAACACCTGAAGACTACTAGGACGACGACCAAGACCCGGGAAATTTCTCAACAGTGTTTTGCAATATTCTCTGCTAGGATAATTGTCCTTTTCGAATTCGCGCTTCAGGAAATCCGTTTGTTGGCAATTAAAGCTACGAGTGCTGTCAGGCAAAGTTCCAAAGCCAACAGAGGGGATGTTTCGGTAGTACAACATACTAGAACCGCTTCGGTTTTGATCTTTGTTTTGTAGCAGTCGGCGTGCCTCCCGTCGTGTCCAGCATCTCGTTGTCGTTGTTGCCTCTATTATCATCTTTATCGTTGATTCCTCCTACTGTAACCTCTGAAACAACATTAGGCAAGGGGTCAATTTTGATCCTTATTTCGAAATTCTCAAGCCTTAGCTCATCCGCTATACAAAATTCGTACATGCGCTTGATCTTGTGTATCACTGTCTCCCACTCCCCCTCTTCTGTATCAATATGCAAGACGTACACAGTATTTGTGACATGATTCTGAGCAAAAGCTATCGTCCAAGTCATGCTGTTAATGGTGTGTAGTGGAATACCTGAATGCTGAGAAACAATCTCAAAGACGTCTAGGAGAGATTTCTTGCGGAATTTTGAAGCCGGGACCCGCTTTTCAAGATTGTACTTGCCATCTTTCTCCTGAATAGTGAAGAATATTCCCGCAGAAGGATTGGATTTGTTAATTGAAGACACTGCCAGCCCGTCATGTTTTGGTTCTGGTTTCGAGTCGTCAGTATTGACATAATCATCTAATGTTGGGTAATCGGATATGTATATTTCGAAGACAGCCTGTATGTTGTTTTTATACGGACATTTATTTGTTTTCATCTTGCGGCAGAAAGCTTGGAAAACCACCCTTTGCAGTAATAGGGACGGCAGCTCCAACTGTTCCTCAATCTCGTTGATCCGGGGAGCATACCGGCGAGCCGTGCACTTCTTTGAGAAGGAACCCCAATCCGTCGAGAGTTTCCCCAAAAACAAACCAACTTCTTTGATACTTTCTTGATAATGTTTCGAAGACCTCATTAAGCCCTCTAAGGGACCAGGAAATTGTGCGAACCATAACTTGTGGTTTGGTGCAGGTCCTTGATTTCCTAGGATCAATTGGCCAAGAATCGTGAATGCAGGTAGAAGTATGCTCTGGTCTGGAAGTCCAGGAAGCTTCGTGATCTGGGTATGATTGGATTGATCCCAGATACAAAATAGCTGATGCAAAGCAACGCAGAAGAGATCTTCGTTACAACAGGCATAGAAGACCAGTTGAAATCGTGGTTTGTCGAGATCAGTGTTCAAGTTCTGTATTCCACCCACTGAATTGATGTGCGCCCGTATCGATCTCATCCAAGTAGGGAACGATGGTTGTTGGCCTTTGTCGGGGCAGATTGCGCTGCTCGGACCTCGCGGTCGCCCAGCCATGGTAGAACCCGGGAGTCTTGCTCGAAGTGGTTGTATTTAAACGCGGGTCTGGTCTGCGGGGTTTATAGAGTTAGCGTATGCGAGATAGAGAGTAAGGGATCTGTACTCTGAGGTGCAAACCGGGTTTTCTTTCTTAAGATCGCAGAAGACAAAGGTAGCAGGAGATTTTTTGGAAAAGACGAGATGTGATGTGTAGGCGGGCGCAAACAATCCTGGTCAAAGCGGTGCTGGTGCCTGTGTACTTGAATGAAAAAGGAAAGCCAGGCCGGAGTGTCTTATCCTTGTCGAAATCCCTGTCCTCAGCAGCATGAGGATCGATTGCAGGGCCAAGGCACGAAGCTGAGAGGTCCTTACCCTAAGCGACGGGGCATGGAAAGGACTCCCGGTTTGGTGGCTAATACTTCCGTACAGGCCGTAATACTTCGTAGTAATCTGAGTTTTTCTGCCTGTGCTTCATATATTGGTTTAAACCAGATATAGTAAGAACTACGAAAACCTGGGCATCTTATTGGTCGGTATTCCCTGTTCTCGTAGAATCTTCCAGAGGTGCACAGATATACAACATCAGATTATTAGACCCTGTACGGAAGTAAGACGTGTCCGTTGTTAGCCATGTGCCAGGGGCCTTTTACTGGCCCGTGGACGGCAAAACCCGAAAACCCGGCTTCCACTGATTCAGTCGTCTATTGAAGTGTGCCTCGCGGCCTAAGGCACTTCGTGACGCCAGCTGGCAGAAGTTGCGCCCTGACATGCTCGGCATCGAGCCGCTCAGGGTCCGCTTGACCTCCTCTTCCGACATATCAAGCAGGAGCTTCTCATCTGATTTATAGGTTTTGTTGCCAAAAGAAGTCTTGTACCTCTTCCCGAGTTCTCATAGCTTTCAAAATACGGTTGTGTGGAAAGGTCAGATATCGTCATTACCCCCCCCCCCCCTCCCCCCCCCCTCCTCATATCAGCAATAAGAAAGGGTGGAAAGGTTTCCGTACTGTGCGATTGTAACGGAGCAAAATGAAAGATACAAAAGTTGGCAGGCACTATGGATCGCGTCAAGAAACATTCAGGGCTGCAGGATAGTGTCTTACCCCACCGAGTAACCCACGGACCGGTTCCGCGGGCGTTTCTTTCCAATGGGACGCAACAATTGTGATCAAAGTGACACGGGCCGAAATGGCTAAAAAATCAATGGAGCACAAGTTTCCTTCCGGGCCGTGTCAAAAGCACCCGATTGGAGTCTGAGTCTGAGTCCCCAGCCACTCGGCTCTAACATGCGTCGCAGCGGGGAAAAGCCATTTTCGGGGGCGGTATCTGCCCGAAAGAGGCCGTTCGCCTACTGAAATCGATCCGATGGGTCCTAAGCCAACGTCTCGGTACTCGTCTCGATTACTGCAGGCTCGTATTGATTTTGTGAATGCGAACCGCGACTCAAGAAATTCGATCTAATGCCCATCAATTTCTATATTCTACTTTAGTTTTCTAGATAATCGAGCTGCTCCACCGTCTTCTCAGCCGTTATCATGGCTTGGCGTTGTACCTCTGTAAGAGTCTAATCATTAACTCTAGGCAAGGATTCAGAAGGTCCCTGGAGAACACTTGGCGTCGAGCACGCGCCTCGTAAACTCAAGACCACAAATGCGACTTGCCCTTGCATGCGACCCAGGGAGTTGACAGGAAAGTGGGTCGCCATCCTAGACAACGCGCATGACGATTCGCGTGGTCATTTGCTGCGTGGTAATTGTACGGACTCCTCGGTGGAGATTTGACAGGCCGATATTGGCACACCAGACTATCTTTCTAGACCACCACTAATGACACCAAATTGGTTGAGAAACCAATAAGAGTCTGTAGAAGGCTTGTTAAGAAGATAAAGTTTATTCCTATGCAATTTTCATGAGAAAATAACTTGGTTTCGGTTTGATATCCTCAAGACTTTCGAATTGGATGGGGAGTCAATTTCGGCTGCTTATTTCTCCTGCGAGGAGACGGAGTACTACTCCAGGAACGTGCGTCGTAACTTAACTAGCGTGCCCTAAGGAAGCCAGATCCATGAGCCCACAAACGGTCCATAAGTCTGACGGATCAACGTAACCCAAACGAGATTGAAGGCCGATATACATGGGTTCTCAAGAAAAACAAACTGCCCAAAAGTCATGCGGTAGAATAAACTGGCTGACTTCAAATATGGTGCTTCCTTGTTCGTGCCGAAGTGAAGACTATCTCATCCTGCCATACCCCTGAGAACTGTTGTTCCACGCGCATAGTGTCTTAACGGGGAGAGCTTTGGAGCTCGTGCGCTCCCCGCTAGACAGCCAAACCACTCTTCTCCGAATTCTTTTTGCTTTTACTTTGCTCCCCATTACTTTCTCTACTCGCGTCACGCGCTGGACACTTTCTACTTTATCAATTCACAGGACTCGTATGGTGCCCATTTTTAAACGCGCCCACCAACGTAGTTTGTCTTTGCTTTCTCACTCCTCGTCCTTCGTGTTCACGATCTCTATCACCCTATCTAAACTAGATGGCAGCACGCTATACGCCTGCCTCGGCGTCGCTAGCTCGATTTGTATGTCCTACCAATAGATATTGGCAGCTTTTCCGTCCGTAGTTTCGGTCGGTGTCCGTGACCAAAGGTCTCCAACACCCAACCTCCCTGAATCGTGCCCCTTCAGCGGCCGCTGCGCGTTTCAATCCCTCAGTTTGCTTTCATTGAAGCCTGTACGTAGCCTACCCCTCGAAGAGCGTTCCTATGTTCCTGGCTGCCTCTTATATGCATTTGCTAACAGGCTACCGACCATGTCACAGGATACACTCACAGATTTCGCTGTATCGCCTCTCGAATTTTACACTTTACAATGTACTCCAAAGATTCACTCCTTCAGCTTTTTGACATAGCTGGGCTACTACCCTCTGTTTCATACACCAAAGAGTTCATCAACAAGCACAAGCGCCGGGTATGTTTTCGCGTGATGGAGAGAAAAGATGAAAACAGGTACGAACTCAATGCTGTGAATACTGCCCTCGACAAAATTCTCCGTATCATCGAGGTGGACGGCCTCCCATTCCACCCTATATCAGAGCCGTGGGAGAGTAGCTGGAATCCACTAGCACTCGGCAAGGAATGGAAAGAGCCAATACCAGGTTGGAAAGAGAGTTTGGTGAAGTTTAAGCATGAACGCTTAGAGCGGACCAAAGAAAAAGTCGAAGTTTCAGCAATTTTCGAGTACAACAACCGTGTCTCTCAGGCAATGCAACAAGTCGAATTTAAGTTTTTAAAGGAAGAGTTGCGTGGTTGCCAAAACCATTCAGACGGTCTGCAAAGGGAGATAGATTCCAGGGACGAGAGGCTAGCTGATCTCCAAGGCCAAAGGGACGAATTCGACAAAGAGGTCGAATATTTGGAAGGGCAAATAGAGGAATATAAGGCTCAGCTCGCGGATGGGTGCTACGAGCTCCGAACGGAACGCGACCGACTACAACTCTAACTGAATCAAGTCAAAGCTGGACGGGATACATTCAAGGCCACGGAAGAGCAGCTCTCGAATACATGCCACGAGCTCCGAACGGAACGCGACCGACTACAACTCGAGCTAAATCAAGTCAAAGCTGAACGTGATACATTCAAAGCCACGGAAGAGCAGCGACAGCGAACAATCAAAGAGATAGATAACACCGATGACCTCGCCGATCTGCTCAAGCAGTACGAATGCCTATCAGCTCGCAAAAGAACGATCGAGCATCTGGCGAAAAGAAGGCGCGTCCGCGAGAACCGGGTTAGAAGGAACATGGATATATGGAGCCAGGAATTGGAAGCAGCAATGGTAAAAGGGGAGAGGAGAGACAGTCTCCTGTCTATGTTGGAAGGCGAATCGAAAGTCTACGAGGAGATGGATGTGGATGGCGGTAAAGATGGTGATGGGAACGATGAGGTCAGCTACATGGATGGCGACACCGCGATCGGCTCGAATGACGACCTCGACGACATTCCCAATCTATTTCCACGAGGAAGGACGAGATCTGGAAGGCAACCTGCCCCGACAGGAAAGAAGACAGATAGTGGCAAGGCTCGAGTAAAGCTTGGGCACATCAACAACTTGGATAAAGATACAGGGATAGCCAACAAAGTAGAGGTATGGGCAGGGATAGATAAAGGGGGGAAACTCTACCGGCGTTGCACACCACTAGGGAAGGATGGGAAGAGTGGGAAGACTTCTGTGAAGCATTCGGAAATCGAGTATCTTTCGGAGTTTCAAAATTTGACACAGGATGCCGTGGATACTGCGGTCAGAGAAGAGTTAGGAAAGGGTTTAACGGCAGCAGAAGATGGTTACAAAGGAGAAAAAAGGAAAAGGGCGTCGCATCCTGTACTTAGGCGTAATGATTGATATATTTATAACCATATTGATATTGAATAATCCTTCCTCCAAATCTCTTCGCATATATAGAGACAGGCGCCTCCAGGTTAGGTCAGCTAGAAATCCAAAATCAAATCGAGCGAGAAAACAAAACAAGGCAGAAATGAGCACTGGCTCTCTATCAAGTCTAGAGACAACAGGTAAGCCAGTAGCCCTTGAATTTTTAATGAATACGCAGTTGGACGAGCTGATCAGCGAAGGTTAGGGTTAAAGCGGCCGCGGATTATTGTTGGTCTGGAAGGGTATCGAAATTATTGAGGAAATCGTTAACGGTCTAGGAAGGCATATTAGGGAAATGTTCATAGTTAGCCGGATGTGAATTAAGATACGTTAATGTCTGCCAACCATGCATTAATAGCATCGTGAATGAGATCTTGTCTAGGATTAAGGGTGGAAAGAGGGAATACAAATGTCAGATCAGAGAATATTGGTGCAATTGAGGCAATTGGAAGTTGCAGGAATCACTGAATATATTGGAATAACTGAAGAACTAATTCTAAGGAGTGGTGTTGAGAGATGGCAATCTCAGGAGCTGTTCCACGCTAAACTACGACAGGCAAGGCGTCATACCCTGAACTGACAAACTCCTTCACTCTTTCATAATCTCTGCCTTGCTACTGCTTTAGAGCCTTATCTAACAAGTTCATAACGTAAGAACAGTACACATGACATCTAGTACACCGGAGCTGCCTAGACATGGGATGTGAGTTCGCTTACAAGCAATACCACAGGTATTCCCACGAGCTTAGTGGACTCGATAGCCGCAATCTCCAACCTCGTCGACCAGTTACCTCAAATATGAACCAATACACCTTCTATTTACATCGACCTCGAAGGAGTTAATCTCTCCCGTGAAGGCTTTGTTTCTATCCTAACTCTCGTGGTACATCTAAGTAAGCTACAGAAACACGCTTATCTCATCGATGTCCACTACGACATAAAACTGCAAAATCCTCAGCCGTGCATGTGCCACATTCTCTGTCTTACGTCGTAGAACGACCGAGACTGCGTCCAATAGAGTTATAGATAGTATTATGGATAGACTGCCTTCCTCCTGCAGAGCGCTGTCAACACACAGTTGCCAAACTAATCAGCTAATCCTAGCTGTAAAACTAGCTCCAACCAACAACTTAAAAGAGGACGCCGGAAATGCTTGTCTCGGTCCATTAAGAACATGTTGAGCCAGGAGAATATTTCGCGAGTCCACCGTTCCATCACTTAGAAGAACCTCGCCAGCCATTGCCGCCCCGAATTTAATTTCATAGTTATCGTCACTGCCATATCTATCTCTACATCCATCCACCGTCGTATTCGTAATACATACTACTACTTTGGCATCATTATCGAGAACTTTGTTGAAGTAGCGCCCTTGAGCGGATAGTGAGGCGTCCGTAATCAATCTCACGAGCCCCCGGCCTAGGATAGACATCTCGCTTTCCAAGAGTGATGTAAACTCCGGGCAGTTGCTAAGCCGTGGGAGATGAAGGTAGACCTGATCCGCAAGAAATTTGTGAATGTCGCCTCTAGTTTCAGGGATGCTCCTAATAACATGTTGGGCAAGGACGGCAAGCTCTTTGATCCCGATAGGGAAATGCTTTAACTTTTGAAAGGTCATTTCCACTAAATCCTCAATAATATAACGATCCGCAACACACAAAAGTTTTGTAACCATTGTGAAGAGCTGATGGGTTTCGGCTATGGCAAAATATGTTCCCGAGGCCATTTCGACAGCCAGAGATGGGACGTAATCCTCCTCTTTACTATCTGATGCTGTGCTTTTAACTTTAAGTGGCACCTCGAAGCCGAAGGATGCTGCGGGCAGCAGTTTCTGGCGCGGGAAGCAATCGCCTTCATATATGAACTCTACGACTCGACGGAACAACATAGGGTCTTCCTCTTCGAAACTGATCTTGCCTTGCTGGCCTTCAATGAACGTATCTTCTCGAATAGCCGCCTCAAAGAATGGTAAGTGGATGAGTTTTTCCTTATGAACGTAGAATAGGACTGGATTTTCATCCTCTGGGCCAATGGATAGTATGATGATTGGAGATTCGTAAGGACTTCCAAGGTTAGGACAATCTAACTTCCAGTGTGGAACGACTTACGTTGTACGAGTGTCTGGCTCTGGAGGCATTAATGCCCCTTTACTGTCCATCGCAGGCGAGAGAATTCAAGAGATTCTAAAAGTATCCGTTTCTACCCTTGTCGTATATAAAATTTCAAGTTATCATTAGACATATTCGAGTCTCTTCCGTGAACTGTTATAAACGACGACGACAAGAAAGCGGGGTCCCCCAAGGACTAGGCTGAACAAGGGCTAGCTCGACAAAGGTACCTGAGCGTTAACTCGCCAGTTGGAACTTCGGTTCCAACCAATCATAATCTAATAACAGCAGGTAGTATGGGATTACACAACAGTATTCACTAAAGGAGTAAAAGTACAGGCTCTATAGGCTATATCTTACGGGCTCTAATTCTGGCACACCAACCTGACCTGTGGCAAATGAACGGAGGGGTTCACAGTATTAACACGAATCTGAATTATCTCCCTTCTTTTGTATTTACTCCCTTTTATGGGTCTTCCCATGTGACGCATTCGTATTCCCAACCCTAAACGGCACTCCGACATTATAGATAGATATGGTAGACAATCTGTATTCACTCCTCCTGTGACATATTACACTTGTTGTCGGTATCACTCGCATGGAGGTGTCGGCTACGCGAGTCAGGATTCAGGGGTATGGCTTGATTCAGGGTTTTAGCTAGTAAACCCTATTTCCTCACTCTTTACTTATACCTCTGGATCCCCCACGTAGCTAATTTAATCAAGAACCATTATATACCAATACAGTTATTCGTCTTACCGATTAATTCGAGTGAGGGCGATTCAGCTGTGTGTATACACTACCTACCTAGCTGAGTGTGGGACCAACACTTGTCTTCACCTCGCAAATAAGTGTTCATACGTTGGTAATTACGAAGGCGCACGGCATGAAAATCCGACCTGTTTTTACTGGCTTATTTTGTTGACTAGAACTGTTGATTCTTCATTCTATGATACATGAAGCCTACTTATAGGTACGAGTGTGCTAAAGTCTACCAGGTTCCAGCAGTGGTTGCCTATCGGCACACCACAGTGCAACCTATATTGACGAGTCATAACTAGGCTGCAGAGGCATTAGTCCATTCGTGATGGTCGGAATATCTGGTCAATAGAGCCTTCTCTGCTCCTGGCCGAGGCTGGAACTCCTGAGCACTTTTCAAGCTGTCCGGTCAATTTAAGTCCAAGTTGCTGGGGTGTCAGTGTGCATGCACTGCTTGTACTGTCACTCCCAAGCTGCTCCAAGTTAATCCCAAGTCCAGTGGCTTCCTCTATATACCGTTAATGATAAGGAGCTGAATATGTCAAACATATAATTAGGTCATGCGTTTATTCCAGACATCCAAGTGTCCTCGTCAAGATTCAACAACTGAATCGACATCCCATCAGCACGTCTATTATATGGTTCCATAGATCAACAGGATGATCAGGAGAGGCCGTCGTTACCCAGTGCGTACAGGCTGTTCAACCGTGCACAGGGAAGGTTGTGCAGCAATTCTGCGAGAGTGATGGGCCCAAATCAAGTCGAACTGGTTCAGGGGAGGGCAAGCGAAGGAGAAGGAGGGAAGGAAGGAGAGAACTGTACAGCAACTTCGATTCCTCAAATTACGGAATGAATGATCGGGGACACCAACTGAAGCTTGCTGACACGACGCTCACCTTACCACACACAGCTAGCAATACAAGCCCACTCCATGAATTTATCATCAGACCATATCTTAGGAACAAAAGAACACATAACTGCTATGGTCAGATTTCTGTGTGGGTGGGGGGATGGTCGCTTCCAAGTTAGACGCTGGTCTAACGCGCAACTTCTAGGCTACTGCTGGGCGACAATATGTACAACAGATGGCTGAACAGCTGGGAATTCAACAAGCCCAATTATGAACCCCTATCCCGCCCATGGTTTCCTTTGACAATGGCTTGTAGTTTGTTAGTACTCCTTTTCATTAAACACTTCCCTGTGGGCCATTAACAAACAGGCGTCCTCGTTACATAGTCTTCTGAGTACCTGGTTGCCCTCCCATAACCCGGGGTTTTTACGATTCGTTTGATGAAATCAACAGGTTTCCACTCTTTTACATTTTCATAATATAGATCTAAGCTCAGCTTGATCACTCGATGTGCATTCCATCGCCTAAACTCTCGCCGAGGATAGGCGCCTTTGCAGGGAACCTATTGAATCCGTACAAGTCCGGACAGGATTGATTATGGGGCAATTATTGTAATTTATTGTCACAGTTGACAAATCATTATAGTATAGGCGCCAGGAGATGGTTGACAAAACCTCGGTGTAAAGATTCTCCGTCACGCACGGGCCGACTAGTCCTTAGCGTTCAGCTGCTTGGATCCACAATCCCAACGTCACTTGGTAAGGTACAACAACTCTCGTTCGATGACAGATTCCTTGAAAATGTACGATTCTAGCTACCATGAGTGATGGAGCTGCCTCAACCTGCTGTTGGTGAGCTGCCTACGATCTCCTCAATTTGAACTTTAACAAAGTGAACTCGTATTTGACCAACACTCCCTACGAGTTAGAGATTCATGCTAACTGTTAAACGCCTTTAGGTACAAGAACTACAGATGTGAAAAGCATAACAAATTCTTCGAAATCAACTTATATCAGAAGAACCCTATCAATGCGCACCATTGGCGGGCTACCCTCGCACGACCTTCACGAGATATTGACCTTGCATATAGACGGAAGAAGGATGACATAAGGGAGAAGCCGTCAGATCAAGAGAAAAACCGAGAACTCTTCTCTTCTGACATACAAGGCAAAGCTTCATTTCCGAAGCCGCACAGCTTGCTCTCGAAGACCGTCCAAGTAAGTCGCGAAGCGCTACAAAATAAACACAAGAAGCAATAATGCAGACCCTAGGAAATCTTTCTGACCAGATTAGGAAGCGAATGAAGCAGCACCCCAGAAGATCCAGCCCGCCAATCAGCTAGATATCGAGTCCCTGAAAAGAGTCCTACGATTTCTACTTCCCACATTTGGGAGAAGTCTTGGTTCGAGCAGTCTCTTATCTCTGCTATCTCTTGACTGTCGAGAATACCCTGGCAATTATCATCAAACGACAAGCGGTGCGACTAAGGAAGGAAAGGGCTGCACTTGCACCTGGTAAACCCAAACCAAATGATCTCTTTCTTACCAAGGAAGATGTGATTGGTCCTGAACCCTCTGAAGCACTCAAGGAATCGACGGCGTGGAAGAAACTTTCTAAGCTAATCGGCCTCAAAGCAGTGAAGGAGGCTGTCAAATCACTTTGTGATACCGTCGACGAGAATTATAGGAGAGAACTGGCCGAATAGCCATCCATCCAGTACAGTTTGAACCGCGTATTTCTTGGAAATCCAGGAACAGGAAAGACCACAGTGGGAAAGCTAATTTAGGTTTGCTTTCAAAAGGTGACGGCGGTGCTCGCCACGGTATCTTTGCCGTCATGCTCTCGTACACGCAGGAATCCCAGTGGCACTTCAGCGCTGCGGGGTCTGGACGATTCCGCGGTTTGATATGCGCCGCTTGTGTGTGATAGGGGTAAACGAGGTCGTATGGTGCGAAGCAGCGAACGTTGAGGGTGTTGGGGTTGATGGCAAGAAGTCGTAGATCGTGGACGGTATGGAGGGAGGATTGCCTCCAGAGGCAGTTGTCCACTCCCCATGTTTTGTTCCATTTGCTTTCTAGCCGCCGCGAAGAATAGAGCTCTACCTCCCCATCATGATCCTCCGCCAACGGGTATAAATCCCAGAGCTTTTGTGGCACGATGTGGCATGCTTGCAAGGAAGGTCCAAGACCGCCTGAACCTGACCACTTCTTCCCCAAACCACTCACTGCGCAGCAGATCGCTCTTGATTGTGCGTTTTCCCTAAACGCGTCCATATACCTTTGTAAATCCTTATTCGCCATAGAGGCTGGGGCTGTCGGGTCGTTGGGGTCATGGATGACCTCGCCTGGTTTTTGCGGTGAAGAGGTACCTGATCGTTTTTTGGGTGATCGTGAGCGCCGCGGGGTAGAGGATAGTATCTTGGGATCGTCGGAGACTGTGCCAATTCGGCGGTACCAAGGGGGTTGTCGAGTCTGGGGTTCGTAGATTCGATATGCGCAGCGTGCTCAGAGAAGTCAGAAATACCATTTGGGCTCGAAGAGTGTATTAGTGAACGTTTGGATCGGTGTTTTACGAGGATGGACAAACTCAATCCTTCCTTGCCTTCCTAATCTAGAGCATATCCTCTTTGTTGGTGTGACTTTGTCGATGTAATGTTGCCATAAAACCTTACTTAAAGTCACGGGACAACCGCCCACCCTGGTCCACCGCCCAACCAAAAAATGCTAGGAAGCATTAAAAATCGACCTTTTCCCACCAAAATTCAACTAATTTAGATGCACAAAGACATTTTAGAATCTAGAGAATATGGCGATTTATATAATCGATGTGATTGGTATGTAATAGGATAAATTGAAGCTATATTTACTAAAGTTGTGATTAAGGCTATTCCTCTACTCCAAAACACCAAAATATCAAGACCTCTCCTTTGGCTTAACAACCCTTCCGCTTCGAGTTTTAATAAATACAATAGGAGCAATAGGCTTAGATGACTCTAATTGACCCTTTTTTGCTTTTGTCGGCACATGTGAAGGTGTTTTTGGTGTTGACATTTTTCTTGCCTTCTTTGCTGTCTCCTGAGGAGTCACCACTACTACCTTCTTAACAATTGCCCCCTTCGTGACTTTAATAGCACGCTTAGCTACTAGAGTTTTAGTAGTAGACTGTGTCGGAGGAAGTATTGATAGGTCAATAAAGGGTGTGAGAGGTACTGGTACTATAGGAGTAGACTTAAGGGGAGATTTTGCAGTAAACTTTGGCTTGACTGGTGAGGAAGCCTGTCGCCTCTTCTTCGCTGCGTCGGCTTTCTCCTTCGAAGTAATATTACACGTAAATACTACTATGAATGCTGCATGTGTGAAATCCTTCCAAGTAGCTTCAAGCTGCCTGTTCATTCCCCAGTCTGCACGCTTGTTCAAAACCTCAACACCATATACTCGAGCTAAGGACCCTTCTGTGCCTCCTTCTCGATTGATCTGCCTCTTCCTCTCTGCCTTCTTCTGTGCTTTAACAAGGTCCTCATTAATTGAGCTTGTTAGCTTCTGTTGAGCCATTGCATGGGCCGCGGATTTGCCAAGTTTGGTGACCAAGAGTAGAGCTTCTTTCTCATCAATAGCGCCACTATTAAAGTGATTCAAAGCAAGTTGAAGCTCGTACGGGTTTCCTGGTGTCTTTCCATTATAAACAGAAGGCAAAATAGTTGGTGTTGATGGCCTTTTCTCTGTAGGGAGTTGAGAGAATACAGCTTCACGATCAACAGGCCCTCTTCCAAGCTCTTGCTGTAGAATCCCAGATTTCCGCCATGCACTCCTCACATTTTTAACTGTTAACGCCTCATCTCTTGACTTGTGATAGATCTCAAGGAATTCATCTTTATCAATGTGATAGCTTTTGCCAAATTGATATTTGTCGGCCAGTTTTCTTTTGTAGACTTTGGCAAGCGTCCCAAATAAGCCCACATCACAAGGTTGAAGGAAATGTGTCGAATGCGGAGGAAGGCAGAGAAGAATAATCTTCTCCTTAACACAAAAGCGAATGGCCTCACTTGTGATATGAGAGTCATGTCCGTCAACAATAAGGATTCGATATTCCCCCTTCTGGCAATCGCGAGTGTGGGCGTCAAAGTGATCCTGAAGGTAGGCAATTCCAAGCTCATTATCAGTCCATCCATTTGACGACGTAGCAATATGATAACCACTCTCTTCAAGCCCAATTCTCCCTATAGTCTTATGCCATTTATCCATATTCCTAATGCCTTTGAAAATTGTCCAAGTTGGGAGCATTTGACCTGTGAGAGAACAGCATTCTGACGACGTAGCCCACTCTCGACTTCCTGAGCCGGCAGAGGTACAGGGATTCTTATCTGTTTTTGGTATAATCACATGTTGCTTTCCCGAAACACCAAGAGCGACCCCCTTCTCATCCATATTATAAGTATCCGTGTCATGTACCATATACTTCTCCTTTTGCGCAATATATAGGTCAAACCAGTGGTCAAAGATACATCTTTCCTGCGAAGCAATTCTATCCATAGAGCGTGGAGCTACTATTTTGGATTGGAGCTCCGGATGACGTTGGAGGAAGGCCAGGTGCCAATTCTTTCCTAGAAGCTTAACATCCCCCTTATCCTTTAGAAGCTTTATTGCCATCTTTCGCACTTGTTGTACTCTTGCTGCCCATCCCCATTTCCATAGTTGAATAATCTCTCCTGCGAGCACAGCTTCCTCCAAGGGAGAGAGCCTCTGCTTCCTCTGTGCGGACTCCTGCTTTGTTGGTAGATTTCCCTTAATCCTATCACGCACAGATTCCCAGGCAACTCCAAATCTATATGCGGCTTTACGAAGAGATATCTGGTGTGCGGTGCCATAGCAGCGAACATAGAGGCGGGTGGCGTAGTTAAGTCGCAATTCGTAGGGTTCGACGTCGGTTTTTGGATTTGGGCGGGTCATTTCGAAGGTACTTGATTAGGCCGATGATTGGACCTAGAGCAATGCAAAAATGCGGTTGTTTCGCGGGTAAATAGGTGAATCAGACACTGGTGGTGGATCTTGGAAGGGGAAAAGAGGGTCACTACGAAAATTTTGGTTGGGCGATTGGCCAGGGTGGGCGGTTGTCCCGTGACTTTAAGTAGTGTTCAACGAACGACGTCTATTTTAGAAATTCCCACTAGCGGGGTTGGCGCACTGCCACCCCCGCTCTCTGTTTAAAGATGGTGCATCACGTGTTTTCAACCTATTATGGGTAGCTAAATTTTAGCCCCTGTATGCTTGCTCTAGGTTATGGACGTGAATCTTAGGCTTCTGCCTAAGGATTTAGTTAAATCGCCGAAAATTTCCAACCACACATCCCACCCTCTCACGCCTTCGAGAACATTTTTGCTACGGCACCATACGCATTTTCTCTACCAACATCTATGGCGAACCTAGAATCGTTTACACTATTCCCTCGTCTTCCTTGTGAGCTACAACGTGCGATCTGGACCTTTGCATTAGAAGCTCCTCGTCTCCACAACCTCACAAAGCCCAATGGCGACTATCAAGTTCGCTGTGTTCGTTATCCTATTACCTGCCGGGAGAACTGCGATCACGGTCGCGGATCCTGCAGATGTGCTCGACCCGGGTGCAACCATGGGTTTAATGACTGTCCTAACGGTTCTGTCGGCTGCGATTTTAATACAACATTCTGCGACCATGGCTTTGAGGATTGTCAATTCGATTCTCATTCTTACGGTTACGAATCCCGTTTTTTCGGAACCCAATTGGACGTTTGCAAACATCAACATAACTGCGACCATTGTAGTTGCTCTAGGAGATACCACGAATATATTCCCCGCGATTATTTTGAGTTACTCCGTGTATGTCGCGCCTCTAGGGGGTCGCTCAAAACAAATCTCTCTCTGAGGTTCGAACTATCGGAGGTTCCGAGAAAGTTCTAGTGCGAATGTTATTTCTTCCCTCGTACGATGTTATCTATGCTGGTAATTTGGTACCCGAGAAGTATAAAATTGTTAAAGGGGGGGTTACAACTTTGGCGATGAACTATAAAACCTGGCTTTTCAACCACTATACGGAAGGAGGGTTAGCACAGCTGATAATGGAGCGAATTGCACCAAAGATATTCATTCTTGTTACCGACCCTGAGGATGACGAGACACGGGATACTGTGGAGGTGACTTTCAAGACAGTGGCATCTACGCCCGTGAAGAAGACGTCTATATTTTTACAAGTGCCTAAAATCAAATGGATGACTCTCAAGGAGTTAAAAAAAGCAACAGGGGTCCTAGACTGATTAAAAGTGCGCGAGCGTGAGGAGGCCGAACAAGAGGAAGAAGCGGAGAAGGCTGTGGTTAGGGGAGAAGGTACAGGATGGCGGAGTTGAAATATTTGTATTATTAGCAACCTGTGTGCAATTCATCAGTCGATTGTTGGCCGCGATCTGGGGACTAAGTGTTGCCTAAGGCTAATACTAGGTGGCGAGTATAGGGGTCGGAGACCCCGAAGGTTCAGCTGTACCACCTCTCGTACTCAAACCACCTCTTCTCGGACTCTTCCCACAAGATCATCCAAACTTATTCTCAGATTTGTTGAATTCGGCGAGCATCCTTGCGGGGGGTCTCCATAACAGCGACGAAAAGCCATTCTCTTCAGGTGATACGTGAACAGTATCAATAGGTCATGCGCCCTCTTTGACGCTTTCCGCTTTATTCAATTTAATTTCAAGAGCAATAAGCAGGTACTCTTGTATCACAGCATGAAGGTGAGAATGGCCTCATGGATCTACTGAACTCGCAACGCCGAGATGTAGGAGATATAGGTGCTAGAAGGCCCTATTGTGAGAGTTAACAAGGCCTGGCGGCCATCAACACTATGGCGACGATATACTCTGATATCACGTGTTGATGAAGCTAAACCACATGTGGATTGACAACACCAAGGGTGAGGTGTGTGATAGGAAATTTCTAGTCGTGGAATCTGTGTGCGGAAGTTAAGCCAGAGGCTATGCCTAATTGGGAACAACAACACCAAAAGTAAGAGCTGCTCAGTAGGGAGGATGTTAGAATAATTGCTTATTCTGACTGAGGCATATAACCCCTCATTCTTGCACTTGAATTCTATCACCCTTATGTTGAAGTGGGGTTCCCGTTAGCGTGTTTTGCTTTTTATCGGGTGGAACTTCTGACACTCTTCTATATAATTGTCGCTTCCCCACCCTCTTAGATGGGTATGCTCAATCAAGATCATCATCAAATCATACCTATTTTAACACCTTATCCATCCATATCGTTCCCAAACCAAGCCATTTTATCAGTGCAATTGAACAAGTCATTCTAACAGCTACCCATATTCGGCAAGAGCATCAAGACGTCGATAGAACTCCCATGCGAGGAACGGAACCTCCACACATAAATCCAATTCCATACATCGATAACAAAGCTTAGCTTGCTGGATCAAGTCGGCCGGTCGCCGATAGGACCGTGGGTCGGGTGGAACTAGCAGCAGAGCCGGCTGGTAATCAACAAACAAGCGCGGCACTAGGGTCAAATCACACGTGTGCTGGCAGTTCGCCCCAGTATGAGCAGACCGAAGCAGTGGCCTGTCGAGTTGCGGTCCCGCTAGGGGCTGCTGGAATCGCATCAGAAATTTAAGAGTCATCTGGGCAATCGCGCAAGCTCTAGAAGAATCCTCAAGTCACCCCATAGCTAAAGCAATCACTGCGCTCTGCGCAGAACAGAACCGCGCTACCATCAACTCTACTATCGAAAGAACTACCCGGTCGCGGTCTCAAAGGCACATTTACCATCCACACGTCAACTAGTGACACCAGGTACGAAGCTGCCATCGGCAGTGAAACCTTCCTTGGTACTCCGATAGACACTCGCTGGTCCAACACCGCCTCCACATGGAAAACCGCTGGGAAAAGCATGGCTCTGCTAGCGCTACGTCCTCTGTCCCTCTCAGACGGGACGGAGGCGGCTTTCAAGCTTGCTGCACAGTTTGATGTCCCTGAGAGTCTCCATCCGCCTCGTCGACTTCTTTGCAGCCCAGGACTCGTTTCAACGACCACAAAGCCCGTTTCAATCCCAGTATTCTTGAATTGGCTGCTTAAGGTTGTTGAATTGACCTGGTGCTGGCCGAAAGGGTGGTGGGACCGACACTATCCGATCTTGTTTAGCTTAATACCCGTTGGGGAATGACAAGGTGTAATGCTCACTTTGTTCGACTGTCACTTGTGTAAAACTTGAGGTTGATTTTCTACTTTGAGCTCAGTAACGTACATTTGTGGGGGATCTTTTGAGATACGTACCGGTTAATCACATCACCAAACAGTAGCAATATTCGTTCGATCTTAGATAAAAGCTGGATCTGACTCTCATCGTACTCTTGACCAAGTCGAGAAAGGATCCGGGTGAAGATAGGTTCACGGTCTGCGCGGGTTCTGAAAGCGTATGTTTCAAAAAGACGTGGGTAGAATCCGGCACTTCCCCAGTCCAGCACGGCCAGTTGTCTGTGTGGCACATGAACAGTTCTGAGCACCTCGAGGACAACCAATCTCTGCGATGAATATATAATTATGCTCCCCTCTCCAGCTCCACGAAACATTTTCCATGATCCTCTGCTGCCTTCCCTCCTTCTGTCCCATTCTCTGCTATTCTCTATTCTATGCCATTCTATAGCATTCCTCTATCTAGTTCCGTTCTGTTCTCTGTTCTATGCTATTCTCCGACATTCTACGAGGGCATAGTGGTCAAGGGTTGGCCCGAGTGTGGCCAGGGGTTCTAACCCTCACAGCTAGTCCCACAGCTTGCCGCCCCCCCCCCCCCCCCCCCCCTCTGTGGGCATGTTGGCGGCGGTCTCAAAGGGGGAAAGGTCATACGCCACCGCGTTCCTTTCTATTTCTAGACATTGCAGTAGATTCAGCGATTATCCGACCCTGGTAGGATGACGTAGAAAAGTCGGGTGCAAAACAAAGTACCGTATTAATTGCATATTAAGATACTAAGGATGAACCACGGAGGATTCGCTGTGGTGGATGGCTCTGTGTTAGGAATGGCGATATGGCGACGGCTAGAGTTTTCAAGGACGAGGGAAGAAAAAGGAAATTTTCAAGAGGCAAGACATCGAAATGTCCTCCGAATTGGTGGATCGGGCCAGGCTATGAAAGGCGGTTTCATTATGATGTAGTGATGCAAATGGTAAGATGAATGCTCGGCATGGCAAAGAGCTCCCTGTGAAGCATACGCTATAAATAGAACCACAAGACTTTTTACCTAAATTCCCCATCCTTCTTGTTGACGATTGAAAGATATTCTTTCTGCCAATTTCTAGGTCTGATTTAAGCGGGCGGTGTGTATGTTAGGTTACACAAAGGCAAACGAGTGCATGTATTGGCAACCCCTCAATGTCTCGTCATGCATTTTCGTTTGCTTTTACAAGTCATAATTTGTGGAACGACTCATCAACGTATGGATTTGCATGCAACGGTACAAAACTGGCATTTCCCAGACTTAACACACTTCCCTCTATTAGCACAAAGCCAGATCCTGCGCCATCACAGCATGCTGATCCCGCATTACTGGTCTACCTGGATTGATCCCCAACCCCGGAGCATTACAGCAGAGTGAGTTCCCGTTCCCACCAGCGACGGCCGCACCCATTCCGGCATTATGCCAACCGCAGACGAATGGGATGCGGTGTAAGGCACAGGTAGGAGGGGGGGAGTGTGGATATATATGTCGTTCATTGCAGCAAATGCAAGAGCATTGTGGGGACATGCATCAGTGGAAGAGTGAGCAAAAGTGTCAGAATAGTTGCTTATTCTGCTGAGTCAGCTACTGAGGCATATAACCCCTCATTCTTGCACTTGAATTCCATCAACCTTTATCCATCAATATTGTTCCCAAACTCAGCCATTTTATTAGTGCAAACTGAACGAGTTATTCTAACAAAAAGGGACGGCCCCGTAAGGAGAACCCCCAATTAGCCAGGACGGTCCCGTGGCAGACAGGAATCCATTGCCAGCGGATTTGACACCCATATATAGCCGCCCATGCTGAGATAGAGGACTGAGATTCCCTACCCATGTGACATTTTGCATAAGTCGTGCACGTGAGGGGTAGTGTGCTCTTTGCGGCGTTAACTGGGCAATCATGTGCAAAGTATTTAAGTTCTCTGGGGTGAGGTAGTCGAACGATCTGACGGCAGCAGAACTCAGAATCTGCAGTGCTTGCTCGGTGCCGGTCTTTTCTGTAAGCTGGTCAGGCAGACAGTAAGCAGTAAGAGCGTGGAGGTAGCATATAGAGTGCCATTGTCCAAAACCCTGCAAAGGCGTTCATCGATGTGGAATTGGTGTACTCTCGTGGAGGTACCGTCTTCAACCCAGACGTTAATATGGCTTTCCGTACTTTCCCACCTCATAATACCATCGGGGATAAGGAGAACTCGGCCGCCGTGGCCGTTTCTGAGAACAATCTTGCTCTTTAGCCCAACCAAGGTTCCGATGCGCGGACTTGTATCTAAGTACATCCCTCGAAACTGCCGGGAGTGAATCCTTGAGGATTGTTGGTGAAGGAAAAATCCTTGTTTCAGCCTTGGAAACTCGAGGTCCAAGCGCAATCCGCTCGAGTGAAGGAGGACATGTATGTGTGGTGCCGCCTCCACGGAAGTGAAGATCTGAGATATCTCTTTACACGTTCGACTTGCCATGCTAATAAGCGAGACGCCATCACCTTTCTTCATAATCCACCCCCTCCCTTCTTTGGACAGCATCCAATCTGGCGACGATTTCCACGGAGATGTAATAGGCCGGAACTCGATTGCCCCACTGTTGCGGTGATACCAATGGACATAGTCCCTAACGAAGTGATTAGGCATCTTGCCTGCGAAGATTCTGGGCGGCAGCAGATCATATCTTTCCTGATCTTTGATGCAAGTAAGCATGAGATCCCACGATGGCGAGTCCAAACCAGAATATGGATGCAACCCAAAATAGACAGTATAACCTCGGAAAGGTCTCATCGCCGAGAATTGCATTCCTAGCATGCCTGTTGGCATGACCTCGATGGTAGCTCGACCGAACAAGCTTTCGTAGCTTGGATACAGCTCAAACGTAGCTGGCAAACGGGAGAGAGGTCGTCCGTCAACAAGGAGCTCTCCGGTCAACAGGTCATAGCCGACTCTTTGGGAGCTGGAGTTGGAGTGTGGGTCTGCTACGGTTTCGGCGGCCAGCCAGTGCTCCACCTCGACCGAGTGGGGCCTCCATTCTCCGGCTGGGCGATATCCAGACCACGATTTCTTGATGGCAATTTCAAGACATGTATTACCCCTCCTAGTGATCTCTTCTAGAAGCACGGGGAAAGCTCTGGATGAGAGCCGCCTCCAGCGCTGAGTGCACAGCCGTTGCACTGGGCTGTCGGCTCGGAGAGCGCTATGGGTAGTTTCCTGAATCATAATTGAGCATTCGATGAAGATAGCTGCCTGGGAGGGTTCATGGAGTATGGGTTGCAGATAATGATGATCAACATCGAACGTAGTGGCACAGATCTGGGAGATTTCAAATGCCCTGAGCAAAAACTCGACTCGGTGGTTTTGGTCCGTTGCCTCTCGAGCCTTGTCGCGAACAAGACGAGCCCATCCGAGTGCAGTTTGTCGACATGCTTGAAGATATTCCAAACATGCTCTTGATACATCCTCTGAAGTTGCCAAGGACAGGAGCCTCGCTGAAATGACAATGAAGCCGCCAAGCGCTTAGCAAGATGCCCAGTTCTCCTCGATCCTTCCTAAACCATTTCGAAGACCCTGAATCAACTGGCGACCGAAGAACCCGTTGCATAGGTCCTGGTGACCGTCTCTAGCCACGCCCTTCTCTGATGAAGGACCAGCCTGACGAATGGTCTGGAGTAATGTAAGGATCGTGTCAATCTTTTGAAATCGATAGATGGGACGGTAAGCTGGACCAAGATATCCGACCACTGAATCCGGGTGCCAAGTGGAAGGCTAGCGAGGGACTTGAACTCCTCTAATGACATGTGGTCTGGACACGAATATTGCCGCGATATCACAACATTTGGTTCTGGGCCGTTTGGTCTGAAGTATGGGCGGTAGAGAAAATCCTGAAGGGACGCTGAATTTTGCAATTGGTAAGTGCACACAAGCGGGATCTGGTCTGTGACACTCATTTCCTTGACAAAGTGGCCGGCGGCGCGATTGCGTGTGATAGCGAAGAAATAACGCATTGAAATGCTGAGAGCAGCTGAGAGAATTTGATGAGAGAAAAACCTTACGCCGTGGATAATTTTGCCCAGAATGAATTTGAGGAAGAGGGTATTCGATCTTGCAAGACCGAGTTACAAGCAGATATTCTCAAGAGGCAAAGATGTCCTACTAAAATGAGGACGTCCTTTCGCTGATAACCGCCTTTTTTAAGAACGAATCAAAGTTGCTCTATCCCAACATTCATATGTCGCCGATTTACCGTACTTGTACAGATAATTGTTACATCCTCAGGCACCAACCAACATTCTGCAGCCTCACCTCCACACCTCCGATATAATGTGATCGAGCTTTCCAATCCTTCATCCTCAATATAACCCGAGACACGAAACCAAGTAAGTTATAGTTGCCCTTCTAGATCCGCTTCATGATAGTGTTCCTCGAGATATCTTCTCACGGTTCGGAGGATGTAGAACAATACTGGTAGTCCACTATTGTCCTGCGCCTTGGAGACCCCACATCAATCAAATTTCCTTTTTGATAAGAAGATTTGTACTATTGTTAATGGTTTGCAGATAAAATCCATACGCTCGCGCTTCGTCGATACCATCGTCCGTACGAAAGCCGTTCCTATGACCATTCGTCACGATAAGGGGTCCGCAGTTGGTTGGGGGCAGATATGCTCTGAACACAACAGCTACGGAACGATGAGAATATACATATACATCAATTCCGCGGCAGACGCGCTGCACAATAATGAGACTGTTCTTCGGTCTTCGTCGAGAAGGCTTCCAAACCACAAAACAGGCAAACCTGCGAAAGAGCCACCTGTTACAGCAGCAACGCTCAGTGAACTCGATGTCAATAAGATCGTCAACAATCCAAAGCTACGACATGATATCAACTTCGACCCGGACCTGCACTTTAGACCAAATCTTGATGGCGAGAAGAAAAGGAAAATAAAAATAGCAGATGATTTCTGGGAGACAATGCGATTGCAACTTCGGGAATATAGAATGCAACCGGAGCAATTTGAGAGGGGCCTCCTCGGAGACACTGAATGGTGTTTACCAGAGACGTTGAAGGCGATTCGAGGCATACTAGAGATTTTGGTTCCGCAACGAGATCGCGTAGCTGTTGAGGAGATGTTCAACATTGAAATGCTGATGCAGCAATTTCAAAAAGGAGCAGAGAAGCTTGCAGCGTGGCTATCCCAACTCCTGAAATGCCACTGCGCCCCAATGCGGGATAGCTGGGTTGACGAAATGGCTACTCAACTTAGTAATGGTGATCGAAACGGAGATGTGACTTTACTGGTAGCTGGCATGCAAAACTTGCTTGGAGTATTAGAAGCAATGAAGCTCGTAAGTTTTCCTGGAAGACTCTTTCTCTGCTCATACTGACTTATGTTGGAAGGATGTGGCCAATCATCAAATCCGTTTGTCTACGACCACTTCTGATCGAGGACACTGTCCACTTCGAGCAAAAGTTCTTCATGAAAAAGATTGCCGCAGGAATAGTTGACGTCACGGCAGCAAATGCATGGTTTCGCCGAGCCAGCAGCTTGCCAGACATAGCACCTACGGGATCATCACCACACAGTGAAGGGAACACTTGGGACTTTATTAATGCCCTAGTGCATTTTACCCTGCCATGAAAAGCTTCTGAAATGGTTCCACACACCTTTCTGTTCGACGAGGAGCGCTTAACCAAGCTCCGTTCAGATATGCTGAACTTGATCAACCTCGAAATCTGCATGTGTCTTTACCGCAACTTGCACGGGCAGAGCAATACTACACCAGAAAACACTCCCATGACCTCTGTGCTATCGTTTCCGACTATTCCCGAACCGCATCACTTTGCTCCAAAACCTAAGCAAATACCTCAAGATGGTCATGTTGTCACGTCAGCCTCACCAAGTCCGCGATCGTCTCCCTCATCAACCGCTTCCACGCCAGACACGTATTCTCTTACACCACTTCGTCTCTCACTACCTTTCGACCATCCTACTTCCCAAGTCCGAACTCTCCTTCTCGCTATACTCTCTTCGTCAACGACCAACGACAAATGCACCTCTCTTCTACCGTCTCTCGCTCTCCAAATTCTCCACTCAACGACAACACCCCTCACCCACCTCCGACAAATTGAATCAGACCTCACTCTGCACCTCTCCAATCCCCGCTCTAGAGTTTACCAGGAAGCAGAAACTCACGTTCTGAACCAGCTTGGCCCTGTGTTAAAGAAGCTCGTCATCAACTATACATCCCTGACAAGCTTACAAATCTTCGAAGCAGCTACTCTTCCAGGCACTCCCCCTACTCCAGAAAATAGGCCCAAGGATGAGATATCCGAGATTGCCAAGAGAATAGCACACATCGGGATTTTGCACTGGAGAGTTTGGGGCCCGTTGGCCTACGTCCTTAACCCTAAAACGGAAGAGGAAATCGAAGTCCCCAAGGAGCGTGCACAGAGTATTTCTTGATCCCTTTTTTGTGGGGTTTGCAACATGAAAAAGTCTGAAAGGATGTTGGTGCTCACTCGAGCCGGGAATTGTTTGGGGTCCTGCACTGGATAATACTAGAATATATGCTCCTTTAACGGCGTTGCTGATAATTTGTCAGTAATTAATTCTCGTGTGGTACACTTCACTCACGCTATAGGAAGCATTCACATCAAAAAGCCGCCTTTCTGCCTTTCAATAATGGCTTATATTCTACTCTCAAGAATTGCATCCAAGTATCTATCCAAGTATCTATCCAAGTATCTATCCAAGTATACTACATGACTTTCTGCACAACACCAAGAGACAGTGAACTCATAGCGGCAGACGCCAAGTTACGAAGTAATCACGACATGCTCCGCGCCATGGCGCGGGCATGATGAGCGAAAATGACTTGTCGGAGCAATGCCACCCGTTCTGGCAACACCAAGCCCATACGAATTCTGAATTTGTATGCCATGTCCATAGGATACGCCATGAAGTTGAGTGCCGTTTGAAAATCCTCTTGGGAAGTCTCGCAAGCATTAAGCGAGACCAGACGTCGCGCAATTTCTTCGATTGGGTTTAAGGAAAGACTGCCAAAGTAGGCGGCGCCAATCTCTGGAAACAGTGGCTCAACTATTAACGCAATCGTATAGTAGTATGCTAGAACGACAAATGCAGAGAGCGGCATTTGTGCTTGTTGCACATACCTGACGGGGAGCCAGAGGAGCCATGTTCGGAGAGGATCAAGCATGTCGAATCTTTGAGTAGTGGTATGACTCGGCGACAATCTTCGAAGTCCTTCGACGAAATTGATCAGTTGTGCAACGGCCTCAGTTCCTTCTATATCGTCCTTCAAATAGGCTTCCAATTTTCGAAGCTGCAAAGAGGCGAGTTGAAGAGCATCTAGATCTGTGTGCTTGGGATAATTGAAAGGCGTATCGGGAGATGGTGGTGCCGTTGGAAATGTGCTCTTTTCTGCAATAAAGTCTTCGAGCCGGGACTCATTCTTCCACGGCTGCATTGCATCGATTATCTTTAGAGATGTTAGCTGCTCGCAAATTTCTTCCTAGAACATTTACAAAGCTTACTGAAGAAGTTCCATGCATTAACCGTGTCCAATCACGCCTAAAATTGGTTAGAAAGGTATGAAAAGCCGCTTATGTCTCTACTAACCACTCAGTTGCCTGCCATGATAGCAGGAGAGATGCTGCGAGAACGGCATCTGAATTTTCTCTTAGAAATGACCCAATCGCTTCATGGAGACCCTTAAGTGCAACTCCTCTGTGCTCAAAGGCTATATTAGCCGTAAGTGAACACCCAGTAAGCCATGCCAGATGTGATGCTGACAGAGCTAGTAGGGAATGCATTACAAAATTGTAGGTAGCGCCAATTTCAAGAAAACTACATCAATCTGTCAGCATTTGACCACTTGATTGTCCCACCAGCTCCATAACCTACAGTGGTACTTGTCTAACCCATATTGTGAAGTTGCTACTATTGCTCGCACTGAGTTCGCTTGAGATCGAAGCAACATGGTGGATCAAGCGTAGATCTTCAAAGGAAATTTTCTCAAAAGGAATTGCTGGAAAGACACATAGGCTTGGGAATGAAGATCTTCCAATCTGTTGCCAACTCCGAATTTCAGCCTTAATTTCAGAGGTCCACATTAAGTTGGCTTTCGTAGCAATCAATTCTCGGTGATCGTTTTCCGGTAAATCCTGATATGGACAACGGCAACTGTATTTCGTACAGTTTTTGCTGTGGGGACAGTCATTACTGCTGGTCCCGGTAGTGGTGGTCAAGGAGCCAATCTGGGACATACCACTGAGGTAAGGTTTCATCGCATCGTATGTGTCGACGCTTACACATTGCGCACCCGGTACGAGATTTAGTGTGGCTGCTAACGTTAACAAACGCGAATCTATGTTCTGCTTGGTAAACATACCTCCTTCTCGGAGTTGTCGGGCTTGTTGGACTAGTCATATTGCTTGTCTATAATTTGATGAATGGATTCTGCAATATAAAGCTATAGACGACCATCGATGACCTGTATATGTATGGTTCTTGATCGAGTGATAAGTATATAACACGCAACCGGGAAGTCTGGTCTCCGTTTGGATGCAGGTTTCCTGTTGAGATTTTTCAACGCCATTCACATGAAGGTAGCTTCATTCCGCAGCCTATGGATGGCATGAGAGCACCTTCGGTGCGTCAGCCGCTCGACGAGGTTGATTCGGGACATGGGATTGGTAGAGATACTGATGACTTTGTTAGCATGATTTCCGGGGTGCGGATACTCCACCATCTGGTAAGGGGACAAGATTCCACCTTCAGGGTACCTTGAGACGTTAGTTGCAAGCTGCCGCCGGGGTCTAACCCCTTTTTCCACATTTTTCGCCATAAGGGATTCATCCGTGTGCTACAGTATTCACCGTGTTAGCTCCAGTTTTTTCGGAGCTTGATAAGAACGTAGAATTTGACTCTAGCTTTGAGATCCCCGCCAAGAATTTCCCTGAATGGATCTAGGTCCAAGATGATCCTGTCTGTTAAGTTTACTGCTGATCCATTTTGCTCACGTCTTTTTATTGGCCTTACTAGTAGATGCAAAGCTCTGGGAAAAGCCATCGCCACGCCACAGTGATGACCTTTCCCTGCTGGGCTCAAAGTGTTTAGTCCGGATTGATGACCTTTGCCTGCTGCGGATTAAAAAAGAAGGGGGCTCAAAGTTTTAGTCTGGATTGATGACCTTTCCCTGCCGATGAACGGGTAACGGAACAAAAATTAGCTCCCACTGTCGCGTGGACCTGACCGATGGGGTCTAGTTGCCAACCGTGCCTGTATCCCCACCTTTTGCCACGCGAAATTTCGAGCATGCAGGTCCCACTTTGATGCAGGTCATCAACGCGCACTAGTAATGCAGGTCATCAAGAGTGGATCTAGACAAAATCCACCAGGCAGTCCATGTTGGGTGTACTTGGCTAATGATGACCAGTTGTCTCTAGTCGGCGATGTCGACCACTACGAGCGATATCATTCACAGTGAATTGGAATTTAGAAAAATGTAGATATGGCTTTGCCTAAGTTTATGCAGCGTGTCGACTTATTCCTCAGTTTTGTCTTTTTACTGAGGATTCAACCTCCTTTGCCACATCCCTTAAGCTTCTTGCCTCTGCAAATAATGGAATACCCGGTGATTGTGTCAGGAAGCCCAATTATTCATAGTGCCCATCTTGACTAAATTTCGCCAGATAAAAATTTCGCCAGTCATGAAAGGGTCAAAATGCAACGCCAATTTGCTAAACATGTCAGTCGAAGGGAGAACAGAAGATTCAGGGCACAATGAAGGTAGAGCTGCCGCCCAAATCCTCCATCGCTCTCTTCAGAAGGCTTTCAAAATTGAGAACGAAATACTGTCCACGACTAGCGAATTCCAAGAGATTGACATTGATAGAATTGGCCTCCTGTATCCAATTCTATCGAACATCAAACAACAGCTAAGGAAAGTTCTCGCTCTCAGCGGTTTGTCTCACATACCACTCGAGGATATTTTGAGGTTGCGAAAATTATGCGAAGAACGTCTAAACGCTGCTCGAATCATAGAGTTTGAACTTGAAGACAACCCAGGAAAAGAACATCAGGCAATGATGTTTGACTGTGGACTTATATCGGGTTATATCTGCCTACTCATCAGGTCTGGAGGTCGTCAAGAGATACAGCTGTGTTCCGGAAACGTTTTTCAGATTGAATCCGATGCTCTCAAAAATGTCTTGGAGACTTGCATTATTCCAACTCTCATTCCGGCCAATCAACTGCAAACTTTTGCCAACACAGAGCCATTCGCTGCTCTTATATCAGCATGCGAGCAAATTCTTGGACTTTTGGCAACACTAGTAGGGGGCATCAAGTTTTCCGAAACAGTGTTGGATACACTCGAATCAACTGCACTTCTTTTGCTGTTTGCGCATGATGGCACAGTGAAGACAGGGCTGAAAAAGTTACGCACCGCAGCCCTGGATTTGATTGTACAGGTCTTCCACTACTATCCCATTCAAAGACCGAGCATTCTCAATGAGATCTTGATCTCATTAAAGAAAACGCCAGCTTCACAGAACTCTCGCGACTTCAAGCTTCTAAAAGGGGGAAGCATTCAAATAGTTTCAGCCTTGATCATGCGGATCACTCAGTCAGCGGCTAGCGTATATGACGATAGCCATTGCAACGAGAGAACAGCCTCTTTGGCGAGCGAGATGACTTTGGAGGCTGATAAATTGAAAGGTTTCAGAACGGAAGTCAGACAGCCTTTATTTAAAAAGAGTACCAAGAAAGACAAGTCGACGACAGTACAATCGCTATCTGCTCTCGTTTCTCCATTGCTTGACACCGCCACGAACATCGCTATGCAAATTATAGGCTTTGTTATTGGCAGAGCTTTAAGTCCCACTAAGACCAGAGATGAGTCTTTTCGCAATCTTCTCTACATCTTCGTAGAAGACTTTGTCAGAAGTTTCGATTGCCCAGAATGGCCGGCCGCTGAGCTCCTGCTTCGTCTTATTCTTTTCAAGATGATTCAATTATTAGAGACAGACAAGACTACGTCAACAGTGAAGCTGATGGCTGTTGACATCCTTGGTTTGATGGGAGCAGCGATCTCGGGCTTAAACTACAATATTCGGCACGCAATCCAATCCGAAGATTTCAAGACGAATTTTAGTTGGTGTCCCAGAAACACCATAGAGGAATCGTTGCAGCTGAAGCTTCGGCTTGAGGATATCACGTCGTTGGGAGGGCCATTCCATGCGTCGGTCGAATTCCTGATATTGCAATCAGCTCTGGAGCCGCAAATGCACGGTGCTGCCGGATATCTCACAGCACAATGGGCTTTTAGTACATTCGATTCTACGGGCATCGATACAGACCCCAAGAATAAGACGCAGGAGCGTAGTCTCTTGGCAGCAAGACTACAGAAGATGATCGCCGAAAAACTTTACGAGCCAAAAGTGTTTGACCCTCATTGTGTTACTGCTGGTAACGCTCGTGTGGCGTACAGTTTGACATTGCTGCGTTCGCAGTTTTGTGAGTCGTTTAACAGACTGCTAGAAGTTATTCTAGACTCTGCGAGGAGTTTCCATGCATCAATTCGATGTAGGAGTCTGAAAGTGGTACTCCAAATCCTGGAAGCTGATCCGCTACTTATCGGTCGCACATCCGCTGTAAAGGCTTTGATATCTGGTCGTACCAACGATATTTCAGTCTCAGTGCGTGAGTCGTCTCTGAGACTTATAAGCAAATGTATAGAGCTGATGCCAGAGCTCGGAGTGGAAATGATGCCCGATATCTTGCGTCGTGTCAGTGATGAAAACATGGCTGTTCGCAAGCGGGCGATAAAGATTTTGAGGGATATATATCTTCAAAATCCAGGAGTCAATGCCAGGAGCGGAATCGCGGAGGCCCTCCTGTATCGCACTGCAGATTTGGATGGGACGGTTCGAGAACTAGCTTGTCAAAGCATCGAGGAAATATGGATATCGCCGCATCTGCCAGCATCGACTAAGGAAGTTTCTTCCAATACGACACTTTCCACAACCAGTCATATCTGTCTCATGGCTAAAATCGTTCAGGGCGACCGCCGCCTGCCTTCCATTTTCACCACAGCGTTACAAGCCATCCTCCTACATCCTTCAAGGAGATCAGCTGCCCTCAGAGTGTATTCGTCGTTTGTAGCGACGATGTTTAACATGATCCGCAAATCTACCGCCAAAGACAAAACTACAGTGGATGCTGTAGCAACGTTTCAGCTATTACTAATATTTGCTAAAACCGACGCCAATATCTTCACGAAGCAGCAAATTCAGCTTTTAGCGCCATACGTTGGCAAGATTGGCACCGAGGATGACATGATAATTTACCGATGTGCGATCTCCATCTTGTACCGCACTCTCCCTCAGGTATCAGACGTTGACCCAGCGCTTCTCAGATCCATGAGCATAGATCTCATAAAGCAGATAACTCGCTTTAATCGGGTTATTCTCAATGAAGTGATTCCTTGCTTGTGGACTATCAGCAATACTCTCCAGGACAACAAACCTCTTACAACTTTGGCATTATCTTGCATTGAGCATATCCGAAACATGGTGGACCTCAGATTTCATGATCCAGCCAAACAAGAAGACGTACGGAAAGTCAAGAAGCTCCTGCTTATCGCTGGTATGTGTGGCAGGTATTGCCATCTTGAGGCACAGCTAGAGCATTTCCAAATGAGATTCACAGACTGTCACTCCTTCTACGACTTCGTCATTGGTACCTGCTCGGTGTTCTCGTCTTCTGGACAGCCAGTGGATTTGAGAAAAGCCGCTCTGGATGCCATTTGTATGGTCTGTCAAGTGCGACCTAAACACTTCACGGCATCAGTGGTCACTACACTATTCGAGGAGGCTTTTGAAGAGAAGAAACCTGAGCTGGAGACTGTCATTCTACAAGCCTTCAAAGAGTTTCTTCTAGCCGAAGAACAACACTCCGAAGTCATTAGCAGAGTGGCCGCCAAGCTGGATCACATCGGAGGCAGTCAACTTGACGGAGTTGCCGCGTTCATCACCCAGAAGTTTGCGAGCAATCGGAAGGACATCATGCGGATTGCACTAGCTACTCAAGGGGATCAAGCTTTGTTGGCAGTTGAGGTTCTTGCCAGCATGACACGACAAGGTCTTCTTCATCCAAAAGAGTGCGCACATATTTGTATAGCTTTGGAGACTTCTCAGAACAGGAAAATTGCTGAGTTATCTTTCATTACGCATCAGACACTTCACCAAAAGTTTGAAAGTATTATTAAAGACGAACACTTGCGAGCAATGGAAGTTGCATACGAGTACCAGCGAGATGTAATCCACAATGTGCGGGGCGCAACTTGCAATCCTTACCTCTCCATACTTCACCGGATGATGGAGGTAACAAAGGCTGGTAGAGTTAAAGGCCGGAAGCAGTTCTTTGACGGCCTATGTGCCCGAATTGAACCTGATTTGTCTCAAAGTTCCTGGATTGATTTGTCACAATATCTTCAGCGTTCTCAATTCATTCTTGAGAACATAGCATTTTTCGAATATGCGTCTGTGGAAGAGCTGAACGCAACCGTCTTCGCCATGGAGAAAGTGTTTACCAGAGCCGGTATTGTTGTCGTCGATGCAATTGAAACGGAACTACTAGGCCAAACAACACCTATTGCAGAGAGCGAAAATATTGATTTCAATCGTCTCCGGACCTTGGCAGCATCCTCGACGACCCTCTCAGGCCTCTGGGATGCGATGACATACCTTCGCCAACAATACGGCCTCTCGTGTAGCACTACCAATGAGGCGTCCAACAACTCGAGTAGAGTACCAAACAAGGTTGATGGTTTCGACGGGCGGGCGTTTTGGGAGAGAAACTCTATGGTGATGACTACTCTAGACTCTGAACAAACCATGCTTAACATATGTCGTGCATTCATTGAGTTGTTTCACGAAGGTATAGGTTCCGAAGTCATTGTATTAGGTGGTAGTGATTTACCCAAAAGGACCCCAAGACTGACGGGTGCGAAAGGAGGCGATAAAGTGAAGGGACGGAAGAGGAAGGCTCCTCCAAATCGGTCGAGCCAGAAAAGAAGGAAGGTCCAAAGCAAAAGATGAGATTATATACGTCACATTATCTTCGTTAAATGCACGAATTGGTGTGGTGTCGGACCAGCCGGTAGCCGATCATAATATTTTGGCGCCCATAAATTATTATTTCGGGAGAGGAGACAAATAAGGCAGCTTCAATAAATATTCAACTTCTCATAACGAATTGATCAGTTCAACACACGATTTTTTTTGTTTCGGCAAGCGCAAGCCTGGCAATTCTGCCAGGCTAATGCCCGGTTTTGGGAAGCGCCCATCCAAATCGCCAGGCTTGGAGCATGGCGTGGGGAGACCAAGTGGGGCAACGCCTCGCGAGTTACAGCTTGCGCCCTGTGGGCGCGTATCATCTAAACTGGACTCATTTGAACCACCTCATTGATCTGGCCTACCTATAAAGACCACTTCAATCCCAAACGATTCCTAAAGCTTCTTTTCTACAAACTTCACTAGACAAATCATGCTCTCAGCCTCCGAAACTACACCTGTACCCAGTTGGCTCACCCAGGACAGAGTTGGCAATGTAGTTGAAGTTGGCGAGATTGGAATTATTACTGACGTTGACTTCAAAGGTCTGCTTGAGGTATTTTACGGGGAGATGTATACCACCAAGTCAATTGGAACAAATCAAAGTTTATTGTTTGAGGGTGCCATTAGGTGGGCTTCTACTCTGCTGTTGCTTTCCTAAATCATTTCACAGCACTAACCCTCTCCAGTTTTGATTCTAGTGTTAGCACTAGTGGTAAACTTCTAAGTGTCTCCTATACAATTCTCCTTGAGGGCGAGAGTTATACATGGCCATACCTCGAGAGAGGGTTTACTTTGAATCCGAACCCTATTCAATCTAATTTTTCTGGCCTTATCGACACTTTTAAGAAGCAACTTGCTGTTGTTGATCACCAGTCATATTTCATTGCTCCAAATACAAGCGGCACCGCAATTCAGTCGCTCAAAACTTTCCTCTACAACGCCAACGAGACACATCAAACGCAACTGTCGAGCCGGGCTGCAAAGAGCAACCATGCTGTATTGGCTTGTTTAGCACTGTTATCGCTCTTCCTATTCATTGGTATTTATTGCATGTGGAGGAGTTGTTTCAGAGAGAGAAAATGATGGCAGTAATATATTGGTGGGATAGGAGTGCAATTCAGAAGAGTGGGGAGAGGGACTATTTGCCTTGTCATTCTGAGCGGAATGACCTATGTATGCTGTAAATGTAACCCGTAATTTGAAAATTGGTCAATGTCTGAATTCTGGGCTTGTTAGTCCGGTCGAAGGGAGCTTCCAGCCCTCTTAGTGTTTTCATGTGTTTACGTTTCTTAAATCTTGTTCCAGTTGTCGCCTCCGCTGTTGAAATGTAATTCAAGTATGGCTTATCGCTGGTGGTATAAAAGTAGGGAAAAGCGGACACGATTCTCAGAGCTTGCAAATGGAGCCAGATGTTTCCTAGAGTAAAGAATGGGCGTTCAACAGCAGTAACTTATTGTAGCATCCTTAGAGACGTCGCCGGCTTTGGGGAGTATTCGTACTAAATTAGCGATAAGAAAACCCGAGGTGCATTGGGGCTGGCGGCAAGTAATGTAGATAGCATACACACGCTTGCACTGATTATGTAATGAGCAGTTGGTGATGGTGAGTTTTCTTATAGCTATGCTGGTTGCTGGATAGCCCCTAGCCGAGTGAGACCGTCAGTCTGCCAGAAGAATTTGACATAAACCATCTGCCGTCTTTACAACATGCCTCTCCATCAAAGGCCACGAACAACAGCCGCCCGCTAATCTACACTTGTTAAAGTCCAGGTTTAAAAGCCCCCCACGATAGATTTCGTAGTATTCAAAGGCGTAAATCTGTTCTCCCGAAGCCACGTAATCCGATCGTCCCATCAGCCTGCCCGTTTTCTTATAACGTAAATCTGCTTGAATTCTGGCATTTGTTGCTGCATGCACGCTAACAATCATGTATATATGGTTGTATCGCTCGAAGGCCTTTTTGAGCCAGACTTGTGTAGCTGGCAAGTGTATTGCTTTTTTAAGCCACATATTCGGATCTTTGAGAGTGCTCGTATCGATATGCTCTGGAGCCATGCAAATTTTCAACTCAGTACGTCTAAATAAAATAGACAGGAGAGACTTCTGGGTTGAAACAAAGCTAGGGTTGCTGACGGTACGATAGTCGTCATGGTGACTGAGGACGCTTTGTTTGCTTGTTGAGAGAGGATCATGGTAATTTTGAGATACTTGGTCAACGCTGGTGATAAATCGGCCGACTTTAACAGAGTTCTCATTTAAAGTGTGCAGCAGAATGCTCATGTTAGGCTGTAATGTAAAGTGGTCACTCAGGTTCCGCTCATCTGAATGTGTACTCCAAGCACTGTATGAATAGAATTTTCGGCCCCTTAAGCCACGATGACTTAAATAATGCGGCTCACAATGTAAACACTAGTCATCATTGCACATCATGTACCGATCAATTTTAGAACACTTGGAGGGCTATATACGAGTCTGTTGTTGCTTGTTGAAAAGAGAAAACCTGGACAGTGAACTCTATAAGAGAATTATCGAAAAGAATACTCTGTAAATATGCTCTATTTCTGTTCATATAGTATCCGTTATATTGAATGATGTCTAGGACCTGTGCGCTGTTGTGGTAACGATGTTGATCTCGATTAAGGCATCTTGAAGAGCTGACGATATTTGACCAAAATTTTTCGTGAGCAGGAAGTTTCGTCATCCGGTAGGCGTTGAATATCGCGTCACAGAAAATTGGAATTACTAGTCTTGATGACTGTGCAGGACCATCTCAGAGAGTCCGCAATGGACTTGGGCTGCGTCGGGGCTTTTCATTAAGTCTTATATTATAAGATCAAGACAGCTGGAGAGAGACAGAAGTTTAGATTCGGTCACATCCTGCAATTTACAAATCTACAACAGAGTTTGATGGAAATGGAAACAGTTTCAAGCCAGTCAGGAAAGCTCACTAGAGCCAGTTCTAAGACCTGCTTTACATTCCCAAATGAAGACTGGACGAAGGTTTCCGACAATGTCGAACGGAGACGTATGCAGAACCGTATCGCTCAGCGCAAATATCGTAAGTACGTATCTTACCTTTTATTGAATTGCATTCTGAATGATTACTAGGGCAGAATATTAAGAGGCGACTCGCAGAATTGGAGCGGCAAGCAAGTACCTCGTCATATAATGTGACACAACAAAACGCCCAGGTAAGGCATACCGACTGCAGGGCGAAGGAGAATCAATGTACAAATCTCCCGTTGACAAACAAAACTCGTGGCGCATGGTCTCGCCAACTTTCCTGTTTGCAGCCGGACCTTTCCAAGCAGTGTACGTCGCTGTTGCCGAGTGACGACGACTGTTTATCTTCTCCCAATGGCTTCTATGAGAAAGATTCGCCAACCAATCTTTGGCTACCGTTTATTCCCCCAGATCAGTACATGTATCGGCCACGTCTAGAATGCCAGTTGAGCACTGTCATATCCGGAAGTGACATTGGCAATATACACCACCCGGCAGATTCTACTTTTGCCGAAGGGACATGGCGAGACCTTTTAAATCACTGCGACAACTCCACATCACATTTTAGGGGTTTCCATTGAAGACGTATTCTGACGCCACCAGGGCTGCAATTGGGCTGTGCAAGTGAGGAATCCTACGCCATAAATAAGCGATTGGCAGGGGCTTTCGCATGGTTTTTTGTTGCACATCTTAGGCCACTGACACATTGTTTCGGGATTTACAGTATGTAAACATATGTTTGGTTTTCACCGTGACAGCACGACCGAAAACAGGATGTACTTGTGAGCTGTTTTAGATTGATCTCTCCTTTTGGCCAACAATGAAGCTAATTGACCTACTACCGCTTGCCCAGTTGATTGATTGTACCGCTTAACTCTTTTAACCTAATAGATGTGGGGTTAAGTCAAGCCCGCATTAGCCCTTGTACGACGAGAGGCTGTGTGAATTTTGCGATGTGCAACAAAGAGAACCTCGATTTATACGTGTTTGAGGTGAATAGAACAAATAGCTTTTAGCTTTGTCCCGAGCGTCGTTTGTAAATCTATGATAGAAAATGCACACAACCAAGGAGAAATTACAAGTTGAAAACTTTCAAGGACTGGACTTAATGTGATTTTGCTGTCTTTCCAACCCTCCTTGAACTTGACATAACTGCGGTATAGAAAGGAATACGAGCACCTTATTTGTGCCCTCCCTTTCTAATATGTGAACCCGTTCACCTGGGAGACTTCAGAGAGACATTTCTAGCTCCTTGAAGCAGCCATAGTTGAGCCAGAAGTGTATCCTAACTGGACCGATTTCTTGAATTGTAGAAAAATAAGAGACTTTTATTAAGTCTTCACAATACTAACTTACCACATATCAACTCACTTTACCACCGCCGCCAGCTTACCCAAGCTCCCCTACTTATCAACAGATTCTGTAGCACCTCTAACCTCATTACCATCGCCGCTAACTTATCTTATTGTTTCTACCAGCTCCCCCAACTCAACTACAACCGCCTTCCCCATTGCTTCCACAAGCTCACCCAGCCTTATCTACCACGGCAGCTTCCGCTAACTCCCCTAACCTTATCAATACCACCGCCGACTTCCCCATTGTCTCTACCAGCATCCCCCAGCCTTAATTACCACCTACAGCTGGCTCCCCCATTGCTTCCCCAAGCTCCCCCAATTTTCCCACCAGCTCCAACAACCCCATCACAACATCACAACCACCTCCCCTAACTTTGTCCACCACCGCGGCTAGCTTCCACATCTTCCGCAAGCTCCCCCAAGTATTCTACCAACTCCACCCAACCCATCACAAACACCACTAGCTTACCCACCATCTCCCTTTGTCCGCCACCGCGGCCGGCTTCCACATTACTTCCGTAAGCTCCCCCAACTTACCTACCAGCTTTCCCCAGCCTATCCAACACCGTCATGCTTCCGCCAGCTCCCCAAACCCTATCATCGCTACCAACATTCCCACTGTGTCTGTAGCCCCACAACCTTATCCACCAACCACCACCACCACCTCCCCCAGTTTGTCCACCACTACCGCCGGCTTCCCTATCACTTCCATCACCTCCACCAAAATCCCCCAATACTCCCCAATGTAATCCCCTTGAGCACAACATAAACAGCGCTCCCTCCCACACAGCCCTTTGTATCAAACGTCTCCAACTTCCCTTACCCACCAGTTTCTCTCCGAAGGGCCGATTGTAACGCGGTTCGGGTTTTGATAGGATAAACGAGTGGTAAGTCTCGTGTAATTCGCAGGAGGGTCCGGAGCCGGAGGTGAGGAACTACACCATTGGGAGCTCCTCAGCTTGTCTTTGGAGGAAGTCGATCATCTTCTTTCAAGTCGGGGCTGGGAACGACGGTTGGCCCCGTGTGAGGCCGAGGAGGAAGGCGGTTATGAAGATGTCGGGATCGAATAAAGGATCGCACGGAGGATGATCTCGGTCTGGATGGAAAGACTTTTCTGCGAAGGCTGGCTGATTCGTAATTCGTAGTGTGAAAAGACTCGAAGGTCGAGCTTATGCCAGCTTACCCAACACTTCCATCATCTCCACTACCGCCGCCAACTTAACCACCCACCAGTGCGTGTGTAATTATTATCTTCGCGCAACATCGGCAACTGCCCACTCGTCATCGTCAGTCCTTGGTATCTGCGAACATCATACCAACAGGGGCATCTTGGACCAGAGTGATCGGCGTTGACGACCGTATCTTCTCCAGGATCCAGCTAATGCAAGCTCCAGCTTTCTTGTCAAATGCTGAATTGTAGTCTACAAACTTAGAAAGGATCATGATTGAATTGATACAGTAACAGAAACGATATCGTATAAGACGAGAAATGTCAATGCGAAGGATCGGTCGTAGAAGCCGCGACCAACCAAATTTCGCGTCTTTAGCGCGGCGCGATACGTTAACCATTACGAGTACTTCGTACAATATACTTTGTTGTTCAACTATCGAAAAGCGCAACACTCAGCTGCAGGCTGAAAATCCTTATGGCTACATGCGAGAGGCCCGTATGAAGGATATCCGAAACATTATTACGGACGAAAAAGGCAACGACAAGGCGCTGCAAAATTATGGGATCTCGTCGTCAAATTTGCGCAGAGCAATCCAGAATATAAAAGGACATTGGCTACTACGATACTACGACCGCCAGTTTTGCGAATCGGAAGACGAGAAAGCTTCGTTGGAGGAACCAGATAAATCCGCAGAAGTACATTGTAGTACCTGGCAATTCTGCATGCTTCTACATTGAAAATAATGGGACCCCCGGAAAGGTCGCACATTCTCGAACTTGCAAGCAAAAGTCACAAATCCAGTCTGATCTTTTGTGCTCTGGTGTTGGATTGCTGCACTGCTTCTATTATTTTCTCCATCCCTCTGACAATATAGATTTGGTTTGGGAGTCTCACAAGGAGACGATTAAACAGCTTTACAGCGAGCAAAGGATGGCCTTGGACGATGTGATCCATATCATGAAGGAGAGGTATGGGTTTGATGCCAGGTGAGAGACCAGCTGCCCCTCTCGCCCGAGACAGGACAGGATTTCAAAATGGAATGATCACGGCCGGGGTGGGTGATGACCATATCGCAACCGGTAAGCTACTTCCACCTTTACGAAGTCGAGCTTCTCTTCTATGAACACCCCCATATGGATTTTGCGTCTGTCCACATAATAGATCCAAGATAAGACAACTTTTGATTCATTCAAGATTAGTCATAGGCACCCAAAAGCCCATAATGAAGCTCTCCCATACGCTTTTCGGCTTTGCTACCATCGCAGCCATGGACGTCAATTCCCAGATGGGAACAACGATTAAAGTCGCTGTTGGCGAAGGTGGAAGTCTCCGATACACTCCCAACAACATAACCGCTAAAGTTGGCTCCGCCATTGAATTCGATTTTTTCCCGAACGCGAGCAATCAAATTCAAAACCTACACTACTAAGCTAATACATTCGCAGAATCATTCTGTCGTCCAGTCCTCCTTTGCCAATCCCTGTCATCCTCTCGCAGGTGGCTTCTTCTCTAGTTTCGTCCCAACCAAGAACTCACCTTCCGGGGCCAGCTTCACAGTCATTGTGAACGACACAAGGCCAATCTGGTTTTACTGTAGTCAAACATCTAGCAGCCACTGCCAATCTGGTACGTCTTGTTTCTGTTCGAAGACCTCTTTCTCACACAGCATTTACAGGTATGGTCGGCGCAATCAATGCGCCCTCCACAGGTAACACACTCGAAGCTTTCATCACACTCGCCGAGAATTCTACAGCCAGCACTTCTCCGCCCGGTACTGCCATTAGCGGTTTCCTCAAAGCCAACTCCAATTCGACTAACGTTGTTACATCTTCATCCGGCTCGAGAGGTGCGGTTACTGTTGGTCCAATTAACTGGATCGGGTCACATGCTCGCTTGAAGGAGAGACGAAGTCGTTCACGTGACCCTAAGGGGTCATATGTACTCTTAGTTTCACCATAGTTAGACTTAGAACTAAACCCAACAATCGATCACTCAAGAATACAATAGGCACTCGCGTCAGAACGCGGTGGTGCCCCGTATTAGAGTGATCCTACAGTTACATATGCGTCTTCTAGTATGACTATCGGGGCGGTACTTTTTTATTTACTTTGTAGTATCTGGTTAAATAAGTAGGTTTATTATGACATGAATTATAATTTGGTTAAGCCTTTAAAATACTTGTACCAATCCACCTATCCCTAGCAGTGTCTCAATTCGAATAGAAAGATTGACTTTTCTTTCGGTTCATGTTTTTCACCGCTTCTCCGGACTCCTTGTAACAATGCGAGAGGAAAATAACATACGTAACGCCGTCACTCTATCCTCCCTACATTGCGAAAGCTGAGCCGATGTTGCGTTCCGAGATCCGAGGCTTCGCATCAGAATGAGGACTAACTCTAGAAGGTAGCTCGCTTGCTTCCCGCACGCTAAAAATTTCTATCCGATCAGCCCCATTTTTCTCACCCGCCAGCAGGGTAGGGTCATCACTCGACACTAATTTTTTGAGGCCCATTTCTTTTACCTGCTAGCAAGGTAAAGTCATCAATCGACACTAACAATGTTGAGCCCCATTTTTCTCATCCTCTAGCAAGGTAAGGTCATCAATCTGTGCTAAACCTTTTGAGCCCCATACTCATCCTCTAGCGGGGTAAGGTCATCAATCTGTACCAAACACCATGAGCCCCTTTTTCTCACCTACCAGCAGGGTAAGGTCATCAATCTGTACTAAAAACTGAGCCCTATATACTCATCCTCTAGCAGGGTGAGGTCATCTACTCGAGCTAAACACTTTCAGTCAATAGCAGGGTAAGGTCATCATGAAGCTGTTAACCCTATTCCGAATTGATGACTTGTTGTGGGCCCAGATGAGTTTTGGGGGCTATCAGACGTTTAATGCTGGTAAATCATGTTGTCCGAAGTGGTAGTCTTGGCTCGTGGAGATATGGCAAAAGCGATGAGAACTTTATTTGAACGATATGCGCGGTGCTGTTATCCAGTCGGACTGTATGCGAGGTAATGCCTCCAAGATACACACTTTGCGATAGCAGATAGTAATTTTATGTTCCTCCAAAACCATGTCGGGCAAAATCTGGAATATCATAGGCGATGAGAGTTCTCATAAAGATCCATATGACCATAATGCTTCACAAAAAGAAAAGAGAAGGATACAAAACAAGCTGAACCAAAGAAGACATCGGAGGAGACTGAAGCTCGCTGCAGCCGGATTATGTAAGAAGGATTTCCAAATTGCTTTTGTTTGTGGAAATTCGTGTTAATTTGATTTGGCTAGTAGTCGAAGAACCAGTGCCAAATGGTCATAGAAACACCACCGACAACGGTCTGCAGCCCACGAACACATATCAACTACGAGGGAGAAATGTACTTTCGAAATGTGGCCAGCCACCATTAAGTCAGAAAAGAGATCACGAATACACAAGAATTGCTTGTGAAGGCCCAGTTGACAGATCACAAATGGAATCGACTTCAGACGAAAGCAGCAGAATCAGCAATGTCTTCGCCGAGGGCTCAGAGACCCCGGTTTATCAGTCTCAATATTTGCAGCAGACTAAAGGACAACACATTGAGGACTCTTTAGGCCAATCACTTCATACGAGAAATTATACCCAGTCAGATATTAATACTGTTCAGCCGGTTCCAAAAGCTCCTCAGCAGCACCGAACACCCAGCAATGAACCAGAGTTCAGTCAACCGATGTTAACGACGACAACACCTGCAACTGCCAAAAACTACCTAAGGGACAGGACCGTTGATCTTGCTCGTGGTGCCTTGGGTCACCTCTTGTCTATTTCACCAGATAGTCAATATGGAGGCGATTCTCAGACAAATTGTATTCCGGCCAGGCCCATGATGTATACTCAGATTCCATCCCCAACCCAAGATTTAAATGCTACTCTTGCTCAATTCCGCACTAGTTTTCAACAGGTCTTCGAGTTCGTTCAAATGCCTCTAAATAAACTTCAGGACCGTGCGACAAGTCTAGAGCAAGAACTTTACCGAAGACGAAGTGAAACTATGAGACCGGGAAGATACACAGCGTGGATGATGATCGACATTGAAAGTATACTAGAAACAATTGCGGGTATAGAAGTGGATAGTACGGTAATAGAAAGATTGATAGTCGAACTTTCAAAGGCGGCTCAAAAGCGTGCTGAGGAAAAGGTTCGACTTCATACAAAGGTTCAGGGTCTTGAAAAGAATCTCAAGGCGCTTCACAGAATTGTGTTGGACATGGCCTCGCCATGTTAGTGTTCGAGCTAGTATAATATCAAGTACTTAGAATAAAATGAGTAAATGAATGTATCAGTTGTATTATAGCAAGACAGCTTCAGCCGCACGTGCAGAGACGTCAAAAAAGAAGTTCAAAATATGGCTAGCGATGGTCGATCTTTGAGGACTGCCCGTACTGTATAAGTTAGTTACTTAAGTTTGTTTTTCAGCGTCATCCAAGATAATTCTCATTTCTCAGCCATGAGGTTTAGCAGCTCCACCAAGGCCTGTACTGTAATTAACGCAAGAAACATCTGACTCGGCCCCAGACCAGACTTCGTCTAACTCCGTGTGACCTTTCTTTGCATTGGTAGGGCGGCATTCCATGATTTGATCTTCCGGCATATTTGGATAGAGACTAGCGCTATATTCTCGAATGTTTAATTTTTAAAAATCTTCTTCTAGGAACATGGGAGAAGAAACTTTAATCCCTTTTAATTCTGTAACAGGCAGCGTCTCTAGACACAAATGAGGTGTGACCTTACTCTTACAGTCTTAATATGAACTCGGAGAATTATTTTGATGTGCAATGTAAGACTTATTGGCATCATAAAACATTTTAGTGTATGGCGAATGTCAGAGGCGAGAATATAAGCCAACTCACAAATGGTATATAATACACTTATACCACCAACTCTGCGATAAACCGTTAGTATCTTCCCTATGAGCGGCTAAAATGTCTCCTTTGATCCAGTACGCCGTTGTTTCAATGATATCCGGCTCGGTAGTAGCTCTTATCAGTATGTTGGCTATTCTCGGATTCATTACGTTTCAATACAGAAAGCGCAGAATGCTTCTGGAAGAGTGCTCAGCGGAGTCGGAGGAGCTATTAAGATCCAAGTTAGAAGACGCCTGAACTTTCAATATCTGGTTTGGACAAACCAGAATGGCCGGCTTCGCTCAATCGTCTCGCATTAGATGGAGGGACCATGATGAGTCGTAATGTCGGGTAGTCTACGACGATAGCTGTTATCCCGATCAAAATACCTTAAAGTTCTCAATTGAAGACCTTGGCAAGCTAAAGTCCCGCATTTTAATTTCGTGATGTATGTAAGAAGCCATATCAAGTGAAGGGTATAGAAAATATTCTGGACTACTCTGCCCTCCATCAACAGATCTCCCAACTGTGTAAATGAGACATCCCATGAGCGAATCGAAGAGTCTCCACCTACTCAAAATCCAACAACATCCGGAAGAGGTCCTCAATTCTCGACCATGCTGGAATGAAACCTATTGCTCGAGTGATACTAAATACAACTGCTCGTCATATCACCTCTCTGTCCCAAGCTTCCCCAAAGCCACAGCATGAACATTTAACTTAACAAAGAAAATGGCCCGGCACGGAGTTAGTCAACTTTCACGACTCGCAAGATCGCTCATAAGACTGGACTTCATCATAGGCTGGCCTGAATTGCTCCAATTGTATGATGCGATGAAACTGAAGTCTTTAATATCTATCTATAGGGCAGCTTGGTTTTCTGACAGGTCGAATTTGTTCAGCAATTCGCTAGCATTCTTTGTCATTTCTCGATGCTTGAAGGACTGTTTCCTCGATTTCTGCTCGGCATGGTCTGGAACATTTAAAAGGTTATATTCCAGGTCACTAGGGCTGAAAGTGTTGGAGGAGAAATGAATAACTTGCTCTGGATGCAGTTCTTTCGTCACCTCGTACAAGTGACTTTATCTGATGCCATATTGAGTAACTGAACGCTCGGCCTTTCTAAAGTTTTAGTGAATAATAAAATGCGTTAGAATCGTGGCTCGAAGATCTATAAGGTGAAATAGCTGGCAAAGAAAGGATCTTGGGCAACACTCGCCCCTTTACTTCACAGAACGACTGGCGTTTCTTGTGACCCTTGCCGTAGTCAGCATTATACTGAAAGTGGAAGCACTTCCAAAAGCATGGGTGCTTCGTTGCCCTGGATCGACTATTGCAGTAACCCAGATGGAACTTGAGGAAGTGGCCACTATCTTGGGCTGTCAGTCGCTCAACACATCCGCAATCTGGCTAGGACTAAAGATGGACCCCCGGCGAGCTCTCTCCGAAAGGCAGTCACTACTTGTGTACTCTCCTCAGCTCTATATGGTACAGAAGCTTGGTACGCTGGACGCACTAGGCCCTCCCAACATAAGAAGAATGGTGCTACCACTGAAGTCAGTACTAGGCTTGGGGGCCTTGTCAAGATGGTGCAAAGCGCTATTACATTAGCGGCCCGCGGGGTCCTACCGGTGTGGAGAACCACCCCGCTACCTACCTTGATGAGAGATTCTGGCCTACCCTCGGCGGAGGTAGCGCTCGAAGAAGCAAAGGCTCGCTTTGCTCTTAGACTACAAACAGTGGATAAACGCCATCCCTTGGCACAACGCACTAGAGTCTCCCCAGCTCAGAGGGGCAGGGGGCAAGGCCAAAAGAAGCTTAGTACTAAGATCCACCGCTTAGGGAGCCTCCTCCCTGCGATCCCCAGGCCAAAGCTACGGATGCCCCACTTCTCTCTTGGTTGTAGGACTGACCCTACACTTGGAGCTATAAAAGCTACTGCAGCAGAGCAGTTTAAGGAGTGGTGGAGGTCTCTTCCTCCGGAGGACGTGACAATCTTCTCCGATGGATCAGAGCAATATAAGGACGGCCAGCGCGGGGTAGGATATGGTTTTGCTGTCTACCAGCACGCTTGTAAGATCTCGGGCGGCCTAGGCACTATTTGTAGCGTCTCACATGTCTTTGACGCAGAGGTGGTTGGGGCTTGGAAAGGACTTCAAGCGGTCTTGAGGGACCCTACACTTAGGAGCCGTCGAATATGGATGTGCATTGATAGCACTTCAGTCATTTGGTGCTTGAGGGGCAACGCTTCAGACTCATCACAATGGGCTTTCCATCTCTGTCAAGATGCAATGCAGACCCGGGATATAAGGATCAAATGGTCTCCAGGACATATGGGCATAGAGGGCAACGAGGAGGCAGATGCGCTAGCAGGCAGTGCGGCGGACCCCCTCTCTCCCAAGTGGATCGATGACCCTATAGCACTTCAGCCTACGGTTTGTGGGATTCGGAGCCTTGCTAGAGACATTAAGAAGACGGCGATAGCATCATGGTGGGCGACTGTCGAGCCTAAACTATCGGGCAGGTACAGGAAATGGGCCCTCCCTTATGAGGTGAAACCACTAAAAGAACTGGATCTTCCCCGCTCTACCCTCCATCGACTTCTAGCGATTCGCACAGGACATGGGGACTTTGACTGGTATCACACAAAGTTCAAGCATGACGACGCAGTACTAGACTGTAGCTGTGGCAAGAAAAAGACTCCAGATCACCTAGTCCACTGCCGTAGGACGTTTCGCTTCTTATGGAACTGGCCCTTTAAGCCTAAGAGGCCTCCTCGTAACCAGTTAGAAGGCTGGGACTATCTGAGTCGCCTCCTGGCTTCCCCAAAGGACTTTGAGAAGTTCTTACAAGTCACAGGGTTCTACTCAGGAATCTGTAGTTAATATTACAGAATTCTCTTCTGTCTTATATCTTTTCTATTTGCTCCTTGGTGCTATTGCAGGGTTAGCGGCGTTTTATTTTTATTTTATTTTATTTTTTATTTTTTTTTATTCAAAAAGCTTCAAATTTGGCCTCTCAGGTCACTGAACTAGTCCTTTTCGGGCGGTGGAATATATCAGAGCTCTCTGTGTAGACAATTTCTAGGGGCTAGCCCTCTTTGGATCCTTTCTATAACTACCCTATATGGAGGGGGTGGTTCTTATACTATAGTCACTCATTAGGCCCTCCTGGCCTACCCCGCAATCTGCTTTCTGGTGTATTCCTGTATGTAAAACGCTAGCTTAGCACGTCCTTATACCCTTCGGGAGGTCCCACAGGACGGAAATCATCATCATCATCATCATCATCATCATCAGCACCTGCTTCAGCCTCTCGAGCCCTCCTAGCTTGTAATGCCTTCCATTGCGCAATGCCCATCCCATCAGGTTGAACTATACTATATGAGGAAGGAGTAGGAGCTTCTGGTCGTACTCCTAGGGTAGGGAACTCCCTAATGAGGTAGCTTTTGATGGTAGTAAGCACCTCGTCCACCTTATCCGGCATCATCGTCTTAATCAGGTCCATTCGATGGCGAGGATCGAGCGTATGGGAAGAGTATATCATCGCTTGATCGCCGAGTTTCTTCATATATTTAAGATGCTTCGACCGTCCCTTTACAAATGAATCTCGAACTGAAGTATCCAGCTCGCTGAACTTGCCATCTCCATCAACCACTTGTCGTAGGAGCTCGTCCAGATCCCAGTAGATTTCGAGGCTTTCAGTGATCGACGGCATCTCCTTCGAGACCTTCAACGTATGCTCTTTAAACGGAGTAAGGACGTAATTCAGCTGATGGAGAGCAACCTGCTCTTCCCCGGTAAGTCGTAGAGCTTCGATTTCGGGGTGATTATCAATAAAGTGATTGTATTCGGGCTCGAGTTCAATAAACTGCTCCATCATATCTTTACAGGAGTTCCACCGCGTATCGACATCGTAAATGGGCTTTCGATTGCTCGTCTTAGGAAGCTCTTTCCACTCCTGCTCTCGTGGCGAACTTCTCAATATCCAGAGGTTCAGGAGACGTACTTTAGCAGGAGCACTTCGTGTTGCATCAAAAGGAATTTTGTAGGACTTGCCCTTTGCATTAACTTCCCACTGCTCGAGGAGCTTCTTAGCTTCTCTTGCGGTACCGGCATTGAGATCCTTCAAGACGTCGTCGCAAATAAGAGCCACGACATGGGCAAGACAGCGAACCCAGCTTGGTCTTCCATGGAAGCGCATTATTGGTTTCCCAATTAGGCTGACCTTGTCGTCGAACTTCAGCTTGAGGATCTGGTAGAGCGCTTCGCAAAGAGTGCCATTATTTCCAGCATTATCTCCAGTGATTGCGAATAGCTTCGGTTTCAGCTCGAAGTCTTCCAATGTCTTCTCAACAAGCACTGCAAGAGCCTCCCCTGTATGGGAACCTTTGACTTCCAAGAACTCCAAGACTTCCTCCCGCTCCTCGAAGTCCTTCGTCCACCAACGGCCAATGATTGCAAAGATCGGCACTCGATTTGGGGCAGTCCACATATCGAGGGTGAAGCTAATGGATATACAGTCGTGCTTGAATTCGAGCTTAAGCTTCTCCCTCCGGCCCCAGAAGTCGTCGTATATGTGATTACGGAGGGTATAGCGACTCTTATACGAGCAGGCGGTATTGTGGGCAAGGAACATCTCTTGAAAGGGCTTCTCTTCGACCACCGTAAAGGGCTGTCGAGACTTCACAAACCAGCGGCGGGTTGCCTGTCTAGCAGTAAGTCTCGCGCGCTGTTTAGAAGCTCCACTCCAAGCATCTCCCTCTGTATATTCGCCCCCATCAGACCCTTTCCCGTAGCCATTGATACGAGCGAAGTGCGTCTCCTTTGTGATGCCGTGCTTCTTGAGATGATCGCCCATCCCTGAAGTGACTCCTCTGCGATTGGACTCCAAAACTGTATACTTTTGACTAAGCTTATAGGGGTTCCGAATGCACTCCATACAGCTCCATCTAAACTGTTGAAATATCTTCGGGCCTCCTTCAGTCTCAGCGTAGAAGACGCTAGGAATTGTCTCCCGATCCATGTACCAATAAACGTGACTATTCTTGCTTCTCTTCTTCCTTGTATGTGCCTTCTTGTCTTTCCTCCACTTCTGGATAGCTATTGCCTTCTCGATATCGGTCAAAGGAGTAGGAGTATCGGTAAGTGGTGGCACATCAGCCTCGACGTCTGGCATCTCGTCGTCAGAGGGGTAGTTATCGTGGCCCACTGGAATATCGACAGTAATGGATTCGCCTTCAGGAGATTCGGCGCGACGATCATTCGTAGAGGAGGAGGAGGAGGCAGTTGCTTGAGTAGTAGGAGTGTTCGTCGGGTTGAATTGGGGCCTTTCGATATTGGCATAGTCTTGCGCAGGCACGTTTCTTTTAGGCCTAGCAACAAAGAAAGATGAAGCTGGGCGTGCAGCTGAACTCTTTGAGTGTAGAGGAGCCATTCTATAAATTATTAGACGTGAAACTGCAAAGTGTTGGTGGAGTTATATAACTTACTTGAGGTATTTCTAGACTTCCGACGCGAGGGTGCTTTAGAATCGAGGTCGCGTTCACACTGGAATTGCGAATGTAGCAAAGAAATAAAGTGCAGCACAATAATAGTAATTCTTGAGTAGGTATAGAGCTTTAAAAAAATAAAATTTTCATATAGATTTATTAAAGGTTGGTTAATAAAAAGAGTTGAGAACGGAGGAAGGTTTCCGAGGCGGGCTCGCGCTTTTTGTTCGAGCCAGACGCGTAAGAGAGCTGCGAATCTCCATGTGATAAATATGTATTCAACCTTACAATAGCAACAAAACATGATAAATCTATGAAATAAAGTTGCTATTTACGTGACTATAGGTGTCCCCGAGCTTTATATAAATTTTTGGGAAGCCTATAGTAAGGTTGGTGGTGGATATCAAAGTCCATTGAGAAGTGACTACATTCCCAATTGCACTTTAACAACTAAACCAGGAAAAATGGATAATCAAAGTAAATAAGATGTAATCAACTGGAATTAATTTTTTCCTCGAATATATGGTCCCAAAGGTCCTATATATTAATTTTTAGACATACGAGTTTAAAGGGTAGACGATAATAATTTTTAAAGGGAAAAATATAGCAATTTTTTACACTTCACAATATAAAATCGTATTCCCAATAGATTTACACAACTAATTTAAGAAACAGCATGCAGTAAAATAGCTCTGAATCTCGAGGACTATAAAAAGATTATTCATATTTAATAGCTAATCATTTTATTAAGTGGTTGCGTTAACAAAAATTAAGATGTAGTCCTTAATCTAGGGGAAATACGCCGGGCTACGTGCATTCATTTACCCCGCACTTGAAAAATCACGACTACAGACTCAATTTTGCTTCAAATTAATTTCCGCAAACTGTAAATAAAAGCTCTCACTCTTTAGAATCGATCTAGATGGAGGTTTAATATATTAGGTGCGAATAATTATAAAGTTATGGTGCTATAAGGTTGGATGGCGGGGTCGAGTTTGATGTTCTCATGCAGCCGACGGGACGTATTAATTTATTACCGGGTCACGTGTAGCATTCATGGTATTTTGAATGAACGCACGAATGAACGCTTTAATTATATCTTCATTGAATATGAATGCTTAGTCTAATTCAGCTTCATTCAATTCGAGAGCTTAAAGCCTGATTCGAGTTCAATATATTCATATCCCAGCCCTATCTCCAGGACATATGGGCATAGAGGGCAACGAGGAGGCAGATGCGCTAGCAGTAGGGCTGGGATATGAATATATTGAACTCGAATCAGGCTTTAAGCTCTCGAATTGAATGAAGCTGAATTAGACTAAGCATTCATATTCAATGAAGATATAATTAAAGCGTTCATTCGTGCGTTCATTCAAAATACCATGAATGCTACACGTGACCCGGTAATAAATTAATACGTCCCGTCGGCTGCATGAGAACATCAAACTCGACCCCGCCATCCAACCTTATAGCACCATAACTTTATAATTATTCGCACCTAATATATTAAACCTCCATCTAGATCGATTCTAAAGAGTGAGAGCTTTTATTTACAGTTTGCGGAAATTAATTTGAAGCAAAATTGAGTCTGTAGTCGTGATTTTTCAAGTGCGGGGTAAATGAATGCACGTAGCCCGGCGTATTTCCCCTAGATTAAGGACTACATCTTAATTTTTGTTAACGCAACCACTTAATAAAATGATTAGCTATTAAATATGAATAATCTTTTTATAGTCCTCGAGATTCAGAGCTATTTTACTGCATGCTGTTTCTTAAATTAGTTGTGTAAATCTATTGGGAATACGATTTTATATTGTGAAGTGTAAAAAATTGCTATATTTTTCCCTTTAAAAATTATTATCGTCTACCCTTTAAACTCGTATGTCTAAAAATTAATATATAGGACCTTTGGGACCATATATTCGAGGAAAAAATTAATTCCAGTTGATTACATCTTATTTACTTTGATTATCCATTTTTCCTGGTTTAGTTGTTAAAGTGCAATTGGGAATGTAGTCACTTCTCAATGGACTTTGATATCCACCACCAACCTTACTATAGGCTTCCCAAAAATTTATATAAAGCTCGGGGACACCTATAGTCACGTAAATAGCAACTTTATTTCATAGATTTATCATGTTTTGTTGCTATTGTAAGGTTGAATACATATTTATCACATGGAGATTCGCAGCTCTCTTACGCGTCTGGCTCGAACAAAAAGCGCGAGCCCGCCTCGGAAACCTTCCTCCGTTCTCAACTCTTTTTATTAACCAACCTTTAATAAATCTATATGAAAATTTTATTTTTTTAAAGCTCTATACCTACTCAAGAATTACTATTATTGTGCTGCACTTTATTTCTTTGCTACATTCGCAATTCCAGTGTGAACGCGACCTCGATTCTAAAGCACCCTCGCGTCGGAAGTCTAGAAATACCTCAAGTAAGTTATATAACTCCACCAACACTTTGCAGTTTCACGTCTAATAATTTATAGAATGGCTCCTCTACACTCAAAGAGTTCAGCTGCACGCCCAGCTTCATCTTTCTTTGTTGCTAGGCCTAAAAGAAACGTGCCTGCGCAAGACTATGCCAATATCGAAAGGCCCCAATTCAACCCGACGAACACTCCTACTACTCAAGCAACTGCCTCCTCCTCCTCCTCTACGAATGATCGTCGCGCCGAATCTCCTGAAGGCGAATCCATTACTGTCGATATTCCAGTGGGCCACGATAACTACCCCTCTGACGACGAGATGCCAGACGTCGAGGCTGATGTGCCACCACTTACCGATACTCCTACTCCTTTGACCGATATCGAGAAGGCAATAGCTATCCAGAAGTGGAGGAAAGACAAGAAGGCACATACAAGGAAGAAGAGAAGCAAGAATAGTCACGTTTATTGGTACATGGATCGGGAGACAATTCCTAGCGTCTTCTACGCTGAGACTGAAGGAGGCCCGAAGATATTTCAACAGTTTAGATGGAGCTGTATGGAGTGCATTCGGAACCCCTATAAGCTTAGTCAAAAGTATACAGTTTTGGAGTCCAATCGCAGAGGAGTCACTTCAGGGATGGGCGATCATCTCAAGAAGCACGGCATCACAAAGGAGACGCACTTCGCTCGTATCAATGGCTACGGGAAAGGGTCTGATGGGGGCGAATATACAGAGGGAGATGCTTGGAGTGGAGCTTCTAAACAGCGCGCGAGACTTACTGCTAGACAGGCAACCCGCCGCTGGTTTGTGAAGTCTCGACAGCCCTTTACGGTGGTCGAAGAGAAGCCCTTTCAAGAGATGTTCCTTGCCCACAATACCGCCTGCTCGTATAAGAGTCGCTATACCCTCCGTAATCACATATACGACGACTTCTGGGGCCGGAGGGAGAAGCTTAAGCTCGAATTCAAGCACGACTGTATATCCATTAGCTTCACCCTCGATATGTGGACTGCCCCAAATCGAGTGCCGATCTTTGCAATCATTGGCCGTTGGTGGACGAAGGACTTCGAGGAGCGGGAGGAAGTCTTGGAGTTCTTGGAAGTCAAAGGTTCCCATACAGGGGAGGCTCTTGCAGTGCTTGTTGAGAAGACATTGGAAGACTTCGAGCTGAAACCGAAGCTATTCGCAATCACTGGAGATAATGCTGGAAATAATGGCACTCTTTGCGAAGCGCTCTACCAGATCCTCAAGCTGAAGTTCGACGACAAGGTCAGCCTAATTGGGAAACCAATAATGCGCTTCCATGGAAGACCAAGCTGGGTTCGCTGTCTTGCCCATGTCGTGGCTCTTATTTGCGACGACGTCTTGAAGGATCTCAATGCCGGTACCGCAAGAGAAGCTAAGAAGCTCCTCGAGCAGTGGGAAGTTAATGCAAAGGGCAAGTCCTACAAAATTCCTTTTGATGCAACACGAAGTGCTCCTGCTAAAGTACGTCTCCTGAACCTCTGGATATTGAGAAGTTCGCCACGAGAGCAGGAGTGGAAAGAGCTTCCTAAGACGAGCAATCGAAAGCCCATTTACGATGTCGATACGCGGTGGAACTCCTGTAAAGATATGATGGAGCAGTTTATTGAACTCGAGCCCGAATACAATCACTTTATTGATAATCACCCCGAAATCGAAGCTCTACGACTTACCGGGGAAGAGCAGGTTGCTCTCCATCAGCTGAATTACGTCCTTACTCCGTTTAAAGAGCATACGTTGAAGGTCTCGAAGGAGATGCCGTCGATCACTGAAAGCCTCGAAATCTACTGGGATCTGGACGAGCTCCTACGACAAGTGGTTGATGGAGATGGCAAGTTCAGCGAGCTGGATACTTCAGTTCGAGATTCATTTGTAAAGGGACGGTCGAAGCATCTTAAATATATGAAGAAACTCGGCGATCAAGCGATGATATACTCTTCCCATACGCTCGATCCTCGCCATCGAATGGACCTGATTAAGACGATGATGCCGGATAAGGTGGACGAGGTGCTTACTACCATCAAAAGCTACCTCATTAGGGAGTTCCCTACCCTAGGAGTACGACCAGAAGCTCCTACTCCTTCCTCATATAGTATAGTTCAACCTGATGGGATGGGCATTGCGCAATGGAAGGCATTACAAGCTAGGAGGGCTCGAGAGGCTGAAGCAGGTGCAACAACACCATCATCTGAGCTTGATCGATGGCTAGCTGCTCCCCCAATTTACGTCGACGAAGACGAGTTCAAGTCACCCGATTACGTACGGAGATGGTGGAAGGCACATGCTACTGAATGGCCACTCCTTGCGCAGGCAGCTCGAGTTCTCATTCCTACTTCAGCATCAGAAGTCGACGTCGAACGACTATTCAGTGGTTGTAGAGACGAATTTGGTATACGCCGTCACTCCTTGAAAGCAGAGACGGTGCGGGTGTTGACGTTATTACGGAGCGCATATACCTCAGAAGACGAAGTGGACAAGGAGCTGATCAAGTCGGCGATGGAGCTTGATATTCTTCCATTCAGGAATTGTATCTTATGGCGTCCTGATGTCTACGATAGGCATATCAATGAGCCTAGTAAGTGTACAGATCTGACCTCCTTTTACACCCTAGGCTGATGTTGACGGCGTATTAGGTGCCGCTGTCGATCCTCTTCCACCTCCTCCTCCCTCCCAACCTACGACTCCTACTCCTCCAACTCCTGCGACTCCTACGAAAGAATCTATAGTGGTATCAATGAACTCGACGCCTTGCCCTACAGCTGACGTAATGGACATATCATAAGTTACAGGGGAGCATCTGCGGGCGTAATTACGATAGCTAAGGGGGGTGGAGGGCATATATATGTGGCATATAATATTGGATATTGAGGTCTTTTTGAGCCTTCGGGACGGTCTGATCGATCGAGCTCTTAAAAGCTCAAAAACACTATTAGAATCTTTCACCGCCTTCAAACAACCTCTTATTTCCTATTTAGGGATAGTGAAACCGGCTGAAACGTATAATTATCATGGACTGGCTGTCACGTACGCTTGAAACGAATCATGTAACCCTATTCAAGATCTAATTCATGAATCACTGAAGCTGACATATTATCCTCGAATATGACGAATCAGAGGACTCCTATTTTGAATTACTAATATAAAAATTTGCTTCATTTGCTTCAGAATTCATTCAAAAAATTCAAGGAATTCAGCTTTATTTACCAGCCCTAGTCAAAGGTGGTCATCCAGCCCGCACTAACACCGCGGGCCCGTTGTCCAACTAGGGCAGTCATCTGATATTGAGGCCCCGTTTTTAAACTGGGGCAGGTTATCATGTCCGCGCTAATATCGAGGCTCCCATTTTTCATCTGGGGCAGGCATGATGTCCGCACTGACATTGAGGCTCCATTTTTCATTAGGAGTAATCAAAACGTAGGAGCCGTCAAAGATCGGACTTTGCTGGAAGCATGAGTGATTGATTGATTTCTAACTACAAGAAGGGAGAAGTGCTTGATATAGAGAAGAAGAGATACTGCCACATGAGTCAGTAGATCGCAATGAGTCTACTGTTGCCTGCTAAGCTCACTGTAGCCTGCTATACTGACTGCTGTCTGACAGTAGAAATGGTAATGATCGCTGATCCAGTCTTCTAGAAATCGTCAGATGAAGAGATGATCAATGGGAAGGGGGGGGGGGTTTATTATCAAGTACCGGAAGGGACAAGTGGTTCTTCTTAAGATCCCAAAGAAGAATCGAAAGAATATTGAGGGGGAGCGTCTACCTTGCTGTGAGAGGCCAGACCTCGAACAACTCAAAGGAATGGTTTCTTTATTGAACAAAGAGAAGTGCGTGAAGAGACCGCAAGTATGTACACCCTTTCTCCTTCTTATACTACCTTCCCTGCTTCCATCCCGTTCTCTGCTATTCTATACCATTCTACAGCATTCCGTCCTGTTCTTTATTCTATGTTATTATCCGACATTCTACGAGGGCATACTTGGTCGAGAGTTGGCCCGAGTGCAACCAGGGGTTCTAACCCTCACAGTAGCAAACAATACACCTCGCAATACTAATGCCCAGTCCTCGCCTCCAATTACTTGATACTGCGATATCTTCAACTTTCTAACACGCAAACTCGCCCTGGTGGTGCTTCTGGCCTTTCTCCCCTCCCAAGCAGAGGTGACTGAGGATTCGTAGTCAGTGAAACGCTATGGAATCGTCAACGAAAGCCACTAAAGCGAAACTGCGATGAATCCGAAGTCGAGTCCCGGTGCAGTGCTTGGCCAACGTCGTCGGCTTCTCGAGTCGCGCGGAGAAGCTGCTGGACTATCTCTTGCCGCTCTCCTAGACTAATAGTAGGCTCGTCAACGTCCTCATAGCCCGGGTCTCGTTCGCTTTCGATACTTCGACGTAATGCGATTGTCTCCGCAGTCAAAGTACTGGTATAGCCGCATTTGTGTGGGCCTCCGTAGTGCTGACAGACTTGCGGTTGATCTCGACCTCCAATACTCTCCGCCCCCCTGAATACAGGTAACAGTGGGCCCCATACAAACCAGGCTGGCACGGCCATTTCGCCATACAAAACTACCCCTGCAAAAAGGCCCACTATTACCTTATTCAAGGGGGAGAGTAGATCTCCTGTATTTCAAGAAATGATGCATGATCAAGGAAAGTCATCGTTGACTCGATTTGCATCTGCTACCCGAACTACGAAGTATTTTGATACTCATGGTACTTCGTACAAGCTCAAACAAACCAGCTTTTCAGGTCTCAGCTTTCCAAGTCCCTCTAAACTTTATCTAGAAGATTCTCAGGATTTTATTGAGTGGAAACCCTTGCCTTGGTAGAATATTCCAGAGGTGCATGGACGAGAAAAGCAAGACTGTTGGAGCCATGGTACGAAGTACTTTCTATTCCTGCTATGTGTGATTATCTTTGAATAATCGAGCTGAGACATCCACCCCGGACGGCATCTCGGAATCTCCTCCTTGTTGTAGATGGCCAATTATTTCCATTTATGCCGCCACAGAGTTCTTTTGTACTGGGGATGCCTTCGTCATAGTTTTAGCCTACTGCATAGAGGTGAGATGTTTAGTACCTACGGCTGATTGTCTTAATTCCACAAAAAGCGCAGACGCTTCCACCAGCAAAACAGGCCTCTCTCCTTCACTGACTAGAGTCTCAATATGCCCCTCAACCCAAACCTTGCGACCTTGCACCTTGGTCGTGTTCGCCCACAGCACCACAAAGTTGCCAGCTAAAACTGGAGCGCGGTAGTTGATGTTTAGATTAGCAGTCATACCGATCTTGTTTGATAGCGCAGCAAAGCAGCAATTCGCGAATCCCTCGTTCAACATTGTTGCAAGCATCCCGCCATGGACAATACCAGGATGGCCACACAAATCCGTGCCTAAGTAAAGTATTTGAACTAAAGATTTTCCCCCTATTTCAATCCACGTAAAGGGGGGCACCACAATCTTTCCTGGGCCCATAAGAGTTCGTCCAGTCAGACTATGCCTAATGTGAGGGTTAGAACCCCTGGTCACACTCGGGCCAACTCTCGACCAAGTATGCCCTCGTAGAATGTCGGAGAACAACATAGAATAGAGAACAGGACGGAATACTGTAGAATAGTATAGAATAGAGAATGGCAGAGAATGGGACGGAAGGAGGGAAAGCAGTATAAGAAGGAGGAAAGTTGTACATACTTGCGGCCTCTTCACGCACTTCTCTTTGTTCAATACGGAAACCATTCCTTTGAGTTGTTCGAGGTCTGGCCTCTCACATGAAATCTAACTTGCATCGAGAAGTGTCTATGTACCTATCAAGGAAAATACTCAAAGTCGGATTTTTAATAATAAAACATGTAAATAAATTTAGGTCGAGTCTCAATAAGTTTTGCCTTATAGATGGCTATCGAATAGAGTTATATTTTGAATATTAATTGACTTTTATTCATCACTATATAGAAATTATCATTATTAAGTCATCACTATATATTATTTAACCAAAAGTTTGAGGAAAATCTCTAGATGCATATACTACTTGGGATTTTTGATTTGTTAATTTTTGATGTTGAGAAAACTCAAAATATAATTAATAGCGGGGTAGGATATATCCCAACTAGGAGTTCTCATTCCCCCGCATTTCGATATTTAAGTGCTACAACATCAATTTTGATCCAAATTAGGCGGAGAAAGCGTCATTAGAAACCCTATACTTCATAGGATCGATCACAAACTTAATATTAATATGCGAAGTTGAGTTGTGGTTGAATTGGGTGGTCAAATAGATTTATGGTGGGGTAGAATTCTGGCGTCGTCACAGCCCGGAGACACTTCCGGGCCGGCTTAATATCAACCCGCGTCACGTGTAACACTTCAGAATATATTGAATAAAGCCTGAATTGAGCTCTAATTATTTTATTCATTGAATATGAAGACTTCTATTAATTCGACTTCAACTCAACTCAAAGGGTTTTGCTTGATTCGAGCTCAAAAAGCTCATTTGCCACCCGTAAGGGTAGGTAAGACAATTTCACGGAATAGAGAACGCTTGGAGAGAACAGTGTTGGGTTGCTGCGAGTATTATTGTTTGAGGGCTTTGAACCGAGTTTGGACGCTGCTAGAGTAGGCTTAGCGGATCTTCGATAGCTACCTATGGGTTCCACCCTATCTTGGGCGTAAATGAACATCATCATCATCATCATCCCACCACCAACTGAAAGGATCAAACAGCTGGTCTACGCATCAGCAAGTGCCCTTTATGCACAGAAATACAGTTGTATTTAGAGGTCTAGCTAACTCGTTATCTTTGGTAGGGTCTCTGAAGAGCAAACGTTATAAAAAGCAAAATCCAACCCGAATGATTCTTCTGCTGCAGCAGCAACTCTAATGCGCAAAACATTCTTGCTTGAGCCACGCTTATAATGAATATACTAGCCATCTATAGCAGTTCATCTCTTGCCTAAGTATCTAAGAAGATTCCGCTCATGTATTTCGTTCTCTCCGCGTGAGTCTGGCCATTGTGTTGCGTCTTTAATTGTGAGCTCCCTTAGATCGTTCTTATTAACAAAGATGCAAAACCCAAGCAACTCTTTGATCTGCTCGTCAGGAACTTCGGCTCGTTGCAACTCGGAAACTAGTGCATTGACGGTAATCTGTACGTGTCGTTCTTTGGAAGTAGTGGGATCGAGATCGTTGTCGTCGGCGATGCGCCGGATGAGTTCATCTGACCGTGAGCGTACGATTACGAACCTCTGGCGGTGCTGGATACAGGCCTTGATGATGTCGATCTCGACCTATTCAAGAAACCGTTGGGCTTAGCGTAATATCTGGTGGAATCGCCTGATGGAATGTTAGATTGAGGACCTACCTGCCCTAGTCTTTCTCCGTGGACGATCAGGAGCCGATCAAATAAATAGAGCCTCTGATCATAATAGTAGTTTTCGGCTGGCACGCGTTGAGTCCCAGCTCCGGGACAGTCATGTAGGATGAGTGAGTTGAAACTTGGATGACCCTGGTATTTCTCGCGCTGTATGGTCGTCTCAACAGGACCTGTGCTTGCTGTACCGGGTCTACCATTGCGACGGCCCATTAAGGCGTTGAGCAAGGACGACTTGCCGCATCCGGTGGGGCCACATATGGCTACGTGACATGAGTCGTTTTCGAAGAGTTGCTCACTTCTTTCTCGTTTAATACGATCTTGCTCGATCGTAGGTGTACTGCTGTTGCTAAATGTGGCGGCCCAGAAAAGCAATTGGATAGAGACCCAGTAGACGGCCACAGCCGGGGCAGACGGGGGATTCAGAACGGCTGAGGCAATTAGGGGTACGGCTTGGAACGCAGGGAGGCCAAGTATTGGTGATACCATCTTTTTGAGCATATTGAGTAGAAATTATAAAGCAAATCTCGTGTTATATGTGTTATTCAAAGGGGAGAAAGGGAAATATTCGAGTACCCGGCTTGCCTTGGTGTAAATCGCTACACGCGACGTGTTGGGATATGATTTGACAGCCGGGTCCGAAAGGGGCTAGGGCGGAAGCATCACGTGGGGTGGTACAAGATGGGGTTATGTATTGGTCGAAGCAGGTTTTACGTCGTTGAATCGTCGTGGGGGAATACTGATTGGGGAAGGATGCAATCACCGCAACGCTGGATCACCTGCAAAGGCTTCACTGGCACGGTCGCTCATTACTTACTGCGATGATGGAGTTGGGGATGAACGATCGAGTGTTAGCTCAAGGCGAAGCGAATGTACTGTAGACACGTGGCTGCTTATGGAGCTTTCTGAAATAACGCCACAAAACTTCGGTATAACTTCATATAAATATAGACGGCCTGGAGAGATCTAAAAGTTTCGTCAAGGGATGGCCGTGTCCGTTTAGTCTTGTGTCGGTCATAAAGTTCTTTCACGGTGACTGGCAAGTATGGCTGGCTCTCAGCTAGTTTTTTCAATAGGCTTGCGAGCAAGTCATCGATTTTTTGCTCGTCTTGACGTCGGAAGTTAAAGTATATAAATGCAAGACCAATAGTAGGATCGTTGGAAAACCGTATAGTAAGCTCGTTGACCATAATTGACGTAAGAATTGTCTTTCCAGCCCCAGGGATTCCTGGACAAAACAATGTCTGCTTCTTGGTCTCTACCCATGCACGGAATTCTGCTGATTCTAGAAGCCATTGACCCGTTCCTTCTTGCCGCCGACTGATGAAGTCACTCTGCTGAGCAGTATAGTCGATCGAGGTAAGCCAGTCAAGAATAGCCTGGCACTCTTCGCGACGTTCTTGAATATCTTGTCGCTCATGTAACTGGTCTACGCCGCCTTTCGTTGCCATAGATATTTGACTAAAATAATTTAGTAGAATTATATAAAAATAGGGAAGAATTACCTGGAAATCTTCCCTTGAAATGTATTCAAGAGAATAATATTCGCAACAATGCGGCTTCGCAGCTCCTTGATATCCTCTGGCCCCCATTTAAGTCTCTTCCACACTCTTTTCACTTTTCTCCCGACACTCCCAGAGTCTGATTTCAGCTCGCCATATTTATCCAGCATTTCTTCTAACTTCTTAAGAACGTTGTGAGAACCATTAGCGATCTCCCGTAGTTCCGTCTTCTCTTGTGTACTTAGGTCTGGTTCTGACAATACGACTTCGACATCTTGGAGCACAATCGAGAGGCTTCTCACCCTATTTGTGCAAAGGAGTTAGCACTGCTTAAAGATATGCTTGGATAACATACTCATCAGGAATGTCCTTGGATTGACTCGGCGCATTCACGAATTCCTTCCGGATCTTGTTCGCAAGCTCGATCGCTGCGATGAAATCGCCAACGCTAAAGCCAAAACTCATCGTTCATGAGTACAGCCTTGAAAATTCCGAAGTTGTTTGGCTAGCTTGAAGGCCGTCCGCTCTGTGGGTGCTGGAGAAGTCGCTGCACCTGCAGGAGCCGCTGCATCTGGTACTGTTCCCTCGGGGGCTATTGCATCTGGGGAAGCTGTTGCTGCTGGGGTGGGCGCAGGGGTAGGTGTGCGGGTGGCGGGAGCTGGTGTTGTGTGAGCGATGGATGGGGCAGGCGAAGAGAATGCAAAACTTTCAATTTGACGGAAGGGTGAAGACGAAGCATGACCGGGAGGTCTTTGTGTGGCTGGGGTGGAAGCAGTGCTATTTACTGGTGACCTGTTTGGTAAAGGTTTCATCCAAGACAGAAGGTTATTCTTCTGAGAGGGGAATGACGCGCTCCGTCGGCTGTTGCTTTTGCTCCGACTTGATGTTTGCAAAGATGAGTTGCGCCGAGCTGGCGTCTGCGGTGCTTGCACTGGCTCTCGAGCTCTTTGAATGGTCGCTGACCTATCAGAAGTGTATGATGCAGCAACGCTATTATTATCCCACATCGGCATCCATCTTCCTCTCTCCTTGACCATCGAAGCGGCTACTCATTCTTTCCGTCTTCTGCCTTCCGTGTATGTGATTATCCAAAGGATACGACATCAAGTTCCATCCCTCATTTTGCACGCTTCTTCCCAGCATTCCTCCTACTGCTCCTCCTCGGGCCTACTTCTGCCACGCTTCGATTGCCCTTCGCAGCATTTGCCCTTGTAATATTTCTCGACACTTTCGGGGGCGGTTTCGATGTTCGAAAGAGAGCGGTTGTTGAGCGGGTTTGGTAGTGTTTCGTTATTCGATTTCGGTTTGCAGATAGGATCGGGGTACGTTTCAAGCTCCTAGGACGATGTGCTGATTGCGGGAGGGGAGAATGTGGAGCTCGTTGTGCGGGTGATTGATGAGGAGAATGCTGGGTAGGGGATGCGCCGGTCGACCTCGTCTCTTCTTCCACCACAGACTCCGGCAGAGAATCGACCGCGGGTGCATCCCGATCATCTATCTCAGGGTATGAAGTACTCGACGTTGTCGGTGAAGGTGGCACAGGTTCGCCGGCCCATTCCATGTGTCCATCAAAGTACGACATCCATTTGCTCTGGGCGGCTTTTCGAGCATCGTAGGCGTGAAAGAGGGAGGTGAGGTCGAAAGTCTCGGATGGATAGGCATGAGGAGATGCATCGAGCGAAGATGGCGAGAGAATGGTAGGCGGTGGCAGCGACATGTTGGGCAGCGACATGTTGGAGTACGGTGATGAAGCTCGGGGGCGATGTTGCGATGTTGCGATGTTGCGATTGCTACCGAAGCCAAGACTTCCAGGTTCTCCAGACCGCTCCTCCTTACTCGTTAGTCAGCAATCCAGTATCGAGACCCTGTGTGATGGCGGGAGGGTCCATTCATAAACAATTCTTCGGCCAGCCACCAGCCATCTCACTCTCTCATTCTTAATAGAGGCCGGTCCTGATGTCACTCTTCCAATGAATCCAGGAGACTCTTCTTGGTTCGACACGGAGCCGAACACACAAGTCCAGGAGGAGCGGAGAGGAGCTGGAGCCGGAGCCGGCCATCACGAGCCAGAGGACAATGTCATCTCGGACCCGTCGCATGGAGAAGCTCTGTTTGCACGATTGCTACCACAGAACCGGCCTGCACGAGCAGCATTTGACAAGCTGGTGAAGAGTACCGGCAAGGATTTTGCGTACCATCGCCAGTTCATGTATGTGGATCCGCGCCCGAACATCGACCCAAAAGATCGACAGGATTGCTACCTTTTGTCTTTAACCTTGCTCCCGGAGTTTCCTCAGCTCGGCTGGAGATTCGGTCGTGGAAGGACAAAGTCACCGAATTATGGCGTGGACATCATCATTCCCGAAGGGGAGGACGTGGCAGGTCTTCACGGTCGGTTGTGTTGGAAAAAGGGCTTGGGAGGTTTTTTGATCGACGCCGACAATGCAAGAGGGAAGGATATAATTTTGAACGGCGAGAGATTGAAATACACTCAGCGAGTGCTGCCTTTTCGCAACCAGGTTTCCATCGGAGAATGTCTGTACAGTATTCAGTTCAAAGTGAGGACACCAGTAGAGGAGGAACGGTTTCAGATCGAATTGCAAGCTTTGTTTTCTCGAGTTTTCGACAAGCCTCCATTCATGTTGCCAACGCCGTCAGAGAATGAGCAGAGACTTGGGAATTGGATTGTGCGGAATCTAATTGCAAGTGGCGCATTTGGACGAGTGTCAGTTGTCACACATGCTGAGACGGGGCAAATGGCTGCGGCGAAAGAGATCTGGCGGACTCAGCGAAATAAAATCAACGTTGATCGAGAAGTCAGTATTGCGAAGCAACTCAAAGAGTGGAAACATGTAAGATCCTGCAGAGCTACAGCACTAAGTGCGCTGACACTGACGCGGCATAGGAGGGCCTGGGAACTCCATTCGACATATCTCAGCGGGAAATATACGACAAAGCCGAGCTCGTAACTCACTCTCTCCTTTTCCCTCCCCATACCCCATCCTCACTGACCCCCCCCCCGGCTTGACGATTGAGGGTGCTGATATTTTGACAGGCGCGGATATCAGTATTGCTCAACGATGACTGGAAGCCCAGGCCGTCCGATACCATCAGCCTTTACATCCTTTTCGCTCCACTGTCAACAAGCAACCTCGAGGCTGTTATTCATGGGAACGTTCCACAGCACATCTACATCCCATTATTTGCTCAAATCCTCGAAGCCATTGCCTTTATGCACAAAAACGGTTTGTCTCACCGAGATATTAAACCCCAAAACATTGTTGTCACAACATACGATCCACCTCGCGCGCAAATCATCGATTTCGGAAGTGCGACCTTTGCGAAATCAACTCTTTATGATAGTCCCGGAACAGTGAAGTATCTTGCACCAGAACAGGTCAAGGGCAAATACCACGGTTGTGAAGTCGATTATTGGGCATGTGCTCTAGTTGGCATTGAGTTGATCGGGTACAAATTACATTCCAGGATTGCTACAGAGAAAGAGTTTGGCGCTCTTCGAGAATCGCTGGATAGCGATACTCTCAAGAGCCATCTAATGACGTCTTATTGCAAGAAGATGTTAAATTATGACCCGGGTAATCGTCTCACCGCAGAAGCAGCACTTCAAGAGTACTTTTCCGAGTATTTACTTCGAGATGGAAAAGGCAAGCGGAAGAAGAGCGCAGTGTAGCTAGTAGTATTACCTATCTCGTAATACTGCGGTAAATACGGTACGATACGCTTTAATTCGATACCATGAACTGTAATCGTATTGATCTTCGAATACGTACTATTTAATTAATACGGGGTGATACTATTGTGAAGGAATGATCAGGTGACTTTCATATTTTGTGAATAGTCTCACTTTATGAATATTGTGTAAATAGCTTAAGTCAGAGATTTCCTTACGAATCTCTTTCTTCCTTGTAAACAATCATTTTGCCCAAGTCGCATTCGACCTCGTTCGTGCTCTTGTACCGTCACAATAACCCTTGTTGCCAAATTCCATTATACTTGGTCATGGTATTTGCATTTTGTGGTAACTCGAACGGATGCTGGTCGGCCACTTCATTCTTGGGCGATTTCCACCATTTCAACGTATCCTTGTGATCGGACGCCGCCAATGTATCCAAACACCGCTCTAAAATCCGTCTCCATGCCCGGCAAACGCGGGCTAATTCGGGCTCGTCGGGATCGGCTTCGCGGGTGAAACGGTGGGTCTTGATCATATTGTGTTTGGACTGACTTAAAACCTCGTTCCATTGGGTGTATTGCAACCACGAATCGGCTTCAATGGCTGGTGCTTTCCTCAATAACGTCAACCGCCGTTCTTTGGCCCGACCCTTCCATGCTTCAATCTCTTGCACGATCTGGTCATCAATGACTTCTTGATTGCCATCTCCACTACCACCGTCATCATGATTGCTGTCATCATCCCCGTCATCATCATGGCCCTCGTCTGCTTGGCTGGCCTGGTTGGCACGTGACTGTCCCGGCTGGCTTGACTGCTGGCTCTCATCCACAACCCAATACCGCTCCTTCCCTTCCTTAAACCATGACTGTAACCTGACGGGATGAAATAAATCTTCGTCTGGAACCCTTTTCTTGTCGTGAATCTTGTTTCCATGCTGTTTTAATGCCTTCCGGCTCTGCGTTCGAAATGGGCCGGACGACTGAACTGGGCAATGGTCGCACTCTAATCCATCTACAACCTTGATAACTGGCTGTGGTGCTAACCCATCCACCGGTAAATTGACTGTGGAATAATTGTATTGGTGCGGGAACCCTTTAATATACTGATCCACCTGCTTGCGGAGCTCAAGCTGGACCTGATGTTGCCTGCGTAAATGGTCGGACATGGCTGCCGGACGTACTGCGCAACGACATTTCTCATTCAAACAAAGCAGCAGACCATAACGCTTGTTTAACGCGATCAAATGACTCAATGTTTGGGGGTTGGCTTCTGCCTGGATGGGTTGTTCGTCTGCCATGCTGGGTTGTATGATTATTGATGGGTTTCGTGGGGTTTTATGGGGTTGGGGTTAATGGAACCGGCGGTCAATTCCAAAGTTCTGCACTCACGGATATCACGATCACCGTACCATACAAAAAAAACGGAATTGAAGGTCAGTTCTACGATTTTTACGAGGGATAATGTTAGGGATAATGTTAGGGATAATATTAAGCTTATAGAGCGTAATTATAGCTTTCTAACGGTGCAATTATCTTGTTTTAAAGTTAAAGAATGACTGAGTTATAAGCTGAAATATAGAAGTTGACGTTAAAAAGGGGGGCGGCTCGCTAAGGTAAGCGAGGTAAAGCGAAGCGTGCGGGGTTAAGCGAGGTACTAGGGGCTATAAAGGCCGGTGCATCGAGACAGTCGTCGTAGCACCTATAGCAGGCGGCGTGTCTCTTGGACGAGAGTCGCATATCGTAAGGATATAAAATATACGTCGATCTGGCTTAGCAATATAGCATACTAGTACTTTTTATATATAATAACGTAAAAAGTAAGCAGATAGGATTTTAAAATATCTATTACTGTGAGGGGCCAGACCTCGAACAACTCAAAGGAATGGTTTCCGTATTGAACAAAGAGAAGTGCGTGAAGAGACCGCAAGTATGTACAACCTTCCTCCTTCTTATACTGCTTTCCCTCCTTCTGTCCCATTCTCTGCCATTCTCTATTCTATACCATTCTACAGCATTCCGTCCTGTTCTCTATTCCATGTTATTCTCCGACATTCTACGAGGGCATACTTGGTCGAGAGTTGGCCCGAGTGCGACCAGGGGTTCTAACCCTCACAGTTCCATACCAATACAGATTTTGAAGGGTATATATAGTAGGGAATATATGTCAGACTATCTATGGTGTAATTACAATCTCTCCGGGCTCTTTCCGCTTAGCAGCCGCATCTAGTGCCTCCTTCCAAGCCTCGAGAGGAAAAGCACGAACTTGGCCCATCCCAGCCTTCTGTCCCAGCGGCAAGACTCCCGACTCTGCCATACTGATGAGTCTCTTCGTCTGCTCCCTCGTACACATCCATGTACCTTTGATAGTCAGGCCGCTCATCATGATCTGCATATAATCGAAACTAACACCCGACATGATGCTACCCATAAGACTGACCCGAGCGCCATGCTTTAAGACATTTAGGGAGCTGCGGAAGTGAGTCGAGGTACCTGCCTCCGTAGGCGACATATCCCAAAAGGCGTCTACTCCAGAAGGGGCGGCGAGACGTAGTGACTCGGTATCCTTCGCAACATCACCACTAACATGGACGACGCTCAGACGCAGGCTAGTAGAGTCGAACTGCGCGAGGACGGTAGCGTTTCTTCCGATGGCAATAACTCGAGCCCCCATGGCAAGCGCAAGGTGAACAGCCGCGCTGCCGTAACGCCCCGTAGCGGGCGCTATGATAACAGTGTCCCCAGCCTTAACGTCGATATCCGCAAGGCCGCCAAATGGAATGAGCATACTGAAAAGATGTGTGAGGTCTTGCAGGCTGTACCCCAATCCTCCTGTTTCTGGCTTTCCCATCAGGCGCTGCTCATCCAAGGAATGGCAATTCTCTAAAGGCAATTTTGCATACTCGGCGAAAGTTGAGTTCCGCCACTCTCCGCGTGAGAGCCTGCGGCTTTCGTCATTGAATCCTTCCATAAAGCCGCAGATATATTTCGCCTCGGCACTGTCCCGGCCTGTTATGTATGGGTCGAAGAAGATAAGCTGTCCGGAAGAGAGCTTGGTTGCGTCAGGCCCAACATCTGCGACCCTTCCGATTGCCATTAATCCCGGCACAAAGGGAACTGGCAAGAGATGTCCACTGTTGGGATCTTGGAAGACCTGTGGTGCATTGGATCTTACTGACGCGGCAAGAATGCGAACGATAACGCTTCCCGGACCTGGCTGAGGTGTCGGTCTGGCTTCGATAACTATGGGTGTTCCAACCTCAGAGAGAAGAAGGGCACGATGGTGTGATGGAATTTGAGAAGCCATTAGGGTTTGTGATGATCGGTGTACTCTGTTGGGAAGAAGCAGAAGACAAAACTACTTCGTCGCAGGCCAAAACAATACTGCATAAGCGAAGTACCAGAGGGTCTATTGGGTGTCGTTTGAGGGGGTTCACTTCCCTTATGTAGTGTTTATTTGGCCTGCGACGAAGTGTGCTAAGTTGTAAGGTCGACCGCCGCGTGCGGGGTGCGGAACAGAAACAAAAACCCGTATCAATTTGACTTTGGGAGGGGCGGTGATTTCTAAGCTCGGAAACGAAAGCGCTCCGGGATGACTTGTTCTAAGCTCGAAAACATACAACAGCTCTTTACTTGGCGCTCGCCTAAACCAAGTTAGGTGGAAACTTAGAGGATTGATTTTTAAGGTGGGGAACTTTTAGGTTGCAACTTCTTCATTTAGTCATTCGCAATGTGCTCCTCCGCCGAGCGGCGGGAGGAATTATGAAGAAGGCGCCTGCTTAGCTTGACTTCAACGCTTTGCATAATTGGAAGGAAAGAAGCTTTCCAGGTTGCTTACATCCGCCAGAGAACGTCCATATAAGTTTCGCCTTATGCACATTCCGGTCTGAAAAATACTTTTAAAAGTTGAAGTGGACCTAAAGCTGTTATTCAAACTACATATCTGTTTTAACTCTTTCATCTATCTGAAAACTAGAAACTATGGGCAAAATCGCAGTCAGTGTTGTCAACAATATGGATATTGCCAATTCGTATTGGAAATAAATTGTCAATATGGCCAAAGGCAATACAATACGCCCTTGTCAATATTGCCCGTATTGCCAATATAACCACGTGATGTTAATAAACCTACAATCGCCATGGGTTTCACAGCACCCTTGCTACGTAGAGTAATCCAGAGATGCCTAGAGATGCCTAGAGATGCCTAGAGCCAGTGTGAGGAATAGTATATGCAGTATTAAAAATATTCCCCACTTTGTAATACGTATAATGAATTGATACGGCACTTCCAATAATACGTACGACCAATAATACCACTGACAATACGTATTATTATTAGAAATATCACGTATTACTGGAAATATACTAAATTACGGCCCCCAAACCCCCTACACGTGACGTCGCGTCCAGCACTTAAGCGTCGCAACCGCTGAATTCAACCATCACTCCTTAATATTAACACCATACTACAATTCTTTTATTAGAACCTCAAAACACGCGTTTTCTATCGATAATAACGCTTTAACTGTACGCCATAACTTCCACGAAATCTCCAAATAGAATTATGGCTTTAAAACACCGATATTTCCACCGGGCAGATCATGCCGACCGAGAGCCCACGAGAGCCTCATTTCCATCCTCTACCGCTCCTTGAGCATAGCGACGCCTTCTCTACGAATTCCATAGCTCCGAATGCCCTCAAATACCTTGTTTTCAGCTCAGCAACGCTCCTGCTGCCCTGCCAGCTCGTATGCTGGCCATTCAGACGAACGCAACCCATGGGAATCTCACGAGAACCTCGTCGACGGCATGAAAGATCGACGAAGCCATTCAAGCCAATGTTCGACGCGTTTCTATGATATACGACCGGGAGATAAGACGCTGACGGCGACATAATATATCGGAAATTGAGAATAACGCTGTCTGCAAAAGTACGATCTTTCATGGTGTTGTGGCTCTTGCTTTCTGAGAAAAAGCAAAAAGATACCTCAATTTGTAAGAGAACACCGGCGAAATCAATGTATTCTCCCACTTTTTTCCAGAATCTCTGTGCCAGGGGGAAATTCTTCTGCAGACATGAACATTTGCTGACTTTTTTATAAAACAGGTCGATCTCCCCACGCATCGACGACACCTTCTATATCTTCCCTATCCTTTTCCACACCCTCTACCCCTTCGTCTCGACTTCTACGGCATCCATACCTTCCAAATGTCTTCTCAAAGCGAGCCCACCTCTCAATGTTCCATCGATCCTGCTCTTTTGGAAAGGAATATTATTATCGTCGATATGCCTCCCGATACCCCTATGACCGACGCTCCTTCGTCTTCCCCTCCGTCTTCTGCTGCCTCTGCCATTGAAACCGTGTCTCGTCGTCGCTTTGCTTGGGTATGGAAACATATGCCAGACGCCAATCCTCAGACCATTTACAAAGACGACAAAGGCAGGATTCAGTGGAGATGTCAACACTGCAGCAGGGTCTACCTCGAATCGGGCGGCACTCGTATTATCGCATCTCACCTCAAACGCAACCATCGGATCTCTGAAAACACTATCCGTGAAGAGCGCAAGCTTCGTGTTCAGTCGTCAATCGAGCAAGCTATGGAGAATGCCCGTCAATCTAGCGGATTTAAGCGCCGTCGCGGAGAGTATAATCCCTTCGACCTCGATGACGACAATGCCTCTGACCCCATTGTCGATCCTCATATCGTCGAGCTCTTGCTTGTTCAGTGGTTCGCCCGCTGTAACGTCTCTCTCAATATGATCGAATGCGATGAATTCCGAGCCATCCTAACCTACCTCAACAAGGACACCGAGATCTGGCTTCCTGCATGCCGTAAGACAGCAGATATGTGGGTACACCGTACCAAAGAAGAACAGATCGATCGGATCGTTACCGAGATTGCAAATGCTCGATCTAAGATTCACGTTTGGTCTGATATTTGGACTTCCAATGCCCGGGTGTCTGTTGTTTGCGGCGGTATCTCGTTCCTTGGCTTCAATGGAAAGATGAAAACGATTCTAGTTGGTATAAGGGAGCTTCGTGGCTCTCATGCTGGCGTCGACGTTGCTCCTATTATCTTGGAAATAATCGAGCAGTTCTCTTTTCAGCATAATCTTGGCTATTTTATTATGGACAACGCGTCGTCAAATGACACAATGATGGTAGAGCTAGCACACTGTAAGATATTATCTATTTCTTGAAGCTATTTACAGCTAATCTCCCCAACTTTGTAGTGCTTGAAGAAAAGCATGGAGTCTTCCTCGATCCTATTGCACAGCGAATTCGCTGTACCGGCCATATATTTAGCCTCTCAGGCAAAGACTTTATGTTCACCAGCGACGAAGATACATTGGCAGAGGAGAATAATGAGCCAGCACGTCAGCGGGGCGTTGCTCTAGCAGATAAGAAAGCCATGGAGAAGTGGAGGAAATCCGGTGCACCAGGCAAAGTAAACACAGATTTCCCATTTAGGTCTAGCGCCTCCCAACTCCGAGAACCGATGCTGACAATGTTTTAATTTACAGTGCCACGACTTCTCAGTTTCTATCTCAATGTCGCCAGAACGGCTTCAAAGATGGCTTAAAATCTGCGGACTTCGCCTTCCTCGAGACAATTCTACACGCTGGGGTTCTTGGGAGCATATGATTGGCTGCTTTATAAAGCTCCGCTGGGCATATGAGAAGTGGTGGATAAGGTATCCAGCTGAGTTTCCGGAATCGATCAAGCTGACAGCAACGGAATGGGATCAGCTAGAAAAGCTTCATGGGTTCTTGAAAGCGTTGAATGACGCTATCAAATTCCTGGAAGGCCCACAGGCCACGCTGGAGCGCGTCTTGCCTACCATGGAGTTCATTTTAGAGCACTTTGAGCAGGGAAAGGCAAGTAGACACTGATTTCCTATTCGGGTTAGCGCAGGCAACTTGCCAACACTGACTTCAAACTTCCTGATCAACCTCAGGTGCTAACTTCCACTTTTGGTACAGATTAAGCACGCTGACGACCCCTTCCTTGGTCCTTGCTGTAATGCCGGCTGGGCGAAGCTCAACAAATACTATACCCTTACTGAAAAGTCCCCTGCTTACGTCGCCGCTGTCGTCCTCGATCCGAGCCAAAAATGGACATACTTTGAAGAGCAGTGGACTGGAAATCAAGCATATTGGGTGACGGAATGGAGGCAAAAGATTCAGCTGTTTTGGGAGATACATTACAAAGGGAAGGAAACAGAGACCGATTTCGACCCTTCCAACCTCTCAGACAACCTCTACGTCGCCTACCTCCAGTCGAAAAAGCTAAATAAGAGCGCCAAAGACGAATATGCTCGATATCTCTCTCTCCCACCTGTTGACGACGTTCGCGACCCTCGTTCCTGGTGGCTCGAGGCCACACAGCAAGCACAGTTTCCCTACCTCAGCAAAATGGCTATTGATATGCTCACAATCCCCTCAATGTCGGCCGATGCGGAGCGCATTTTTTCGGGCTGTAAACTTCAGTGGACGGATCGCAGAAATCGGCTCTCTGTGAAAACATTAGAGTCCTTGGAATGCCTCAAATCTTGGATGAACCTGGACAATTGGGAAGACAATAATAGTGAGCATGTTTTAGATGATGACGTCGAAGAAGCTATACCTGTAATTGGGCTGAATCGGTGGGCTGCATGAAGTGATAGTGCGGTGTTGGCTGTTGATTTCCTAGTGTTTTTTCTTCATTTTCTGATTGGCTGAGAGGAGGAGGGTCTGGGGTTTAATTGCCTGCTTTTCAGTGTGTTCTAATGGTCTTTTTATCTCCTTTGGTGATTCTATAAATATCACGTGTACGGCTTGTTTTGAGCCTCAATCCGTAATTCAGTATATCTTCAGTGATACGCAAATGATACGGTATTGGTCGAAGTCATATGTATAAGATCCATACGATACGGCGTACATATCGAAAACCTCAATATCAGCCACCGTATACGGGCGTATACTATTCCTCACACTGCTCGTAATATGCCCTACTCATTCGTGTTCCTGACAGTTGATATTAACATACAAGAGCACATCTCCTAAGTTGGTCGCAACATATCATACGACAACAATACGATATTTGAAAGTACATTCTCTCGAAGCCAAGTTATCAAAATGCCATTCAAAATGCTATCTCCCCTCGATATTGCCCTTGGCAAGGTTGGCAAGAACGGGTATGCATCTGCTCAGTCTACTCCCTCCTACGCCATCTTCCATCCGGACAATGAAAGCAAAAGCTGACCAAACCCAGTAACCCAATCCACCCCGCCCTCGTCCACTCCCCCCTCACCTTCCTTCTCACCGCATCTCTCCTCGACATAGTGTTGACTAGAACTGTTGATTCTTCATTCTATGATACATGAAGCCTACTTATAGGTACGAGTGTGCTAAAGTCTACCAGGTTCCAGCAGTGGTTGCCTATAGGCACACCACAGTGCAACCTATATTGACGAGTCATAACTAGGCTGCAGAGGCATTAGTCCATTCGTGATGGTCGGAATATCTGGTCAACACATAGCATCATTCTTCTCACGTCCCAACTATGACCACACAGCAATCCTCACCAAAATACTCTCCCCAGACGACATTCCCGTCCTCAACTCCATGAGCTACTTTTGTACCGTCGCCGCACTCCTCACCTCCATCCCCACGCTCATTACTGGCGGTGTTCGATCTAGTTGGTCCATTGGAAGGCATTGATGAGATCCCGCCGTTTGGCCTGTTTTCGCCAGTGCCCGTCGGAGGGGCATCAATGGGCCAAAAGTCGTTCCCAGCGCAATTCCAATTGGGGTGCCACTATATTGTGGTAGTTGGGAGATGTGTTGAACTGTGGCACACTCTTGGCCAGTCGGGAACATAGTATCACGTTACAGGAATCGTAAACAGAACTCAATAGGGTAAATCAAGTAAGATTGTCAACTGTACAGAATAAACTACGGGGTCCCCTAGGGTATATATATGGTCTGCCAGTAAGACGTGCTTGGAACGTGTACCTCGGCCCTCGGGCCATTATAAGAGCCTCAGGCCACTAGGCACACTTCAACAAATTACCCCACATCCCACATGTCAGGTGATCTACATGTGACCAGGGTCGGTTTAGCCTCGTCTGAATCCCTGTTGGAACCCTGTTGCCACGCGCGGATCTTTTCCCACCAGACTTCCCGAAACACGACCGGCGGCACCTACGTACTCCCCCTCCCCTAAATAAACTCTAAAATTTGCGGTGGAAGGTCACAGAGAAATTTAGAGTTTAAACCAGAACGGGGAGAGTAGTTACTGGCCTTCTGACGAAAGAGGCTATGGGTGTGTTGAAGTGGGCACCTAGAAAAGGGTGGGCCACTGTTCCCTTCTGCCCCAGATCCTTACCTTACCTTATATGGCTCTCTCTCAGCCTACGTCCTCCACCACCTCTCGCTCCCAACCTCCTCAAACATCCGCAGACCACCTTGTATCCCTACAAGAACGGCATTCCACTACCCATGTGGAATCTGCTACTGTGCGTACTGCGCCTTCCACAACAGACACTGCTGTTGCCAAAGCATCCTCCAACGACGCCTTAAATAGTCAGGGCAATAATTATAAACATCGTCAATCTACTCTTTCCATAAGTTCTTCGAAACAAAACCGAACTAGACTGTTTACCTTGGCTGCATTGGCTCGTGACAAGACACCGAGCGCAATTGCAAACTTATCCGAGTCCCCAATACGTTCTCGACTATCATCGAGCAGCGTGCATCGCTCTGTACGAGGTTCGCCGACCTCTGCCTTGCAAGAGCCTTCCCAAATCGGCAGACTCACAGACAAGCAGTCGAGACAATACCGATTTATCGAATACCAACAATACAGCGGCCTCCTCCCTTTCGCATACGAGAACCGAGACAGCAGATATAGCCACGTCACGTCCTCTGCTGCTTGAGGCGTACCCACCTTCTCAAGCGTACTCAACTACTGCTACTTACGCACCGGCTCCGATCATATTCTTCTACCCGGAAACTACAACAAGATGCATCAGACGTCTTCGCGCGTATTGCGCATTACGAGCGATGGCCGGCCATTCACAAGGGTAAAGATCACTAGAAGATCGATCTGTGACGCTATAAAACTGACATTGAAAAGGATTTCGAGGATCTATTTGCAACACTGGTTGTTAGCCTTCCCCTAAGACCACATCGCATACGATTGACCAGGGTGGATCATTCATTCTTGTCTGAAGAAGCAATCAACAACTTGGGCTCCCTGAAGTTATCACAATCCAACCGAATGCCAGACCCCAAGGACCCTTCGCGGATAGTTACTACCACTACAACAACTACATTCTCCATGGCGCGTGAAATGGCTCGATCTGTGTGTCAACGCTTTTTGGACGCGAGGTTCGTCGAGTCCGCGGATGGCAAGCTATTACAGGAATTTAACATGAAAGGCTCAGTCTGGCAGCTGACACCTAAGGGCATTAGTGTTCTGGAAAGATTTTGTGCAAGGAATGGCATCCAGCAGAAGCATATCACAGAACTCGTCAGCTCTCTAAGGAATGCAATGCAGCTAGTCATTCTTGAGCGAGATTCTGCCACTGACAAGCCGTATTCAGATCGTAGTACTGTCGAGGTCATCTTTCGCAGATTCGTTGGTCAAAATGGCCCGAATGCCACGGATAGCACCAGTTCAGCGGATTCTGCCTCGTTGAGCGAATACAAGGATGGACTAGCTAGAGTCAGAATGGTGAGCGAGAGCAAAGTCGGTTCACAACCAAGGACTGTCTATCAGACCTTCACAGGAAAGGCGGCCACCGATTGGTTGATGGATTGCTGCACTGCAGTTAACAGGAGGGAGACAGCTGAAATCGCAACCCTGTTTCTGGAGCAAGAGTTGATCTGGCGTGTGCAATCCGACCACTCGTATCTTGCACCGTTCGCACAAGATAAGGAGAAAAAGGTGAGATTTCAGCCAACGAGACACGCAATCTACCAGCTGTCACAGAAAGGCAAAGATGTTGTCAACATGACTTCCAGGGAGCGAATCTCGGAAAGCGAAAACACTAGTACCACCACCACGAGGCCTGGAGTTCCTCGCGATTCTAATACTCAGAAGCTTGACAGGATCCTGAACGATGCTGCGCTTCGATTGCTCTTCAGAGAGAATTTGCGAGAGACACATTGCGAGGAGAACTTATCATTCTATTTGGACGTTGATAAGTTCCTCCAGTCGTGCAAGACAGCGACCAGGGTCAATTCATTATCAAGTGGCAAGAGCTCTTCGGGAAATCTCGATTCCGTAAAAGAGGCCATGGCTTCGACCTATGCTATCTACAATGCTTTCCTAGCTCCTGGCTCGCCCTGCGAACTCAACATTGACCATTTGCTCCGGAATCAGCTTGCAATAAGGATGACCAAGGCTGTGGGACAAGATGCGGCGATAATCGAGATTCTTGCGGAGGTCATCAAGCTGTTCGAGGAGGCCCAGCTCTCAGTGTTCAATCTCATGGCTAGCGTGAGTCGAAATATTTCCTGGGGGTTTTATCCATTTCTGACATCTTTGCTCAGGATTCTGTCCCCAAGTTCATGCAGAGTTCAAAGTACGAACAAACACTTCAGAACTACGATTTCGATTTCGGTTCTCCTCGGTACAGCGCTGAGAACCTTCCCGAATGCAGTATGAGCAGAAGCAATTGATGAGTTTGAAAGAAGTTGTTTTATATACCAAAGTTTTCTCCCACGAAGCCTTGACACAGTGCACAGATCGATACCCATTATTGAGATACCCGGCGCCGAAGGCTCTTCACAAAGGCACCAGCAGGATCTTTCCGGTTTAGCGATTGCATAGATTTCCATCCTCCATCTCGGACGTTCAATTAAAGGGTGACCTTACCCTTAATGACTTGAATGCCCTCTTGCGGAAGAAGCACGCAATATTGGACCTGCGTGGTTCATATCAGTAGAATAGGTCAGCCCAAGTGTGGCGACACCGACTTGTGAGGCCTATAGGGTGTTAGAAAAAAGTGGTATGAATAAGAAGCTATCGGGCCCGACAATGTTTAAAAGAAGCCATATGAAAACGCAGGTGATGACTTTCAGGCGAGGCGCAACGAGGGCAAGCATGAACACTTGGCTGGGGCTACCAGAATGAAGAATTAAATCCACCTGGGGAATAGCGAAGATTAGTACAATATTCCTCTTGTATTTGCTAAGGGAATCGAATTTACCTCACGTAAAGATCTTTTTTGGTGACTGAGGATCCACCACCTGACCTCCAAAGCCATGGCTTTTAACCCGCTGGAGATACTTAAACCCAACGCAATGGACAAACCAGTCACGATAGCGTTGAACACCCGTTTCTTGGCACTGGTCATGACTTTTTTGCTGGAATAATGCCATGATGTGACGTAGAGGCACACTATCAAGATCGCGGTCAAGAACCATCGACTCAGGCCACTAATGAGCAATTTTCGGAGCTGTTTTGCAGGGTGAAATTCTCTATGCAGTCGCAGACCTCGATCAGTATCAGTTGAAAATCCCTTCTCTCCGGCTTCGATCGGAGACTGTGGTAATGGTGTATCTGTAGGCGCTAAAGATCATATCAATTTTAGTGTCTTGCTGAAAGGTGAGCGGACTCACTAACCGTCTTTGTGATAGGAAAACTTAAGGGGATCCATTCCTTCTACTATGGGTTGGCTGTCGAAGCTTTTCCCACTGCCCCAGCCATGGGTCTCAACTCGACGGACTTACTACAGGGAGCAGAACGATTTTTCTCTATGATCCAGCAGCGGTCGTGTGGGTTGTCTGACGATATTCGAGATGCTGATGCTGCTTAAGGCTGAGTACAAGGAATTCAGAGGCCAGCCCAGATGTTTACATAGTGTTAAGATGAGCTTCAATCACATTGATGGTCTACCGAGAAGAGACCTTCCCCTTTATGCCGGAGCCGATTGACTAGCGTCATACAAAAGTGTGAATTATGGGGCAATTGCATCCTTCTCGCGTCCCTACTACCTAGACCCTGGCTTCTCGTACCACCTACAAGCATGTACCCTGCTAGCGTATAGTTTAAATTTTTGCTGTTCAAGTACAATCGTCCTGGGATAATTGAAGACGCCTGGGGTTTTCATACTCTTGACGCTTTTGCGTGTTTGATCCCCTGTAGCGAGCTCAAAGCACTGCATAATTATCGAAACAAATCTAAGGGTGACCGACAGAAAGCGGCCATAAGTAATTGCGATATATGGACGTTCCGCAACCCTCAGGCGCCCTCATTTGCCCTGGAATGACTATATGTTGTTTATAGCCTAGGCCTTTGTTGATTTGTAGATCTCGACGCTCGCAAGTGGTCTAGACTTGTGCGCGGCACGAATACGTCTAGACTGTAACAGGACTCCCAGACTTCAGTAGGTCTTCGCGCGACTTTCCTGTGTTTAACGGCCGCTAACGGCCATCCTTACATCCCCCTTAACAAGCACGCTCTAATAATGTCAGTAAATTTACCTCAAAGGCTCAGCAATCGTGTTCCCTGTTTTCAAACGTTTCGGGGTCACCGTAAGAGTCACCCCCGTCGTAGTGTTGCTAAAGCTTGGCAGTCGCAAATTGCACTGCCCCTAGCTCCAGGGTGAGGGGCTCAGGGGCTCAATGCGTGAATTTCGGGGTTGGGAAAATAGGCGAAGCCACTTTTGCCCACTTTCGGTCACATTTTAATCCGTGCTAACCTGGAAGGACCATATCTCTTTGAAAATCAGTGACTATCAGCGCCAAGACTGTATGAGGTTCAGCTTATCAGGGGCACGTCTCCTTACTCCGCATGGGGCTGAGAAATCTTGTTTAAGGCTGACGCAGTTTAGGCCATTAAACCTGCTGCTGTATACGCAGCAAATGTAGCATGTGGTAGTACTCTGAAGGCACAGACTAGAATGGCTCCAAGAACGAGACGCCGTGAATAGATTGTTTTTCTAGCTATTCTTGGAGACAAGACCGCAATAGCCTCTCAATTGCTCTGTAGGTGTTAAGCTTTATGTTTTGCTTCGCATTGACCAGGAAATGGTTGATGATGGAGGCACCGACGATTCTAACGACGAAGGTTATGGCGATATGAGCGACGCCGCTACCTCTTGAGATACGAGGACGACCACGTTCTCGGAAACGGGTCAGGCGGGCGAAGGACACGGAACACAAAGATGTGGAAACTCCTTCTACTCATTCCTTCAACGTCTCATATCAAGCGACTGCAGCCACCTCGTCTGGCAGTATGCAGGAGAGCGAAGAGATTCCCATCCATGGATACTTGACACTAAAGACCCATCGAATCGAAAGTCGTGTACTGTCTCACATTTTCTCAAGAATTATTACCGGAACCTAGTGGAACATCGCAGAGACAAGGTATTGCAAGGAGCGTCTCTAGCAGCAGTGACAGGAGAGACTCGGAACGGTTGCCTGTGCAAGAACGGGCTATGAGCAGACCCGTCAGGAATTCGCGATTTTCGCCCGGAGACGACGAGCTTCTGCTGCAACTGAAAGGAGAGGGTTTATCGTGGGATGAGATTTCAGACCGCTTCCCGGAGAGGAGCAAGGGGACATTGCAGGTACATTACAGTACTAAGTTAAAGCCTCGTTCAGGGACGTTCAAGAATACAAAGAAACGCTGGAGGTCTGGAAGCTTTCAACCCCAGTGGGCAAAGATTGAGACCACGTATTGATGAATTCCTCGGATTGCTGATGATCGCCGAGCAATCTTTGCGTTCCGTCGGGCGATGACCACATGACTCCTAGCAATCATGAACGATTTTCATGAAATTCGGCAAATTGCCGATGCAGCGACACTCATGTTGCAACAACGATGTGCTTGTTTGTCTCCCCAGAGTCTACTTTCATCCCCATATACCACCAGCTACTAAAGATGCAACAACCAAGCTCAACATCCACTTAGAGACACGGCTCCCACTGCCTTCCGATTTCGTGGTATTTGTCGTAGTCGTAGCCGCTGAAGGAGTTGAAGTAGTCGGTGACGCTGAATTGGTGATCGTACTGATAATGATACTCGGGCTTGGTGTAGTTACCAGCAACGCTGTATGATTCAAAGCTACCGAAGTCGTGAGTTTACTTGTACTGGAACTGGAACTGGAAGTGGAACTGGAACTCGTACTCGTGATCGTGGTGCTCGTACTCGTCTTGGAACTTGTCGTTGGAGCCTGAGATGCGACGGGAGCCGCAGAAGCAGATGGAACTCCTCCTGCATCTCTGTACCAATTTTCCTTGGGATCTCCCATACACTCACCCACGGTGGCGGTTCTGTATCCCCTCGCTTTTAGCGTATCAAGCATGTAAGTGACCAAAGACGCAGCCGTTTGTTGGTGCACATCATGTGAGAGCGAGATGTAGCTATGTCCAGCTACTGTACTCGAGACGTTTCCAGAGAAGTAGTCCTTGCTGATTTGAATTTTGCTCGGGTCGTCGTTCTGGTAGTCCTTCGTATCTATGTCGAAGTAGACGATATGGTATCCCATGCTATTGAGATAATCCGAACATCCTGCATTGCAAAATCCATACGGGGGACGGATATAAGTCGGGCAGAAACCGAAGATGTTGCGGAATGCCATTTCATTGTAGATTACTTGGTTCTCTCGTAAAGTGCCAGCAGTCAGTGTAAGATCTTGGTGCGTCCATGTGTGAGAAGCAATTTGATGACCTGCGTTGTACATGTTTTTGAGGATCTGAGCCCAGGGTTTGGAAGGGTCGTCAATTCGACCTTTACCCAGGTTGTTGCCATTAATGAAGAAGGTTGCTTTAGCGTTGTAAGAGGCAAGTGTATCGAGCACACTTTGAGTGAAGGTGAAAGGACCATCGTCAAATGTGAGAGCAACTGTTCCCTGGGTCGTGCAATGCAAGACTCCTGCGCCGCCTGGATATTATGTGAGTAAATTTTCTCTCACAAATAGGTGGGTTAGGGAGGACTAACCGTAGGGTACGTTTCCTACCCGTGGCCGAGCAATGTTCGCGGTACTTGGACCTGGGGGCACGATACTGTGATGAGATGTCAGAACTGAAAAGTTTCAACGAGAAGAATAAGTAAGATCTTACTTTCCATCACACGCGGGCCCAAATGCAAGCTGACAGTCAGGTCCGTTACAGAAAGTTGGGCCCGTGCCACACCGTCCTGAGGACTGAGAGCAACATTGTCCAGCAGGACAAGAACCTGCCGCACCACCACACGCTTGTCTCTTCCCTAATATCGAGTCACCCAAATCCCTTTCTTGCAGTTCTTCCCCAAAACGAACATTTATCTCCGCGCCAGAGAACGAACGTGTGATGTGAGATCCGTCACCATGACTAAGAACGAGACGAAATGCAGTCGAAAAGAGGAACAAAGCCGTTGCGGCCCTTGAGGATATAAAAATATACATTTACAAATGAGAAAAACGGAGAAGCATACTTTCCACAAAACAAACTGATGTTGGGCATCATGTATATATCTAGAAAAGTCCCCAGAAAAACCTCTGCTACCCCTTCTGAGCATATGAAGGGCATCGAAGGCTGAATGCTAGGCTCAATATCCTTTCCACCAATGACGCCTTCCGCAACACATTCCCCAATACCCTCATAACGTAAAATGCGCAGCATGTGGGAGGCGTCAGGTCTGACTCCAGCATGCTAATGTTGGGGTATCCTAACAACATCAATGTAAGAAATTGCAGGTGTTTCTGCACCCGAGGATTCCGCGGCCACCAGAACTGGAATTGCATCGTAAAGACAGTGTTTCACAGCCACGCAGTCCCGACCCATGCAGGCGGGTGCAGGGACGATGCTAGAATACCCGCACGCTTGGCGCTGCACCCATGTGGGCATATTGACTGTGATTTGTGGTGTGGCCGGGGAGAAGGTAAGCTTTCTGACCGCTTTGGGCGGTGAGGGGTGTCGACGTGCTGGAGTGGCTGAAATGATGCACAAAAGGGGCGCTGTTTGCACTCGACAACGCACGTGTGCGAAAGCGCAACTGCCTATCGAATATGTATGTCCAAGTCTATAATACTTTGGTACAGGGCGAATTAATTTACACTTTTCTGTCTGTGCGCTGAAATGATGTTTCAACTGAAAGCAGCAATAATTAATGAAATCGTAGAGGCCTATTGGTTTATCGCCCTTGTTTAGGTAGAATCTTCAAGAGGAGCACGGACAGAAAAGTGTAGATTAATCCGCCCTGTACCAAAGTACTCATGCACATTGCATACTTCCTTACCTGCTAAGCTTTCTCTATCTATTAAAGTTCTGATGGGGGAGTTAAAGTAACGTCACTTGATACCTCGGCATATCAACTTTCCGGCCTCCATGTATACTCATGGAAAATTGTTCAATTTGTTTACTTTTCTGTTAGTTATTGATTGTATACTTTATATTTCATGCTCCTCTTCCTCATTGGTCAGATTTATGAACGAATGCCGTGCTCGTTCATAATCAAGGGCAGTAAAATCATGAGTGAACAAGGTAAACGAGATTATAGGGGGTTCGTAACAAGGATAGGGGGGCTAGGATCCAACCCCAGTGATCGCTGCGTGCAATACGAAGTACCAGATACGGCATGGGGCTAGCAGGGCACAGCGGGGCTCTCCCATCGCGGCATAGCGCCCTCATAGGGCACTCTCACAGCATGAAACACCTCGACCCAGCGTCTGCTTTGCTGGCAACGTGGCTGGAGCTGCGCGAACCAAGGCGCAATGGGCGCTGAACGAAGCGGAGATCCCCTGTGGATTTCTTCGTATGTCGTTCGTACAGTATTTTAGCTTCCTATGCGGTACCATGTAAACCGGTACATGTATATCATCATGCAAGCTCTCCTGTCTACCTTATCTATATTGAAGAAAGAAAGTACCGGCAGATAAGTACCGCTTTTCCAGCCTTAGTCAAAGCAATTTTCCCAGTTGATGAAATATATTCGAGCTAGAGATTAGCAGACTTGCCGGTGTCAATATCGCCATTGCTAAATCGAGGCTCCACAACGTTGTCGTGTTCGTCGTCTTCATCGATCTCGTCACTCTCGTATGCACCATCCATTATAATAGTTGACTCCACAGCAGTGTTGCCAGTAGTGACACGGCCGTATCAAAACCGCAAATCCTGACCGGTAACCGTATGGATTTTGAGCCTTTCCTTACCAAAACTCGGCGTATCGTGCCCGATTTTCTCTGATTAATCAGCAAATAGTGTGTATCTTAAGTTGACTTCACACTACTCCAAACTATCCGATCTGCACTCCGTGTTCATGAGCAGCCCAAACCGGAACGACACCAAAAATACACTCGTCGCTTCAATCCCGTTCCTCACACCCCAAAAAGCGTCACGCAATTCATCAGCATGTGACTCAACACCAAGCCTGTTCGGCACAGAACACCTCTCATCCCAGTAACAGCCTGAAGCAAGGGATCCTGGCAACGACCCCCCTCGGGGCCTCGCTTCACCCGAATTCGAGCAACAAATGAAGTCATCAGGAATTCATAAGACGTATTTCCGAAGAGAGTGGTAGCACGCAATCAAATCATTAAAGGTGAAACATGCCTTGTGCCCATTTCAATGCAATAAATCTCATCAGTCAACCATATTAGATAAAATATAAATTACAACTCCTGAACGCGTAAATCGTTCCACCCCCAACAAAGTAAGCACGGTGTTCCAGCAGTTACTTTTCACAAAGCATTCCGACCACCTACTGGGCAACATGAGCCTCTTTCAGTGCGCCGTGCTCTTCCCAAGCCGAGTCAGTCAATCCTGTTACAGCTCTGGAGAGATGTAACCATGTTGCAGACAGGCCACGTGAGCGCGCACGTGACATCCAAGCGAAGCTGGTATAAAACCACTTCCTGCCTCTCAATATCAACCTTCTCTCCTTAGCTTTGTATTCTAAGTTACAAATCGACATTATGCTTCTTCTTTGAGGCCTATTTTCTCGTGCTGTCACAAATCCTACAAATATCATATATATTACGGTAAATACCTCAAATAGCCCCGGTATTAATTTTTGAACCCCAACTAACCCCCAATATGTGGGGATCGACCTCAACTAGCCCTTTCTCCAAAACACGACCTCAAGTAGCCCTTAAAGGCTATTTGAGGTCGATTTTGACATGGACCTCAACTAGCCTTTGAGCTTTTAAGGGCTATTTGAGGTCGATTTTCACATGGACCTCAACTAGCCTTTGCGCTTTTGGGGGCTATTTGAGGTCGACTTTTGTAGATATATCCCTAGCTATATTTTATACTTCGAAAATCAGATTCTTATATTGCCTTTTATATCTTTCGATCCCTTTTATGCTCCTTATCTTTGCGCTCTTTCCTAGCGTTGAAAAATATATTGAAGGCGATAAAAATTTTATTGGAATATTTTTTGCTGATGTACTTTTGCACTAAAGCTTAGCGTAAAAATACCTTGGCAAAAAAAAAATCTGACAGGAACTTTATTGTTTCCCACTGCCCAATTGAAGCGCCGACATAATTACTTTAGCTCCTGCTTTAGTACTTGTTATATTAATATGCCATCCCAGCACTCAACACCGCACTCAACACTACACTCAGCACCCTTCTCCCAACTCCTCCTTCCCAGCTGCCTCCTTCTCAGCTGCCTCCTCAACCCATCCCTTCAACTACGAGCAACGATATCGAATACCAACCGATTCCTAACGAGCTTGTTATCGGCTATACATGGGAGGAAGATGACGTTAATAAGGCTGTGGGAGAAGATGTAAAGGGATGGATTCTTGATCGAGGAGAATCTACCATGTTCAATCCAACAATAAATCACGGATGGTCCTTGTTTGCCTCGATAGCAATATTTGCGATTTTCGAGTGCGTGTTTCTATACCTATGGCACAGACATCTTCACGAAAACCACGCCTCTCTGTTTATGTTTCTCACAAGTGTCCTCCACAAACCCATGAACAGGACAGGTTTAAGGATCGGCAAGCCAGTTGGTATATCTCGAGGAACCATTTGTTTTCCATTGCGCGTAACCGGTCAATCAAGCCAAAGCAAGTCATCGACGCAGAAGCAACATGGAGGCATGGGACGATATCTACACGTCAAACACGCCGTGGGATTTCTTTAGGACTAGACAAACTTGATGGGTTTGAAGATGATTCTTTTGGCCTCTTCCCTTCATATGTGGCTGAACTCAAAGCCGTCGGTCCGAACACCTACGCTGAGTATCGGCTCAACGATACCACGAATGCCTTCCAAGCTGTAGTTAGATAGGGTATTAGAGCCAGAAGGTTAAATTGATTTTTTTATTCGGGTATATTAACTCTAAAGGCAGTCTTTATCAAATTAATGTCATTTCTTGGAGTAGTCTTTAATCTACAAAAGTCCCCCTCAAATAACCCCCAAAAGCGCAAAGGCTAGTTGAGGTCCATGTGAAAATCGACCTCAAATAGCCCTTAAAAGCTCAAAGGTGTTGAATTTTTCAGCTCCCCGAGCTAGGGGTCTGGTCTGGAGCATATAATGAAGGCTCCTCCCACCTGTAAATAAGAATATAGCATTTTTTCTCTATTTCCAACCAGTCAGAGACGATAATTCAACAGGAAATTCTTCTCTAAGGCGGTATAGACTTCCTGGTAAGATTCTAATCCCTCCGTCAGATCCTTGGCGTTATAGTTAACTCGGTCTCTCATAGCCGTAATAGCAAGACGGTGTTTTCTCTTCCATTCTTTCTCTGCGGCAGCGCCGTTCGGTTTGATCTCATGGTCCTCAAGCCATTCGAGTTGCTGGTTAAGTACCAGGTATGTTTGGATGCCGCTCCGATAGTCCTCCCAGTCGTCTGGTCCATCAAGGAATGAAACAAGGCTTAGCGGATAGCCAGTTTTGGTGTTTTGTTCGAGGATATTTGGAGTCATAACGTATCCATAGGATGTGCTTTTCGGAGGCTGTATGTTGGGATTTAAGGCATAGGAGTTAAGTTGGTTTGAAATGTTGCAGATGGTTTCTTTAGAGCGGGAAATCCTTTCGTTATATTCCCCTATCTTGCTTGTGAAGAGTATCTAAGAGCTCATCGGGGTTCTGTTCGCAGTTTTCGTCTCAATAACTCCGAAGTCGAGTACGGATTCCGTGTACGGACTCCTAGTGCGGAGTCCGAGTGGGGAGTCCGAGACGGACTCCGAGGAGTCCCCCATTACTAGGTAGCAAAATCTTGATAGAGCTCGAAAAGTTAGGTGGTTTGATCAGTGAAGTTTGCGGATAAAAGCTTGGACTTAGCTTATGTAAGCACCCTCCGGGCTCATAACCTGTTGAATTATCGTCTCTGACTGGTTGGAAATAGAGAAAAAATGCTATATTATTATTTACAGGTGGGAGGAGCCTTCATTATATGCTCCAGACCAGACCCCTAGCTCGGGGAGCTGAAAAATTCAACAGAAAAACCTTCCCAACAACGTTCTCTCTCGTCCAAATCGCCCCTTCCGTGCTCCCGCACCACCAAACCCCAGAAGATCCCGAATTCCCGTGTAACTTGTGTCGTGGTGTGTGCCCGATATGGGTCAGGTGTCTGATGTGTGCTCTGTAAATTACTGGTGTCGTTTCGAAGAGGAGCCAAGATCCTATCGGGTCGGACTGCAGGTGCAAGAAGAAGAGATGCTCTCCCAGGTCCACAGACTTGTATGTGCTTTGAGGTGGTATGTTGTACTGTAGGTTAAGTTACTTGGTCTGAGACCTAGGTGGGCGAATCGAGGCTGTATTGAGGTAGGAAAACCCTGAGGAGTTGCTCCCGGCTTGCAAGAACGCTTCAATGCAGCCACCTTCCTCCTATGCGATCACCGCCCGTAATCGCTCCCCAGCACAATCCCATCTGCCACTATGACCGGAGCCGCGCGTGAACTGTCAGGCCCTAAGGACAATGCGAGATCGAGTCGCAGTCGCTTTCGAGGTTGCCGTCGCCACTCGCAAATCTATCATCCTACTAGCCACGCTGTTATCTTGAGCATGATGGGTTGGCAGCCGCAGGATTCGAACCTACCAGCACAAGCTGTCTTCCTCAACTCTGGCCACGAGAAGAGTATGCACAGCAGGTGCTCACCAGAGAGGCAGGGCCAGCTACCTCTCCAGCCGCCTGGACATCTGCTTGCGCCTACTGAAGTGTCACTAGGGCGGAGCTACCTCCGCATGCACGTGGTCAAAAAGAGTATGGTAAGCAAGTGATGTAGCGACCCACTGTAGCCCACGCCAGGCCACCTTGAGACGTGATGCAGGTGCTAGCCGAGTTCCTGGATGATTTACCAACCTTCAGCGTCTTTGTTGTTCGCTCGATACCGACTCGGAAGCCGACTTGCGTTTCCGAGGTGGGCCGCAGCTGTGAGATCTCTTTGCTCACGTCCACCGACTTTCGTGTGGGCACTCTATAGACGTGCTAGATGCCTCCTTGTGAAGCTCATCGATCACATGGAGCTACGACGTCACATTATAGTATTCTGTCAGTAGCGATACTTTGTCCTCTTCCGACATTCAATAGCTACATCAAGGTTGCGTGGTCTTCTAGGGTGGTTGCAAATGCTTATTGGCCGCATCAGAGCTTGCGAAGCACTAACAATAGTCTCGACTTCCATAGGGAACAGAATCGCTCTCAAAACGGAGCAGATACAAAGGCGCCTCCAGGGGCGAGCATTAACTCTGCATGCATTTTCTTATATCACATGCACATTGTGGTTACCTCCCGCTACAGCTTCGAAATCGTATCTGCTTCTCTCCCGGCCTGTTTATATTTCTCCGCGATCTTCTTAATTGCTTTCAACGGATGTGCCCCGTCGACATTGCCAATAAACGGCGGAAGAATTTTATATCCAAGCATGTCTACAATCTTTGGATGTATGGTGTGGAGGTTCTCCCAGTCAACTGCCAGGACCTAGTGGCCGAATCAGCTCGTAGCTCGATAGAAACATAGAAATCATCACGGTAAATGGGTCATGATCACTTTCTGACTTGCTTGAAAATGAGGGTACTCCGGTGGGCAGAGAAGTGAATACTTCGCGTTGCCTAAGTCAAGGAAAGGATAAAGGGCGTTGCTGACCTGATTTTCCATTTGCCTACACCAAGGTTGGCAATATTGCACCGTCAGCGCTCTTCGCTGAGCGGATGAGGTATTGGAGCCGCCACCGTGCCAGAGAGTAGAAAGGAAGAAGACTAGACTGCCCGAAGGCATGACAACGGGGATGGCATCTGAGCGACGCGGCAGTGGAGTAGAACCCCATGTGTGAGAAGAGGGAATCACAACCGTCGATCCATTATCGGCGGTGTAGTCATCTAGGGCAACCATAATGGCCTGTTTTCTCACGTCAGCTGGATTGGAATTGGATAGGTTTTGTGCGTACGGGAATAAGGAGTTTGAATCAAACGTACAGTGCCAAAGGGTGGGTGTGGTCTCGGCACATTAATAAACCCGTCATCATTGTGCAACGACTGTGCTGTCTCTCCAGGCTGTATGCAGATCGTGTGGAAAGCAGTAATGAGATATCCTGGGCTTAAAAAGTAATCATTTAGGGCCATGACCGTTGGATGCATACAGAATTCATCGAATCGGCGGCTCTTGTTGAGAAGGGCGTAGATGCGAGCCGTTTGGTGACCTTCGAATGAGTTGCGCCCACCATTGGCAGATACTCCTGCTGAACGTCAGACCACGCGTTGTTGCTTTGTTAGACAGTAGTCGAGAGCTGCTGTCACGAATAGATTGATAGGGGTGTATGGATGGACGCGGGTAGGTTGAGAGCAGATGAGAGGGGCCTATAGTACCAGCTACAGGGGACTTGGAGAGAACCTCGATCTCTTTCTTAGCGGCAGCTACTGTCTCTGGGCTGAAGGCATTGGGAATGATAACGAACCCATCGCGAAGTACGTCCTGGATGAGGGGAAAAAGAGAGGAGTCCTTGACATCGCCAGGGACGTGCTGGTGATTGGGAAGGACATCGGGGTCGTGAGTTGTCATATTGAATTCTGTAGGAGATAAGGCCTTGCGAAATCACAGCGAAATTGATTCTGCTCTGAGGTGGTATGGATGAAGAAACTCCAAGACCTGTTATCACTTATATAGATGCGGTGCTCGATGGGGCGGACGTTCTCTGTGGTAGAGGAAATCCCGCTGTAACGACGTTGGTTCTCATGGTGGATGCTCGGCAGGCCTCCCAGCCACTGAGGGGCACTTCTCGGCAATGATTGGCGCCGAGGTCGATCAGTAATCACAGTCACCAAAGGCCGACACGATCACAGGAGCGCGGTGTAACGGTCGGTATGTTTACTTTGTTATCTTCGTCACGAAATTCACCTCGTCATATGGCAGCGTGTTCTCTTGCTACGCGTTGTTGAGACCCTCGGTTCTCGCAATCTTTCAATATCTGCTGCTGCACAAACCTCTCATTTTCGAGGGGCTGCCTTGTTGTCTGCATTTGCCAAGGGAGGCCTTGGGGGTACAGAGTAGGAACTACCAGGGTTGGGAGGAAGTTGATAATAATTTCTTTATCAGTAGAGTAGAAGGCGAATTGGGTGTCGCTAGCTTTTTAGTTAATTATTTTATTTTAAGCGGGGTCCATTTCCTGACACTTGTAGCTGTGCACTCCTGCCTGTTGTACTTCTAAGGTACCTGATGTACCACTCACTAACGTAGCACGTAAGATCATCTGTGGCCTAGTCTATCTCGAACGTGAGAAGTTCTAACATAGATCTCTTCACCGCTTAGTTATTCTCCTTAGCGCCTAGGGTAATATCAAAATTAATTAGTCGATCGTGTGCCCGGTTCTACCTCAACTGACGAGACTAGCTAATCTGTAATACTGTGAAACTATAGATGGGAAGGGCGAGCCTCGGGATGTGAGAGCGCTTAGTGTAATTATGATGGAATTAATATAAAAGTACGTTAAGGACGATGGCGCGGTTAGCGTGGACAACCTACGGCGTTGGCCTTCTGATTGCGACGCCGTCGTCGTTCTTTCTAAGACGACATTGACTATGTCCGCGCTCGAATTACAAAATGTATGTGGTTCTCTGTTATTGATAAGAAAGGGCTGACGATCTTAGTATTCGTTATTAAGCGTCGTACCCGGAGAGAAGACCTGATGGGTTTGATCTTTTCAGCTGAAGTGTTAGTACCGAGAAGTTACTTATATAGCGTGTAGTTGTTCACTTTAGTTTAGCTGACGGTGTCTAAGTCTTTGTATATTGGTAGAAATTATTGGTAAAGTTTACACCATCAAGCTACCTTTACTACTCTCTGTACCGTAAAGGTACGCTCTTCGCTCCTAGCTAACTCATGATCTGAGGAGTCGTTCACTTTTGGGTATTTTGAGAAAGCTCTCATATTTTCACTTATTTGCTCGTCTAGAGAATCTTGACGGTTGCATTGGGACGGCGGCTGCTCCTGTTTTGTCTCACACACGTGCTCTACTATCCACCTACCTTAACACTCACTTTTGTGATGGCCATCTCTTTAATTTGGTATATGCTCAAACAGTTCATCCTCTAACTTATTCTTTTCCCTATCCTTCCTTAGGGTTCTACCGTTCCTATGTCTCCCTTACGCCCACCTTTTAATATCTCCACGAATTGTCTTTTCATTCGTATCCTTATTCTTGTTCATTCATTTATTCATACTCGGTTCCAGCTGTCCACCTTAGGGACTGCTATGCCGGCATGGTCCAGCTTCGGCGCCAGTTGCCGAAGTGCGCTTTACCGAACCCGGTAATTCGCACTTCACTTCATCACTTGGCGTGACCAGCAACCTCCTCCACTGAACGGTCTGGCTCCCATCTACGACTATTTACATAGGCGTCTCAAGGAGTGCTTTGCTTCATCCTTTGACAATGTATCAGGCTCTTTGGCTGCCGCTTCTGCTAGCCATCTCGTGTCTCCGTACCTTCAGTTAGTGTTCCACTTCGTCTCTTTGCTCTGCATCGCACCTCCGAAACTGCCCAAGGAGACGCGTCTGTTCCATAAATCTGCTTTTGTGACTAGTTTTGGCTCGTTCAAGATTGCCCTCAAGTCTATTCGTCCTCCCCTCCCAAATACCCTTCTCCGTACTTCGTTGTATTTCCGACACCTCAGCAGGATGTGATCCACAGTCTGCCGTCCTTCGCCACAGTCACATCCTGGGTCGTCGACTTCCGGCACTCTTCTCTTCCACAGGAAGTCCCTCAAACCCGATTTTTTCTGTGCGAATCTGGATGAGCAGAGCACTCTGCCACTTCTTCAGGCCATGGTGAAGTCGCAGGACCTTGTGTGATGGCTGGGGAGTATGCTTGAATGTGGTTCTACCCCTCGTTTCAGGAAAGTATGCCTTCGTACTTCTTAGCTTGCTAAGAGGAGAAGGGGCTTCGAAGAGCTTACCGGAAACTTTTGACTGCAAACCCCGGGTCTAAGTTATTCCGAACCGAGCTTATGTAATTTTGCCAATATTTGCCAAGAGCTTTTAGCGTACCACGTGAATATCTACACGTGCTTGCTCTCGCATCATCTGATGTCAAGAAACTTCGCCTGTTAGGTTGATATTTTATAATCGTTTGCTTCTCTCTTCAACTCCTCATACGTCTCAAACATATAGCTCTCAGATGCAGTCCTGTACAAACAGTGCCGAGTGGCATGTTGCAAATCGACAGAGGTTGGCTGCGATTGAACTCCAGAGAGGGAAGGTTGAAGAGCTGGAACAGAGGGGAAAGATTCGAGAACTAGAACGTCAAGCACAACAGCGTGAACTTGATAGTGCTGCTAGGCGGCTTGAGGTGCAAAAAGCAGAGAGGTTGGCTGCGATTGAACTCCAGAGGGAGAAGAAGTTGGCTGCCCAGAGGGAGAAGAGCTTAGCTGCGATTGAGATCCAGAGGAAAAAGTTTGAGGAGCTAGACCTAAGGGAAAAGATTCGAGAGCGAGACCGACAGCGTAAGCATGATGATGATGCTGCTAGGCGGCTTGAGCTGCGAAGAGTCAAAGAACAACTAGAAGCCGTGCGTGGGGAGAAGTTGAGGCTTGATAGTCTTGCTACTGTCGAGCAAGGCCGGGAACTCTGGCGTTTGCAGGATGAAGCGCGTGCGCTAAAACATCGTGAACAGAAAAGATTGCGGGAGGAAGCTGGGTTAAGAGCTGGAGGGGCATATAAGCGGCCGGTGGCTCACCAGCAGGCTACTGAGCCCCCTGCGAAGAGGAGGCTAGTGGATGTAGAAGACAAGCGTTCAAGGTAAGGCTAGCTAATCTAGATCTAGAAATTCTAATAATAATTATGTTTAGGACAAGGAATCCTCGACGATTGAGACTCGACTTTGATGGCGAGATCCCGTCTTTTCTGAGACAAGAGTTTGAATATATGGGAAACGTTTCGTCTGCATTCCCGGAGGTTATTACGCCCAGTATCCAGATGTCATGTATAAGAGCTTACCAACGGGCTATTGCGCACGCCTCTATACGACTGCCTTGTGGGATCTGTGGGGGCTTGTTCCAAGAGGATCATGTCCTTTATATTTCTCTTCAAGATGGAAATCTGCAACACTACCTACAAGTTACTCAAACCAGTCCGGATTCCTGCGCGGTTACTAACGACCGATTATTTATTTGTCTGACTTGCAATTCTTGTATCGCAAATAAGAATATACCGCCCTTGTCTGCTGGGAACTTTGTGAACCGATTATTCTGCCAAGAATATCCTGCTGCTCTTAAAGACCTCAATACTATCGAGGAATGTTTTATTGCTCGTGCCCATGTTATTGGTGCTTTCCTTAAACTTACCTCTGGTGCTCAAAAGGGTATCAGTTACAGGGGGGCACGCGGTCATTATGTTGCCGTAAAGCAGGACCCGAGCAACATCCTTTCAATCCTGCCTACAAAGAGACTACAAGATCACACTACTATTACCGTGAGCTGGGAAAAGGAGACACCGCCGTCAGAGGAGAACCTTGCTCGCTTCTGCTCAGTGAACAAGAACAAAGTCTTGCAGGCCTTGTTGTGGCTCTGTGCTTATAACCCTGTATATAAGTCGGTGTCAATCGACTATGAGCTGTTAGATTCCTGGCCCCAAGATCATATCCCACAGGAGATTCGAGATGCATTCCTTGCTTTGCAGACCAACACGGCTTCTACAGTTCAAGATGAGCGCGAGGGCTATGCAACTTCTTTGCGAGACGGCTTGTTTGAGAATGAGCTTGATGCAGAGGTAGGAGATGCTGAGCCGGGCACGATTGTTACCCGGTCGTTCTTTTCCGACTTCCATGGCCAGGATCCACAGGCTACTACTGCACTACTAGCTAGTCTTCAAGCAGTTCTTGAGAGTAAGGATTCTGAGGCTGTACATAGTATGTCTATACTCCTTCCGGCCTATACTTGAGTCCCTCACTAACAGCTACTGTTATATAAGACATCAACTCGGTTCCTCAAGGCAGGGTAGACAATCCAGGCCCTAGTCTAGGACCTCCTCTTGATCCAGTCAACCCACACGTCTCTTATAAGAGTGTTCCGGGACTGCCAGTCCTTGACTCCTTTACTGAACCTGCGTACTTTACCGGTGCTTTCCCAACCTTGTTTCCGTACGGTGTTGGGGGCCATCTAGGTGACGTACGTGGGAATCGTCCTCAAAAAGTGTCCCTTCAAGAATTTGCGAAATACGCTATGTTACACCACTCCCACTTGTGCGTAATACCTTTTCAATCTTATATCCAACAACTAATGTCCTAGATTTTCCCAACACCATAACTTCATGTTCTATCTTTACGATCTAATTCTTATCCGACAAGCACGTCTCGGAAACCACCTCCAGGTCAAAAAGGGTTACTGGGCGACCGCTACTGCAGATCTTGCAAGACTAACAGGCGATGAGCTACATGCTGCTGCTGCTCAATTTCAAAACAAGACCAAGATCTCGAACCTAGTGATTCATACCTTGATTAATAACATGAGGATCATCTCGTCCTTTAATCCAGAGTCCTATAGAGAAAAGATTAGACTACGGAATCTTATTTTCGGAAAGATTGGACGCTTAGGGATTCCACTTATTTGGTTTACCCTTAATCCTCACGACATAGGGAATATCTTTATAGTAAAGTTGGCTAGGGAAGATGTTATAGTAGACGATGCAGGGGTTAGGTCGCGCTTGCTTAAGTTAACGCTGAAGAACCCAAGCCTAGTAGCTCAGTACTTCCACACTATCATTACCGCCTTCTTCGACTGCTTCTTCAAGTGTCTTTCTAGAGAAGCAGGTATCTTCGGTACTATATCTTCCTACTTTGGAGTAGTAGAGTCGACGACCCGGATGATGTTACACCTACACGGATTTGCCTGGCTTTCTGGGAACTTTGGTGCTACAGACTTATCCGAGAGGCTAGTTTCCGACAGCCAATTTCGGGATCGTCTTATCACCTATATCCAATCAATAGTCAGGGAGACGGTTGATCTTACCCTCGGTCAGCGGTTTGCTGCAAGCGAACCCCCTGGCTCAGCTACCTTCAGCATGCCAGACAATATGACTCCTGAAGAGTTTAAGGATGCCCTTAATATCGACTCTAACAATGTTGCTGCTAAAGTCCAAATGCATGTCCACTCTCATACATGCACTAAATATCAAAGGAAGGACATGAAAGCTCGTCTCGAAACCCAGCAAAGAGAGAATGAGCAACGGCTTGCAGGCAATATCCGGCCAACACCGATAGTTCAGGAGCCCAAACCGCAAAGGGCTCTTCTTCAGATCTGTCGATTCTTGTTTCCGAAGCCACTAGTCCCAGAATCTATTGTGACATCCGAAGGTTTTATACAAATGCAGAGAAATCATCAGTTTGTGAACAAGTACAATCCTGTCATCTCTTCTACGATTAGATGTAACCACGACGTCAATTTTACACCCTCATCGCCTAAGGTCCTTGCAGCTATCTACTATATGACCAATTATGTTACAAAGTCTCAAACGGATCGTGGATAACTTGTACTTGCCGCTGCTGTTCTAAAGAAAGCTCAGGAGGTTGCTGAGGCTGAAGCTGCTGCAGACGTTGGGCTACCAGTCCCTAAGCCTCTCGATATGGCCAAGTTTGCGTTAAAGGCATACCACAGGTTCACAAGAGATACAGAGGTTGGAGCTCCTGCAGTGGCCCATTTCCTCCTTAACCAACCGTCATTCTAGGTGCCACAAGGGGGACGGCCTGTTACTATTAACTTCTACTGGGTGAAAGGTGCTTTCCAAACCGCGCTTGCTGCATTGCTAGATGATCCAGGCCCTGATGTTACTGCAAGAGAGGCAGAGCAGTATACTGAGTTTGACTCGGAAAGTCGCCGTCCCTCTTTATATAAGAACTATAGGAGACGGGGTCAGAGGCTAGCGGGTCTTTGCTTCTACGAGTACGCTTCTCAAATCTTCGTACAGACTTTTGCAGCTGCCGCCGGGCGTGCTATGTGCTTTCTGTTCGAAAACACACACCCACAGCATGCAACGCATGTACAAGTTTCGGTTAATTCAAGAGAAAGTCTAGCGACGCCTTCCCTATGCGGGAGCTTTACCCGATTTCGAGATACCGAGAATAGTGTTCTTTCCAGTACGTCTAGGACCCAGGATGAGATTGATGAGACTCTACTTGGCTTGTTCTATCCTTGGAATAGACTCCCTATGGATTTTCGACAAGACCAGCTTCAGGATTTTAGAGCCTCTGAACATAAGAACACTTACATCTGGGACCTAGTTGTTAAATCTCTCCCCTCATATCTAGTCCATCTATCTCAGAACGTTCTGCTCTTACGACGGAGTAAGGAAGCTGCTGATAAGGATCGGAAGGAGCGAGGTATCGAGTTCAACGACTACCTAGAAACCACAGATTGCAATACTTACAACGATGAGGAAGAGGTTAACATCGATCTCGATTTTGCTACGCTCCTCCCTACACAACACCATCTGCTCCAGGCAGCCCTAGATGTTCGTGGTGATGTAAACAATGGCACTAGTAGGCTACGGGTCTTGCTTAATCCATTAAACACTAGCACACACTTCTGTGACAGTGCGATGGTTAAGGCGTGGGGCAAGGAACTTCAGGCGTACTCAGAAGCGGAAGCTGAAGCATGTAATAGCGTACCATCACTTTCTACTGCTGATCAATCGGCCTCCTTAGTCCCCTCCCTCGACCTCTTACCCCTTTCTACAGCCTCGCTACCTACTCTACGAGCTATGTTTGACGTTACCCCTACTACAGACTCTATAGTTTCCCTGGCCAAGAGCCAGTACCAGCTTAATAGCAAACAGATGCTTGTGATCCGCGCTTTATTCGATCGGATCCTATGTCCTGTTCCAATCAATACTGCCAAAGATCAATTCCTGCTCTACCTTGGGGGTGTCGGGGGCGTCGGGAAGACTTACTTGATTAAAGCCTTTCTTTTTGGCCTCTCTATTATGGAGAGACAAGAAGACGTTCTCTTAACAGCTTTAACTGGGGCTGCAGCTGCAAATATTGGTGGTTCAACTTACCACTCTGCACTTGCTTTATATGGCAACCAACCTGTACGCCCAGCGACAAAATTGAGGCTTGCTCACAAAAAGATCTTTATTACCGATGAGGTCAGTATGGTCGGCCTTGAAGCCCTTGTTCAACTGGACGACCGCTGTAATGCTATATGGGATTCAAACAGAGAGGGCTCAACTGTCTTTGGCGGCCTTCCTATTGTTATCTTTTTAGGGGACTTTAATCAATTCACTCCTGTGGGCGGCCATGCGATCTGGAGGCAGGATACAACCTATAATCAGGTACTTCAAGCAGGGAAGTCTATATGGCACCAATTTAATATGGTAGTTCTTCTTACAGAACAGATGCGTCAAGCGGAAGACCTTCTATTTCAAGGCATGTTGGAGAGGGCACGCTCTGCAACGTTGACAGAGGAAGATGTAGCTATCTTGAATTCTCAGACGGTAGCTGCAAGAGTAGCAAGAGGAGAGGTTCCACCAGATAGGTCTATAATCCGGGTCAATCAACTTCGCGAAGACGTGAACCTCACCCAACTCGAAATCTTCGCTACAAGGAATGCGCAAAAAATATATCTCTTCCCTGCTCGGCACGATACACCAAATGTAGCTACTATCGATCACGCACTCCTTGTCAGGATGATGTTCCGAGTAGGAGAAGCAGGCAAACTCAAAGGTCCTGGTTTCCTTGCTTTTACTAAAGGGATGCCTGTTATGCTTTTACAGAATACAAGAACTAGCTCAGGTCTGGTAAATGGTATGACGGCGACTGCTGAGAGGGCGATCCTAGATATTGATGTGCAACGTACGTATCTACTTCCTTTTATAGATCACGTGTTTACCCTTGTGAAGCTACCTGGATAGAGCTAGACGACCTATACGTCTTATGTACTTCCCCACTTCTATGCCTCCTCGTACGGCCTACGCACGAGCACAATCTCTCATTCTCTGACCTGCCTGAGACGCTCGTTCCTATCCTACCTATTGACATGACTGGAGAGATCTCTGAAATGTCAGACCTTCCATTCCGTCGGCACCAAGTCCCATTAACCCTTGGGTTTGCAATCACAGATTACAAGTGTCAGGGCTCTACATTTGACAACCTTATTGTCGACTTGAAATTTCCTCCTCGGCGTGGTCTTAGTGAGCATAAAAAATGGACCTCTATCAACGTCCAACTAGGGAGGTTGAGGTCGCTCTCTGGAGTCTGGTTACGGGAACCTATTACGCTTGCTGATATCCAAGCTTCTCCTCACAAAGACCTTCAAACAGAGCTCTTGCGTCTAGAGAATATCGAACGAGACACTATTCGGTCGTGGACTGTTTAATATTTTGAACAATCTACTAATTACGTACATATCACCATCACGTGGTTTCGGTCTTTTCGCTTAATTTTGCCTTCGTACTTCTTAGCTTGCTAAGAGAAGAAGGTTACTAAAAAAAAAAGCTTCCGACAAACTTTTTCAGGGCAAAATTTTCCCGCTAGTGCGAATAGAGCTACCGTGATTTTTACAGAACGTGAGTATATCTCATACCTTGCATGTGCCTTCGTACTTCTTAGCTTACTAAGAATTTTTGCTAAGAGTTGCTAAGAGTTCTAGTGTCTTACGTGTCTATTTACATATACTTGCTCTCGCATTATCCTATATCAAAAAACTTCGCCTGTTAAATTAATATTTTATAGTTGTTTACTTCTCTCTTTAACTCCTGCGTCTTAAACATTTAGCTCTCAAGTTCGAAGGCTTCGTGCGAGCCGTAGGCTAGCACTCTCGTGAATGAATGAATGAAATCTATTAAGCCTAAAGGGCACTAGTACTATTTACAGGGTTCACTTCCTTCGGTTCCGCCATGGTCTCGTGACAGCCCCTACGTTCACTTCTTGTAAGATTTTTGTTCCAGTCTTTGTTTCTCCAGTTCGACGTGGTCTCGTGGGTTTGTTAGTAGCAAGTGAGCTTGAAGATCATTCCTCCAAGTGTTCAACGTCCTATCTTCAGCAGTTGAAGCGAGACCTGCTGGGTCACGAGGGTGCGTGGTGTGGTTAGTTGAGTGAGAAGGGGAAGAAAAGGGGGTGGGGGGCGTTAGTGAAGGTCAATGTTGGATGTCTGGCTTGCCGTTTGTTCTAACTCTCGCTTGAGTCGGCCTGTGGCTAGGGCATACTTGATCGTAGTTCGGACTGCTTCCGTGTTAGGTGTCCAATTTCGTGGGTCTGATGGTGCTTTCCCTCCCAAATGGTAAGAGAGGCTGCCCCTTCTAGTTTCCGTTTGTTCTAATAGGCGTTCTCGGTGCGTCTCCCATAGTGGGCAGTTAAAGAGGAAGTGTTCAACTGTTTCCCTTGCTTGCCCGCAGGCACACTGATCCGATTCTACCACACCGATACGGTGAAGGTACCCGTTGAGTCGTGTCATGCCCGTCCGCAGCTGTGCCAGTACGTTTGCTTCCCTTCGTCCTAGGGCATCGTACAAGGCGCGGGTATGTCGCCCGGGTAGTGCTGTGTCTATTTTCTTTACGTGTTTTCCTACCCCTTCAGGAATCGTCTTGTGTTTTTGCCTCTTTGCTTTTGCTACGTTGATAATTGTGGATTTCGCGTTACAGAACTGTTTCTGTGGTAATCCGCCCGCTTCTGTGGCCCTCCGTGCTGCCCTCTTCACCTCTTTGCCCAGGTAAAACTCGTGTTGTGCTGGGACCCACATGAGGAGGACGCGATTGTATCCTTTCCTTAGCTCTCTGACTGCGTCGTAGATCCGAATCACACTGGCTTGGCCCGACTGATGTTTCGGTTGGTTTATCACTTGTATCGCAGCCAGGTTACTGGTTATGATGGTGATCTCTCTTCTCAGGAGATATGATGGAACTCCTTGTATTGCCATTGCTATTGCCGCGAGCTCGGCAACGTACGGGTTCTGCTCTGATCTCGGTCCCAGGGTGACCGCAAATGTGACAGGCTGCCCATTTAGCATCCTACCGTGGGTGTCGTAAATAGCGCCCCCCATACCTACCGTGCCTTCCCTCTCAGATGAGCTTGTCGCAATACGTATGCCGCTAGTGCCATTGGCCATTCCCACCGCCCTCCCGCGGTTTGGATCGATGATTGCCGGTATTCGTTGCTCCCATGGGCTGATCACATATTCTCGAATCATCTCTACCCTGTTTGTCGGTATATCTTCGTGTGCTTGGGCTATTTTCTGAAGTGGCGAGGTGAATTTCCGACACACTGTGGTGCTAAGTCTTGCGAGCGGATTTGTCTTGGGCAGCGTATGGAGGCTGACCCATAGCTTGGTGGCCCTGTCTGTATGCCGCTCACGTACCGTTCTTATGCTTGCTTCGGCTTCGGCCACAGCCACGGCTACTGTGCGGAATGAGCCTATAATTGCCTGTGCTCCTATTCTTTGCACTCTATTTAGTGCTGCTATACCAGCAATGCCACATGCGTGCATCCATATATTAGAGGCGTAGTCGACCACCGGTGCCACTGTTGACCCAAACAGTTGCCTTGCTATTGAGGGAGACACCATTCGCAGCCGCCTTAGCGCCATAGCAGCTAAGAGACCTTTAGTTGCTACGCTCGCTATGTGCCGTTTGTATCGCAGACTTGAGTCCATAATTACGCCCAGGATTTTAGCGGTCTCCCTCGGCGTCACCACTTCTCCCTTGATAGTTATCGGGGTAGTGCTGGTTCGGTTCAGGTTCCTGGTGAAATGTACAAGCGTAGTTTTTTCCCCTTCAAACGTTGCTCCGCTCCGCTTCTCCCAGTCCAGTGCCTCATCGATGATGGCCTGAATCCCCTCGCGGTTCGCTTCTGCTGTCGGTCCTGTGACCCACGCAGTATAATCGTCCACAAACGCCATTGACCCTCCGTTGCCGTCGATTCTACGCTGAACGAGATCAGCGTTAAAGAAGAGGAACAGTACCGGCGAAAGGGGAGACCCTTGTGGCAGTCCTGCTTGTACCAGCTGCTGTTGTTCGGAGACGTGACCATTTACCAGGATAGTTGCTGTGCGGTCGGAACAGAACGCATCAATCCATCTAACTAGCTCCGGTGGGATGCCTCTTGCTGTAAGCCTCTGGAGTAATCTTTCCTTGTATACACCGTTGTATGCTCCTTTCACGTCGAAACTAACAAGGCTGAGCACCTTCTTGCCTCTCCAGGCCTTATAGATACTCTCTTGTAGAAGCATGAGAGCCTGTTCAGTTGAGCGCTTCTTCCTTGCCCCGAAGTGATTCTTAGGGAGCAATCCAAAAGTTTCGACCATGTACGAGATCCTTTCTGCCACTATTGACTCAAGCGCCTTGCCTAGCATAGACAGTAACGAGATCGGCCTCCACGCTTTCGCTGCTGTGTAGTTCCCTTTGTTCGGCTTTTTGAGTGGTATGATTTTCGCCTTTCTCCATTGTGTAGGGAGCTCGCCGACGTCTAGTGATGTCTGAAAAAGAGCCGTTATCCTCTCTTTCACTACCGGCCATATCTGTTTCCATACTATTGCTGGCAGCCCGTCATCTCCTGGTGCCTTCCACGACTGTGCAGCAAACACGCTTCGTTCCACCTCCTCTATCGAGAGGCGTGGCAATGCTAGTGGAGCCCGCTGGGGCCGTAGTCCTTCCTCTTCTATCACCGCAGGCAGTGGGGGAAAGAAGGTGGCCAGCAACTCTTTCGCTTGCTCGGTTTTATCAGTTGTGCTAGATCCATCTGTCCTCGCCAATGGCGGTATCTTGTCAAATGCTGAGCTCCCGTCGGGATTCAGGTACTTCGATGCTTGCCAGATGTTTGCGTTGTCCGCGAGAAAGTCATCCCAGTGAGTCTTCTTCTGCTTACGGATTGTCTCGTGGTATTGTCGAGCGGCGGCTTGTGCCTGCTTCTCGAGTTCAGGTACTATGCGCCCTGCCCGACGTTCAGTCCTGGCTCGACTCCTCCAATATGTGTAGACTCGACGGAGCTGGGTTAGGTCCGTTGTCCACCACCTCTTTGCGTAGGGTGATGGTTTGGCCTTTGGAGTAAGTGCATGGACTGCCTCCATCACCACTGCCATTAATCGATCTGTTTGTTGTTGTACACTTCCCCCAATTGGGACATCACGAAGGGAGGAGTTGATTCTGGTTCTTATGTCGTTCCATGGAGCGTTCTTGAAAAGCAACCTCGCTTCAATAGTTTGCTCCGGGGTCGCGACGTCAAACGTTGTTTCAATTGCTCTGTGATCCGAGCCATGTTCGGTCGCGTGTATGGAACATTTTACCATAGATGTTGCTAGTTCCTCCGAGGCTAGTATCAAGTCGATTGTAGATTCATGGTCGCCCCTTTGCCACGTCTTCGTGCCCCTGGGGAGCAAGCTATCCAGGGCATACTCGCTCATGAGGTCTATAATGGCATCAGCTTCTCCTTGTCTATTCTGCGAGATCTCGTCTCCTCCCCACAGCTGATCATGTCGGTTGAAGTCCCCGGCAAGTATCACGTCCACTCAAGTGCCGATCTTGTTCCTCGTTTCCTGAATTACCTGGTGCAAGTTGTTGGTTGCACTTACAAGTGCGTCTGGGTCAGACCCTTCAACGTACACGGACACCAACAGTATCGACCGGTCTGGCAGTCGTAGAACAGCGGCAGTGATATCCGGCGATTGCACTGCCACCGACTCTGCTTCGATATCCTTCCGGATCCAGAGCATGCTCCGGAACGCCCACCTTTCCTGGCTTTGGACTGTTGGCACTATCTTAGTCCAGTTAGGATGCTGTGAGGGGACCGTGACCACTTTGTTGTCGACCTTCCACGCATACGGCTCGGAAATCGCCAGAGCTGCAAAATCCTTTAATCGTTCGGCGTTCATTAAACTGTGTTGTACTATTCGCTGCTTTCTCACATTCAGTTGGAGCACAGTGAGTGTTCTATTCATAATGAGCAGGATAGAGCACTCGACAGTTCTTGCTGAACGACTCGTGGGGTCCTCCGCAAGGCACGCATTTCGGTATCGTCGCTCAGCATTCGCTGTGATGGTGCTTCGTTTGGGCACACCTGGCACAGACCTGTGGTTTTGTACAAGAGAACGCCTTATGTCCCAATCATTGACATCTATAACATTGCGGGGGACCATACCGCGGCTCGAAAACTCTGTGTCGCTGATTCTCCTGCAATATGGAAGTATTGAACCTTGCAAGAGTCGCATTGCTTCGCGGCGGCACGAGAAAAGCATTTGAGAGTCACATGACTGATGCGCTTGGCCAGGATTGTCAGTCTAAAATGGAGATAAAGGAGTTTTAAGGTGAATCAGTTGATCTTTCATATGATGTGTTCTACAGAGGTTCTCCAGAGAAGTGCGGGGTGGTTCTTAAACCCTGAAACAGCTGATCTGAGCTTACCCAGCACTTAGGATTACCCAAAATCCTGACAAGGATGCTCTTCTTCAACGCGTCGCGGTCTTTCGTTCCAACACGATGCAGCAAGGAGAATGCAATCTTAAGCACGCTGCAACCCAACAATTGCCCAAGCTCAGCAGGACTTTCAACCGCATTCGAGATGGGGAGGCGAGCGGCAGCGCCTTTTCATGGCCATCAATCCCAACCTTGGCGCGTCGAAAAGAATCGCCGTCCCCAGAAGGCCCATCGCCCCCTTCCAGCATGGTACTACCGCGTTGCTAGCCTGGAGTACACTAGGGGCAGAGACCCTTATCCCGAAGACTTCGACGAGGACCTGTCTGAGCTGGAAGAATCGGATGAGCCGGACGAGAAAGAATGCGAGTGTGACGGCAACGCTTCTGAATGCGAATGCGACTTAGAAGCTGAAGACAAGGAGTCGGAAAGGTCCTATGACGGCTCCGATGCCGACAACTACTACGAATTGAAAGAGACCCGCAAAGAACGAAAACGAGAATTGCTTGAGCAGCGAGAGAGGCACGAAGAAGAGAAGGAGGCACGGATCGAATATGCGAAGGAGAAAGAAGAGGAGGTGAACGCGGCATACAAGTCTTTCAAGAAGGCTAGGAGACGGGCTAAGAAGAAGGACAAGACGATACCACTTGATTCCATTGCAGGTCAAACATTCAAATTGTTCTCCTCGGACTATGCGAAATTCTGGAATCCACACTTGCTTGATGGAACGAAATACCTCGAATTCTACCACCTAGGTGATCAGGGGGGTTTTGATTTCTCGCAGAGTGCGGGAAAGCAAGTTGTCACAGAAGAGAGGCCAGTTGACGGTCATGTGTACTTTGATGCGGAGACCAGTTGCAGCTTTGGCCCCTTTCCCCTCCCGACCCGGGCGAGACGCAAGGATGTGAAAATCAAGGGTGACGGCAAGTACGACCTGTCGTTCAATTTCTTTGGAAATGGATATTTGAAGTTGAGAGTCCCTCGGGATCTACTCAAAGATACCCTCGTCTCTCCGTCCACTGCACCACAGATTTTCGAGTTCGTCGGCATCTTGAGAGATTACGAGAAGGAAAGGAAAGAGATGGCGGAAGCGCGGGAGAAGGCGACTAAGAATCGCCCGCCTTCACCTCCTTCGCCTCGCGAATCGTATTTCGAAATGAATCATTTCATGGGTTCGTGGGCTCAGTCAAGATTGTAACGAAGTCACTGGCGACGCCTCTACTCGGCATCGGGTTGATTATTAATATCTAATTTGTAAAATATGTCAGCAATAAGTATTTTCTAGTCTACAAACCACATGCTCCTATAGCTCTAGCCGCGTTGTGTCAGTTCATGGAGCCTTGTAAAGACCATCTCCTTGACTTAAGCCCATGAAGTTGAAGCCTCGATCGGTCTCCTCAATTTCTTCCTCACAATCTCAGGCAGCACCCACTCCCTCTCCTCCCCTTTACTCTCATCGATGTCTTGAACTTTCGCGAGCATTCCCAAATCTTCCACCCTCTGCGATTGCCTAATTTTCTCTTCCTGATCCTTGAAGCACTTCCGTATCAAATCAACACCTACACTCGTCCAAGGCTCCCATGTCGCCTCGAATTCGGAGTGCTCACGACTCACATCCTCAATCTCAAGCCTATATTGTGGGTTGGGATAAGAGCGGTTCATCTAATCTAAGAGACTCGGGTTCACGGCCTTCACCAGGGAGAGTAGGTGTTTGGCCACTGAGTGTTGACAACTCGCTGTCTGAGGACGTATCGATGTCAGGGGAATCAATAAGACGTATTGGTTGTATTGATAAGACAAACACGAAGGGCCCAAGAGGATGCATGATAAAACAGGCAGAGATTAAGCAACAGTGTTGAATTCAGTACCGTGCTATAGAGGGAACAATATCAACCATATGAAACAGCCTGAGAAATGGCAGGGAGCCTTGTTTCAACGATATGTTGAGCAGCCGTCTCGTGCTCTGGCCGTGGTGAGTACTGGCGCAAGGGCATATACACAGATGAAACTATCTCTCGAACAAACTTACGCCGGCTAGTTAAAGACTTAAGGACACGAGGGGAACGACGACGTCTAGATTGCATACAATATGCTTTTAATTCTGGCCGGGATTCGATTATGTGCTGGGCAGCAATTGGGTATCACTTTAAAACCCAGCTCTACTTTGTAAGCACTGACGGACAAGGAAAAGGATTCACACAAAAGAAGTACGAGGAGCAAATCTTACGAGGACCACTTAAAGACATTTTTCAAGACCGCTATTCTCAAGGCTCTATTAACACTGTCGATACAGTGAGGTAAAAGGGGGAATAGTGGTGCAAAGATCAAGAAGCAGAAATATAGTGATTGTATTGTCTGAGGAAGCGAAAGTAGAGCTCATACGGAGCGATATATATACACAGGAGGCAGGCGCTAGGCCGAACATAGTAAAGGAAACGAATCACGTGTATCCTGACACTGTATTTCCTCAACAGGCTCCTTCTACGTGGATGGGAGTGTATGGTCTTAAAGATACACGGAGAAATCAAGGACTTTGCAACGCAACTAGAGTGCAATGTTACATTAATAATCTCTTAGATTGGCCTCCTTGCTCGCCAGACTTAAATCCTATTGAGAACGTGTGGAGGATCTTGAAACAACGGCTTAGGAATAGGAACCCACACGGCGGATGGAGTATTCAAGAGCTAAAGGAAGCTCTAATTGATATTTGGAATAATGAGATTACCGTGGAGGATTTCAATAAGTTCATTGATTCTATGTCTCAAAGAATCAGGAAAGTAATTGTGACGGTACTGACCGCCACTATGCCTCAGGACGGCTAGCCCCTGGCTGAGACGAGGGCAAGACACGTGACAAGGACCTTGTATATAACCAGGGCCTTTCTGCCCCTCATCTCCCTTCTCTTCCTTTTCTTCTTTAGCTTAGAATTCTTGAATAAAGGCAGATCTACGGCATGAAGGATTTCCTCTGACCTGTCGTACGTGCCGTCACAATAGAGTTCTCTTCGCGCTAGTATACATACTCGATTAACAAATTGATCAAATAAACGTTAAAACAACTTTTCTTTACGACAAGATCGATACCGAAGTTTACATCGAACTCCTTTCGAACTTACGAACAAAACACTCGGACATAGTCTACAAATTGAATAAAGCGCTTTACGGTTTAAAACAAACGTCGAAGATTTGGTTCAATACGTTGCACAAAGAGCTCAACGTTTTAAAGTTCGAGAGTATTAACGAAAACTATAGCATTTTTATACAAAGGGGAACCGGTGTAATTATAGGCGTATATGTTGACGATTTGTTAATAATGGGAAAAGACAAACGCGTCGTAAACAAAGTTAAGTAGGAATTACAACGGCGTTTCCAAATGACAGATTTTAAAAGCAACGAGTTTCTATCTTGGAATTAAACTAACGCGCCAAAGGACTCGTTGAGAGAATAAACTGTGTCTGTTACAGAAAACATACGTCACGAAGATTTTGAAAGACTTTAATCTTTAAAAGTTTAACCCGATCAATACACTAATGGACGATAAACCTTTTCTTCCCGCTGCGATAGAATATTAAACTACTACAAAACTTCGAACGTAGTACCAATCCGCTGTAGGCTCTTTAATGTATTTAATGCTTTGTACAAAACCAGATATTGCCTACGCTATCTCACAATTGAATCGTTTTTCTGCGAATCCCACTAAAAACTACAAAAATGCTATCAAACACGTGTTTAAATATTTGAAGGGCTCCATCGACCAAAGACTCGTCTTTGACTCTACGAACAGGGATCAAAATCTATTTAAATACACAAACGCTAATTAGACTAAGAACCACGATAGACGGTCCATCGAAGGCTACGTGTTTATGTTATTTGAAACGATTATCACTTAAAGCTCGAAAAGACAAACTACGATAATACTCTTTAATTGCAAGGCCGAGTATATTGTAGAAACCAAGGTAGCAAAAGAAGCGATATAATTGAAAAGGCTACTCGATAGTCATGGGTATACGGGACCGACAACAGTCAAGATTTTAAGGGACAATAAAAAGGCTTTAGCGTTTACCAAGAACCCGGAATACCACTCGAGAACGAAGCACATCGATATACGCTATTACTTTGTTCGACACAAAGTAGAAGAGGGACTAGTAAAGCTAGGGTAAACTGGTATGGCGTCCAATGTTGCTAAGGAACGACGAAACCCTTTGGGGCCAGCGCGTTTGTGAAGTTTCGACAGGTAATTGGAATGGACGTAATTGGAGGAAAGGCTCGACGATAAAACAATCTTACGGGCAGGTCTACAAGAGGGTGGTCTACAAAATGGGGGAGTTGAAGGCAAAAGAAGCGCCCATCATAGGGGAGTGGCGAGAGTGATAGTCTCTCCTCACGTGAGATTAATCAGAATAGCGTTATATCCTCAAGCTGTAGAGCTCTCTTTGTAGACCAATTCAAGACCATTTGACATATTAACCTACCCTTTTCTCTAAAGATTTACCCATTGACATGCCAGCCATGATTGGCCGAAGACCTTCTTGCGAATTTTTTGGGTTATCAGCACGACCATCGTCGAAGTCGATGATCTGTTTCCAATGCCTCAGAACCTCCTCAGGGGTAAAGGACTTATCGGTAGGAAACATATGGCCTCCGCTTCTCTGCCATCGAACCTCGCCTATCCATCCACCACCACATTCATATAACCCACCAGTCAAGTTTGGAATCTTGTCGGCACTGAGGGCAACTGCCAAGGGAGAGATAAAGTTTGGTCTAAAAGTCCGGACGCTTTCCTCGGGCATTACATTCCGCGTCATATTCGTGCCTGCGAAGGGAGCAATACTATTAACAAAGATGTTGAACTTGGCTCCTTCAATTGCTAGAGCACGCGAGAATCCTAGAACACCACATTTCTATAAGAGAATAAGCCATCATCACTAGCATGCGTGGATTGGAAACTTACTGCAGTAGCATAGTTTGCTTGACCAAAATTTCCATAAATACCGCTTGCTGAAGTCGTATTGATTATGCGACCGTATTTCTGTTTTAACATGTGCGGCCATGCGGCTTTGCATATTTTGTATGTTGCTTTCAGATTATGGGCTACACAGTCGTCCCAGGACTTATCGTCCATGTTTGCGAACGCCTTATCCCGGACTAAGCCAGCATTGTTGACAACTATATCAACGCGGCCGTAGGCATCTATAACGGCTTTAATGACAGAATCGCCATCTTCTGCTGATATTGGAATGCCGACAGCATCGCCACCAACTTTTATAATCTCCTGGACAACGGGGTTTGGATCTGCGAGATCATTAACGGCCACTCGCGCACCGCATTTGGCAAATTCCAAGCAGTGTGAACGGCCAATTCTGCCAAAGGTCAATTTCATAATTTTGATCTAACGGCTTTGGTGGATGACTTACCCAGAGCCACCACCAGTCACTAACACAACCTTCCCTTTTAGATCAGGGGTAGTATCGCCTTGGGCGCTTGGTCTCAGCTTCATCGCCCTTGCATTTAGCGCCATGAAATTTGGAAGGCCAGTAGGGTGTTCAGCATTTTTGAACTCTCCAATCTCACGCCAGTTATGCAGCACTGCAGCAGGCGTGTAGCTGTCATCGCACTTCAGCAATAAGCCCTGGGATCGTTCCCACCGGACCTTGGCGATATGGCCCGCGCCAGCTTCGAAGACTACACCACTTTCTGTGCGGTCTTTATGGGTCAAGACGGCGACAAGAGGGACGATAAAATCAGGTTTGAGTTTCTCGAGGACATCGGTAGTCATGACGGTTTCAGTCATTCGACTTGCAGCTATATCCTCAGATCAGAATGTCCTACTTGTTAAGAACAGAACATTTTTGTACCTATCGGAGCAACCGCGTTCACATTGATGTTGCTCTTAGCACCCTCTTTGGCGAGGGTTTCGGTCAAACCAACCAGGGCGAGCTTCGCAGCTGGTAACGTGTTAATTATGTTTTACGAAAGACACATAGTGAAGGACATTTACCGGAATAGTTGCATTGCCCGAAGCTCCCAAACAAGCCGGCAGCAGAGGTTGTATTGATCACACGACCATATTTTTGCTTTCTGAAGTATGGCCACGCCGCTCGAGTACATTTATATGCACCCTTGACATGCACATCCAGTACTAGATCCCAATCGCTATCTTTCATATTCTTGAAGCTGACGTCTCGTAGAATGCCAGCATTGTTTATGAGAATGTCTATGCGACCGAAACACTTGATGGCCGTTGCAATTGCCTTTTCGCCATCTACAACGCTGTTATAGTCGGCAACGGCTCTTCCACCAGCTGCTTTGATCTCGTTCACGACAATATCCGCAGCCTAGTTATTGGGGACTAATTAGTATCGGTTGGGACAGGGTACAGGAAATTCATTGGGAATTTATCACTACTGGAAGATCGGATGTATGTACATGCCTTTGACGAGTTTCCGTCACCCTTAAGAGAGCCTCCCAGGTCATTGACAACGACACTCGCGCCCCTAGATCCATAGAAGAGTGCGTACGCCTTGCCTAGCCCACCACCAGCACCAGTCACGACGACTACTTGGTTGTCGAACCTCAGCTCTGCCATAGTGTCTGTTCGAGCCCAGGTACAGATGGGTTTGTTGTTGGTTAGAAAGAATGCTTGATGAGTTAGGAATCAAAGAGAAAGAGAACATACTAGAAAATTGAAGCACATTCAAAGTAATCTTATATCCATCTTCGCCGCTTTCTTGGCAGAATAGTTCCAATGGCCCCGTGCGGCGCATCCGTGTGTTGAGGTTACTCGGTTACTCGGCGGCCGAGGAACAAGGTAAATCACCTGATGTGCAGCATGTAAACCACGTATGTTCCGGGAGTAATTCCATGAAATGTTATGAAATGTTATAAAATTTTATGAAATGTTCCAGGGATTAGGATTAAACTGGGTTCGGCGAAGAATACCATGTGCGGTGCCAACTTTATACCTACAGTGGGGTGTCATAAGTTTGAACCCCCCCCTTCTTTCTCTTGCTAGCGCGGTTGTTTCAGGGGAGCAAAAATGCGTACGTTGAATACTGTGGCCCTGACAATACGTATATATAGTCACGCTAGCAAGAGGAAGGGGGTGGTTCAAACTTATGACACCCCACTGTACCTGGCAGGCGATGACTGGAATTTGAGTTGGCGTATCCTTAGCAGGCCGGTTGTCTTGGCCGGTGCGGACTCAACGGCATTTTGACCAAGCAGAACACGCCGAGCAGGCTTTTGGCTTCGGCGTTCCAGTTGGTACGCACCAGCCGAATAGTGTAACGTACATGTGGATCATGGGGAACCAGCAATAATGCAGATCCCGAAACTTGGGGGAAAGTGGACCCAATATGATGCCGGCCGGGCTGCTGTGGTAGTTTAATCAGTCTACTGTAAAACGAGGAAGAATACTAATCATTGTGAGGTCGCTTCCGCTTCGACTTCAACTATCCTCGCTGCTTTGAAGTTTATCGAGTCAAACTTATTTGTATCGAAATTCTGAATCATGGGTTCTACACTTCATTACTCGGTTCCCTTGGAGTCTGAGCGTCTTCTCAAGAACAGCATCCTCTTAAACGTCTTGCACAAAGACCTTCCTGATGAAGCGGTGGAATATGGCTCCCTCGTGCGATTCGAGGGCTCTAATAACCCAAGCATTCCCATCAACTGGCGTTTTGCTGAAAGCGTTGCCTCGTTGAAAGGCTTCGAGGCGGTCATGATCAATGTGTTGTTAAAGAGGAAATATGGAGTCGACCCCGGCGAGGTCGTGATTAATACGTATTTTCTCTGCCAAGTTTTGCAAACATGCCTCTTACAAAGCGTAGGGATCATGCCCAATTGTTTTTCATGTCGGCTCTCCTTGTTCAGATCAATCCAGAGGCTGATAGCCCCGTTGAGCCCACTCCCGTGCGGGAGCTTACAGAGAAGTACGCATGGGCATTTCCAAAACAAGATCTACATAACATGGCATCTTCCGCATATCGCCGAGCAGCTACAAACATCTATAAAACGCGAGATGGCCAATACCTGCATCTTCATGGTCAGTGAGATTTTATTCCTCCTGCGAGGCTGAAGGACAAATTGTAATTTGTGATGTTAGGGGGTCTGAATCCCGGACCATCAATTATAGCCCTGGGCATGCCAGTGGACAAGCCCGAGATTCAAGATGTGGCGGAATCTTACAAGGGATATATGGACAAGATTGCCACATATGATGCCTTGGAGCTTGAGAATATCATCAATGAGCAGCATAAACAGGCTTGTACGATCGCTCGCAAGCCAGGGGAATACCAGGAGAGCGCACATGGCAAGGCAAACTCGCAAACTGGACTTTATGAAGTCACGAGAACAGAAAACCGCATCCAAGGTCCTTGCTGGTGGCCTGACTCGCCAGAAACTTCTAAACACCGCCCCCTTGCTGGCCTAAAGATCGTAGATCTCACGAGAGTCATCGCAGGCCCATCAGTGGTGCGAGGAATGGCAGAGCTAGGCGCTAGCGTGATGAGAGTGACAGCACCTCATATCTCCGACTTCACCGGGCTTCATCCAGATCTGAATTGGGGGAAGTGGAACTGTTCACTCGATCTAAGGCAAGACGCTGATAGAGAGAAACTCCGTGCTCTCATAATGGATGCAGATGTCGTCGTAGACGGCTACAGACCAAGGGTTTTCGAAAAGTATGGTTTTGGTCGAAATAATGTTCTTGAGATGTGCAAGACAAGAGAACGAGGTATCATCTATGCACGAGAAAATTGCTATGGAAGTCCTTCTAGTAAAGCGTCTGTGATCGGTTATTTTTATACTAACAACTTCCCAGGGTTGGAACGGCCCATGGCAACACAGAAGTGGCTGGCAGCCCATCAGTGACGCAGTGAGTACGGTACGTCTGAAAATGCAGACACAATATGCTAAAAACTTCTTAGAACTGCGGTGTCTCATACGAATTCGGTCGCGCTATGGGAAATGACGAGCCTGTCACTCCAGTATTTCCAAACTCTGATTATTGGTAAGTGTTATGCTCTATTGTCTTCTCTTCCAAGGCTGAAATCCGCTCTAGCACCGGCATCGCGGGGGTTTGCGGGATTGTCCAAGCACTGCTCTCGCGGGGCTCACTTGGTGGATCATACACAGTCGATATCTCCCTGAACTACTACTCGCAGTGGCTGGTAAATTCCTGCGGGACGTATCCATCAGCAGTCTGGGAGGACGTCTGGACCCGTAACGGCCGCGAGTCGTTCCGTCATTATCAGAGCATGAATGTGACACTACCGCGATACCTAAAGATGATTAAGGAGAATTCATCAGATGTACTGCTCCAGCCGGAATTCTTCGAGGTTAGGGAGTCAAAAGTACTCGGGTTGAAACTACGGGTTGTGAAGCCTATTCTGAGGTTCACGCAAAATGAAGTGAAGCTGGGATATAATGTAGGCACGAGAGGAAATGGGGCTGATGCAGCAAAGTGGCCGGAAGATTTACTCACGGAAGTCGTTAGATAGATTTTATAGTTTGAAATATTCTTTATAGTTGTTTAAGAACTTCAACCTCGAGACCCAATTCAAGCCACCCAAAGCAATATGACACATCCCACCCTCCTAATCGGCACTTTTTTCCTGTCCCATTTTCATGTACAGATAGTTTCTACCTATCGTATTCGTTACTCCTTAGTCAAGTCAAATTCCCAATTATCTCAATTCATAATAAGTTATGCATCAAATATTTGGAACAAGCGACACTAAAATTTAAGCTTATGCATCGAAAATTTAATCACAACTACCGGCCAGTAAACTCTCAAAGTTTTTGACTATCCAAAAACTTTTTCGGGAGAGGGACATGCTTTGCTCTTAAGTACTCTCCTAGATTCTGTCACAGGTACACGTTAGCGCAATCTACTTAAGATGGAGATTACCCTACCTTGCCCAACGCATCCATATTGCTTGTGCTGCTGACGCCTGCGCCAAGAAAGCCATGAATGACAAAATGAACTGCTTGTATGTGCGTAAACTCGCAGCGATCAATATATGTGCCGGGAGTGTAATCAGTACCAAGAAGGCCTGCCAGTTATCAGAAAAGGATCAAAATGAAGGCATTTCAGGCACATACCTATGAGCCTATCGCGCGTCATAAAACTTCTCAGCCATTCCCACTTCTCATTGTTATCCCTGCCAGCTGGAATGAAGAAGCCGACATTGACATTTGCGCCTTTATCCCCGCTGCGTGCATAAACCACATCACCGAGAGGAATAACAATTGTCTGACCAAAGCTATCGACAGGCCTGTGGCCTGTGGCGTTTGATTCTTGCTCCTTCGGTAGCTGGCTTTCTGGTGTAAGAACCGTAACATTTGGGACATCCACGAATGAGTCAGAGGATGTAGAGGGGGAACCGGACAGGGAATATACACGTTGATGGATCGAGGAAACAGGTACGAGGCCGGGGAAGTATGTGACATACGGCTTGGGATCCGAGGTGCGGTAATCAAGGTTGGGCGTCAGACCTGGATAACCTTGGAGTTGGTTGCTGAGGAGAGGCCCTAAGAAGCGGCCACGAGTGAGTGGCGTTGGAGTTTTGGCTTGTGCAAAGACTCTACGATATTGTTATCAGTTTTTAGTTCTATTAGTTGATAAATTGGTTGCCATTAGTAAAGATGGCTTACCGCAGCTGCAGCGTGGATTCAAGCTGACTACGTGGATTTTCCTGGGGTGTGCCGTAGACCTGAAATTCAAGAACCTGGAATTGGGAACGGTCGAGCATGCGCAGAGACATTTGTTTAAAACTCTCTGCTTTGGCGGCAGCATTGAGACCAGTGATATAAACCGAGAACTCAGATTGATAGCCAGCTGAAGCCATGAAAGCGGCCTTTAGCGTTGCTGGTGCCGGAAGGCCTGGAGCTAAGTATCAGCTTATTATTTGAAGATTTGGTAAGTGCTCTCACCTCGAGCCCCTGAGATTCGTACACGGTCACGACCAACATGGTCCATTTGGACGTTTGTTAAGTCACCGATCACATCAGGATTGTAGTAGTAGATTCCTGAATCTCCCGTCAGTAAAAATGACTAATGAGTGGCCCAGTTTCTCTACCTTGTAACTCATATACGAATTGCGTTCTCGTAGTGTCGGTAGTCACCCTTGCCTGATGTCAACAAAATGGAAGTTTCTACAGAGACCTGACTACTCGCATTCCATTTTGATTTGGCTGTTTTTGGATCACAGCCGCACCATCCGATGAGATCTCAGCAATAGGGAAAGAGAGGTTGCAATAATTTGAACCCATCTTCTGGAAACCTCCGAAATTACCGCCGCACTAGTAGAGAACATTATTATCCTCTTCCATTAGTGAAATAGTGATTCGTCAACGGTATTACTTACCACATAGCATCCACATTCGATGAGATGGCCAGCTACCAAGCTTCCAGCGAGTTTGTCAAAATCATGTTGCTTCCATCCATGCCACCATGCTGCGAGTCCGATGACCTTCAGAGAGGTTGTTCAGCGAAGCTTCCGAGATCCAGAAGCTACAAGAAGCACTTACAGGGCTTGCATCGGTGCACCGTCCACAAATGACAATATCTGCACCGTCTTCCAGCGCCCGTACAATACCCCAACATCCAATGTAGACATTTGCAGTCAAAATCCTGCCGTGCTCCTCTTTCCACGGTCCAAACTCTCCCGTAGATCTTGTCAACGGCTTCACATCAAGCTCATCCACGCGATCAATGATGTCGTCTCCAGTTACATACGAAATTTTCTTGACTGATCCTTTTGAGGCTAGAACTTTCTGAACCTCGAGGGCGAGCTGTCTGACGTTGAGACCACCAGCATTTACTACAACCTTCAAATCCTTGCGCGGATAAGAGATGTATTCGGAGACAGCCAATTTCAACGAGTACAAGAAACCTGGCTCGAAACCGCCGTTTTCATTTTCTTCCTTCTGGAGGCCTCTGGAGGCCAAGTTGAACTAGATCTCAATTTCAGCAGATATCACCAGGCCAAGGCCAAAGGTGGTTCGTACTTCTGAAAGCCAGTCTCCAGTGATGGCATCGATTTTCGTATCTCCAGAAAGCATTTGCTTCAGACCTATAATTACTATGAGACGAGTCTTTAAAATGTGATTAGGTAAAATTGTACCATCGAGACGGTCTCCAGTAGAGCCGGAAACATTACCAATGAGGATCGGACGCTTTTCCATTTTCAAATTGATTTTTCAGGGTTTTGCTGATATTACTTAAGAGATTTGGGGAGATTGGAGACGGTTTCACAGTGCCTGAAGTCGACGATATTGACATTGGTTGTTTGAAACTGTCAGAAATTTCCCTTTCGCGTAATCGACCTCAACTCAAATACCTATTGGATAGCTTACTTGTGCCTGGTAGGTTCACCGCTCTTCCGGTCAGGTCCGTATCTCCGGCAGGGCAGTCACTGGCATGAGCGCTTTGTTGAGTTCGTGGAGAAACACATACTGGTACTTGGTACAACTACACCGAGGTGCGGGGAAGGAACGGCCAATCATGGATGAGAACCGTCGGCGCCGACAGCCTTCGTACTTGTATATCCCCCCTAAACTGGCCCAAACTATCCGTGCCGCAAATGCCGAATATGCCAGTAGTGGGGTAGTGTGTGGGGTTCTCCACCCGACAGGATCCCTCGTACAGTACTGTACTGTAGATGGAGAATCGCGATAACCACAGCCTTGCCAGGTACAATAGTGTAGTAGGCTAAGTAATCGTTCGGTGTTCTATCACCTGAACAATTTGGTACCATAATACAACAGCGTTTGACCACCGGCCAGCCTGGCGCGCTACTCTCTCGCCTCCCTTTCTATCCTTGTCCATTTGATAGGTAGCTCTAGCCTTACTCCCAACAACCCCAACTCGATATCTGCACTCGAAGCATCTTTGTCCTGGATTGCTGTCACGATGGAATATCACTCGCCCTACTCAATTGACATCCCAGCAATTGATATTCCATCATTCATTTTCTCTGCTGGAAATGTAGAATCGCGGCGATCGCCCCAGTACTTTGATGCGGAGAATCCGACACGGAACTTCAGTTTACAGGATGCTGAAATCTTGGTAAAGCACGTGGCGAAGGGCATGCAAGGTCTAGGGCTACAGCCAGACGACAAAATCTTGCTGTTCTCAGGAAATAAATTGCACTTTCCAGTCTTGCTTTGGGGTACGATAGCAGCAGGCTGTGTTTTCACTGCGTGTACTCCCAGCGCTTCAGTCCAAGGTAAGGGCACCTACCAGTCATTCTGGTATTTATGCTGCTAAACCCAATGCCAGAACTCGTATTTCAACTTCGCGACTCCGGAGCAAAACTGTTGCTCACAGGCATCGACTCTGCCTCGAATGCACTGGAGGCAGCAAAGCTTGTAGGGATTCCAAAAAAAAGAGTCTTCACTTTTTGTGATCTTTGGGATTCCAACAAGCAACAACCTCATGGACTGAAGCCTTGGACGTCGTTTTGGGCTTCGACCAGAGATGTTACAGATTGGCATTGGCGGAAGATTAGTACCATGGAAGAGGCCCAGTCAACCACAGCTATCATCAATTATTCCAGTGGAACAACTGGCTTGCCCAAAGGAGTGGAGATTTCGCATTACAATCTGATCTCGAACGCTGAGCAAGTCTTGCACAAGAAGAGGCTTGTTGCGAACACTCCTGAGGCGAGATCGAGAGCAGATCGCCTTGATATCTCTGGCGATCGATGGCTGGCTCCGATTCCTATGTACCATGCCTACGTATGATTCCAATCTCAGTCCGAAACAGATCTCAATCTAATAACTTATTACAGGGGCAGGCGTACTTTTGCATCAATGCAGCTCGCATTGGAGCCAAAGTCTTTGTTATGCAGAAATTTTCCCTTGATAGATATTTAATCTTCATGGACATCTATCGCATCACCTACATGGCATCTGTTCCGTCTATAATGGTAATGCTATCTAAGGAGCCTACCGCATCCGCTTACAACTTCCTGAACGTCGAGCAAGTCGTATCAGGCTCTGCACCGCTTGGAAAAGATATCGGCGACATAGTCGAAAGAAGGCTGTTGCGTCCAGGTGTACAAGTCAAGCAGGGTTGGGGTATGACGGAATGCACGTGCTCCGCGACTGGTTTTGCACCCGATGATCTCGACGATGGGAGCTCGGTCGGCTGGCTGAATGCGAATGTCTCGTCAAAGATCTCGCCCGTAGAAGGCAGAGAATTCGAGGATAATGGAGTCAAGGACCAGATTACTGGCGAGATTTGGTTATCAGGGCCGAACATTATGAAGGGATATTTCAAGAAGCCACAAGAGACAGCGGATACAATCGTATATGAGAACGGAAAGCGTTGGTTGCGTACGGGTGACATTGGATACTTTGATAGTCTTGGTCGCTTGCATATTGTCAGCCGATTAAAGGTGAATATTCCTTTACGCCCCAAGTTCTGATACTAACAGGATTCTTAGGAGCTTATCAAGGTCAAAGGTCTCCAAGTTGCGCCAGCAGAGCTCGAAGCTGTTTTGCTGCTACACCCGGAAGTACAAGATGCCGCAGTTGCAGCAGTCAAAATGTGAGTACCACTATATTCAACAAATTCATACTCATAACTGATGCACCCAAGTGGAGATTATGAGCATCCCAAAGGCTACGTAGTGAGGAAATCCAAGAATGTTACTGCTCAAGAACTTGAGAATTGGGTCCAAGAACGCTGTTCGAAACATAAATGGCTCACTGGGGGGGTTGTATTCATTAACCTAGTACCAAGAACGGCAAGTGGGAAAGTGAAGAGAAGAGAGCTTCCAGAGGCAACCTTGGAGTCCAGAACGAGCATGTTGTAGATATTAATTATTAAATATATCCGACAAGATGATTTCCCTTGAAAATTAATAGCAAACAGATTGTATTTGAAGATCTTTTGTGTAACTTGTGCAGTTTATATATTCTCTAGTGCAATTCGTCCCATGAGGTAACTTCATCTTTCTAAATATGTACACAAATCTGTAGCGGCGATCTGCTCTACGAACTTCATCCTCCTCTGTCTCTAGCTACGTCCGAAACTTTCAGTCATCCACTCCACCATCTTCTCATCAGTCCTTGCTCTCAGCTTGGGGTCCAAAAAACTGCTCCCAAGCGCCCAAACATGAAGCTCTCCCCATCCAGCGACAAACTCATACTTCACGTCTGCCTTCTCGCAAAGCGCAGCCCATTCCTTCGAGTCTAAAAGAGCGAATTCCGCTGCGCCAACAAAAATAAGTTGAGGATTTAGTCCTCTGACCTCTTCTGCCTCCCGATAGAGTGGATTGACTTGAGGATCCTTCCCTGAGTACTTTTCGCCCATAAACATGTTTGCTAGTGCCGGCACAGCGGTATTCGCCATGACGAAGAAATCGCTCTCAACGGCCATGTTGCCGCCATCATAAGCGCGAATGGACATGTCTATCCAAGGTGATATCAAAATGCTACAGCTAGGTTGAGGTAGGGATTGTGGGTTAAGTTCGAGGCTGGAATTGATACAAATGCCTCCTGAAAGTACTGTCAGCCACGAAAATATTTCTTGGATCAAGATATACGATCTTACCTCCGGCTGAGTCACCCATAAAAATGATGTTTTGTGGCAAGATTCCTTGGGCCAGTAGGTATCTGTAGGCATTTAAAAAAGCATCACGTTGGGTTGGATGCGTATATTTCGGAGTCAATGCTAGAAAGAGCTAATTAGAACCACTGCATTATCAATGTCATCAGAGGATATCATACGATACTCGACACTGAGGAATACAATCTCGAGACCTCGCTCTGATGCGCACTTAATCCATCTCTGCATGTACGGAATGTACATTCTGGCCTCGCCCCGAGCATAGCCACCTCCATGAGCGTAGAGCACAACACTTCGCCTTGTGTTCCGCGGCACATTCACAAAGCGCTCAAGGTTTTCTTGCCCAGGAATCAAATAGCCTTTCCACGCAGTCCCGACAATTTCTCGTGCCTCATTTTGTGAGCATGATACTGGCAATCTGTGGACCAGTTGGGGATAATGAACGGCAGCAGCTGCGAGGTAGGCCTTTTGGATCTGGGTGCGAAGAGACTGGTAGACTGGGAATTGTGGTAGCAGAAGACGCCTACCAAGGATAAGAAGAATTCCGACAGTGAAAGAGTAGGAAAATTGGAGTGACTGGATGGGAGACCCCAACAGTTTTTGGACCAATGTCGTCATTTTTTGGTTATGATGGTGGTGAAATTGCAATAACAATCAGCATGGCTGCGAAATTCTCCCTGGAGCAGTGCAATTCCTTCCTTCACTGACTAATCTATTTCCACTTCAAGCATACCAATCCCACTTTCGGTATTTAGGAAATATTGACGTTGACAGAATTGCCCTCGGCGTTTCTTCACGTCGCTGCCGGAGCAAAATACCTGTTCCCGAGGTGGTGTGACGCTCGGCGGAAGGCTGGTCAGCACCAGCGAATCATGGGGCACGCAACTCAGCAACACCAATCTAGCTCTCAAGCTCGGACGGCGTTCTAGGGACTTACGTTTATTAGCAACAGAACAGCAGAAGAAGGATTATATACAAATCAACGCAGGCTTTGAGGTGATATCGCAACAGTAGATCCTTTCTTCAGCCTTCAGCAAGCTTCAATTGCATTCACACAGACACGAAGCCGCCGGGATGATTGAGACATCCCAGACACTGATGAATGGAAGCTCGGTGCCTGTCAACGGCCATTCTAATCCAGTTCCAATTATTCGGTCAGAGCCAGTCACCAAGACCAATTCAACCCCCGTTGCAGGTGATTATGTGGTACGGGATGTCCTCATGGGCACGAAGAGGAAACTGAATATTATTTTCATGGGAATGGGATGCAGCGGCATAAACTTCGCGCACCATCTTTTCAAGAGAATGGATAAAGTGGAGCTCACCGTGTATGAGAAAAATGTAAGAAAAATTCATTCAGATCGCGGTGGAGGTATATTCTATGAGCCGTCTCTTACACTCCTTGCAGAATGCCGTTGGTGGAACGTGGTTTGAGAATAGATATCCTGGCTGTGCTTGCGATATCCCGAGTGTATGTTACCAATTTACATGGTAAGATCACTCAATCATTCACTTAAAGTCTGCTTATGGGAAACAAGGGCAAAAAAGCCAGACTGGTCGCAGTATTATTCTGGCTCCAAAGAGATCCACGAGTATTTCGACGATATTGCGGAGCGATATGACCTCAAGAAATATGTCAAATTTCAACATCGGATCGTTAATGCGGAGTGGCTTGAGACGGTGGGGAAATGGAAAGTCACGGTCATGCGCAACGGAGATCCAAATGATACTTTTGACGATTACGCCGATTTCTTCTTGCACGGTGGCGGCGTTTTGAAGTACGTTTCTCTGTTCTAAAATTTGCAATTCCAGATCTGATCACTATGACAGCAACTGGCGCTGGCCAGAAATCAAAGGGCTCAATACTTTCAAGGGGCCAATGGTACACACAGCAAATTGGGATCAATCGTTGGATCTCACTGGCAAGCGAGTTTTGAACATTGGCGTGGGGAGCTCGGGGGTCCAGGTGATTCCTACTATTATCAACAAAGTCGATAAACTTTTCGTTGTTGCTGTGGGTTTCCACTACTCTGGCCATAGGCTCAGTTTTACTGACGGTTTATACAGCGATCTCCAGTCTGGATCACTGCGGGGTACAAGAAACACTCTGTGGCGCGATATGAGACTCTTCTGACAACTTTGCAGATTTGCACCAGCGTATGCAGGACCAGATGGGGAGAACTTCCATTGTGAGTCGCTATAATAGCTAGTAGCTATCACTTGTTAACTTTTTAGATTCTTCTGAAATGAAAAATCGATTCAAAACGGATCCAGAATTCTACCTCCGATATTGCAAAGCCATCGAATCCGAGCTAAACGTTAGATTCAAGCTCATCTTGAACGACACACCGGAGGCAATTGCTGCCAAAAAGGTAGGACTGCAATAACATGTCCTTAAGTAATACTAATTGGTTTTGAAGTTCTCCATCGAAGAAATGTCTCGCAAGCTTTCGAGAAAAGAACTGATTGACCAGATCATTCCAAAGAACTTTAATGTGGGATGTCGGAGGCCAACACCAGGAAACGGTAAGACCCAATATCCAGATTATATATTAACCACAGAGGCCAATTTATAATGTCAGGATTCTTGGAAGCATTAACACACGAGAAGACTACCGTCTTCACAGGGGAGATCCCAGAAATTACACCAGCGGGCTTCATCGACAAAAATGGAGTTGAACACGAGGTTGATGTGATTATCTGTGCTACTGGGTACGTTTCACATGCATTGAAGTGCTATGTTCTCTAACATTTAGTAGATTTGATACATCATTCCGACCACAATTCCCTATTATTGCCAATGGCAGGAATTTCCAAGACGACTTTACGAGTTCTGAAATGCAAGGATATCTGGGTCTCTCAGCACGTGAGTTAATCTACTGTTCTTTTGAGGGGAAGCTGACTCATTTCTGAAGCCGAGGTGCCAAATTACTTCGTTTTCATCGGCGCCTACGGTCCTCTAGGTCATGGCTCTGTGCTCCCTATGGTGGAATTCTACACAGACTATATTCTTCAGGTACTAGAAAAGGTTCAAGTAGAAGGCATCAAGAAAATTCAGGTCAAGCGATCAGCTGCAAAGGCATTTTGCGAACACGCAGATAAATTCTTGTTGAGAACAGCGTGGTCTGGGTATGTTTCCACATCCCTTTTTGCTTTCGACTTATACATTGGACAGTTCTGACAGTTGAAAAGACCCTGTAGCTCATGGTTCAAGGGTGGAAATACTCAGCAAAAACCAGTTCTATGGCCTGGCTCCCGTATTCACTGTTCGTTGCAAAATCCCTTCTCCAAGCAGATTCTTCATCCTAACTTGGGATAGACTTGACTGTTCTGGAAAAACCGCGCTATGAAGACTTTGATTTTGAGTATTGGTCCGGTAACCCGTTTGGGTATCTTGGGAATGGCTTCAGTACGCGCGAATACGATGGGGTAAGTAATGACACCCTTGAAAAAAATAAAAATAAAAAAATAAAAATAAAAAGGGGCAGAGCTGATGATTGTTTTGAAACAGCGAGATCTCACGTGGTACATGGGACTTTTACACGAGAAGGATGAGCAACCGCCACCACTTGTGCTGTGATGAACTATACTTGATAGAGTGTGCAATTCAGTTCATGTAGATTTGACCAATAAACTCGATTTCAATCATATTTTTGGCTCGTGACTCTCAGACCAAAACGTCATCGACAAATTTGAAAGAGAGTCGTCAATAGTTCCCCATGGAGAGCCAAATTCCCCATATTAGGACCTATTAATTAAACGGTATCGGCATTCGGCGAAAGATGTAGCGCATTCCTCGTCGGCCAACTTACTGGCTTCGGTGAAATGGTCAATTCATCAAGTAACCTTTTAATTGGTCGCCGCCGTTCCCGTCTTCCCGGCTCAAGCGAGAAGGGAGAAGGGAGAAGGGGTGTACATAGACGGAGACTGCTGTCCTGTGGGCAAGAGGATACCCGTACGAGTTCTTTATGGGCTCCCCAAAGCCTATCTCGCAGAGATCGATACGGCCTGAAGGTCACCAATAGCCTACGCCGGGCTCTGATCGCCATAATGGATCACGGGGAAAGTTTCCCGTTTGTCACTAACGGATGCTTTGAGCAGACGTGGACAGATTTGTATGTGGCAGCTGCCGTCTTATTTTTTATGGTCTCCTTACCGGCAACGTTTGCTAATCCGATATATTGTAGAGGGTGGGTGCCTCAGTGTGGCAGCGATGACTTGCCAAAATCACGTGAATTGACTGGCCCTACTGAACTTGAGACTATGCTTGAACGCTTTGACCCAGAGAGATGGAAGTCAAGTTCGTCTTTGCCGCAGAGTGCCTTCAAAATATGATGCTGACATTGTCATAGATACCGTCACGCCTTCCCCGTGTTCCTCTCCACAACAAACGTTCTCGCCACCGTTTTCAAAGCCATTGCCATCAAACATTGATAAGGACACACTTGAATACCTTCAAGAGAGCGGTGCTTTTGATGTACCGAGTGACCAAGTACGCACTGGTCTGCTTAAAGCTTATCTAGAATTCATACATCCTAGTCTGCCAGTTCTCGATACAACGGATTTGTTACAATTGCAGAGTTTAAGTAATAATATTGGAGATTCCACGATTGGCATTTTTCTTCTCCAAGCTATTTTCGCTGCAGGTAGTAGCGTCGCAAGTCAGGATGTCCTCCGAATGGCGGGTTGGAGGTCCGAACGGGAGGTTTGCAAGACTTTTTTCAAAAGAGCAAAGGTAGAGATCCCTTGTCACGGAACTGTAGTTACTGCTGAAATTTAATAGCTATTTCATGCTTTGGATTGCGAGGACGATGCTGTGGCATCAATTCAAGCCCTGCTCTTGGTGACCTTGACGTATGAGGTTGGCGAGTACAAAGATATCTCCTACTGGATTAGTTGTGCCATTTCCTACCTTGACACCCTCCTCGAGGACAAATATCGGTCGGGATTAAAGACCAATCCAGCAAAAGAGAAGTTGTACCGCAGGCTGTGGTGGTGCTGCTACATTCGGGATCGAGCAATTAGCTTTGGCACGGGAAGGCCAATTCAACTACGAGTTGAAGATTATAACATCAGCGAGCTTTCAATATCTGATCTCGACAGAACTGGAACTGGATCCTCTCTTATACGGTCGTCAGAAGGCGAAGACACAAGAGGACACTGCACGGCCGAAATTATTATAGAGAAAGCCCGACTTCTGCAATTTGCTGACGGCCTCCGTCTTTCTCGTAACGCCTCCCAAATTGCATGGAATAAAAAGTACAATAAATATATCGAATGGCGAAGGCAATTGCCCAGCTATCTGCATCTCGACTATCATCTTAAAGGCCATCGCTGCAGACCCGAAATCATCGTCCAACTCGCTATGCTACACCTCATATTTTGGTCCACCATCCTCACCACCTTCTCAATCACGTCGGCCACAGATCTTGCAGTCTCACATGCCCGTCTAGCTATTTACGAAATCTCGCAAGTTGTTACTCAACTACAGGATACCTCTCTGATCATACACCTTCCTTTGACGGCAATTTCAATCGTCGCAAAAGCAATGTCAGCCTGTCTCCAGCACCTTTCACTGCAGCCCGGCAGTGCATCTACAGCATTTCTGACTAGGAGTCTCGAGAACCTGCTTGATGCGCTGCGGGTTTTGTCCCCGCGCCACGCAATTGCTCAACACGTCTTCCAATTGTTTGTCATATCGACAAGCGATCTAATGCTAAATAATCTCGTGATAAAACCAGCGATATCGCGGTCCGCGATTTTGAGCCTCGCGCAGTCTGGCGTCCACCTTAGTCACTTTGAGGCACTGTATGAGACGCTGAAGCCATATCTACAAGATCATCATCACGCTAGAGAGAATGAGACGCCGATTAGTATTATGAAGAGTAATATTTCTTCAGTAAGTGGTGGAGAATCGGAGCCGGGAAAGAAAATCTTGGGTTTGTTGGATATGTCAATGTATGACTGGGTGATCACGAGGGAACAGCTGTTATTGAATGCTAAGGTTGATGATGAGATGATAAATACTGGTGTCACGGAGCTGGAGGGCGATTCGCAGCTGGAAAGATTTGCTAAGGAGTTTGGCCTGGAGATGGATTTGGATTTGCTTATGAATGCTTGAACGTGGTGGAAGGTGTACGAACCTGTAAAATACCGTATATAAATAGAAATTGTATTTCAAATATCCCTAAGTCCCATTTACTAACAAATGAATATTGAAATGCAATATATCAAGACAATCACTCTAATGGAATCGACTCCTCGGACAGCAAGCAAGCAGCCGTGGTTGCATTCACAACTTAGACTTTTCTCCCTTCTTCACTTCATCCCTCAAGACGCGCTTCAAAAGCTTCCCATTCGAATTCCGCGGCAGCACACTCATGAATATGACACCACCATCTAGGTGCTTATATTTTGACAACCTTTCCGCAATATAAGTCTTGATCTCATCCGCGGTAACCAGCGCGCCTTTACCCACAGACCTCACCAGATACGCTCTTGGGACCTCTTCGCCGTTCGCAGTAGGCACACCAATGACTGCTGCATCAGCGATGGCATCATGACTAAGGAGGAGGCCTTCAAGCTCGGCGGGTGCGACTTGGAATCCGCGAACTTTAATCAGTTCCTGAATTATGGTCAATGAAAGTAGCAACTAAGTTGTGTCATCCTTACCTTCATACGGTCGATGATAAAGAGAGTTTTGTCTTCTGCGTCACAATACGCAACATCACCTGTTCTTAAATATCCCTCCTCATCGAATGCCGCTGCTGTCTCTTCGGCGTTACCCAGGTAGCCCATAAAGACTGTCGAACCGCGAATTCGAAGCTCGCCTGGGACGCCACATTTTGTGATTTTGTTGCCGTTGTCATCGACGAGCCTGCATAAAGTTAACCACATGTTTAGTTCACTCGTCACCTTACGACTGCTCACTTGGCCTCTAAACCCGCAAGCAATCTCCCCACGCTAACCTTGCGATCCTTTTCCGGCCACGGGATCTGTGTCGCGATCCCCGTTAACTCAGTCATGCCATATTTACCACCAAAGCTGCAGTCGGGATGGCATAGAGCCTGCCATTTTTTGAGAATCTCGGGATTGACGGGTGCCGCTCCTACAGCACCATCGCGCAGAGAACTCAGGGCTTCGGGAGTGGCGACCCCACTCTGTAGAATCATATTCATCATCGCAGGGACCATTCCCATGTCTGTGATCTGATAGTCACGGATGATGGACACGACGCTCACTGGTTCGAAGCGAGGAATGATATACGTAGGCCAGCCTTGTCGGATAGGTGACACATGTGAGAAGACAGTGGCTGCGATGTGGAACATGGGAAACAGGATAATTTGTTTGGTCTAAACCGAATTTAGCACAACAGATTCCCAGTGAATTAGGTAGAGTCCGCTGATAACTAACCTTGAAGGATTTGACGTTGGTATCATGAGCAAGTGTTCCTGCAGCAACAAGATTGTAATGCGAGATCATCGCGAACTTTGGCTTCCCACTCGTACCACTAGTAGGATACAGAGCAGCAACCGTGTTTCTTGATCTCTTCTCATCATCCCACCTTATCCAATCTTCCTCGCCACACTGTAACAGATCTGTCCAATATCTCGTGCTTTGCGGGGAATTTGGGGGGCGCTTTGCGAAAAGAAAGACGTTGGAAGCTGGTATATCGCACTGAGACGCCGCTTCCAAGTTGATAGGTAAGATTTCTTCAACGCTGATAATAAACTGCGTCTTGGACGTCTTATAGTGATGCACGACTTCTGAAAGTCTGAGGCCTGGATTTGAGCCAGTGAACACGCCGCCGGCTCCAACAACTGCGAGACAAATAATAGGGTAGTAAATCTCCCAATCTGTCAGCTTACGAAGCAGTCATTATGGAGTGGAAGAAATACATTGTTAGATGACTGCAAACACACGCAGTCTCCAGTCTTTAAACCAGCCCTCTTGAAACCAGATATCAATTTTCTGATCATAGTGTGAGCCTGATTAATTGACAAATATTCGTGTTTTGGGTCGTTCGTATCAATCATGATCTGTTCGGTCAGGGTCAGCAAATTTAGACTTCCGTAGGAAGAATAACCACTTGCAGGCATATCTTGGTCATATTTCCAAGTGTTCTCGAAAATGTATGAAAGAAGATCTTTATTTGGAATGGGCACCCTGAGAAGAGACCGCAATTCAGCCAACGAAGCATTGAAGAGCGCCATGATAGATATCAGCTGTCAGAATTGCCAAAAACGGAGTTTGAACTCAGTGTCTTGAAAATAATTTGATCTTTTCTAGACAACAGGTATAGGAAAGGCACACGGTGCTATGGAATGAAGCAAACATCATAATATGATGGCAGCTGTGGACGGGTTTTGTCGCAGAACCTCATCCCGGTCAAACGCCCAGGTCCCTGTCACGACTTGCTGCAGATTTAACGGCGGTCAAGTCGCGGCGCCGAACAAACCCCACAGTGGCTACCAGGTATTAGCCCATGGGCAAGGGGCGCCACGCAAAGCCGGCTGTCCCTCGGCTCACCATCACACTTCACGGAATGCGAGGCAAAAATAGCAGAATGCCTGATATCTTACTTCCATCCCAGCAAAACCAAAAATAAACAAGCATCGTGCATTGCCTTCTCCTTCGTAGGCGCTAGACAGCCTTTGGAGAAGCGGCGCATCTTCGGCACTTGACTCGACCCGTTCATCCATGAAGTTTATAAACTGATTAGGATCTCCTATCCGCCAAGATTTTGTCAGTCAGTATATTGTCTTGCAGCTAAGGTGAAGTTGCGTAAAATAATAACGCCAGATGGTAGCCGAAATGGACATTTTCTTCGCCCTCGACAAGACAGATCCCAAAGAGAGAATCCAGGCCTTCATAGATGGCTACCACAACCCCGAATATCAGGTTCGTAAGCATTTCTTTCGGTTCAGATATCTCCAGGACTTGCTCTGTCTGTCACGGAGAAGGATGTAGCCAAGACAGAGCAAACCCACGAGAAATCTCGCATATTCCTTGCTATCCATCTCGCTCAGCAGTCTCTAGGGATTTGACGGCCCTCTTATGCGAGCCCTAAGCGTGGTCTCCGCATATGGAGCTCAGAGTTCTTCGCAGTCGCGTCAGCACATTGCCAGCGCGACTTTCACGTTGGATGTCACGCCTCAGTTCCTGAACCCGCGAGGTGCTATGCACGGTGGAGCGGTTGCGTTACTCGTCGATATGTGCACGACACTGGCAGCGGCGCCGATTGCCCGCGAGGACTTTTGGCATTTTGGAGGAGTGAGTAGGACTATGAGCATTACCTATCTAAAGCCGATTGAGGGTGGCACGAGGATTGTTATTGAGAGTGAGGTGAGGGGCATTGGAAAGAGGCTATGTAAGTATATTCTCTTCTACATGGGGTTTAGAGGAGCCTACATTCTGGCTGGAATTTGAGAATAGCCGTAAATGCTGACGAGGGTAGTAACAATAACGTGTGCGATTAAGGATGAGAAAGGGACCGTCCTGGCATTAGGAGAGCATGGAAAGGCGGCATTGGATACCAAGCCGGCCAAGTTGAAGAGCAATATTTGATATTCCCAGGGTGTCCAGTAGTTTGCCAGTATACAGTTTGTACTGCAGTACAAACTAGATCGAACGGATTTTATTAAACTAGGAAACGTACTAGATGAAGATATATTCCAACTAGTTTGTACTAGCCTAGTCCGTTTGTAAAGTAGGCAAACTGCAGTTTGTACTAGGAAACTAGTTTCTATAGTAAATTCCCGATTAATATGTTCTATGCTAAAAACAGTAAAGTCCCTGGGCAAAATTTATCTCTTTTAGAGTCTTTTGCAAAGAAATGGTGATTGTTATGACCTTGGTTGGGGGAACCCCGCAATGTGACTAATGTGTCATGTGTTAGTCACATGATTTAGTTACAAGGAATCAACTCGGAATGAAGATGATTAAGGCCTTAGCATGTCTTAAATCGTGGTACAAGTTGAGGGATTGGGAGAAGCTTGAGAGCTTGTTGTTTATTGGTCATGTAATACAGCCAATGTACTCTGTGGATGATGATGATAAAAAAGGGGTACTCACGTGTTTGATTTCAGGGATTAGAAGCGAAACTGCAGTTTGTACTTAAACTAGCTTAGTTTAAACAGTCCGTACACCTCAAAATGTTAAACTAGATCGTACAGATTTTAAAAACTAGCAAATGGACTAGTTCCTAAAAAATTATCCCGTATACGGACTGTTGAAACTACTGGATACACTGGATATTCCTCTAGGGGTTAACAAATAGGATTAATAATTAGATATACTTCTAGGCTATTTTAGTTGAAATGAACTGTCCCTAATATATTTCATGTATCTACATCGGTGATTGCACTTTATATAATGAATGAGGGGATGAATTTCACTTCTTCAATAGCGCAATCACGATCATGTCTGTAATTTACATTGCCAATTGATGAGATTAGTACGAGATAAATATAAACTACTTAAAAATTCGTCATAACCTTCACCTGTGTTCCGCCCAACGCAAAGTCGTCCTTACAAGTTTTGCTCCTAGCCCTCGTTGCTTGCTCCACCGTGAAACCCTTTGCCTGCACCGCCGGATTATATCCTAAGCCCGTCAATTTCGCAATCTCTCCATCCGAAACCGCCTGGCTCTCCTTCCCATCAGCTCTCTTATAGACGGTGACGACGACGGCACCACCCAGTCCAAGATTATGTTGCAGAGCAACAGCGCTGCCGCCATTGACAAGACGATTGTTTGCCCAGCCACGCAGATGCCACACGAGTTCTGCACACTGCGCCAGACCTGTAGCACCGAGAGGATGGCCCTTTGAGATAAGGCCACCAGAAGGGTTTATCACCATTTTGCCCCCATAAGTCGTGTCGCCAGCGCGTACCATCTCGTGCGCCTTCCCAGGCGGGCTCAACCCAAGAGCATCTATTGTCACCATCTGGTTTGCAGAGAAGCAATCGTGCAACTCACACACGTTAACATCGGCAGGTACAATGCCTGCTTCCTTCATAGCTTGCTCTCCCGCATGCTTCGACATGCCATGGCCGATGAGATCGATCGCTGACTTTGAGTAGAGTGTCGGCCCATCTGTCTTTAGGCTCTGACCTGCGATAAGGATGGCTTGAGACTTCAGATGCGGGCGTGCGTCGAGGAAGTCCTGTGAGACTAGAATTGCAGCTGCGGCGCCATCAGATGTAGGGCAGCATTGGAGCTTTGTGAGAGGGTCCCAGATCATTGGAGAATCCAGGATCTGCTGCAGTGTGTAGTTCTGTTGGAATTGAGAATACGGGTTGCGCTGCGAGTGTTCATGATTGGCACGGGCAATTTCTGCAAGATCTTCTTTTGTTGCGCCGTATCTGCTTCTATTAGGACGAGGGTCAAAACTCAGGACTAAAGGTGTGGCTTACTTTTCCATGTACTCCCGTCCGGCATTTCCAAACAGCTGTGCTGAGAAAGGTGCCTTTCCGATTCCCCGAACTTCTCTGGTCATATCTGCAAATCTTTCCGTTGGACTCTCACGATCAGTCCAGAAACTCGACAAGCTTCCTGGATTCATCTTCTCGAAGCCAACCACCATGACACAATCTGCCTGGCCAGATGAAATAATATTGCGGCCCATAAACAGTCCTGTCGACCCCGTCGAGCAATTGTTATTCACATTATAGATTGGGATCTCTGTCAGGCCAAATTGATAGAAGACACGCTGTCCCGACGTGCTGTCGCCATACACATAGCAGGCTACGCCATGCTCGATGCAGTCATAGTCGATGTGCGCATCGAGAAGTGCTTTAATACCGGCTTCGTAGCCAATTTCTTGATAGTCAACTTTCCCACGCGGCTTGATGAATTTGGTCATGCCAACACCAAGGACATAGCACGGTCTGGTGGCTGATTTGCCCATTTTGGGCAATGGAGAAGAGCTGTTGCGTATTGATTCGAGCTTGGAGTAGAAATTGGACAGTATGGAAGTCATTGAAATTCGCTCAAGTCAAGGAGACTCACAAGGAAGTTCTCTAAAGCAACAGAATCTGGGGTACTTTTACCAGTTTGATTCGCCATGTTACCGCTCACGTATCTGCCGCAAAGCCTCGGACCGAGGGTCTTCAAGTCCGACGGCAAAACAGGCCATGAAGCGAGGGTAGCTACCAGTAAGGGGATGTCATAAGCTTCAATTACTTAAACAAACTTTTAAACTCTGCATGATAACGCGGCTGCAGACGAACGGATGTCGTCGGTGCGTCGTAATTCTGCGTTCTACCGGAAACGTCGGATGCAGTGTTGTTGATTACGCCGAGCGGGGTCCCAAGCTCGGCGCCGGCAGTTCGTTCTCTTTCACCCGATTGTACTTCCGACCTCTGGGGTTGAGGCTGAAGTGGGGAAGGGGTCCATGTGCGATGACATCAGGGAGTTGATTTTTATTGTCGGCAACACCCTGGAATCAGAGTGGTTCATTCGAGGAGCGGAGATCAAGCTGCACCTAGTATGACAAGTTTTGATGCATGAACAGCCGTCAAATAAGTCCAAGAAGATCAAATTAAACACCAGATGAAAGGACAGAGAATTTTCTCTAACCATACTCCAGATATCACCAAAGACATATATTATAACGTATTTCACAAGCGAACCGCCACCCCAAGCGAGCCGCCACCCAAAACACCTAAAATACCATAACTTCTAAGATATTATAACAATATTATTAAAAAATATCCTAGCTATTCTATATCAATTGATTCCTTAACTTGTTCGCATGTACGAGTATTATGTCCAACCCGATTACATATGCCATATCGCCGTCGTCGCCCTTCTGAGCCTTGGGCTTGTATTACTCTACTACCCTCTTCCTGCTGGGTTTGAGTGCTTCGTACGATTTCCTCACCTTCCTCGACCGTAAGACTTCCACCTTGGTAAATACGCCTCTTTCGCTTTCTTTCCCTTTTCTTTTTAACCTGATTTGCCTCTTGTAAAACCTTGACTTCAGCCTTAAGAAGTGTAGCTGAGTGTACCATGATTTGAGCTCCCTTAACAAGCTGGTCGAACGCCTCGTTAATTAAAGTTGGAGAGCTATCCTGGTATCGTACGATACGGTTTTTAAGATATGTTGTTTGGCATTCAAGCTCTGTTGCGTTCTGTGGCGTCTTTGAAGTCCAATCTGGCTCTTCAATAGGTGGTGGTGTTGGTGTCTTCAACCGGAGATCAAGGTGGGAAGGATATTCTCTGGATCGTACGGGACTAGTCCAGTAGCTCGAAATCCACTCTTGATATTCTGCTCTGTGAATGCAGCTTTGAATGCTTCTTTGAATGTAGGGAGGAATTCAAGCTTAGTGATATAGTTGATCCGGAGCCGAACGAGATTCTCAATCTGCTTGCCGTACGATGCCTTAAGTGGGCTAAAACACCTAATATCAAGAGGCTGAAGGATATGAGAGGAATGTGGTGGCATACAAAGAGTAATAATATTGCTTTCTTGGCAATACTGCTGGAATTGGGTAGAGATATGAGACTCGTGGCCATCGAGAATAAGGAGACGGTATCGCCTAGTTGTACGACTCTTTGTATGTTTGTCAAAGTGCTGAATCCACTCATATCCAATTTCATTTGTTATCCATCCATTTTCACTTAATGTAATCACCCAATCCTGTGGGAGACCTGAGTCCTCGTACCAAGCTGAGAGATGGTTCTGTCCTTTAAAGATAATGAATGGAGGAATTACCCAGCCGTACGAATTGATGCCTTGTATAATTGAGACCCATTCTCGATTTCCTGGCTGAGCAGTCTTCGGACGGTTCCTTGACTCTAAGCTTATAACTACTTTAGCAGTAGCAATAACTCCCATAAGAAACCCAGCTTCATCAAAGTTGTATATATCCTCCTCTGCGATTCCATATTTTGCAACCATGTTTCGTACGAGCTTAAACCAGTCTCCAATAATCACAGGATCTTCGCATTATGCTCTTTTATAGTCGTACTTGCGGCTGAACTTCGTTTTAATCTCTGTACGGCGTTTGATAAAGTTGGTAGTCCAATTCTTGCCTACTAGAAGCGCGTCGCGTTCGGCGAGGAGAAGGTCTGCCATTTCTTGAACAGCTTGTGGCCGGGGCGGAAATCCACGTGAATCTAGGTCGAGAATATATCGTACGATAGCTAGTTCCTCTTTAGGAGTAAGCTTTTGAGAGTTGGGAGTAGAGTCGCGTTGAGAAGGTATTCCATTGATTCGTGTGCGAAGAGTCGTACGAGGTATATCGTATGCGGTAGCAGCAGCTTTGAGACTTTGAAATTGGCCTAGTTTAAGTGCTTGGATAGCTAAAACAATCCTGCCTTCTTGATTAGAAGGTAGGACTTGATGTGGTGGAGACATTATAGGTGGAATGTGGAGAGACGCGTCTTGGTGTTTTGGGTGGTGGCTCGCTTGGGGTGGCGGTTCGCTTGTGAAATACGTTAACATGTTTTTACAATTTGAAGCTCCAATTTCCTTTGATTTCCAAGAAAGAATATTCATCAGATAATGCTCCAATTTCCCTTAATTCTTAAGAAAGGATATTCATCAGATAGTTTCCATCACGATCAAGAACCTTCTCATTAATGTTCGCCCACTCTTTGCGCAACAGTGCAACCCTTCCCTCACTTCTCGGCTTGATTATGCACCTATTACAATCAAGTTAGAAATCTTCTCTCCTGAAAGCAGGTCAGGTACCAAAACTCACTTGAACGGCACTGGCGCAGCAGCCAGCCCTTGTGTAACCGCATCAGGATCAATATAGATCTCCTCTCCTTGATCATCCAACGGCCTAGAGATTTCGAAGGCCCACAAAATCCGTGTCATCGCGTGGAGCAGAGTGGTTTCTGCAACATGCATTCCGGGACACATGCGGCGACCGGCACCGAATGTGTACTGACCTCGCTCCTTGACATCATTTGAGTGCGCTGATTCAAAAAGTGTGGTTTTCTGATTGTGGCGGTTGGGGTCGAAAAGCCGGGGGTTGGCGAAGTTGGAAGAGTCGTTATTGGCGGACCATACGGCAAGCACTACTCCAGCACCAGCGGGGATGCGATAGCCGTTGTAGTCGTCGTCGTTCATCGAAGCGTGTGGAACTGCACCGTTGATGGCAGTTGGCATCCCTAGAATGCTATTAGGGAGAAGTTACAGTACTTTAATAGAGACTTACATCGCAATGACTCCTTCATGGTACCTCTAACATAAGGAATATCATTGAAATGCTTAAAAGATGGAAGAGTTTCAGAACCAACAACGCGGTCAATCTCCCTTTGAGCTTCCGCTTGTACTTCGGGAAACAATGTCATGGCCTTAGGGAATGTTAGTTCATCAGATAAAATACAAAAGTCAGAGTAATACCTTGACAAATCCTTGTAAGGTGTATCTCGATGTGTCAGCTCCACCCTCAAATGAAATACCAGCAATGTATGCCGCGGCATGATCAGTTAACAAATCACCATTTGTAGTTCCGCGCCACTTATCTTGCGCGCTTGCAATGTCTCGAGAGAAGCCTACCCGGCTGATTAGATCTGGTTATGTTAGAGGAGAGCGGGGATTCGAGCTTACAAGGCAGAGAGGACTCGCTTGCAGAGACCTCCTTAGTACCTATATAGCACCTGGTAAAAGTATCGCACTCCTTCTTGTATGCTTTCCTCGCCTTTATCGCCAACGGATTAAGACTTCTTGGCAGCAGGCGGACCAGAGGTCGCAGAGACTTGTACCAATCCAGAACCTGAGAGCCGACGATCAGATTGAAGAAACCATGCGAGTTGGTCAAAAGCTCTTGTGTCAGCTTATCCTTGGCAACTGGGAGTCGGAAGCCATATGTCATACTGGCAGCAATACTACCCGTAGCCCGGCTGATATGGTCGACAAAATTTTCTGGATCCCTGATGAGGTCAATGCACAGCTGAAGAGTTTCGAGTTCCTAAACATCTTAGTGCTAAACTCGGGTTCTATTTGAGAGAACATACTTGATATGGAACGTATTTTTGAGCTGTATTAATATTCAAGAAGGCATGATATAGCTTTCGCTCAACTTTCCATAAATCGTCGTAACTATATAAACTATGTCAGGACAGATCCGGGACAGGGAAGAGACAGATGTACCCTCTCATGATAATCCTGGAATCGTCCCATAGTTCTCTCATGTAAAGCTGTTGGCGATCGGCGTAATTGGCGCCTCGTTTATCAACCAGGTCTCTGATCATATTTCCGTCCGCGAGCACAACTAAGGTTTGCTGGGCAAGCTTCAATGAGAAAATCGGACCATCTGACGGGTTTGTCAACAAAAAAGCCCACAGACTTAGAGCTCCATAGTGATTTCGTACATTGTTGGGCCCATTTCTGATATTGCAAGTGTATATCTTTCTTTGGGATGAGATGTAGGTTGCCAATAAGAGGTAAAGTTGGAGGTCCTTCGACATATTAGCTCAAATCTCCCCGCCCGTGATTCAATCAACATGGCCACTCACCTGGCGGATAATTTTTCGGCCTGCTGCCAATTGAAATGATTCTTCCCAATAGAAATACAACCGCAATACCCAAAACGGCCCATATGAGCCTCACGTTTGAAAGGATACCTTCAAGCATTTTGCGTGGAGAGAGACGACCTTGTAGAGTATCTTAGCAAAATAGAAACACGCATGAGTTTCAAGATGGCGAGACGAACGGTTTTGAATAGTTGCGATTAGCGACAGGAGCATACTAGCTTGGCGCTGTGCATTACTAGCCGCTTACCGTTTCATTGTTCGGCGCAATAATGTTGGCGGGGTATTCGATCAGAGACTTCGGCCAGTCTTCTTGCGCTTTCCCGCAACTGAGTTCCTCAAAAAGCCCGGTACCGGGGCCCCGCAATCATAGTGCGGTGCAGGGTTTTGCGGAATTTGGCTGCTTCAATTCTGTAATAAATCCGGAGTTCCCGGCGAAATCGCTTGTGGATACCATAGTACTACAAGACTCGTCAATCATATGGATGACAGTTCAAGCCTCTATTGCCCATCCCGATGCCCAGTTAAGCCTAAACATCCCAGCCAACTTTCCCGCTGGCCCAACTCTCAATATCTAGAGTGAGATCGTCTCCAAGGAAGCTTTGATTGAGATCCCACATGCCCGTTGCCAACATAGGGTTCATCAAAAATGGATCAGCCTCGAAAGAGCTTTCGACAAGTCCCCCGGTCGATCTTGCCGGGAGAGTGGGTTTTGCCACCGGTACAACAGATGTTGGATAGTCATGCTCACCGTAGAAGTTCAGGCCTAACTTTTTAAATACCCAGTCAAAAAGACGCAGTGTCCATCTGAGAGATAACCAAGTTTCTTGGGCTTCTCTCAAGTATGCGATCCCAGATCTGATAGAGGCCTCGGACATGAGCCTTTGAGACTTTGGAAGACTTGTGTCAACTGCAATTCCGACATGAAGAGCTAGCACAGTAGCCACGGATATAGAACTGGGTTTATTAGCCAAGATCTTCAATCCAAATTCCATGATGGACCAAACTAGGGAACTTACAAAGACATAGGCAGTAGATGTGCCAACTGGTGCATAGTCGCTCTCCTGACTATAGTGTCAAGCTCGAACATGGTACTGTGAAGCCGTTGAACTACCCATTCCCGAGCGTTATTCCCGGCCTTCTCGTAGTGTTTCTCTAGCGATCTATAGACCATGCACTCCAATCGGTAGCACCAAGACATAACTATCAAAATCCAAACGCTGTCACTTGTCCATTGGACACCCTCTATTCGAAAGTCTCCTGGAAGAGATTCTCGCCATCGAGGGAAAGCCTCAACGAGCCTTCGAACGGCGTCCTCTGCTGGTGTCTTTTGCATCAGAGACCTACATGTATGATGAAAGTCATCTCCTACAAATTTTGTTAGTTGCGGCTTAAACTTTTATCCAATTCCAGACATACCAATGATGGCGAGTTTGCACATCTCGATGAGGTGCAATTTCTGAACTCGTGATATTGTGGGAAGAAGATGCTCATAGCGCTGTAAAACTCTTCCATTCTCGTCTCCCCAGTCCTCCTCCGTAAGAGGTTTGGTATCACAATCCTCAACACTGATGCGACGAACATTTTCGAGGCCCGAGACTACACAGACAACATCCCGCATCTAGTCATTCAAAGCAAAGATGTCAGTCAAACTACCATGGAAGTACAAAATCAGATAGCTTACATATATTATCCACCAGATTCTTCTGAAAAGCTTATGGGTAGCGGGATCTAGATCCTCTCCAATGTGCCTACGACGCTGTTAGTAATTATTTATAGGAAAATATTGCTACAAGGTTACGATGAAGTGGAAGAGCTCACTCTCGATGTAGACCCATTCGTGTAGCTATGCGGATCGCATTCAGGAGCCAAAAACGATAGTCCTTGTCACCTGCAAATGAAACCCACTGTGTTCCCAGAAGTAGAGAGCCTTGTAATGAGGCTAGTTGCCGCTTCTCGACACCAAAGTCGTTTAATATTGTAGCACGTTTAAAAAAGGTCTTCTGTGCAGTCGCATGATCAGAGAATCCGGCTCTTCGAACCAAGTCTGCGGACGCGTACGGTACGACATTGGATAGCATGGCTTGAAACAAAAAGGTTGAGTGTTGTCCTGCTTCAAATTCGTAGAGAAATTCGCGTCGGTCGAGGCAGGGCGCATAAGGATAGACGGAAGTAAAATATAGCTGCAAGAACTCCTCGCTAGTTTCATGACACCAGAATCAGCCATTGGCGATCTTAGGATCAGACTTTACGTTTTACATACCAGACAGCTCGGGGAGGGAAATCAAACACCTCCTTTGCATATAAAAAACCTTGGTCTGCCTTATCCAGCCCAGATAGCTCTACCTCTCTCCTTCGTTGAAAGGCTTCGCCGGGCGAGAGACCTGCTCGTGCCGACTCAGGGGTGGCAATGATGACTTGGACCAGCCTACGAGGTTTTTGTTGTCCCAGTAGCTCACCTAGAATACTCGTTGCTGTCATCTTATTCTGATACTCCAAGATCTCTTGTGATGGAGCTGGTTTGGATTTTGACGGCGCATGGCCTTTTCCTGATGCGAGCTCTTGACATATTTGTTTCTGCACGTCCTCCTCGGCGATCGAGGTTTGAGCCGACTCCCGTACACTCAATGGCGTGGCTCGAGAGGTGTTGGTTGACTCGTATGGTATAGAGTAGCCATCCAAGTCTGGGGTCGGTGTATGAGATTGGGTGCTTGTCTAACAGGTTGCTGGCGTCAGGATTATATTCAAGAGAAGTGTAGCAGCATTGACTTACATTTGTTGAGGGCTGAGCGCCGTATGATGGCTGCTCATTCGGGGGGAGTTCGCAGTAGCGAGTATATTTGGCTCTGATGGTCCGCGTTTCCTTTTCTTGCTGTATTTTATGAATTATACTGCCCTCAGTGCAGATTTCGGAATGCGGCTCACCTTTTCTCACGACGCGGACCGTAGACACACTCGCCACTTCTAGCGTTTGCAGTACACCGACTGCAAGGTAGACCCCGAATGCTCGCATCGCACCTAACCTTTCTAGAGTGGCATGGAAGGCAGGCCTGAGTTTTTTTCACAGATAAACCCTCGTTCTCGAGGATTGGGCTTCGTGGACCGAAGCGAATTGGTCTTTGAGTCTGGCTGGGCGGCCTGGGTGGTCCGTCATCTACCTCAGGAGGTGCCGGGAATGCCATTGAACCTGCGAAAAGTTGAGATCAACAGTCAGAGGTACAGCTACTAGACTCGGAGTTCGAATGTTAGACTGCAGGCATGAAGGGGCTCAAGTTCAATCGTAAGTATGCGGCTTGAAGTGATTCTGGGAGGGGAGAAGGTGGGGAACCTCGGCTTAACGTTAATCACTTACCGATAACCCGTCGTGCCCCGCACACCCGATGATCGACAGATGGGGTTAACAGCGTGAGCCCAAGACACCGTAAACATGTAAGCAGACAAAGTAAGGCTGTGAGGTGTCAGAATTCGTGACGCATTTTTGGAACGCCAAAATCTGAACACAACTTCAACCACCACTTTTGCAACGCAAACTTAAGAAAATTCCATACCCAAACTCACAAAATTATTACTGGGTGTCTATAATATCTCTCTATCAAAAATTTTGACGAAAATAATTTGTTGTTGCTTTTTACGAATTGGTCTAGTCGAGGGTGTTTTTGAAAGGTATGGTTCGTGCGTCATGAATTCTGACATCCACTGGTGAGGTACCTAGATAGATTCTCAATAACACAACTCGTTGTCACCCAAAATCCAGAAAACTCCGTAATGCTGCCCATCACACCAAAGTACACTGTTAAAGCTTGCTGGCTTTCCAGTTCGGGACCCTCTTCTCGACAAATGCTTTCAACCCTTCTCTTGTGTTCTCTCCGTCCTTGATCTTGGACCACCAGTCATCAACTAGGACCTGGGAGCCTTCCTCCACGCCAACACCCTCCCATCCAAACATCAAGCCTCTCCTACTAACAAGAATAGCGTCGGGGCTACTTCTCGCTATCATCTCTGCCAGCTTGACGCTCTCTGTTACGATGTCCTCGTCGGCTTTGAGAACTCGGTTTACAAGGCCCCATCGTTCTGCTTCATCCGCGCTCACCGTTCGACCCGTAAGCACCATTTCCATAGCCCGCTGTCTCCCTACTGTTCTGATTAGGCGTGGGAGTGATCCTGCTACGGGCACAAGGCCTCGCTGGACCTCTGGTAGAGCGAAGACTGCGGCGGGCGAGGCGAGAACGAGGTCACAGTTGACTATGATCTCGAAACCTCCCCCCAGGCAGAGCCCGTTAACAGCGGCAATTATCGGCTTCCTTCCGATGCGTCGAGAAAGCCCAGCGAACCCTGACGGAGGCGCAAGCCGAACTTTTGAAGGAGACAGACTGTTCCATTCTAGCAGCAAAATACGTCAGTGGACAGCATGTCACAATTGGCGCAAACGGGCGAGTACCTTTGAGATCAGCTCCTACACAAAACGCTCGCCCGTTTCCTGTGATGACTCCTACACAAATGCTAGGCTCACTATCCATCCATTCAAATAGAGCGTCGAGCTCGTGATGTCCGTCCCTTGTGACCGCGTTAAGCTCATTTGGTCGGTTCAGCGTGACAAGGAGTATCGATGGGGTGGGGAGTGTAACAAGAGCCCAAGTTTGGACTGGACATGGTTTTTGGAACATTTGAAGAGACATAAATGGATTTCGTCCAAACGATAATAATGTTGCCGGTGCTGTGTTATGGATGTCAATGAACCGATTAGTTTATTGACGATATGGACAGTTCGGCGCCGTGCCTCCAAGACACCGACGCCCGAGAACAGGCCGTACTGAACTAATGCACGCCATCCCATCAAGGAAACTTCGACTTTACAAAGTAGACAAGTATTGTAGAGAACAATTGCATGATTTTGGCACACAACTTGAACCCCTACCAGGTTTAAAGCTAAGGAACGAAAGATGCGATGTGTTGGTCTCTCAATTATGGCTCTAAAAGTCCGTGACGATTTACATGTCGAGACTTGACAGAATAATATATATCCTAAATTACAATCTGATCTGATCCGTCTAGCTCACATGGTTGAATGGCTTATCTCTTGTCCTCGTGCTGTCGGTCTTGCGTTGGAGAGCAATTCCACCGTCAACAACAACCACAGCTCCAGTCATAAAAGAGGCCTTGGAACTCGACAAAAACACAATCACCTCGCCAATTTCCTCGGCTTCCCCCAGCCTTCCCAGGGGCGTGATATCTGTAACTGCTTTCTCGGCGCCCGCGGGTGTAATTTTGCGGAAAGCTGGAGTATCAGTCACTCCTGGGCAGACAACATTGACACGGATGCCATGCGGTCCATAGTCCTGAGCATCTGCTTTTGATACTCCTATAATGGCGTGTTTAGTACTGGAATATGGAGAAACGCCGGGCGAGGCGTTGATTCCAGCCACAGATGATACAGATACGATGCTCCCCCTCACATTTCCGCTCCTAGGTAGAGGCTCCTGCTTTAGCATCTGAGCAATCTCCGCACGGTGGCAAAACCAACCCTAGTGTTATGGTGAGCGAGAACAGGATCACTTCTCGAGAATATCACACTCACTCCTATCTCGTTAATACCAATGACCATGTCATACGTCTCCACACTTGTATCCAGAAGTGGTATTCTGGGTGGCACGACTCCTGCAACGTTGCAGGCGTAGTCAACCCGAGAGAAGGCTTTCACACAAGCCTCGATGAGTGCCTGAACTGATTTCTCGTCCGCAATATCGACTCGAGCGAATTCAACAATGGCATCTGGATACTTGGATGTTATCTCGCGTTTAACATCCGCCAGACCCTCTTCATTAACGTCCGTAATGAAGATCTTGGTACATCCTTCTTTCGCGAAGGTCAGAGCCACCCCTCTACCAATTCCTAGGAAGGTTTAGAAGGAATATCCAGGAATTTGGTCAGATTGAGAGTTTTTACATACCTGATGCCGCACCAGTGATAAGCGCTACGCCTGGCAGGTATGTTTCTGGAGCCATGATCTACAGATTGGATATTTGAGAAGGGCACCAAAAAGAAAATAATGACAAACAATATGTATTTCTAGCGCTGTCAAAAATTTCAACGTGACATATTTGAAGTGACATATCAAGCAAGTAGAGGCTTCCAGATGCCTATCCCGAAAGCCGTGATTGCCGGCGGGATTTCTCCAGAGGCATCTTCGGCGCCGATGGGTCTTAAATTAAGTGGGGAAGAATACCGAGCAAACCGCCCAGCCGGTGCCAAATCACAAGACGGACAGGGAATACAGAATCATATTTATCATTAAAATTGAGTCCCTTCAACTTTAGGGAGATACAATGATCTAGCACTCTTCATACTACACGATGTCTTTCCAAGGCGTTGCACTCGTCACCGGAGCTGGGTCTGGTATGTAACCTTCTGATTTCAGCGACGCCTATTAGTAATACCATTTTAGGAATCGGAAGAGCCGTAGCCTGTTCTCTTGCCAGCAACGTCTGCAAGAGAATCGCCCTTGTTGATATCTCGCTGGCGGCAGTGGAGAAAGTAGCAAAGACACTGGTGTCTCAGTCAGTCGCTGGCGACCTCGAATTGGAGGTTATCCAGTGTGACTTGAGAGAAGCCGACCAAGTCGACCAGATGGTGACGCGCGTGGTTCAAAGGTTCGGTGCCATTCACTACTGCGTCAACAGTGCCGGCATCATACCTAAAGAAGCGGCATCTCTGGAAATTGAAGTCGAGGACTTTAAAAATCTACTGAAAACGAACCAGCGTGGAGTCAGTTCCTTCAATTTTCTCTATCTCTCTCTTTCAATTACTTTAACCATCAAACACAATTCCTGGCGAGCGGCTGACGAAATCAATCTTTAGGTATGGCTCTCAATGCGTGCCGAGCTGCGACAGATGCTGGACCAGGATGTCACCCCTTTTGGCCCAGGGACAAGTCGCGGATCCATTGTGAATATCTCATCGTCGCATGGCCTCGGTGCACAGCCTGGCTTCTCAGGGTACTCTGCTGCAAGCTACGGTATAGTGGGCATGACGAGGACTGTAGCTATGGATTACATCACATCAGGAGTGCGTCTCAACTGTGTCTGTCCAGCTGCAACGGATACCGAGGGGCTCGAGGCAAGTGGCTCGAAGGAGAAGCTGCTAAGCTTCATTCCAATGGGAAGACTAATCACGGCTCAGGAGGTTGCAAATGCGGTGTTATTTTTGATTGGGGACGGGGCATCTGCTATGACAGGTCTGTCGATACCAGTTGATGGTGGATGGTCGCTGTGTCATTGTTAAGTATTTTAGAATTCAATGTAAATTCAAGCCGTATTTAAGATGTACACGACTTGGCTGATTTACCTATCTCTGTTTTATCATACCATGACTACCCATTACCACCTTATATGCACCATTATCCCTTTAATGTGTCATGATTAATTTATTTTATAATTTTATAAATAAAGATATTGGTCAATTGAGAAATGAACACGAACGATGCGAATAGACAGCATTGTGAAATTTTGAAATTTTGAGTCTGTATTGTCCCATAAGCGGTAAAGGATCCTGTCATTCACAATAAAGCCGACGTAGACTGCGATATACATAGAGCCTTTGGCAAAGACGGAGGATGTTAGGGGTTGATTGATTGATTGATTAATTCATACTCGGTTCAAGCCACCAACCGTAAGGCGGCTATGCCGGGTGGTCCAGCTTTGGCGCAGTTGCCGAGGTGCGCTTTACCGCATTCGGCACACGCACCTCACTTCATCACCGTAAAGTGACCATCAACCTCCTCCGCTGGACGGTCTAGCTCCTATCTACGACTACTTACATAGGTGTTAAAAGGAGTGCTTTGCTTGATTATTTGAAAGTATGTTAGGCTCCTTAGCTACCGCTTCTATAAGCCATCTCGTGTCCCTATACCTTAAGTCTCCCCCTAGTGTTCCGCTTTGTCTCCCTACGCTGTGTCGCACCTCTGAAATTGCCTAAGGAGATGCGTCCGTTCTATGAATCTAATTGCTTTTATAGCTAGTTTTAACTCGTTTAAGATTGCCCTTAAGTCTATCCGGCCTCTAACAACAAATTCTCATCGTTGTGACAGCACGAGAAAAGAGGCCTCAAAAGAGAAGCATAATGTCGATTTGTAACTTAGAATACAAAGCTAAGGAGAGAAGGTTGATATGGAGAGGCAGGAAGTGGTTTTATACCAACTTCGCTTGGAAGTCACGTGCACGCTCACGTGGCCTGTCTGCAACATGGTTACATCTCTCCAGAGCTGTAACACTTTTCTCTTTAGTTAATTCTTCTTATATTAATTTAGGCTTTTATACTACGCACTTTATATTCGCCCTGTAATATAGTCCTTTAAACTTTACTATTTAAAATTAAAAATACGTATATTATTACTAACTTTCTTAAATTATATTACATTATATTAACACTAGTGCAAGTCTTAAAAACTTATATTATATCTACTATATTATAGCAACACTATATTTATCATATTATTATTCACACTAGTAAGGGATATACAGCTTGAAACCTACTACACAGCGAATATAGGGCCGCATCGAGGATTGTCTCTCCCTCTATGCGATACGTGTAATCTTGACTGCAAAGCTTGTATGCCTATGGATTATCTATTTACGAAAGAGTTCTACGGCTAAATTTCTTCTTGGTTGCGCTTAAGCTTTGTCCACAAGTTTAGGTTGTTAAATTCGTCTGAACTCGGAATTGAATTTCCAGTTGTCCTGAGGTTTCGGCATGCAGCTCCCACTTTCCCCTATGCCAGCTGCACCTGTGATTGTAGGGTTCTCATAAAGTAGATCATTAAGTACGTCTGATACTTTGAAACTCTTCTTTGTTGGTCTTGTGATTTGTTCGTCTTGGAAAGTCACAGAAAACCCTTGGAGGCTCAGAGTAGTTCGGAATGTTGTGCCAGACACACCTAGAAGCTAGATTAAGTGGGAATAAAACTATGCAGAAGCCTAACCACTCGTCTGAATTAAGGTAGGATACTATCTTGCTCTCATGTCTGTCTTTCTCAACCCTATCGCATGCTCCACTCTGCAGAATACCAGTTCAAAAAGCCACGCTCTCTCAGACCACAATACTTCGAACATATTCTACAATCTCCCAGGCTCTCCCACCCGGTGTTCTGTGGTTTCTCCAGTATCCTCTCTTTTGTAATGCCCAACCCTTTGTCACAACATACTTTTCGGCATATCCTTCATTATCCTTCTAACACCAAGATCTCCCAAAACCTCCTCTGCTCCGCCCAATATCGCGTCGAACTTGTACGTACGATGGAACTGCTCAATGTTTTTCCCCATGCCAGTCTGTGTCAATGCCCTCCCACCAAAGATCTGGACCGCTTCGTCCGCAATCTCATGTGCGGATCGTGTGGCAAATAACTTCATGATTGCAATTGGACCAGCAAGCAAAGCAGCTTGACGTTCTTTTGGTACGAGCGTCATCTGGTAGGTTATGTTCTCGAGGTATGCTTGACTGGCTTCGCAGTGAGAGATCATCTTCGCAAGCTTCTGTCTGATTACAGGTTGCTCAATAAGTTTCTTCCCAAAGACAAGACGCTGATTTGCCCATTTGATACACTCCTCAGTAACCAAGCGTGATGAGCGGGTTATAGACCCTGTAAATCAATCAGAAAGAGAGTTCCAGAGAGCTATAAACTTACCAACTATGAGCCATCTTTCGTGATTAAAATTGCTCAGTATCACATGGATTCCTTGGTTCTCAACCCCAAGCAGATTCGTTGCAGGAACCTTAACATTATCAAACGTAACGAAAGAAGTTCCCGCTGTGGATGAATACGAGGTCTTGATAGGTTTTGTTTCAACTCCCTCGCTCCGTTCGATCAAGAGCACGCTCAGCCCGCGACCCGTTTTCACAGCTGTGACAAAGTAGTCACAAAAGACGCCGTTCGTGATCCACTTCTTTGACCCGTTCACAATGAAAAACTTGCCATCTGGTGTCTTCTCTGCTGTGGTCCGAATTCCTAAAACATCTGAGCCTGCAAATGCTTCTGTAACAGCTAAGCAGATCTTCTTCCTTCCACTGAAACACTCTCCTGTTATCTTGTTCTTCCATGCCTCATCATTTGCATGTTGCAGTACTGCTGTCAGCGAGATAGTCATCCCAGCTAGGTTACCGTCCTGGAAACCTCGAGCATTGGCTCTGACTAGTTCTTGGTTGACGATAAGATCATGAAAATAGTCGAACTCCTCGCCCTTGACCGCACCATCAAGAAGGGTGACGCCGTGGAGATGTTTGCCCGGTCCTAATCGCATATGAAGGATGCCTTTTTGTGCCATATTGTCAATAAAATTCTGACCCACATACCTGCCGCTCTTTTCGCATTCTTGACCTTCAGGATACACATAGGTATCCGTGAATAACCTCATCTCCTTTTGTAGTCGGTGGTGGCTCTCCTTATAGTAGGGCGACTTGAACTGCGCCGTAAGCCAGGTTGGCTCTCCGTAGGGCACAACACTCAAATCTCCAGGATTACGGGACAGGATCTGAGGTGTTTCGTTTTCGATAGTCCCAATGCATAGACTGGCATAGTTCTGAATGACTTCGTGGCGATGTAGATTATAGAAGGCTTGTGTTGCGTCCGATCCAGCGACTTGAAGTAGAGCTGCCGCACCACCTGGATGGGCGTCCACGAAATCAGTGGCATCGTAAACTTTGCTGTCAATGATGAACCACAATGACTCAGCAGAGTTATTTCTTGCAACTTCCGCCCGGTTAAGCTGTCGTTGAAGCATTTCTGAGTAGGTTAGCAGGCGGGCGGCCACTGAAAGGCGTTTGGACTTGCGAGATATATAATCCAATGGTTTGAGGGGATTCGCGGTAGCAAAGAGGCTCGAAATGATTCTCAATCGTAATAACCCAAATCGATAGCTTAAAACGTAAGCTCCCTACGGTCAACTCACATTTATACATCGAGATGATCGAGATCGTCTGTGCAACAATGCATCGGATTTCAACCCTTAGCCGGTCCCGAAAGAGAGATTAGTGGAGTAAGAGATACTATACTTGTAGATGGCTGGTAGCGCCGTGTCAAAAGCCGGCGAGACAAAAAGACGCGCCTAGCATGAAGCCACTTTTCAATGCGACATCTCCACCGAGCGGCATGTCCCAAAGCAGCTTTCGCCGGTTCTGAAGCCGAAGCCGACGCTAGCTAGTGCTTTACAATTCACAGACCGAAGAGTTGTTGTGGAGACTTACTCCGAACGTCGTAGTCATGACCCCTCTTCTCCATACCCAGATCCCCGGACATGGGGAAAGATTTGGAAGAATTCCAGAGATTGATTCACGCCCCCACCTTCTTGCCCTGAAACGAAGTGAAAGGGAAAATTTACGCCCGCTGGCAAGCTTCCTCGCCGCTAGCCGTGCCCACAATCGATTGATTTGATTTGATTTATTCCCATTGGCTGTTCAGTGCCGCTGGCCCTATGTAGCCCCATTAATAGCTAGTCTACACCAATCACGTGAAACCTGCACGGCTTGGATCCGAGAATCATCCTGCAGCCCTTACGAGCCTAGTACGAAAAGTCTAAGTTTTCAGGCTAGAAGGCATGCGCCGCATCAATTCTATGTCTACCACAAACATTTAATTAGGAGTTGACCACCCGTGGCGTTGCATTAAGACATTAACCCAATACTCCTGCTTTAAAACTAGTTCATTAATCCATTCCTGTGGTATCCTATCCCATTCCTCAAGCACTATAGCTTCCATTTCGGCTTCGGTTGTTGGCTGCCTTCGGCGTCTGTGCAATGCCTGCTTGATTCGCCTCTAACACTTCTCAATAGGGTCATATCAGGGCTTGTAGAGGGGTGTGGCATTAAAATGATTCCATCCTTTTTACGCCATTGTGCGCAACAGTTCCTTGTTGATTTATGACCATGAGCACTATTCCCGTCTTCCATAAATAGAGGCTCTGCAGATGGTCGAAGTTGGTGTGTTTTTAAGGCAAATGCCTCCAAAATACCCTCTATATGCGGTGCGAGGATTTGTGACAAGTAATCGGCCTGTTTAAAGGCCCTCTTCTTGCCAGAACCACGTAGAAATAGCAAAGGACTCTTATATCCATAGCCAATTGCCCCCCAAGCGTTAACAGGAGTCGTATGGCCCTGGTGAAACTGGTGTTGAATGCATGTGTCGTGAAATCGTTCCCCCTTCTTCCTTGTCACTCGCTGTTTTACAGTCCTTCCTCCTACTAGAAATGTTACCTCATCCGACCAAAGAACCTTAAGCCACTCTATTGTCCAAAATATATGTGCAATTGCCTATAGGAATCGTGTGAGGACCTGTGTAGGAGTGAGGTAGGGCTTCTGGCAAGCAACACATCAGTGGTAGCCTTTTTGCTTGAGCCGCGTCGCAAGTGTCTGTGGTGTGCATTTGAGCTTTAATTCGTCGCGCAATTGTACCCAATTAAGGACCCGATCATCCCATGAGCTAGAGAGATACTCTATAATCTTATCTGCCTTTGCGTCGCTGAGCTCTTTTGGTCGCCCTGTTCTTGTCAAACGTTTGCGCTCTGGCGCAGGGTACCCTAGGATCTGGCGAATCGTCGTTTTACTTAGCTTATAGTGATCCATAAGTTCCTCAATTGACTTGTGGCCAAAGGCATATAACTGGCGTATAGCCTCCTTATGCTTAGTTGGTATTTCGACGCCTGGTGCGTGGTTAAATTCGAGTGGGGGGGTGGTAGGAGGCATAATTTGGTTGAAAAAATTAGGTGGGTGCGGGGTCGCTAATTGCCCTGGAAACGTAGACTTATCGAACCAGGCTCGTTAAGCATCTTCCTGGTGTGTCTTGTTTACACCCCTTAGAAGCCCAAACCGTTGGGAGTTCTGCGTAAGTATCGTAGATGAGGATCGCGCGCCCAATCGACCTGTCTTCAACGCAAATCGGATTACTAACATAACTACAGAGATATCAGGTGCCCACTGTTCTGGAGGTCCGTCCGCGTTGGATCCGTCAGGCGTCTGAATAGATGACCGCCCGCCTAACTGTTGAATTTGTCAGTACTGCAAGTCCCTGATCGAGACTGAGTATATAGTCAGCGATCCCCTGCTGTATTCTAGAATAATAAGAACTTGATGATCAACCAATCATAGCACCAAAAACATCAGCGCGTGCTCCTGCTGCAGGTTGTGGCTCCTTGATCGCGTAGTCGATTTCTCTCTGTTCGTGAACCAGCAGATTGACCATCGGCCGTAAGTGCTTTCGATGAATACCTGTCTTGTCGGTCAACCAAAACGATATGAACTCCTCTGGATTGAGATTGCCCCGCGCTTTCCAGCCTGCTAACACGCGTCCTGGTATGTCATGCTCCACAATGACCTCTACATCGCCTCCCCCTTTGGCTTTTAAGACCCAGCGTCCATTTTCTGCCGTAACATCATCTTCCTCTCGTCACGAGGCGCGAGTACCGAACTGGCTTCAACAGCAAGCTGTCCCACTTCCATCTCCAGATCTGACGATCAGTCTGCGCCAGTGCCGTACGCCAATATGCTTCCAACTTGTTCATCATTCGCGCATCGTACTGCTGCCCATTCGTAATTCCCGTCATCGCAATATCGATAGGATCAAGAGACACGACAGGTTGCGTGGTCGATGTGTGGATTCGAAATTTTGTGTTTGACTGCTGGTGGTGGAGTGTTGTGGTGGAGGATTCAGCCCGCCAAAAGTTTTGGTGGGGAAAACTTTTGGCGTACCAAGGGCTGCCTAGTTGTGCGCCGCCAAAAGTTTTCCCCCACCAAAACTTTTGGCGGGCCAACGGCAGGCTTTATGATCCGCCCCCACCCTGGAAACCGCGTACGTAAACATGCAGGTCATCAATCAGCTTGCTGGGAGGTTTGGGTGTAATATTTACGCTAAAATACACGTATAGACGCTAGGAGCTCTGACAATTGTGGGACTCTGCTATGAGAGGGATGGAGAGGTTTTAGTGTAAATTTTACACCCAAATGCATATTTACTTCCACGAAAACAGAACTCAAATATTACGGATGGAGCACTGTCTCAAGCATGGCATGAAAGGAGAAGGTGGCAAAGAGAGGTGGCGCTTGGAGTAAATGATACATTGCAGATGGATCACACCTTCTAAAGTCTGCACCACCAACCTCAGCTTCCCATCCTCGTGAGAGGACCAAATTTGTATTCGGCAGAAACTGGCACTGGCTCCTCGTCTGGCTGTAATCTTGCGTGGGATGCGTCAATGCCTCGATGTACTCATTGATCTGGGTTTGAAGTTCACGACTCTTCCGCTTCTCCCGTTGGAGCTTGGTGCGCTCAATAGAGAGTTCCTGCTCGGCAATGTTGGCACGATGCTGCCAGTTGTAAGCATCCGCAACATTGATGTTGTTCATTGTAGGTGTTCGCGGGTCTTCTTCAAAGTCGACCATGCCGATCGCGGGGATAGTTTCTGGCTGGAGGGGAGTTAGAAACATAATCACGGTACTATTTATAATAATAGCTATAAATTGTCTTTAAGAGTTTTTTAACTATGAAATAAAAGCCAGCCACAATCAACAGGTAGGACAATTCCATGAATCGCGGAAGATTCGGGCCCAAGGAGAAAAACAACTGCATTTGCAACCTCGGCTGGGGTGTTCACTCTTGCAGTAGGGAGCGAGCTTTCATAAGCTTTACGGAAACCCTCATCTTTGAGAAAGTCTGACTCGGTGGCCCCAGGACAAACGACGTTGATTCTGGTGCCAGACTTGATGTAGTCTAGGGCGGTGGACCTGGACATGCCAATAATGCCGTGGCTGGCGGCTGCGAAACCAACCATGCCTGGTTCTGAGGCAAAACCAAAGTTAGACGATATATTGACGATGCTGGCTGGTAGATTCTGAGCTATAATCTGTCGGAGCTGGGCACGCATGCAGAGCCAAGTCTGGAGATTGTCAGCCAAGCTAAATTTGAAGGGCTGTCGTACTCCTCTTTCATTGACCTGGATGATGTGTCTGAAGTCATCAGGACTCATCTCGTGGGAAGGTGCCGGGGAAACAGCAACTCCGGCACAATTGGCGCAGTAGTCGAAAGAAGAGAACTTTTCTGCGGCTTGCTGGGCCATGCGGTTGACATCTTCCTCAGAGGTGATATCTGCCTCGATGAGAAGCACATCGGCGGAGACAACGTCTAGAATAGCTTCGCGCGTGTTCTCCAATGCGAGGGAGCTGACATCGGCCAATGCGAAACGAGTGCAGCCTTTTGCAGCTAGAGCAATGGCAACAGCTCTGCCAATAGCTGCATCGCATTAGTCGATACTATCATATAAATGAACATGAAAGGGGACGAAACCTCCAGTGCCCACGATCCACGCTACGCCATTATATTTCACCATTTCCACCTTGATGCCGTGGAGTAGCTTTGACTTGGGTACGAAGCTTGACTTTATATGGAGTTGACTTGTATTGCTGCTTAGGTCTCGCAAGTTGGGTCAATGTAGGCGGCGGGAGGTGCGGGGATTAGGGCTAGGATTATATAGGACTGCTGACGCCGAAGGTACCTATAATTACCTAGAGTCTTGGTGCTGTAGGATCTATCGACTCGGCACCGATCTATAAGCATTTTCCCCGCATACCGTACTAGAGACCCCATCACCCCTTCAACCCAGAAGGACCTCGGCGCCGGTCGTCGGAAAAAAGCATATCTACCTAGGTAGGATAGATGAAGTCGCGGGTCTCGCCATTGTTTGCTTCCTAATTGCGAGACCATGTATTCTGCCACGGGAAATTTGTCGGGCGTTGTGTTGGTGACAGGAGCAGCTTCAGGCAAGTGAGGCTCTAAAGCTGATGAGAGGTACTAACAAGAGCCCAGGAATTGGCCGTGGCGTGGCGCTCTCCTATGCTGCAGCAGGTTGTAAGAGAATCTTCCTTGGGGACGTCAACGTCTCAGGAATGGAAGAGACGAAGCGGAGAATAGAATCGCAAGGCTCGGGAGCGGATGTACAATTGTGTCACGTTGACATCTCCGATGGGACATCCGTGGAGTGTTTGGTAGCGTCATGCGTCGCGGCATTTGGCAGGCTTGACTACGCGATCAACGTTGCAGGAGTAGTGCCTGGCCGAGCACCAATTGTCGACGTGGATGTAGCAACATTTGACAGGACGCACGAAATAAATCTGGTCGGTGTAAGTCTTTGTTCCAGTATCTGATTGGTGAAAAGAGTAGGCTGACTATTTGCGCAGACATGGCTGTGCCATCGAGCGGAGATTCGACAGATGCTTAAGCAAGAACCTCTACCGGGAGGTGGAAAGATTCGAGGCAACATCGTGAGCGTCTCTTCCGTGTCAGGAATAAACGCCTCTCCCGGAACGAGCGCGTACACGGCAACAAAGCACGGAATCATTGGGCTGTGCAAAACGGATGCGCAAGAGTACGGGCCCAAAGGGATTCGAGTCAACGTCGTCTGTCCGGGCATAATTGATACTGATTTGTTCCGGCAGACGGCGACGCCAGGTATGGCGGAGAAGATGGTAGCTATTACACCAATTCAAATGCTCGGCCAACCAGAAGATATCGGGTCGGTGATGACCTGGCTTTCGCGCCCCGAGTCGGCTTTTCTCTGTGGGGCTCCAATCGTTGTCGATGGCGGATTGACACTTCATCGATATTGAGATCAGCAGGGATGTGTTTTGCTCAAGTCAGACAGCCAGTGCCATGATATTGAAGTCCAGTTTTGGATGTTACGTTCCTTGATCTAGCGCTAAGCCCTTTGTTGGTCTATGCGGCTTGCTAGAAACCTGTGATACTGAGTACCTGTGGTTTGATCTATATACCTACTCAATATTTACATGTCAATTACTTACCTTGATTAAGCTATTACCATACAGGTTCTCATTCTAAAAACCCGATTTCCAGCCGCGTGCGCTCTTTTTTGTTTTTCGACTAGCCATTCCATTATTGCTGCGCTATCACTGTTTGTGCACTGCAAAAAAAAATAACCGGCAAATGACTGAAATACCATCATTTTGTCTTGGCTCGATATCTCAGTCAACGACCCGTAAAATGATGGTATACTAGTAAGAAGGGTGTGAAACCGCGCCGCAGAAGAGACGTCAAGTCCGACTATTATTTCAGTAAGACTCAAAAAAAATGATGGTATATGAGAATTTCGATGACTTTTTGATGGTATTTCAGTCATTTGCCGAAAAATAAATATAAAGTAAGTTTATAAACTCGAATTAATCTTTATTTGCTTTTACAGTACAGAAAAGCGTAATTAAGCATTAATAATAGAATAGCTGGTTGAGAAACAAAAAAACCATTACTTGAAAAATCAGGTTCTTAGGGAAAAAACCTGCGTATAGCAATATTGTTGTTGCTACAGATATGGAAAAACGTCGCAGAAGTATTCGTTGACTAGCAGGCGCAAAATGTGGAGTACTACTGTCGGCTGGCACTTGCAAATATAGGTCTATATCTGCACGAGGACAAGATGTGTTGCAGATGGTATATCACGAAGGCTCAACCTAGATTTGAAACACCGTGCCTTTATTCGTGCTGTTTGTCAATAGTAGAAGACCATCAGAAATGGTCTATATCCCTGACCCCACAGGCTAGAGCAACGTACTTGAAAAGACTAGTTTCGCAATGCCATGAATGTTTCCAGTGTCCGGGATAGTCGGCGATGCCGGGCAGATGTGGAGAAGTCTTCGGGAGTTATCTTGAACAGCCTTCTTCCTGTGCCGCCAATGTGAATTTGTGGCGAGACTTGCTTGATTGATCAGTGTATGTATATCGTGGAGTGACTAATGTCAGTTTACCTCGGTCCGTCATGATGGTCGGGTGATTCACCGCATTGGAGAGGCAGCCGCGCTTTCTCACGAGGTAGGGGTGCTGTGTTCTGCTGTCGGGTATGATTCGGCATGCGTGTTATTCTAAGCTATGTGGAGGCGGGGAAAGGCTATGGTTGCCATACCAAATTATAAAATCATCACTGACCCTTCGTTTCTTAAATGGATTCACCCATTGCTTTGTTCGAACTACATCACACCATTTTCGAGCCAGACCTATTTAAACACTTCAATAATGATTCCAGCCGCAGACCAGATAGAACGAAAGTCAGATGGAATCGTTCGTTATACATACGACGTGGACAATGATATAATCACTGCGAAATGGCTGTCTAGTCGAACTGTAGACACAGGTCTCACAGGAACCGGGACAGCTTTTCGAACCGCCAAAGGACAAACATTCGAAGGAGGGTGGGAAATTACATACTATGATCCTGATGGGGCTTTGTCCTGGCATCCATTTGCTCTCAAAATTTCCAAAGACAACGAGGTGAGTTGGAGAGGATTGTTTGTATATCTATACTGCTAACCAGTAGAAAGATATTCTACGCTACTTGGTCAACTTTAGAAGGAGATCGACTTCTATCTGGCTTTGGTTTCCTCGACGGCACACAGTTGTACATCAGATATGGAACAGCATCACTGGAGGCAGTGACACCGAAGGTCTAGAGAAATCAAGAAGGCAAGCTATTGGAAGCGTTGATAGGAATAGACACATTTGAAATCTACAAAACATGCAGAGAGTACAACAAACTACGTACTGTTGTCATTTGTGAGTATCGCGTAAAAGGCGATACATATCAAAGCTGGATGAAGAAGGACGACGTACAAAATGAAGTTTTACCAAGTGGCACAAGAGCTGGTATGACAAAAGAATAATCGGTGACTGCCCTTTGTATTGCAGAAGATCGCATTGTCCGGACTGAAAGAGCCTTGGACCGCATGTACATGCAAGAATCCGACGTTAGGAATCCTGCTAGCGATCTGGAGCATGATTTAGTAGATTCGCTGCAATAAAAGAGGATGACAAATAAGGAGAGTATAAAGGTGGCTCTGTGGGTGAAGATGTAGGGAAAGGCTCTATTTCCAGCAACGTCGGGAATCCATACGGAAGACGCCCAAGAACTCTTGGCAAGTCTATTACAAGGAAATCTATAAGTTCTTCTACTTCTACCACCGTGTGTATGAGTATATAATATCATACACAGTACAACAAAACAAACACACAGCACGCACAATTCTGCGGATCTGGGAGAGCATCACCACTTCCTGTCACCGCAGTCCTGCCCGGCAGATTCTTAAACCCTTATCAAAACAACATCACCAATTTACAGAGCACACAGCAGGTACTTGGCCGCCCACACAGGGCACACAATCACACGATTTGGGGAGAGTCAGGGTCTACGGGATTTTGGAGTTGCGGGGGTATGGAAGAGGCGATTTGGACGAGAGAGAACGTTGTTGGGAAGGTTTTTCCCCGTGAGGACCAGGGGGGTCGTGGAATCACGGTTTCTGGGCCATTCCGGCATAGCTGTCCAAACGGATGGCTGGAACCGTGTATGAATCAATCAAATCAATCAGTGTATCATAACCCTCTACGGTCCCCTGTCGTCTTTCTTACCACGGTTGAAATCCCCACTTTACGTAAAGTGAGAAAGAGGCCCTTTCCGTTCACCTAGAACATCACTGCCCTATAGCGTGGAAGTGCTAGCCTTTGCAGAGCCCAGATTGCAGCGTTGTCGACCGCTTTGCCGAGGCGCGGTAATGCTCCCACAAGGCAAGTAGACTAACTCCCGATCTGTATAACCTAGCGGCTCGGCGCCGAGACCCACAGTCACCGCTGGTCCATTCATCGGGTTCGGCACCGAAGCCTATACTACAGTTGATACGGTCATGTCTACAAACTGATGGAGCTTGATCCTCGGTGCACGAGGCCATGCTAACAAACAAACAGCTATTAAAGACGTTACTAAATGCCCTCGACACCACACGTCCCACTGCACATTCATTCAGTCAGTTCAGTCAGTCCAGTCAGTCCAGTCCCAGATGCTTTGAAACTTTGGAAATGTGTGAATCTAACCATGAAGTAGATTTGTTCTTGTGTTTAGGCCTAAGAGAAAATGGCATACGTTCCTCGAGGAAAGATCGTGACAACTTATGTGGGCCCGGAGGGCAAGAGCCATTTTGGCCCAATCAGTGGCATCGAGGTGCAACCGTTGTTCGATGGTGCCACAGTTCGTCGAATCACAAAGCTTCCAAAGGTCCCAGTACCCAACATTCCATGGTCTTCAGACGATGAGCACAAAGATCTTGCCAATGCTGGCGGTGTGACATTTATCGAGGGCGAAATGGAAGCTCATACGCAGACGCCAATGCATGCAACTCCGTCGGTGGACTTGGGGACTATCGTTACTGGAGAAGTGGTTCTTGTTCTAGACTCCGGGGAAGAGATGACATTGAAGTAAGTGGGATCGAAATACACCGGATCCATATCTCCAGTCGACTAATTTTAGCGTGCAGGGCCGGAGATCTTTATATTCAAAATGCTACTAATCATGCTTGGCACAACAGGTCTGATCAACCTGTGCGATTTACAACGTCTTTGATTGCCTCTACTGCAGATTCGTAGAATTTGTGTGCACAGTAGAGTAGGACGCGCTTATTGCGCGCGACGACATCAGGTTCTCTTTCAAATTCAGACGCTGTTCATATCACAAAACATGTATGCTGTTGCTGGTAGCCTCTCAGTGCCCTGAAATACCTCCCAGTGCCTTGAGATGCAGTGCCTTGGAATGACAAATTCTAAATGAGTTTGGTTACTCTTGGTAGACGACCACATACTTTACATTTGTTCCAGCCCAACCACGAACTTTTTGCGTTCACGAATGGCATGAAGCCATTCAGGAATAATAGCTTATTCCTGGCTGGCGTCGCCATTGAGGAACGCCCTCTGTTCGTGAATGGCGCCAACGCCATACGGGAATAAGAACTCGAGCCTTTCCTTATGAAGCTAGAGGTGGCGAAGAAAATATTTTCTTGGTGTGGTGTTGTTAAATCCCTTTAGTCTTCCTTCCATCCCATCTTTCTCTAACACTATTCACTTCATCACTCGTAGTCGTCGCTAACCAATTATCAATATGTCTGATATTCAACCACTACTTGACACTATTTGTCACGGCACCACACAGAGGCCTCAAGAAGAGCATGATGGTATTCGCACTAAGACAAGAGAAAACTAAGCTAAGGAGAGAGGAAGAAGAAGGAGAACTCTGGGAAGAGCTCGAGCTATATACAAGATGTGAGGGTTGGAACCCATGATGGGCTATGGCGTTGCCCTAGCGACCACTAGTTTGTTTATCGCCTTCTACCTTGTTTATAAAGGGAGGGCCACACCTGTATTTTTAGTTCTTCACGTAGTTCTTTACAGTTCAACCTGGGTTCTTGTTCCTGATCTATTCTTGACTAGGCCCGTCACAACCCACTTTACAGAAGGTCGATCATTCTGGGATCTCCGAAGCACGCTTAGAAAGAAGCGTATCCCAACAGTCATCAGTCTTTAACGCCTTTCGGGACTACATCCCCCCCTCACCAACAATTCAGCCAAACAAAAGAAGGCATTCATATAGAAATCATGCTCCGGCTCGCCCTCTAAAGATCCGTACCCAGACGAAGACGGAGCTTGATAAACCACCACATGAAGCTGTGAGAGTTGCGTTACACTTCCTAGAAGACGAGTTCAATCTCCAAGAGACTGTATCAGACGCATTTCCTCCAGAGATTTCCTCGTCACATATTCGAACTTCTGTTCGTAAATATGAACATGAAATGTCAACCGCGTCCAAGAGATCTGTGTGCTGCTCTTGTGGCAAGCTCGTCCCTACTACAGATGTCTATGAAATCTGTGATGAGGATTGATTGATTGATTGATTTTTTCATACACGGTTCCAGCCATCCATTTGGACAGCTATGCCGGAATGGCCCAGCTTTGGCGCCAGTTGCCGAACTACGTCTACCTCAGGAGACGCACCTCACTTCATCACACTCGTGTGACCAGCAACCTCCTCCACTGGGCGGTCTGGCTTCTATCTACGCATATATACATATCCGTTGACAGAAGTGCTCTGTTTGTGACTTTAGTATAAGGCTCTGACTCGGCGACCAACTGTCCTCCTGTGTCTGCGGTCCCTAGATACCTGGTGGGCTACGGCCACAATGAAGCCATGTTGCAACTCCGCTGGCCACAGCAACCGTGATTCCACGACCCCCCTGGTCCTCACAGGGAAAAACCTTCCCAACAACGTTCTCTCTCGTCCAAATCGCCCCTTCCATGCTCCCACACCCCAAACCCCAAAAAATCCCGAATCCCCCTGAAACTTGTGTGGTGGTGTGTGCCCGGTATGGGCCAAGTCTCTGATGTGTGCTCTGTAAATTACTGGTATCGTTTCGAAGAGGATCGAAGATCGTGTCGGGTCGGACTGCAGGTGCAAGAAGAGATGCTCTCCCAGGTCCACAGACTTGTATGTGCTTTGAGGTGGTATGTTGTGCTGTAGGTTAAGTTACTTGGTCTGAGACCTAGGTGGGCGAATCGAGGCTGTATTGAGGTAGGAAAACCCTGAGGAGTTGCTGCCGGCTTGCAAGAACGCTCCATTGTAGCCACCTTCCTCCTATGCGATCACCGCCCGTAATCGCTCCCCAGCACAATCCCATCTGCCACTATGACCGGAGCCGCGCGTGAACTGTCAGGCCCTAAGGACAATCCGAGATCGAGTCGCAGTCGCTTTCGAGGTTGCCGTCGCCACTCGCCAATCCATCATCCTACTAGCCACGCTGTTATCTTGAGCATGATGGGTTGGCAGCCGCAGGATTCGAACCTACCAGCACAAGCTGTCTTCCTCGACTCTGGCCACAAGAAGAGTATGCACAGCAGGTGCTCACCAGAGAGGCAGTGCCAGCTACCTCTCCAGCCGCCAGCCAGTCAATATTACTACTGTACTCGTGCGTACGTACTCACCATGTTATTCGGACTCTCGCTCTGTTCTATTCCGAAGCACAGTGCTGTTGGTGGCTCGTTATCAGTTTTGTTGTCATGTATGTCATAATATGCTTCGTATCACGAACTTCCTTTAAAATGAGGCGTCCGGATCAACTGGGAAGCGCCAAGATTTATGCAACGATATGCACCACTTATGCTGACTTTTATGCCCATCTAAACACGTTGTACCAAATTGTACGATTTTATTCCATCTTGACCAGGGCCCGGCTTGCGGAAGACAGTGCATAAATGTGTCACCAAAGCACAGCATGCATAACACGCTCGTATTATGCATATCTAGCAAAACTAGGGTGTCGAGTATGTCTCCAAACACAGTTATCGGCCGAACTGTGGAAGATCGCATCCCTTGTTTCCAACTGCACTCGGCGATATTTTGCCGACTACATCTGCACAAATTCTGTACTTGTACTGATGCTGAATCCCAATTTCAGCCCCCATGGTCACCGGGTTAAGAAGGTCTGTTGCTCTCTTTCTGCGTCTTTCTATTCTTTCTAGCATCTCTCCTTCCTTCGTACTTTCTGCCTACTGTCGCTCCTTCGTGGGTATATTCTCTTTCTCTCCGTCTCATATACCTGCATGTCCAGTGAGATGCAACCTTGATACAAACTCCTTGACCGCCCTTGCTCTATAGCAAACCCCACTTCCACTTCTGACTCGAGGAACATACGTCAATCATGACTCCTGCACGAGACCTCGAAAAGGGCCCAGATATTGATAATGGAACAACTGGGACCGACTCAACAGCATACCATTCCGACAACGACAGAACGATGGTCGAGGGCGCCATTGGGGACCCTGATATTGACCATGAGGAGGTCGAAGAGATGGATAGAGGGCACATGGATGATGTAGAACGACAAAGAGTTGGTCCCTCCGACTCTCCCCCAGAAACCCTCACTGACCCAAGCAGTCCAGAGCCTCAATCAAAGCTGGTCCTCGAAAGGAAAGCCGCGACTTGTCCCGGGTGAACACCAACAAAAGTACCCGTAGTCGAGTTTCCCGAATAGCAACGAATCTCACCTCGAGGAGCAAGAAAGCCCGACTTGCACCACCTCCCCTCCCTCTGATGGACCTAGACAATGATATTGTGGGGTGGGAGTCTCAAGATGATCCAGAAATGCCTCTCAATTTCCCCGATAACAGGAAATGGATGCTTATTTTGTTGCTGGGAAGCATCGCATTCATTTCTCCACTGGCGTCCTCCATGTTTGCCCCGGGCGTAGGTTTCATGGATGTCGATTTCGACAACACTTCGGTCATCCTAAGTGCACTCACTGTTTCCATATTTGTCCTGGGTTATGTCGTAGGGCCTCTGGTTTTTGCTCCATTGTCCGAGATTTACGGACGTCGGTTCATCTTGACTGGAGCGAATGGGTTCTTCTGCGTGTGGCAAATTGGAAGCGCAGTTGCACCCAACCTCACTTCTCTGATTATATTTCGGTTCCTAGCAGGTGTTGGAGGCTCCGGATGTTTGACAATTGGTGGAGGTGTGATCGCCGATCTTTTCCACCCGGATGGCCGTGGTCTTGCAACCGCAGTATACAGTCTAGGTCCTCTATTCGGGCCGGTCCTAGGACCTGTCTGTGGTGGCTTTATTGCCCAGAGAATTGGCTGGAGATGGGTTTTCTGGATCCTGCTGATTGCTGGAACCGTGGTCTCCGTCGGTATTGAGATTTTTAACCGAGAGACCAATCACAGAGTGCTGATACACCGCAAAGTCAACCGTAAGTCCCCCTAATTTCACTGATACATTCCATGAGAACTTGGCTTGAATGTCAAGCTTTAGCCAAGCTTTCTTCACAACTTTGAGAAGCCGCCAGACCTAACAAACCGGTAGGCCTTCAGAAAGAACTCTCTCGCCCCAATCTCCGCAGCTGTTACGATGATCCCTCCATCGTAAAACTCCCACCACGCCAAATCCTTCTCCATGGCATCGTCAGGCCGTGGAAAATGCTCTTCCTCTCGCCTATCATATTTCTCCTCTCGCTCTACATGGCCGTCGCTTACGGGCTCTTGTATCTCCTCTTCACAACCATCACGACGGTCTTTGGTAATACGTATGGCTGGCAACCCGATATTTGCGGCCTCGCCTACATCGGTCTCGGGATCGGCTTCATCGCTGGGCTTGCTGTCGTAGCAAAGATCAGCGATGCAACCGTTGTTAGGATGACGAAGTCTAATGATGGTATTTTCGAGCCTGAGATGAGGCTTCCGGCTTGCATCTTCTTTGCCTTTTTCATACCCATCACATTCTTCTGGTATGGCTGGGCATCGGATAAAGCTGTTCACGTAAGCTACCCTTCTCTTTTCATCCTCTGCCCATCCTTCTTTACTTTTCCCCCTTTCTCGCTTCTTAAGTGCACGTCTAACAAACACACAGTGGATCGTCCCCGTCATCGGCCTGATCCCCTTCGGCTTCGGCATGATGGGCATCTTTATTCCCATCCAAACCTACGTCATCGACTCATTCCCAACCTTTGCCGCCTCTAGAATTGCAGCCCTGACTGTCTCGCGATCCCTCTTCGGTGCCTTCCTCCCCCTCGCTGGCCCTAGCATGTATTCCTCCTTGGGGCTCGGATGGGGAAACAGCGTCTTGGGCTTTGCTGCCATCGGAGTCATCCCCGCGCCGCTGCTCATCTATCGATTCGGCGGAAAGATCAGGAAGAATTATCCTATCAAGCTGTGAGCTTTACATTGTAACTGTGCGTATGATGTTTATGATGAAAATCAGAAAAATAGAGCCGGGCGAACGTGTCCGTTATTTGTAACGTCGAATTTTTTATGAGCAGATAGAGAAGAGTGTTACGGAAGTGTAATCTGTTACTTTGGGTATTTCCTTCTGTTAGGAGCTTTGGAGCATAGCGTGGGTCTGGCATCTTTATTTTTCATTATTTTGTTACGCATGACCCCATTTTATGGTACACAGCCTGAGAAGAAGCAAAAGCAACGGTCGCGGGGTGAGGCCAAAAGTATGGGGTAGGATACCTACGTAGGATAGGGTAGATAAACTCATCTTGTTTAGATGCATGGATAGATAGAGGACACAAAAGTAGACGAACGAAATACTCGATCATATATAATTACATTTTCATTCGTAAAGCGCAAATATTCTTGATACTAATTGTTGTTTGTAAGTTAGTCTGACGACTCATCATTCCTAATCCCGTCACAGTTTGCTCTCCAATTTGGCATGAAGTACTGCGCTGGGAATGATGTTGAATGTAACATCTTAGTTCGGTGTCCGAATCTCGAGGTGAGAATATTGCACTTCGGTCTTTGGATGTGAAATATTGCTGTTATAGCCTGAGCGGCGGTTGAGCTAAGCCTGATGTTGGCGCACCAAGGGATGAGCTGTAAGCCTGTTTACTTCGGCTATCGATCACTTCACGTCACTTGTCACCTTCCTGCTCAAGTTAATGTTTTTCCTTCGAACAGGACTTGCTAGGCGCATGGAGATTTGTCCTAATTCCCCGTCCTTCGCCGGTGCATATCGCGGTGGGAGCTCATGACGTCTTTCACCCCGCTCATGGAGTCATCAACGACTAAAATGGCAACTTTCACCCGTCAATATAGGGCCTCTGCGCTTGACGATGTCGAGGAAATCGAGAACTATCGCCCCAGGGGATTTCACCCTGTTAATATAGGGGATGAATTTCAAGACCGATACAAGGTGGTCCACAAACTAGGATACGGAGGTTTCTCAACCGTCTGGTTAGCCAGAGACAAACTTGCCAGGCGCTACGTTGCTTTGAAGATACTAGTAGCAAGCAAATGGCCAGACTGTAAAGAGCTAGAAGTTCTCCAGGCATTAGTGAAGGGGCTTACAAATCATCCTGGGCGACATAGTGTTATCTCTCTTCTGGATAACTTCATGATTGAGGGGCCTAATGGACGACATGTCTGTCTTGTTTTGCAGGTTGCAGGCCCAGTGATAAAATAGGCATGGTTTAATAATAATCTTGATTGAGCATACTCTTCAGAGAGAGTGGGAAAGCATAATTATATAGAAAAGCAATGCTAAACACGCTAACGGGAACCGGAGTCACGCTAACGGAACCCCACTTCAACACCCAGGCATTACGTCCTTCAACTACTCACCTGGAGCTGTAGCTGGGAGTCGGAGATTAAGGTCAGACCTTGCTCTAAAGTTCGGAAAACAAACCGCACAAGCTTTAGATTTTATTCATTCTCAAGGTTTCTGCCACAGAGGTGAATCTTAGACCGCTTTTAATCGATCATTGGCTTTCTGAAACATTTCAGATCTCATTGCTTCAAATGTCTTATTTCAACTTAATGAATCCATTGATAATTGGCCGGAAGAAGAAATCTACGAGCGTCTAGGTCAACCAAGAAAAGATGAAATCACGACTATTTCTGGTGCAACACCAGGAGAATCAGCTCCGAAATACATCGTGGAGCCCTGTTCTCTTCTCAATCCATAGCTTCTGTCCGAAGGTATTCTGCTCGTTGATTTTGGCTGTGCGTTTCTGTCACACAGTCCACCATTATCATCTACTCTTGAGATTGCTGAAAGTCAAAGTACCTCCCGTTTTCTCGGCACCTAGGGTTCCTCGGCATGCAGGGAGGGATGTTGGTGGTGAAAGGACTCTCCTTTACTATGAAAGGAGACTGTCCGGCAAATGAGACGCGCGAGCGACGATGCGAACGTAATTTTCTGATGAGAGACATTCCACAATATGCGAAAAATCAAGTTCGCATGGTAGCTCCACCAGCACATGACCGAATCATAGCTGCCTCGAGAAAAGGTCCAGACCAGACATAAACCTGTTGCATTCGCAGAGATCGTTAGAGGACTTATCCCCATCCATACCCAAGATACGCGGTTCGCCGAGGGTAGCGCGTCCAACACTCGATAAGACGATCCAACTTCAATCCCCATTGCTTGACCATCAATGTCGTGCGCGAGGCGCGGGGCAGTTTCGCACCATCAACAACATAACCAAGAGATGTCAGAACTCCCAATGCGGAGTCGATGGCTTTGACTGGCTATCCTTGCTGCATATACATCTTTGCAAGAGTCAGCTGGGGATCCCACATACCTAGACGCGGCACTTCAGAAGCCGGCGGATAATATAGAGACGCCATTGTAGCGATTATGGTCTCGATCTTCTCTCCATCCCCTCCCTCTCTTGCCGCTCAGAAACGTTTCAACAGGTCAGCTCTCAGCCCCATTCTCTTCGCCCAGACGTTCTTCTCTGTGACCTGATTGTCCAGGCACATGATGCAGTCACACTTGAAGTTCCACTGCCGAAAATTTCTTCTGGCGCTCGTCATACTCATTTTCAACGGGCATATGCAGAAAGTGATCTCGGTGTTGGCTGCGAGGTCGCGAAACACGGAGCATCATCATATCACCGATGAAAGCTCGTCGAGCGTTACTGTAGCAAGAGTGGTTGATGTATGACGCCATGGGCCAGATGCCACAAGAGTGGAATTTTTCTTTGCTCGTCTTTCCCCCCCTGTCTGATCTTTCATAGCACGTCGGTGAGACTCGCGAGACGATAGTGGACAACCGAAGCAATTAAGGATACAATACGCTCGAAAAGGAATCTCAGTAATTGGTAAGGCCTCCAGCATTAGGAGGAAGATGACTGATCTCTTACGTATCAACATCTGGTGTACCATCGACGACTGAAACTCCGCCGGGCTCATACGAGCCGCGGGAAGCTCAGTGAATACCGAGGCTAAAGAGGGGTTCCGGTACGGATACCAGAACTGCAGCCGTTATTTCCCTAAAGGTCATAGGACACTGGACAAGTCTTTGGGTCTGGGGCATGGCCGCTTGGTTCTGTTTTATTTGCGCTGGTTCTAGTGTAGGCGTCACCGGAAAGCATGATAGACGACCCATGATACCCATACCTAGAATAGAAAATACACTGTAATAAATATACTGCTGGAGCAAACACATGGATTCGACTCTGTTTACTTCCACCATAGACAACTGAGCTCCCCTCTTTCAGCATGACATAGCTTCCCCGCCCTCACATTCAGTTCAACGGGCCGCGACCGCGACCTCGGCCTATTCTTCCAGAGCCGGACAAGCATCCTCCTGCATCTCAGCCGCGTTCACGACAATTCTGATTACTTTCTCCATCCCACATTCCCCAGCACAAGATTGCCAACAAGCTGTAAGTATGGCGCAACCAAAAATTACTCTGTACGTGGACACGGTCAGTCCGTTTGGGTACATCGCCTATTACATACTTCGGGTATATTCCCCGTTCATCCTTTGTTTGGTTCCGTACTTGTACCTGCCGATTTCCTGCATAGATTGGCGAGGAGCGGATGGATGCTGACTCGATGTTTCTGTAGAATGATGCCGTCTTCTCGAAATGCGACATCACCTATGTTCCCATATTCCTTGGAGGAGTTATGAAAGCATGTAATAACACTTCACCGATCAACATCAAGAGTATGTCTCCCCTCTCCTTCTTTAGACTCGACTAGAATTTCTAACACATCCCCCTTCCTGCTTCCTGCTTCCTGCTTCCTGCTTCCTGCTTCCTGCTTCCTACTTCTGCAACTTCTGGTTGCTTACAACAAATGAACACAGACAAAGACAAATGGATCGGCAAAGAGCGCACCCGCTGGTCGCACTTCTTCAAAGTCCCCATGAATAAAGAGATGCCCGCAGGCTTCCCCCCATTGACACTGGGTATCATGCGTGCCTTATGCGCACTCACAGTCTTGCATCCCGGAAATGAGGGGCAGGAAATCCTGTGCATGGCGCTAGATGCGCTGTTCAAGGCCTTCTGGGTTGAGCATAAGAAGACGAATGAGAAAGAGGTCCTGGCAGAGGTGTTGCATGATGTGCTCGGAGAGGAGGTTGCTGGAAAGGGTATGTTTGATCGCGTTTGCATGTGAGAATATAGTGACTGACCTTGGGTACGTATACAGTTCTGGCGATGGCTGGGAAAGAAGGAAAGGAAGTCTTGAATAAGAACACGGACAAAGCTTTCCAAGATGGAGCATTCGGACTGCCGTGGTTCGTAGCTACGAATACGAAGGGCCATACCGAAGGCTTTTGGGGCATCGATCATATTGCACAAGTGACGGAGCATTTGGGTTTGGATAAACCGAAGACTGGTGGCTGGAAGTCTGTGTTGTAGAGCCTGTGGAAGAGAAATATGAATATATCCATATCAAGCCCGCTGCCAATCGTTTGGCAATAAAAATAATGTAATTTCAATTTTGAGAAATTCGAAAAAGAACAGATATTTCCAGCAACCAGCCGAATCATCGAGCTTTCCATATTCAAGAGGCCTATCTACTACCTGTAAACAATCATAGGGAAACCACAGGGGGTGCGAAGACTTCTTGCACCCTACTGTACGGAAGCTTCCGTACGATCAATTCGCAGTACGCACGAAATACCCAGCGATCATGAGGAACATTTCCCGAAATAACTTCCACAGTGACAATTGCTAATGACCTCACCGCCGACAATGATCAGCATGTTTTTACCTCTACCATAGTGTTAGGATAGATAAGTGCAACCCTTGTTTCCGATAAGTCTAAATCAGGTGGCGATAATTTTGAAGGAGGGAGTGGAAGAGTACTTCCTTGGAAACAGCGTAATTAACCAACCGGGGACGTCAGTGAGTCTTGTCCGCAGGACTTCTGATAAGTTGGATAAAGGGACGAAGGTTGCCCAACAATCCCACAGTTTCTCCAGATCAACAACTAACCTTACTCAAACTATCACGTACAAGTACTCATACTGATATCAACATGTCGCTTTCTTAAGTCGTCTGACCATCCCATGTCTTCTGCATCAACGCATTGTACATTCACTCCACTCTCCTCTCCTGATCACAAGGTTGGCTCGCCGCCCCTCGATCTCTCCATATACGCACGAACAATGCACCAACACACCAGGAAGCAAATAGACGCCGCATTACATGAGGCGAGACGGCGAAGCCCTATACATGCTGGCAGCAATGTGCGCGCGCATCTAGCAACCGAGGATGGTGTATCAAGTTTGGAGAGCAACGGATCGTTATAACTTATTTGGTTGATGTGGAGGATGAGTTATAGAGTCGAACATATCTGCGATAGAGTGCGGATGTTCAGGATTGATGTGATGCGCTCCTGGTCTACGCGTCGTCACTCGACTATAGAAGATGGAGGGGTGTTAGGTTGGACAATTGGGATTATGCAGAAAAACAACGTTGGGGTTGGAGAAACTTGAGGTCAGGTTATGGGTGGAGTGGTAACCTGAACTTATGGCGTAGACCGCGAGACCAAGGAGCCATCTGGTTGTAAAGGATTTTATAGGCAAAGATGTCTCATGTTTTCTCGCCACAACCCCCACAGGCTCCCACAAGCTTGGGCAAATTATAGAGTTTGTGACCTGTCCTCAAGGACGATGCACCATCTTCCACGTTGTACACCACTAGTACCTCCTGTGACCGAAACTTCTGCTATATTCCGTCCAAAGATCCGCTCAACTATTTCCCAGTTTGCATATCAACAATATTTATATTAGGACGACAATCCCAGCCTCAAGCTATTCAATAATGAACTGATATCATCCATACCGTCTGGGCAAACAAATATCGTCTATATAAGTTACCAACCCTTGCTCAAACTTATGTGAGGGTTGGAACCCCTGATGGGCTAGGGCGTTGCCCTAGCGACCGCTAGTTTGTTAATATTCGTCTTACTTATTTACAAGGGAAGGGCCACACATGTATTATTCGCTCTTCACGTAGTTCTTCACCGATCAGCATGAGCCCAAGTTTTGGCACTCTACCTTACTCCTGACTTGACCACTCACATAATACGCATATGTAGAATCGGTCTATTAAGGTAACACGTCGCATACAGAATTGAACCTTCCTCCTTGGAAATCAACAACGGTGTTTGCAGAGGGATGATGGGGTCGAATATGGAGTCGTTGGATGGTGTGTTGAGGATCCCCGAGAATGTTGGGGTGGCGCGGAACTGGGTTGTGAAGGGGGTAAAGAAGTTGAAGAGGAAATCAAGGGAGGATGTCGGGCTCCTAGGTAGGCCGTAGGGGACACAAGGAAATGTAACTGGTATGTAACTAGTTGGAAGCTGGACTTCCTACTTTTGAGAAGCATCTATTGATAGAGATATATGAAGATTTACAATAGTTGCAAGGGTTGGCCGATGTAGTATCACACCGATGTATTCTGTACAAAAATTGGCAACCGCCACTCTCTACACGAAGCGGTGAGGGATTTTGGGGAAGCTATGATATTGATGGCCTTTTGGCGAGCTAAATACATGACTGGCTATCTATTCGAGAGAATCCAAAGGGGAGAAGCAGGAAGCAGCACACTGAGCATCACAGCACAACGTTCATCGCATATCCTCTTGTGATGATATCCGTTGCTCTCAAACCACAACGACCACTATTTTCCAAATTCATCTGCCAGTCACTGTTACTGCAACTGCTTTAACCTTACCTGAATCTTCCCTCTCCTATTGCATTGCTGTTAGTAAGGGTTGCTCTGCTCAGTAACACCAAAGCCCTTGACCGGCACACCCTGGAAAAAGCCCGTGATGTCGGAGTAGCCTTCAAACAAAGTAAACTGCGGGATAGGCTGCTCAGTGGCTGTCATCTCCCCCCCCAAGACAGGGAGATCGAAGTTTAACGTAGTATCCAAGCCAATGATATGAACCTGATGATGGCGATAATAAGTAGCATTTGTGAGCTTCGACGTGAATGGAATAGCGGGGTGGATGTCATCAGCTACAGTGTAGATCTCGTGGTGACCATCGGGAAATAGCACTGTGGCCATCCTCAGAACGGGGCCACCGTTAACAGGGTGAGTGTGCCAGACGCAGCCTTTGACGCCGTTCTGCAGATAGAACATGAAGAGGTTCCAGCCAGCAGAGACGTAACCTGGGCCGTATTGGCGATCATACCAACCAGTTGATTTCTCAGGGATGACATCGACTGTCTGGCCTTTATAGGTGAGATTGCCCGTGATGTATAGCTCTGGAGCTGCGTGTTCAAAAGTCCTGTCATCACCCCAGAAATAACTCCCACTGCCAGCATGGTACAGATTTGGGCCCTTAGGCCGGCTGACCAGAGAGAATGTCGCATTCGGGACGGAGCTGATGGAAACCATGGTGGAGAATAGATCGGGAGTTGTGGCGTAGGTCTTGAACCCCTTGGACTGGAAGTTGAACGTGTCAGTAGATAGAGTTGCATCCGGATCAGTCATGGCCGTCCCATAAGAAGACTTGTCAGTTATATCTGTGATCAGAACGCGATACTGGTGGGAAAGGATGCCGTTGTCTTGGGTCTCCAAGCCTTGCCCACAGATGAAATAGTCATGTCCGTTTGTGGCGGAGATATAGTAAACGGCCCAGTGACTGTTAACCGGCTGATTTGGAGTGACTTGGGCCCCAGTCACATTCACACTCCCCGCCAGTGCCTACAGAGGATTAGAATCGCATGTTGTCCTATATCCCGACGATTAACTTACCGTGTACGGATAAGAGAACGGGCTCAAGTCTGGCGCGGTACGAAAAAAGGCCAATGATGGGCGAATCGAAAGTTGAAGAAGTCCGAAGACTACTGGAAGAGACCGCATATTGAATTCCAAGGTAAACTATTTTGAATGCTCAGGTCGACGAAATATGGCTGGTAGAAGTCAATTGACAGCTGGGTCTCTGTCGGTGATGATTCTGAGATTTTATGAAGTTACTAGACGACCCTTATATACTTGAAACATATTGAAAGAAACATCCTTCTGTCCTTGCCGTATTGTTTTCCGTGGAGCTCCATTTTCGAAGTTGTCTGTATGCTGCGTGACGAGAGCTGCCTATACGCGAATACGCAGCAGATCGACAGTCTCGTGGCCATTTGGTGTGCAATGCATTCTATAAGAGACGTGATATCTGCGCCAGCCACATGCTCGGTGGCAGTCGGTGCAATTTCCTCAGAAGGTTTATGCCAGCCCTTGGTGGATGCAGTGCGGGGTAAACCTAAGGGCGAGCCTTTTTCCGGGGTTGGCCGCTTAGGGGGATCCTATAAACCTAGTATGAGTTGACGGGTCATCAAAATGGACCCGGTACATCCGCTCAGTTAGTCATGTTTGTATACTGGTACATAAACCACACCGGGATCACTTTTCGGCAGTTGAAATGGATTAAGCTTTCTTTCAATAATCACGAATAAGTTCATGTGTGGGCTGTACTCGTCGGTTTCCAGGGTATTATTTCGAAGTTTTTGCCGACTTGAGGGGTCAAGTCGGAACCACCATTCATTCATTCATTCATTTTTTCATACACGGTTCCAGCCATCCATTTGGACAGCTATGCCGGAATGGCCCAGCTTTGGCGCCAGTTGCCGAACTACGTCTACCTCAGGAGACGCACCTCACTTCATCACACTCGTGTGACCAGCAACCTCCTCCACTGGGCGGTCTGGCTTCTATGGTGTCGTAAGTGGGGTGCTAAAAGGCTACCCGATGAGCACGCTAAACTCAAGAGGCAACCTCCACTTGAACACTCCCAAACCACAATATACTGCGGGGCGTGTGATGAGCGCACTAAAAGCCACCTGGAAATGCGACGCTTTGAATTTATCCGCTGTGCACTGGAATTGTGTCTGTTCGCTCAGAGTCGGCAGTCTGGAGGCACAGTAGCTGCCGGCCGTGACAGCCGAACCGCTACGCTGAAGCAAAGGCCGTGATATCCGATTAGAGTGGCACTTTGCAAGGCCCTGGTTGGAAAGAATAGGAAACTTCGTGCGGGTTATTTGCGGCATCGAAGCCAACCAATTACTTTTGTTTATTTATTAGTGATAAGGCGTTGCGCGCTTACTTTCTTGATTCACATGCATGAGCCGAACCAAACGGTCGGGTCCCGACAAGGTTACCTACCTTGAAGAGCTTTTCCTGTCAGCGTCAGAGGGCTGGTTGATATGGTAGGTGGGGTGCGCCTCCCTTCCCAGCATGCAGCTTTTATTGATGTAAGGTCAGATTTGCCCAGGAGACTGCGTCACATCCCGCGTAACGCTCTAGTACCACCAAAAGCCGACCCCCACAAAGGCCAATATTTTTGCTTGTAAACCTTCATTGCACGGTCTAATATCAGATGTAACGGAGTCTCCGGGCAAGATGTGTGTCCTTGATTTAAACCAACATTTAGCGTTGTTGGGGCGTTACGGGCAGTCTCTGGGCAGATTTGTGTCCCTTGATTTGAACCAACATCTAGTGTTGGAATATATGTCACGTGATATTCGACTGACTGCGGGGCAGTCAGTCCCTTGTATCTAGACCCACTTGGATTGGGGATATGAAGCCCTCTGGGCTTCATCTCCTCTTGAGAACAATCATCAATCACCTACCACAACGCAACTGGCATACCACGTATCATGAAGAATTACGTGTCGTGCTTAGCGTTACGGGTGATCCGACATCTAGCGTTGTTGGAGCGCTGCGGGATGTGACTCAGTCTCTGGGCAGATTTGCGTCCCTTGGTTTGAACCAACAGTTAGCGTTGTTGGTATGCTGTGTGGGCAACGTTGTCACTCGTCTACAGGCCTTACCAGATCGCGCACGGTGGTACTCTGTCCTTGGAGGCCAAGGTTTGGCGAAACAAAATTTACTAGTCAAGAACGCGTTAATTGGCACGTAGATCCACGAACAGCTGCTGCCTATATCCCATTCAACAATGTTCTCAAGGATCTCGGATCTGAGATCTTGAGCTCCCCCCGCAGCTCACACTTTGCCTGTATGATCCTTAACCCTCGCAAGAAAATGCTATAACAAATAAAGCGCAGCTCCAGGATGCATTGCCTACCAGTCTTCATTCCCTCTCTCCGCATCCATGCTCACTTACCCACGCTCCAATCTACCAAGTCACAATAGCTGAGAGCCAATCTCCAAGGAATGGGACCAGTCCAATACCGAAATCCAACACAATGTTGAAATACATCTTCATCTTTACGTCTGTAGGAAGTCCACCTTCCACCTGCTGACACGTTCTAAGGACCATTAGAGCCATGAATGCATCAATGACATCTCCAATGGTCGGAGCCTTCACTTCAAGGTCCATTCTTGAGTGGTTCATGAAGTTCCAGGACACTGTTCTAAGAGCAAGCGGACTAAACTTGTTTGGCTTGGACGTGGCTTCGATATAAGGCTGAGATTGCCGACTTAATTTTTTTGTTGCACATCGCAAAATCATAGGAGGCCGTCTTCCAATCAACATCTTTCACTAACACGTTGCAAGTTTTGTTGTACATAGCAAGAGGGCGATTGCATGGGAAAAGCGCAGCCTATTGGATGGAAAGCGCTGCGGGCGTGGGCTGCGTCAGATTTGATATTTCATTTATTTGTCGTTTCCTTACTCTTTCAATAAGCGTTCTTTTTTGGGGGTAGCAATGCAAGGTTGAACTTTTCTATGTTAGGCTAGATTGCAAAATACGTTCTCTTCATCTTTATCATCTTCATCATCGCCTACCATAGTCGAATGTCATCGAATGCATCCCAGCAAAACGACAAACGGGTCCCCATGGCCAAAGTCATAATCGTCCATTAATATCTGACATTCGGATCCAAGTATACCCTCTAGGGACCATCAATCCTTTTTCAGGGAGGGCGTAATCCAGAGTGACTACAGTGTAATCCTTATTCTCAACATGGAGGGTAATATCTCTAGCCCTGTTGCGTACAATACTATCTCAAATATCCATTAAAAACCGAGGCTTGGATTTGGGCAAGGAAGAGACGTTACGCGAGTCCATTGCCTTTCAGATGTATGAAACGAGAACCACATTCGATCTTCATAGAAAGAGGAAGCTCATCGTGCGCAATGATTATTTGCACAAGGACAGGTGCTATGGCATCGGAACTTTGAAGTGAAATGGTGCCCGCCGTGGTTGCTTGTCTTGCATATATCTGAAGCAGCGTTCCTGTGGGGAATTTCGCTTCCAAAAAGGCAGTCAAAAACTAATTCTAAGTCAGCGGGAGAGCGAGAGGACTCGTTTCTAGTGCTTGTCTCACCTTGTTGTAGACTATCTCTCGAGGCAAGAGACTCCTAGCTTTTACGTACGTGAAATTGTTCTCGGTTGGAAGACCACGCAGCACCCTCGAAGCCTCGCTCTCGACCTCCGTTCCGCCCTGTGGCCACAAGGAACGCCACGCTACGAACCCATCAGAGTTGATGAAGATCTTTGCAGTTTGAAGATTTGCACTCGAGAGTACGCCCAAATTGTGCTCTATTTTACTAATATTAACAGCCTCTGTGGCGGATGCGTTGGCCATCATAACGAGCTGATTGGTTTTTGCCCACCGAGATCCGATCGAACTGATGTCGACAAGGCTGAAGAGGAGAGTATACAAAGCAATTTCTCGACAACCTTTCCGATTTTGCGATAGAGTTGGATGAAGAAATTATTGATCCATATGCCCTGTTCTATTTCGAGAATAAAGGCGGGGTATGCATTCCATATGCTTGGGCGTATATTCAAGAAGATCGACGCATTTATCGGCATTAAAAGCGTCACTCAATGTGCGCCGGATCGGGCAAGGAGCGGCACGCGCCACCACACAGCAGATTGAGTCTTGCCTAATGGATTGTGCCAAGAAGATGAATCTAACCTGGACACCTCATGGGGATGACAATTTCGAACCAGATTTTGAAGCCCAAGCTTCAGCCTTCTTTCACTTGACAAAAGGCATTGAAGATGCAATGGACGAGATTCCAGACAATAACCGTATCTGGCGAAATCCCGAGGATGAGCTTGTTCTTGCTGTAGAGGGTTTGAGTCTTTAAAAGTTGGTGGTTTTCTCCCGAAGCGGTATTTGATGCTAGTCCCTCATGCGGAGGACGGGTCGAGAGATGCCGGGAACCTACAGTCACCCGATGAAGGACACTGCGGTTCCACAAACCAAGCGCAGGGCATCGATGGAGGTTGATATCGAATGAGGTCGTTGATGATACGAGTAGCTGCCAGACACTGTTCTAGATTGACGAGATACAAATACCAACCAAGATAACGAGCCTGGATGCATAACCGATATCCACTCTCAATTCCCACTTTTTAATTAATCGACCACCATGACTTCAAAATCCGATAACTTGGGCTACGAGGAGCGTATGCAGCTCGCAGTAGATGCAGCGAACGCAGAATTGAAGCCTAGTTATAGCGTAATTGCGAAAAAGTACGATTTGGAGCGCACGACGGTCGCAAAGCGCTATAAGGGCCAAACTACCTCTAGGAGAGAAGCAAACTCCTAATACCAAAATCTACTCAACCACGCCCAGGAAGAACAGTTAGTCAAGCAAATTAATAAGCTAACGCTCCGCCAGATGCCTCCGACAGTTTAAATGGTGCGAAATATGGTGGAGGAGATTATTAGGAGGAAGGTAAACAAAAACTGGACCTCACATTTCGTCCAACGCCACCAAGGTCGCCTTAAGAGCCTATATTTACGGAATATTGACAATTTGAGGGCAAAAGCTGAATTCGCACTAATATTTAAGCACTTTTACGAACTAATATATATTATATTATTATGGTTTTGAATTTATCCACTCTGTCTTAGATTTTGGCTAATATCCTCCCCACTCCTTAGTTGATTTGTGGCATCGAGCAATACTATATTACCGCCAAAAATATCTATAACTGGGATGAGAAGGGTTTCCTTATTAGCCTTGCACATGCGGTAAAACATGTAATGACAGTGGCGGAATTAAAAAGTGGTCGAATCAACTCCGCGAGGCAAGACGGCTTAAGAGAATTTATCACCCTCTTGGCCTGTATTTGTGCTGACGGTATAGCGATCCCTCCGGCGCTTATATATAAGGGGAAATCAAAGGACCTTCAAAGCAGCTAGGTTGAGGATATTGAGGATAATGATAAGGCTTATTTTGCTGCCTCCGATACGGGTTGGAGTAGCGATGCCTATAGCCTTAATTGGCTTGAAAAGGTCTTTGATCCTCACACAATTAAGAAGGCAGGGAGGCACCAAAGGCTCCTTATAGTCGATGGCCACTCCTTACATGTCAATATAGCCTTTATTAATAAATGCGATCAAATGCAAATCCTCCTTATAATCCTCCCACCTTACTCGACCTATAAACTTCAGCCCCTTAACATTGGCCTTTTCCTCCCACTCTCGCGCTTCTTTTTAACAGAAATCACTACAATTCTTTATAATAGTAAAGGGATTGTAGGCATGACAAAGCGTCTTTTTTGGGGTTGTTTTAAGAAGGCGTGGAACTTAAGTTTTATAAAGGAAAATATCACCTCCGCATTTCACAAGACAGGCATTTGGCCACTCAACTCTATAATAGTTGTTAATATTATTACTCCTGCGCTAGTAACACCTTCTAAGGTCGTTACTTATAAGCTCAAAACTCCTATCACCGCAAAAGGAATGAGGCAATTTTAGAAGGCATATTATGCTCAACCTACCCCTTATAAAATCAATCAACTTTTTAAGGCCAACCAGACCCTTTAAGCGGAAGCCTCACTAGCTAATCACCGTGCTAATCGCCTCCGCAAAGCACTCCTTCTTGAGAAGAAGAAAAGACAGAGAAGTAAAAAGCTAGGCCTGAATGGGAAGGAAGTGCATAGAGCACAGTTCTTTGGAGTGAAGGAGGTATAGGAAGCGAGGGCCTTTCAGGCGCAAAAAGAAGCCGATATTCAACTAGAGAAGCAGGCCAAAGCTGACGCGAAGGTTACTGCCGCCGCTAGGAAGGTACAAGAAGAGCAGGAGAAGGCAGAGAAGGCTCTTTAATTAGAAGTAAGTCGTCAAGTGACAAAGGATATAAAGGATGCGGCAAAGGCCAAGTTAAAGGCCGATAAACTGGCTATAAAGGAAGCCAAAAAGGCGGGTGCAAGCTTGCTAAAATCCCGAATCATCATTTCAAAGGTCAATTCTACTTTCCTAGCTAATTTGGGCCAAACCACTACTCCTATAATTATTAATAGCGCTCCTTCCTTCGATATACCGATTAGACTATCGCGCAGGGGTCGTGCGATTATACCACCTACACCTTTTGATTATAAATAATTTCCTTTAAACTATTAATTCTGTATATATAGATGAGTCATAATTATAAATTTTATTCCATTTGAATTTGTGGTTGATTAAATATAATACCTAAAGGTTTGGCCTCGTGTCGCAAAAAAAAGTGGGAATTGAGTGTGGGTGGGAATTGAGAGTGGATATCGGTTAGGTCTGTGCGCTACAGGGTATTTCACAGCCAAATAATTTTTTTAATTTTTTTCGCAAGCATTTAAACCTAAAAGTTAGTTAATGAAAACATAAATTAGCATCTTTTCTACAACATTTATTAATATTGAAACTAAATAATATCTTGTTGCTTAATTGATTTTGAGTGAAGTCGCTGACTTGGTGTTTGCAGAGCCTGGAAGGGCTTCGCTTAACCGCCTGTGGAACACAGACCCATGCCTCCAGGCTCGTAAGGAGCTGCACAGGTCACCCTCCCCGCCTACTAGGGGGTGATGCTGATTTCTTGCAACCCCCTTTCGTACATCAAACGTGCACTTGTGGCCAAACAGGTGGCAGTAGATACGGTGACGGCTGATTTCTACCTACCTTCGAAAGTGGCGACACCTAGCATGTGGAGCAACTTCGCGGTCTTCGTTTCAAGTTACATATTCCCATCCTGTTTTGACTATTGCTCCAGTTTTGATACTCATGCTTACCGCATCCAGAAATCGTAACTTATCTTGTCCATAAACGGCACCCATATTCGCACGCTGCTCCATTTATGACCCCGTCTCCAAACTTATCCACATTCAATTTTGGCCATAGCATGACGCGCATCCTCGTTTGGTTCTTAATTCCTTTACTCAATAGTATGGAGAACAGAATCTGATTAAATTTCTAAATCTATGTCTATGCACGCCAAACGGGTTTGTTCAGATGATATTGTAGCTACCCAGAAACCGCAAAGAAGATCCCACGAGCGTTAACTCCTTCCCACACCAAAGAAACGTTGTACTGTCCCTGTTACCTGAGAAATCATTCACGGCCTCGGCTCCCTAGTCGTCCGTCCTCTCCAGACCGCACAGCTGTTCCTGAGGATGGACGAACAAGCTAGTCGAACGGTAGGATGTGCCGTGTGGCTATGACCAAAACTCTCAAGTATTGACAGAAGGACTTGTCTCCTTTTACCTCGTTCACTCCTTTCCACGCAAGACAGACGTTCGTCATCTCGCCAGCCTTTGCCACCTTCATCTTATTCAACTTCCCAATCGCTTCCGAATGATCCAACCAAAGATTCGGAACTGGCCCCCTGATGGCTCTCGTTGGCTTCTGACCCGTGTATCGAAGTCGCCCTGGAAAGATACCAAGGAAGTCCCCAGGAGCAACAGCAACCAATGGAGCAACAGCAAGGAGTTCGGTTGAGGCAGTCTTGTTACCGAGAGTCCTCTTATCTGGTTCCTCTTCGTACGGCACAAAGCTGACGTAGATGGCCATATTACGGCCGAATTGAGCTTTGATACCATGGCGGAGAACATAGGTATTTGATTTTCCAGAAGTAGGTTTCAGGCTGTGATCGGCCAAGAAATTCTCATATTCCGTTGAGTCTTGGTCCCAGGCGCTGGGATGGTCTCCCCAGCGCATGTTTTGTGGAGCGTGAAGTCTGTCGCGAAGCCACTCTTCTTCTATGTCGCTTTTCCCGGAGAAGTCGTTCGCTTCTTCAGCGATGACCCTCAACCGGAGCTGTCGAAGTGGGAACTCATAGACTTTATTCCAGGAGAGCAGCGTATCAAGTTCTTTAGGATGTTGAAAGAAATAGGCCTTGAACTCACTCGTCCGGCAAAGAAGGAATGCCGTTGTTCCTCTGTCCCTTAAATCAGACAGAAGTCTCAAATAGGATCTCCATTTGAAGATGGTGTTCCTGTGGTCGCCGTGGCCCATAGCGACTATGAGTCTCTCCGCAGCCAGTTTCTCTTGGGGAGTAATCTCAGTCTTCCGACCCGATGACATGGGAAGTGGACCGATCATCTTCGCACGTTGCTGAATCATACGCCAGTAGTAAGTCTCTTTCCACAAGCGCCGGAGTTGGGTCCTTGTATCGTCAGCATTCTCTTTCTCAATATGCTTCATTGCATTCTCGTAATCGCTCTCCTCGCTGAACTCGCCCATAAGCTCTGCTGGCTTGGATAAAAGGTCTTGCAGTGCAATCCTCGATAATTCTCTGATATCATGACATGCGAGGGCATGCTTCAAGCCCTCCAACTTGGCTCGCTTTTCGCCGGTCATGTTCATCTGATGTAGATCCGCCTGAATACCGTGTGATTTGTTCTGCTCAAACTGTCCCAGCCTTTCTTGCGCAGCTTCCAATGCAGGCCTTGCGAGCAGCCGATTGCATTTCGCCCAATTCTCTGTAACACTTGTCATGATATTCACGAAATTTGTGTGGTTAGTTGTAGGATATCGTCCAAAACGCCTGGCACAAAAGAATTGGGTATGCGGCTATTATCATGTACATGCCCGAGTGCCTGTAGTACGTGTTCCAACCACTGACCTGAATCATCAAGAATTGAACGTCTCGCGAAAGGATTGTGTTTCACCGCGTCTGGTAAGTCAATATCCGCAATATCGGTCTCGGAAGACAGGTTGCTTGTTAGACCTGTACACGAAGATAGTGACTCAACTGATCCCGTATTGGAGGTTGATTCACGGCAGTGCCAGCAATGAGCTGGTCAGCCGTTGCTCGTAACTCGGTTGTCAAACTCTTGGGAGGAGCGCCGGCGCCCTTCTCAATCACTTCTCTGGGTCTATCGAGCGCTGCAGCCTTCGAAGCCACTGCGCCAGTAGGCTTTCTTATAGAACCATTAACTTTCTTAGCCCGTTTCCGCTTCCTCTTGTCAGGTCTCGTCGTACCCTCGAGCTTTTCAAACTTTCGTTTTCGCACATCTGAACCCAGGCAATATAACCTGCATAGGGTGATGGATGGGTTGGAGTTCGAGCAAGCAGTCGTGGGAGGCATATTGGATTCGGGAAGCCACTCGAAATCTCCTTCTATTCCTGACTCGACCCGCGTTTTATAAACTGCAGTGGGAATCAGTGATCACGAAGAGCAAACCAAGCTGGGACAACTCACCCGTGCTAGAAATACGTACAATGTCTTCCTTGAATTGCTCATCAGTGTGACGGGCTACTTCCGAATAACTCAGGAAAAAAGGTAGGTCGTGTTTTGAACAGTTAAGAACTACGTGAAGAGCTAATAATACAGCAGACTCTCTCTTTATATGTTACCGGTCGCAACACGTTCCGTCGTCTAAGTAACAGTCTGTAAACAACGCAAGTAAACAAACTGTCGTCATGTGACGACTCTCGGACTCGTTCCGAGAACCCATCAAGGGTCAACCCTTCACACGGGACCAGCAGTAATGACTGTCTCCACAGCAAAAACTGTACGAAATACAGTTGCCGTTGTCCATATCAAGATTTACCGGAAAATGGTCACCGAGAATTGATTGCTACGAAAGCCAACTTAATGTGGACCTCTGAAATTAAGGCTGAAATTCGGAGTTGGCAACAGATTGGAAGATCTTCATTCCCAAGCCTATGTGTCTTTCCAGCAATTCCTTTCGAGAAAATTTCCCTTGAAGATCTACGCTTGATCCACCATGTTGCTTCGATCTCAACCGAACTCAGTGCGAGCAATAGTAGCAATTTCACAATATGGGTTAGACAAGTACCACTGTAGGTTATGGAGCTGGTGGGACAATCAAGTGGTCAAATACTGACAGATTGATGTAGTTTTCTTGAAATTGGCGCTACCTACAATTTTGTAATGCATTCCCTACTAGCTCTGTCAGCATCACATCTGGCATGGCTTACTGGATGTTCACTTACGGCTAATATAGCCTTTGAGCACAGAGGAGTTGCACTTAAGGGTCTCCATGAAGCGATTGGGTCATTCCTAAGAGAAAACTCAGATGCCGTTCTCGCAGCATCTCTCCTGCTATCATGGCAGGCAACTGAGTGGTTAGTAGGGACAGAAGCGGCTCTTCATACCTTTCTAATCAATTTTAGGCGTGATTGGACACGGTTAATGCATGGAACTTCTTCAGTAAGCTTTGTAAACGTTCTAGAAAGAAATTTACGAGCAGCTAACGTCTGTAAAGATAATCGATGCAATGCAGCCGTGGAAGGATGAGTCCCGGTTCGAAGACTTTATTGTAGAAAATAGCACATTTCCAACGGCACCACCATCTCCCGATACGCCTCTCAATTATCCCAAGCACACAGATCTAGATGCTCTTCAACTCGCCTCTTTGCAGCTTCGAAAATTGGAAGCCTATGTAAAGAACGATATAGAAGGAACTGAGGCTGTTGCACAACTGATCAATTTCGTCGAAGGACTTCGAAGGTTGTCGCCGAGTCATACCACTACTCAAAGATTCGACATGCTTGATCCTCTCCGAACATGGCTCCTCTGGCTCCCGGTTAGGTATGTACAATAAGCACAGATGCCGCTCTCTACATTTGTCATTCTAGCATACTACTATACGATTGCGTTAATAGTTGAGCCACTGTTTCCAGAGATTGGCGCCGCCTACTTTGGCAGTCTTTTCTTAAATCCAATCGAAGAAATTGCGCAACGTCTGGTCTCGCCTAATGCTTGCAAGACTTCCCAAAAGGATTTTCATACGACACTCAAATTCATGGCCTATCCTATGGACATGGCATACAAGTTCAGAATTCGTATGGGCTTGGTGTTGCTAGAACGGGTGGCATTGCTCCGACAAGTCATTTTCGCTCATCATGCCCGCGGCATGGCGTGGAGCATGTCATGATTACTTCATAACTTGGCGTCTGCCGCTATGACTTCACTGTCTCTTGGTGTTGTGCAGAAAGTCATGTAGTATATACTTGGATAGAAGAGAGTAGATTGAAAGGCAGAAAGGCGGCTTTTTGATGTGAATGCTTCCTATAGTGCAAGTGAAGTGTATCACACAAGAATTGATTACTAACAAAATATCAGCAACGCCCATTACAGGAGCATATATCCTAGCATTATCCAATGCAGGACCTCAAACAATTCTCAGTTCAAGCGAGCCCCAGAATACTTCCGGACATGTTGGAAAATCCATAGGAAAATAGATCAAGAAATACTCTAGGTAAGCTCCTTGGGGCTTTCGATTTCCTCTTCCATATTAGGATTAAGGACGTAAGCCAGCAGGACCCAAAACTTTCCAGTGCAAAATCCCGAAGCGTGCTATTCTCTTGGCAATCTCGGATATCTCATCCAGAAGATTCGAAAGCTTGTCAGGGGTGTGTAGTTGATGACTGGACAAACCAGTATACATGAGACCCCCGAAGGATATCAAGCTTCCTTATGGATTCTGTCTCATGGTCATTAGAGCTCTTTACGGTTTGAAGCAATCGCCCCGTGCGTGGTATCAAAAATTGCGAAATACTTTGATCAGCTGGGGGTGGCGTATGTCAGCCTATGATCCATGTGTCTTTATCAACGACGGTACCGGGCTCATACTTGAAGTCCATGTGGACGATATAAATGTTATGGGAAAGGACCTCCAGGCAATCCTTGAAGTCAAGACCCAAATCTCACGAACGTTCCCGATGACTGATGAGGGGGAGTGCTCATGGTATTTTGGAATGCACGTTGAACAGAAAACTGGAGAAATTCGCATTCATCAAAAGAAATACATCGACCAGATCCTTGCCAAGTATGGTTTCAGCGGTGCCGCACCAGTCAGAACACCTCTCGATAAAGATATCAAACTCTCAACTCAGGATGACTACACTGCTCATCCCAGATTTCGCAAGGAATATCAATCTAAAGTCGGATCACTCAACTTTGCCAGTAATCAGACAAGACCGGATATTGCCTTTGCTACGGGTTATGTGGCTCGATACGCGTCCAACCCCAATCAGAAGCATATGGAAGCCGTGGATAGGATTTTCGCTTACCTAAGAAATGACCCGGGGAAGGGAATTGTCTACTCAGGCAAACACGGTATTCAACTTCAGGGATTTGTTGACAGCGACTTTGCCGGGTGTGAGGACTCACGTAGGTCAACGACCGGGTGGGTGTTTACACTCGCAGGTGGTCCTGTATCTTGGTCGTCACAGAGACAGAAAACAGTGGCTACGTCAACTATGGACGCAGAATACAATGCAGCTGCAGAGGCTGCAAAGGAAGCTGTGTGGATTCGCAACTTTATCAACGACCTTCGCATTCCAGGAGTCCATATCGATACCGTTCCACTATACATTGACAATAACTCAGCTTTAAAGCTTACTAAAAACCCTGAATTCCACAGCAGGTCAAAACACATCGATGTCAAACACCACTTCATTCGTGAGAAAGTAGAAGAAGGAGTTATCAACACTCAACGTGTTGATACGACGGATAACTTGGCTGATGTCTTTACCAAATCCTTAGCAAAGCCCATACACGAGGATTTGGTGCAGCGTCTGAACCTTCTATCAGGGGGAGACTGGAGACTGTAAGAGGGTGCCACGGACCCGAAGGGGCCAGTGGCACAGGGGTAGAGTTGGATCCCTGGTCACGTGATATAATACATGTGACTCACAGTCACATGAGTCAGAGTCACATGAGTCAATACCAGGTGACTACAAATAGTTGTATCTGCTCTGATAGACAGTTAGAAGAATATCACACTTGTACTCCTAGTTTCTGAGCTTCAACTATAAGACCCCTTTATAAGTATTAGGGATGGTAAGAGCTCGGTGGTAGAGCTGTGGTAGAGGAAGTCTGTTACGCTATAAAGGAGGCTCTTTGCAAATCAGGCGTCAGGGCGACGATGCGAATGTGATTTTCTAGCGGGAGAGGTTTAGGGTATCCGGGAGTGACTATGGAACATAAATTATAACAAAATATAGGAGATATTGAGGTGTGCACAGATTTTAAGATGCTTGAAGTCAAAGTACCTATTATTTTTTCCGGCACGTAGGGTTTTCCGCTACGCAGGGATAGACGTTACAATATTTTTTCAAATACTGTACAAGTCGAGCCCTTGTAGATAAATAGCTAATGAAAAATACAGTAGTAAACTAACTCATACTCTATATATTTATGTGGTTGGAATTTAAGAACCTCAGACCGTGAAGTCTTTCCGGCACGCAGGGTTTTCCGGCACGCAGGGATAGACGTTAGATCAGAATTTTACTCTACAGGATTGGCGCGTGCCCTTTCCAGCTTGAATTACTCCAATTTACTCGCTGATGACAGGATTTCTGTTTTCTGGACATGTCATCTGAAGCCGCTCTAAGGCTTTCTCCGTACGAGCAACGTGATCTGCTGCTACGCAAAGAGCTCCAGAGTGTTGTTCCCTCATATTCTGTATTTTCATCTGTAATTGTTCTATCACCGTGAGAAGGTGCTCGGTTTGGCTCTTATAAGCTGCTGTTTCTCCATCACTGGATTGAGGCCGAGAGTTTAGAAATTGAAATAGCCGTAAATAAGCGGCGCGGCATTCACTATGTTTAATTTGTTCATCTAGCAAGGCTAGCTGACACAACTCACGGAATTGTGTTTCGTTCTGAATAGCCGTAGCGTAGTTGTCAATCGTGGCCTTCATCTGAATTATATCGTCCTCCATGGATGATAACCGCTTATTTGCAATACGGTACTTTACATAGACATATTCTGAATCCCCACTGACTTCTTGGCAACCCGAAATGACCGAGTTAGGGGGAGACGATGGGCCGATTTCAACTGAGCCACCATCGTAGTAGTCTGGGAAAGACATCTTGCTCATAGGAGTAGAATTGCGGAATGTGCCCCTGACTGGACATTATATCCGGATTGAGAAATCGTAGCTAAGGTTTTAAACTGCTTGGCGTGTAAAAATAGGATAGCACTGCCGCTCCAAAATTAGGTACTTGGTCCGCTGACTGACTCCAGATATGAACTATTAGAGGTGACAACTTCCGTTGAGAACCTGGCAGTAATAGAAAACTATTCTTTATCTTGGCCTGCACCAATCTCGAAGACTGTCTCTCAGGTATGTCGGATCTTTCATCGCAGACCATCTCTCACATCACGTACGGGGAAACCCCCGTGGTCGCCCATCAAGTTTTCAGATGTCTTGAGTGCGAACAATATGTTGTATTTCCTTCAAATTTACCAAATGTGGCTTCGCTCTGCAACAGCATACAAACATTAGACTTGCCATTCTTCGAGACCATCGATAGGTCAGTGTTGGATATAGGGGCCTGAAGGCCTATAGTTGCAGGCAATTATAGGGCACTTAGCACTGGAAGGATTAGCGTCGGAAGCCCCGAAGACTCAGCTACTCAGGGCACTCGGAAGCCCCGAATACTCAGCTGTTCAGGGTATTCGGAGGCTCCGAAGGATCAGCTGCTCAGGGAATATAGGCCTAGTCTAGCATGTGATTCAGGAGACTCGGGACCTACGACCCCTATATATATAGCACACTTCTCACTGTAGAAATGGAACATCACTGAAAATCCCAACAGTCAGACCTCACAGAGTCGTCCTTTTCTTATGATTTCAACTTTGTCCAATCCTCCACTTCAGATTCCTCGAATCTTGCACAATCAGTAGTTTCAATGCCTCATTTTCCCAACTCGCCTTCCTTCTTCTCAACGGATGTCTCTCATATTCCATTTCCTCAAGTTACAGACTCATCTATGGCATTTCCAATTTTCGATTCATATAATACATCCCACTACAAATCCACAATGGGCACTGATCAAAAGGATGAAGTGGCAATGCTGCGCTCGGAAGTTGAACAGCTCAAAGATACAATTCAGACACTTCAGCAAAGGTGAAACAGGCTCATTTATTTGTAATAATAACGCTAATCCATTCCAAAATAGCCACACGGATTATAACATCCCAAGTGTTCGCTCGCTTACACAGCGCAGTGAGAACATGGAGACAATGGTTTACACTGATACTCTTGGAGATGAGGTTCTTAGTATGTCTGCTCAGCTTGAGAAGGCTACATATGAGCGAGATAATCTAGAGAATAGACTACGTGGAATTGAGGATTACCTTCCCTCATTGGTTTCGTGGGCGGTGGAAGCGACACAAACGTTAAATCGATTAAAGGAGTCTCATAAAGTCAAAAAGCAAAACAAGAGATCCACAAAATCGTAGTTACATTAGATATAATATTGAATGCCTTTGTAGATGCTTACTGATACTTGAAACTTCTGAGTTCAGAAGCCGTAACATATTCTACTCTATATTCAAGTACGATTTCATTTTACATATTTGGAGAGCAGTAGCATAGTAACCCATATAAGGTCAGAAATAGTTCGACTAGTTCTAGGTATGAATTCTCTCAAAAGAAACCCTCTGGGACTCCTGAATCTCCCGTAGATTCACCTAAAGCTGCCAATATCTTCATCTTCTGCTGCTGCATTTGCCACTGCAACTCAATGAGCTCCTAGCGGAGCTTCTGGTTCTCTATCTTTAAAGAGATGACCTCTCGTTTCAGCCGATTCGCACCACTCTTTTCAACACGTCTATCTATGATTGGAGTACCAATTTCGGCCTTGAAAACGTTTGTAGTATCTGTTCTCCGCCTGTGATCTCTTAGAGGATCGGGGGTCATGTTAGTTTAAGGTACAGTACGCATTGCACCACAAAGGGGATTTAACTAGGCGTCATAACTGTATGTTTGAACTTTTATTTGTAGATATCTCTTCTACATACGGATGCTCTCTTCTATTTGTAGATATATGTCATCAACTATTTTCTTTCTGCCCAATTCAGAATGTCAGCCGTCCAAACTAAAAATATCGTTTTATACTACATCGAATATTGAGCTCAAAGGCATATAAACCAGTTGTATTTCTTTTGTAGGAAGATGAGTTACAGTTCCCCGCCGAGATAATAATCATGAGAAGCGAACAGCATACCCTGTGGCTAGAGCCCTATCTTCGAGACAAGGAGGTAGCTCTGCAAAAAAAGCCACGCCTTAGTGAAATTTTACGTCAGACAGACGGCGAGCCGAGCTTGATCCTCTTCGTCGGAAAGTCTTCCAAGAGTAAGGCTTTACGTTATCTAGCGACCCCTCTACGGTCCCGACGAAATGGCCGCCATTGTGGAGAGATTCATCTCCGTCTAGATGCGGGGGCTCAAAGCGTACAAAGCCGTAGGCCTCTGTTATTCGCGGATGGACCAATTCCCAACATTGAAAATAACATAAGAGACATTGAGCAATGCTCAGATCTTGAACCCGTCAGCCAGAACCTTCAGTGGGCTGGAGATAATCTCAACGTCACTTTGTCAAATATTATCTGTCTCTATCTGATTTTGGTGGTTTAGCCAGAATCGCAGAATTTATAGCACTGTGGCTCAACAACTTTAGCAATCGTTCTCTTCCCCCCGTTTGTTACCCAAGGTTACTTATAGTCGTTGAGGATTCCACGACTATTAAGTCCGACAAGTGTTGGGAGAGTCGCTGGAAGACGAAATTTTCCCAGCTTTTAAGGAAGAAGACAACAAGAACAATCAACGAAGCATTCTCCTATGTTGGTATCCATCATCTCTTTACAAATGATCAGATCCACCAGGAGTTCTGCTACTTACCTCTTAAGGATCGATTGCTCAATGAATCAGACGCTGTTCGGTTTTCCAGAATCGATCAACGAGTGCACTTTGTAGGGAAACATTTCGATGCCTTTTTCAATTATGCTTATAATCATTTCATTCAAAATATCGGGAAGCATTTCAATTTTATCAGGGCCTCCCGGTTGTCAAACCCAGTATCCACCCATTTAAAGCGACATCTACTTAATTTTATGAAGAAATTCCAGACTACGGAAGAGATTAATGAATTCGCACTACCAGTTGTTGCTTCCTGTATATTACTCGATAGCTTTCCTCCTGGAATGCATGGTGGGTTCACACAAAATGCCTGATAAAGCGCTAACATAACAACTTCAACAGGTTTTGATCCAGTCAAGATTTTCCAAACTCTCTATCAAACCTCGTGGAGAAAAGCCATGGAAGTGTTCTCACGGCGACAAGAACGGCAATTCTTCCTATAGAGGAAGTAATCGGCGAGCTGTACATGACAAAGTTTGTGAATAGTCGCGAAGACTTTAAACAATCACACATGCATACCGCTGCCTAGATCATGAGTGGCTTGACGGCTCTTTTTCGGTGCCACCATTGCTCCATCCGCAATCTTGCGCTTCGCCATGCCGGCGTACCTAGGTTGGTCAAAGTATTTAGACGTGATTGCCGGTCCCGTTTCTATATCGCGGAGAACAACATAACCATCTTCCTTCGAAACAGCACTGGGGGTAGTAGAGGTGGAGGCCGTTTTGGGTTAGGATGCGACAGTTGTATATGCAGCGAATGGTATTGTCTCTTGATTCCTTTGCTTGTATCAAAGTGAGGTCTGACACCTTTCCAGCTGACTCTGCAAATACCTAGTAAGATCTCAGTTTCTTTGGATTTTAACTTGGATCTCTCGACCCGACTCTTGGGCCTAGACTACCTTCCTAACTTAAACAGTCTTGGGAGATACAGGGGATTTCATTTTCGGTGAGTCGTTTCAGGCAACTTTCCCGAGGTAGAGTCAATCAAAGTGCAAAGCGAAACTTGAATAGCATAAGGGATACGGTAAGGCTTTTCTCGACCAAAATAAGCCTTGGGAGAACGTGCTTAAGGTGGCTCATCATGAAGACGGCACAAAGCACAAGACCAAATGGTGACTATTGAGTGGCGAGTTCTTGGCTCCAGGATCAACTGATCCTGGACCAATTCGTGATTCAGGAACTCACTTCATGCTGCTTGGGCATAAGGCGCTGACAGGAAATTCCTGCTTCGCGTTATATTCTTTGCGTGTTTCTACTTTTCTTACAAATTGAAAGCTTATATATTCCAGGGTCGAGTTCAACTTTAGTGTTTCTAATCCGACTTTTCTCCTCCCAAAGCAAGATTTCCCGTCAACCGACTATGCTCTGCTTGGGAGATCAATGTCGATCTTTGGTGCTTCACGACTAATTTGACTCTCGATCTCGATCTAAGCCTGTCAGTCTTAATACTTTCAATCAATCATGGTTGTATACTTGGCTATCTCTGTGACCATTAAGCTCTCCTAGTGGAAAAGCCCATCTCATTTTCTGATCTTTGAACAGTATATGTGTTAAGTCATACCATCCAGCCAACGCTCCAAGCATGAGGAAGGCACCTGCTGTCTGTTGAAACAGTGAGAAATCTTGATATCACTTCAAATGGAATGCGAAATACCTTCTGAAGATTGAGCGCAGTATTATCCGCACCCATTGCTGTCACGAAGTGAGATGCGGAGACGAACGCTGCCGTCAGAGTTACCGAAACAAATATTGTGAACAGAACTAAGTTTGTCTTGATACCAGCAATAGTAAAGAGAATAAATAGGAAGAACCATGCCAGAAAGAGCAAAGCAATGGCGTTTTGGAACTCGTTCGTGGTGGTATATCCAGAATTCACGGAAAATGCGGGAGTCATAGTGGTGGCATATGAGAAATAATAGGCGCCAAAACACGCAAAGACTGTATACTCAAAAGCCTTGCCGCCCTGTATAGTGTTAGAGCATGTAATAGATCCGTCTCGAGACTTGCCATGTATTCTGGGATGGCTGTGACCCAAGAACCTAGACCACCAACGAACCACAACATTCCAACAATTATAACGTCTTCATGGATTCCTTTAGTTTCTAAAAGAAGGAATGCCAGCATCGTGTTTGTTACTGAAAAAACAGCAATTCCACTAGAAGTTTGATGTCGTAAGTCTCGATATTTTGCTTGATATCTTACAGTGCTCCAGGATCCACATTTCGCTGTGCGCGTCGCTCCATGTCGTAGGAAAAGTCCATATTGTCCGCTTTTTTCTGAAGCTCTATGAGCCAAATGAAGCTTCAGCTTATAATTATGAAAATCAAGAAAAAATGTTTCTGCGATACGTTGGCATATTTATATCGTCGTGCATTGATGACACCTCTAAAAAGAAACTTGACTTTTTCTGCGAGTTTTAGATGACACTACTCTGTACTGAACTTAACAATAGGTACATTCTATTTTCATAACATCTACCGGACTAGTACAGTAAACCGGAAGCAAGGATAAACCCTTCTACTTGCATGACGAAGCTTAATAGAGAACAATATGCGGTTACGAAAAGAAACTCCAAATAGCTTGTCTTGTCCACCAACTGTCATCATCTTGATCGATGGCTTGCAGGCTTTCCTTTCTGAGGTCTGAGTCCATTTCTAAGTCTTCTACAAGAAAAGACTTAGTAGTCTCTCTACAAATATGGCGATCAAACTCAGGGTGGCCTTGGAATGTCAGCATACGGCGTGGCCAATATACCCCTTGTATTTGGCAACCAGCACTTCTGCCTATGATCATACAATTTGGAGGTAGTATCCCATCAGGCGGAAGAATAACGTGATCCTGATGAACCAGCTGAATCCGCATAGGTTTGGGAGGTTTTGAGCTCGTTGCAGTACTGAATTCATCTATGAAATCGGACGAGAGGATAATAGGCTGTACACCAATCTCCCACTTAATTCGCTTCACATCCAGTCCTAAGATAGTTTTGCAGAGAATTTGATGTCCAAAACAAGATCCAAAAAGCTTAATATGAGGCTCAAAATACCACACAGTCTTCATGAAAAGCTGCAATTTATATATCCAGTGTTTATGTCCATCGTTGACGGAAGCAGCTAAAGTAAATATTAGTAATATTATTAAGGAAGATAACGTTATAATCTGCCTACATGAACCAGTGATCACGACCACATCCACGCCATTGAGTGATGTCGGGTATTCTCCTTGAACTACATCGTAACTAGATATGATAGGTGTAACGGCAGGCACACCTTCTTGACCTGGACTTCCAAAGAGCTCTTCGAAAAGAGGAGAAAATTTGTTCTTTTCTCAGTGAGACTTTGGCTCGTTCGCATCCAGAATTATGATCTGAAGAGTACTGCTCATGTTTTCTATATCTTTAGATTGATGGAATAGAAGAGAAATCAACCTGACCTCGGGTTCAGATATATATCATAAGTCTATAGTGGACCCTTTGACAACATGTAATGTACTGTACTATTATTGTTCGGCATCCTTTCTAATTGACTTGTAGAGAAGTCAGCTGTAATCAGTACACCAACGTGTGTAGTAGCCTCCATCTTTTTTGGATTTGCCTAATAATGTAACTTTATTGTCCACTGTAGGATTTATGATCTAGAGCACCCAATCAACAGTTTGGCACTTATACCAGTGTAATTGAGAAAAATGGATGACTTGATCACAGGAATGCTTATTCTCAATCCAACCAGATCATAATTGCAGTCAAGTTTGTTGAAAGAGGACCCACTTATTTCACGCCTCTTTAAGATCCCTGTACATCATCATTCAGATATATATAGTCCCATCCTCCCTCTCGAGGAAGGGCATCGAATTCAAGCCTTTTCACGCTACCCATGCCTCGTTCAACAAAGTTTACTGTACCTGCTGACCGTGATAAAATTAAGGGTGGCTATTTTACAAGTAGCTGTTCGTTACAAATAGCCGCGACATTAACACAGTATCCCCTTGGTAAACGACTACCCACATGCGTTAACTGCTCGTCTTTCTACGTATCGGTCACCGGTGACTACGATGGCTCTTCAATTCCCTGGAGGTCGGCTCGAGATAGTGCCGGTGTGCCTTGGCAATATCAATGTAAACAATACGGACCTGCGCTTTTTGAATAATTCCACAGGTATGCGGTTTTGCCAATGCTCCCTTGAGATAGAGCCAGTCCAAGGAGTAGAAAGACTAATACATAGAGATGAGCAGCTTTGTTATATCACCGAATTTCCAGATGATGGGATTGCAAATGCAGTCGGCCTGCAATTCAAGTCCCCTTTTTATGTAGATGCAAATTATTTGCTCGCTGCCACTCAGTACGAAATCCGGTTTCAATTCGCGGTTCAGGATCAACTTCCGATGAGTCTTCATCAACTATTTGGACTAGATCCTTCTGAATGGCAGCCCACGGCAAGCCTCAGTACCGGCTTTAATCCTTGTTTATGGGCCGGGGCCTATTATCCTCTGGCAAGCATTGGCAATGGTGACAATAGTGCTCTTTACCGGATGCGCGTAGAACACAAGTACGGCGGGAGTCAAGAGCTCCAGTCATATCAGAAATGGCAGCCTACTGTCTGGGATTTGAGAATCCATTTCGGACGGACGGATCATGCTCCTTCGGATTCTCGTTCAGCTTTGGCGAATGTGGCAGTGCCTACTATTAAGGTACCAGAACCATCGTTACGGCCACGCTTGAAGGCACGATACAACCCACGAGATCGAGCTTACAAAGTGATTGCGACAAGACGCAGAAGTAAGAGACTGGAGAATAAAGACTCTCAAAAGAAGTGAGGCAAGCTGTACCTAGAATCAATCTACGCAGTAAAGAAGCGATTTCATTTGCTTCATTTCTCTCCTGACTCAAGTTGTGTTGAATTTGTCAGTACTGCAAGCCCCTGATCGAGACTAGGTATATAGTCAGCGATCTCCTCCTGTATTCTAAAGAATAAGAACTTAATGATTGACCAATCAGAGCACCAAAAACATCATTCCTCACCTGCGCCACTTCTTTGCTCTAGATGGCACCCATACTCGGTCTAAATATAGGATGATCCTTGCCATCACCGTGGCTTTGGATGCTAATGATGAAGTACTTCCAATTTGTTGGGGTCTTATACCGACGGAGAACGAGTTCTGGTGGCGATGGTACTGTTGTCATATGGGCCTTGCTTTTCCTAGTTTAAAGGAGCGAACAGATGAGAAATGGATAGCAATTAGCGACCGAGACAAAGGCTTAGTAAATGGTATTGAGGATGCTCTAGGACGAGTTCATCACATCCACTGTTGCCAACATATCGCTGACAATATCTATGCACGTTTTGGGAAGGATTGCAAGAAGCTTTGGTGGCCCATTGCGCGAGCAAAGGATCCTGATCAACGCAAAGCAGCTATGGATCAACTCAAGAAACAAAAGCTTGCTGCTTGGAAATATGTCGTGGAAATCGATACATCAATCTATTCTGCTTGCGATATGAATACTTTAGGATATTCTCGTTTTGGCCATGATACTTCGAACATCGTTGAATGCGTCAATTCTATTTGGGGAGAGTATAGAGACATGCCTCCCTTAATGATGCTTGACTCAGTATATACTTGGATCATGAGCAAATTCTCCCAGCGGCGCACAGCTAAAGCTACAGGTTCAATACTCGCACCTACGCCTTGGAAACGCTATAAAGAGCGGAAATTGCATGGATCTCATTACATTATTACCTCTGCTGAAAATGGAATCTTTCAAGTTGATACACCAAGCCGCCGCCGGCGCCAAGTCAATCTCCACATCCGTACTTGCAGTTGTAGTAACTTCCAGGACTATCAAGGACCTTGCTCGCACGCAATTGCTTGTGCAATTTATAACGGAGACGATCCCCTAGCTCTCTTTCACTATGGATACAATTTACAAGCTTGGCGCAACACTTATGCGAATACGATCTTTCCTATCGTCAAATTCCATAGTTTAAAGCATGATGCCTATATTCAAGCACCAAAGATTGTCAAGTTACGAGGTCGACCTCGTACAAAACGAATACGCAAATACAATTGGCACGTTGCAATCCGCAAATGCTTTCTATGCCAGAAGATTGGACACAATCGACGAACTTGCACCAATCAACCAGTCCGCCATGGACGCGCTCAACGGACCCTTGACCGTCGAGCTGATGATGATAGCGAAAGCGACTATGACGAGGAGATCAATACAGAGTTTGCAGACCAAGCAGAGTGGCAAAATGATATTGATCAAGATGCTTACTTTCATGGTCTTACACATGAACAAAAGGCTCGTCTCGTTACACTTCGACGCAATCGTGCGATCACCAGATTATACGAAGACGAAGGGCATAACTCAAGTGAAAGTGAGAGTGAGAGTGAGAGTGAAGATGAGGAAGAGACTGCACAAGAAAGGATAGAAGTACAACTCCGGCAACGAGAAGAACAAGAGGGCCAAGCACAGCAGCAGAGGGACGATGATGAGGAGTATAATAGGGAGCAGCAGCGAGAGCAAGAAGCGGATCGTCAGAGGGAAGAGGAGGAGGACGAGCAACGGCGATTATGGGCAGAGTCTCAGAAGGAAGATGCGCAGGAAGAATCCCCTGATGAGGCAGATATTGCTGCAGATAAACACGAGGAATGGCGAATGAGGGTATCAAAAGGACGCGCGGTTGATCCGTCTAGCCTTCAAGTTGATAATAATGGCAAGTTCATTACCCCTGAGGCGCTCAATCTAACAGCTCGAGCTTCATTATAGAAGCTGGTAGCTCGAACTAAAGAAGGGGTTCTTTATCAGAAGAATGTCCCACCAAGAGGCCCCTCAATAATCTCTACGATTTATGATCAACCTGAAGCCGAATCTCTATCTCGCCATAATATAGCAACGGCATCCCCAGAGCAATCCTCTTCGCAAAAACGGCCTCGTTCTACCACAAATCCTATTGGCCTCCAACCAAAGCGTCGTGAAAAGGCTCCCTTAGCGCCAGAAACCTCTCCTCAAACGAGGAGATCTACTAGACGTATAGCGTTAGTAACACCGGTAGCTTCTATACGACGAAGTAAACGATCAAGAGTGGCTAGTTCCAAATGGCTAGAGGAGAATAGTTAAATAGGGTATTAGAGCCAGAAGGTTAAATTGATATTTTTTTTTATTCGGGTATATTACCTATAAAGGCAGTCTTTATCAAATTAATGTCATTTCTTGGAATAGTCTTTAGTCTACGAAAGTCGACCTCAAATAGCCCTTAAAAGCGCAAAGGCTAGTTGAGGTCCATGTGAAAATCGACCTCAAATAGCCCTTAAAAGCTCAAAGGCTAGTTGAGGTCGTGTTTTGGAGAAAGGGCTAGTTGAGGTCGATCCCCACATATTGGGGGTTAGTTGGGGTTCAAAAATTAATACTGGGGCTATTTGAGGTATTTGCCGTATAATTTTACATGTTATTAATATTAATTTCGTCTTTATTCATATCACTACCCTAAAATAATTCCGTAATTAATAAATCGTCTCTAAGAGATAGCCAACGGAATTTTCCCCATGTGCCCGGTGGGCGCCGTATGGGGCTTAGCAGCGCTTTTGGAAGTTCGGCTCTGCGCCACTTGAAGAGGAGAAATATCAGTGTCACGATGAAAGCAAAACCAGCTGCTTGATCATTAGCCTCAGATACTGGATGGTCACGTTTAAATGGAGATTAGAACATAGCCCCGAAGGCACTTCAGATGATTACTGGGAAGTCACTATTATGGCATGGGAAGAGGGGATACCAAAAGCCGTTGCAAATTTATTGAGTGACAAAGATACGACTAAGTCAGAAAAGTGGACGGCCGAAATTGTGGCAACAAGATGGAAACACGGTTGTAGGGATTGGTATGAGGACATAGTGGGTGATGGTGTTGCCGAAGATCAAGCTGAGGAGTTCTTCTCCCTGTCTTTATCTCTCGCTAGTATCAATACGGCCTTGTCACTGACTACAGGGATTCGGAGCGGACACGGCGACCTCTGAAAAAAAGTATAAGTAACAGGGGGCGAGGAACTAGGTTTACTTCTTCTTGGTGAACGATGTAGACATGTGGACTGCTAATCTCAACTTGCGCTATGGCTTCGGCAGTTGGGGAGTGAATCCGGCAATTCGTCTTTCGTGACTTTTTTATGTGCGAAAACCTTAATAGTCGGACTGCGCCTTTTAGGAGTGACGTTAAGTCCGACTATTAAGGTTTTCGCCCTAGTTATGCATATGGCTGTACCCTCAGACTCCAAGCTGACAAATGTTTTGGCGCCCTTCCGGTCACCCCGAATAACTTACCTCTATAATTCAAAGACTCAACCAACACACCCTGATGCAACGGTCCTCGACGCCAAATAATCAAATCTACAAGCTGCCTTAAAATTTGTTCAACATGGCAAAAACTTTCTCAGCCATACCACCAGGTGCAACCGTCACGCCCACACCCTTCACAATCAACATAAGCGATGGGGCCCTCGATGAGCTAAACACCCTACTTAGACTTTCCAAACTCTCAAAACCCACGTACGAAAATACAACCAAGGAGAAATACTTTGGCATTTCTCGAGAATGGCTCGAGAATTCTGTCTCGTCGTGGAAGAATGACTTCAATTGGTTAGCTTCACATCTTGAGAAGTGAAAAGGGATGGAAGACTAATGTTTGAGATAGGCGTGAGAAAGAAGCATATATGAACACGTTCCCGCAATTCATAGTACCTGTTGGAGTTACCGGGAAAGAAACACTGAATATTCATTTCGCAGCATTATTTTCTGAGAAAGATGATGCTATCCCCGTCCTCTTCATGCACGGCTGGCCAGGCAGCTTCCTCGAATTCCTTCCTATCCTCGACATTCTTCGTACTAAGTATACCCCTGAAACTCTGCCTTATCATGTCATTGTACCTTCTTTGCCAGGTTTTGCGTTTTCGGATCCCCCGCCGCTGGATAGGGAGTTTGATCTAGGTGACGTGGCGGAGATTATGGATGGGCTGCTGGGAAATTTGGGGTTTGGAGATGGGTATGTTGCGCAGGGAGGTGATTTGGCGAGTAAAGTTGCGAGGATCCTGGCGAGCAAATATCCTTCTTGTAAAGCTGTTCATCGTAAGTCCTCGAGAACCCCCGATTGTGACCGGTAAAGCGATAATAATTCACCACCAGTGAACATCTGCTTCATGGCCGAGCCTGCCAACCCCTCGGTCCTCTCGACGACCAAGACCGTGTAGCCGTCGCCCGTGGCGCCGAATTTCATAGGACAGGTAGCGCATACGGTAGTGAGCATGCTACTCGTCCAGGTACCATTGGCTTTGTACTTTCGAGCAATCCTGTCTCACTCTTAGCATGGTAACGCTGGTTCACAATTGATTGGTTAGGACAGTATTGACGAAAATAGGATCGGAGAGAAATTTCTCGAATGGACAGACAAAATCCCATCTCTTGACACGATTCTCGAAGCTGTGACGCTTTACTGGCTCACTGATACATTTCCAAGCTCGATATATCAGTATCGCCAGGTAATACTCTTCACCTGTTTCTACTCTTTCCACTTAATAAAGTACAACAGCTAATACATTATTGTTGGAAAGACTCTCCAATCAGTCAACAAAGGCTCGCATGGAGAAGCGGAATACTACATTGACAAACCATTGGGTTTTACGGCTTTCGCCAAGGAAATCGTCGCGGGTCCGAAGGGTTGGGTTGCTACAACGGGGAATTTGGTGTTTTATCGGAAAAGTGAAGTTGTGAGTTGCCTTTTCCTTCTCCGTACAAGTGTGTTTCGTTCTTTAGGAGGAAAGAATTCGAAACGGGGGAGTAAGGGCAACGCTCTCGAAGGTGGCTGACTCATAATTCATACATAGGGCGGACATTTTGCAGCACTTGAGCAACCTGAGAGGTTTTTAGGCGATGTTGTTGACTTCATTGAGCAGGTGTGGAAGGCTTGAAATGGAGTGTTATGCAGCTACCTAAGGAGCAGCGACTCAACATTAGCAATGCTCTAGTCTGTCACTCATGTGAAATACCTTTGTGAAAGTCGCAGATCTTCAAGTGATTCCGCATCTTATCATGTCTCTGAACATAGCCACAACCATTCGTGCAGGCTTCTTTTCTGAAATGGTGCTGATTCTTGCAATGCCGATTTATATCAGATTTTCTCCCACAAGTAATAGAACAGTCCGCGTACGGGCAAGGGATCTGGCGATGCTGCTGGGCTTGGTGCTCCTTTAGTTGAGCAATACTGTAAAACCTTTGAGCACATCTCTTGAATTTGCACTCATGTAACTGTATCAATGGTTCCATGATCAGATGAAGTACGAATGTTTTGCTGGTGGATGTATGCAAGTGGTAGCTAGAACCGTGAGGTGGATTTCCCTTCATATGCTTCCGGGCTGTTACAGTAACGCGTCACAAGTCTGAGCCATTTAAGCGAAAACGCGTAAAAAGCGCGTTTCCTCCCTCCTTCACTTCTACAACTAATTATGCCACCACAACGAACCCCATTAAGCCATTCGGCAGGCAATCGCCTTCCTAATCACGAATTAAATCCCTATCAAAGAGGAATACTAGTTGGGATGAAGATTGCAGGCGCAAATACAAAGGATATGACGGAGGAGGTAAATTGCAGTCGCGGCGCAGTACGGAGCACCTTCTCCCACCAGGACTCACGACCTGAAGGAGAGTCGCAACCACGATCGGGTACGACCAAATCATACACACCTGCTCAGGAAAGACTTCTTATTCGTCACGTTCGTGCAAATCCAAAGGACACCTATGCACAGCTTAAAGCCCGCTGTAACTTGGCCTGTAGCAAGTCTACTATCAAGCGCATCCTCGCCGAGTATGGCATTGTCAATTGGAGAGCTAGGAGGCGCCCATTTCTCACAGAGGCGAATGCGGCAAAAAGGTTGGCCTGGTGCTTGAAGCACCAGTATGTGCGAAGAGAGGAATGGGGATTCTATATGTGGAGTGACGAGTGTTCGGTAGAGCGGGGGCGGGGCAAGCAGACCGAATGGGTTTTCCGCACATGCAACCAGAAATGGGATAAGGAGATGATTCAGACCTACGATTGTCATAAGAATATGAAGGTGATGGTCTGGGGATGCTTTTGGGACACTGGCCGAACCGGTTTATATATAACGGACCGTGATTTTGAGTCCAAGAAGCATGGGTACTCGGCCAACTCCTATCTTGAGGTCCTGAACGCTGAAGTAGCACCTGTGCATGCGGCACTTGACCCGGGGTATGTTTTTATGCAGGATAATGCCTCTATTCACACGGCAGGGAAGGTGAAGGAGTGGTTTGAGCGCCATGGGATTGAGAGGATTGAGGATTGGCCTCCCTACTCACCAGACTTGAACCCGATCGAGCACATCTGGTGGGAGCTTAAGAAACGGGTCTATGAGATGTTCCCTGAGATAGCAAAGGATACAAGCGAGTCGGAACATGCAAGGCAACAGCTTGAGAGTGCCCTACAAGCTGCATGGGATACTATTCCTGAGGAGACGTTTACAAATTTGGCTGATAGTATGGAGAGGAGGATTGCGGCCTGCATCGAGGCAAAAGGGTGGCACACTAAATATTAGGACCAATTCAAGGCCAATTCGCGATTTTCTTTTACCAATTAGAAGCCTAGCTTCTAGTGCACAATTACGTTCAGAAATTATTATAATAGCTTTAAAAATGAGAGAGTTATGAATAGGTGATTAAATTAATCAAATGGTGGGGTGCGGGGTAAAAAAGTTCGTGGCTCAGACTTTTGAGCTAGTACTGTACCAACACATTGTAGATTGAGTAGAAAGTCACTAAACAGCAAGTAGGTGTCAAATCCACAGCGAGAAAACTCGTACTAAGAGGTGTCGATACTCCGGTCCAGCCTACAGGCTTCGCTGCTTACAGAGCGACAGTCGATGTAGAGAAAATGAAGGCAGATCCGGATACTGCTTGGTTGCTAGAGAAACCCTCTCTAAACGTCTGGATTGGAGAGAACAGGCACGTTATGTCGTACACTATCGCTGCTGGGAAATCTTTTAACATGGTTCTTTCACATGTGGATACCACGGATATCAGCACTTGGAAACCAGATGGTGCAATCGATGCAATGAGGAAGGAGTTCGTGGGTTGGGATCCAAGATTGACAAAAGTCATCAACATGATCGACAGCACTCTCAAGTGGCCTCTATTGAGTGGAGCCCCTCTCGTGACCTGGATTGCTCCCAGCAATAAAGTACTGTTAATGGGTGATGCTGCACATGCCATGGTGCCATACATGTCTCAGGGCGCAGCAATGGCTGTTGAGGACGGCGCCGCACTTGCTTCAGTTCTTTCACTCATCAGTGAACCAGAGCAGGTACCGTCAGCTCTGAAGGTCTTCGAGACAGAGAGGATGAAGCGGTCCAGTCAAATGCAGCAGGCGAGTTTGCTCAATGGAAAGTTGTGGCATTTCCCAGATGGTGAAGAACAGAGACTGAGGGATGAATCGATGAGACCAGAGGTAGAAGGCAGGAGTTTCAGCTGGAGTGCAAACCAATGGAGTGACCCTGTGACTCAGTGGTGGGCATATGGTTATGATGCAGAAAAGGAAGCAGAGAAATCTTGGGCTAGAGTCCAGGCATTGGCGGAAACCAGTTGAGGGGATGATGGATGGACATATCAGATGTCTCTACCATGAATGAAATCAGCTCATTTTCATCGTCTTCACACGTTCGAAGTTGTAACATTTATTGCTTAGATGCACTGAAGATATGTGACTTTCCCGCTGGCCTCGAGTCACATCATATGCTAGTTCGTCAGGAAAGCCTCGTGAAATTGAAAGATTGGGGATGTCATTCCGTAATCGAAATGAAGGAGATAAACCTCGACAAAACCTGCAGCAGTGCAGCAAATCACTCACCAATTATGAGATCTTAAATGCTCCTCGCTCGTTAGCTTCGTATCAACCGCACTGTAGTCTGATTGACAAGCGAACAAATTGTATTGAGATGTGTCTAAGCCAAAGCGGTGATTCCCGTCAAGCAAATTTGACACCGTTTCTCAATGTGCCAATCTTTGATATGTTCACCTCCATCACCGTCCCTGGAACCAGGTACTTTGGCGGGTTTAAACCTGCACCAACACCTCCTGGCGTTCCCGTCATAATGATAGATCCTTTTTCCAGTGTCGTTCCGCTGCTCAAGTACGATATCAGATACGCACACCCGAAAAGTAAATCTGCAACACTCTCCTCTTGCCTCACCTGACCATCCACAATCGTCTTCAGATGCAGCTTCGCGGGGTCGTCGATGAGGCTTGCATTAACTAAACATGGACCTAGGGGCGCGAAGGTGTCGAATCCTTTGCTGAACCCCCATTGGGGGACCCTTCCAGCAAAGGCTGGATCTCTTTGCAGCTTTCGAGAGGAGATGTCGTTTCCACAGGTATATGCAACAACGTACGACAGAGCCTCAGCTTCCGAGACGTCCTTGCAGTCACGACCGATCACAAGGCACTATGAGCAAGGTTAGAAAAACACCTGAATATCCGACTGGGTAGGGAAATTACCAGCTCGCCTTCGTAATCCGCCTGATCATCCTGGCATATTTTGGGAATGATGACATCCGCATCGTGGTTGGCGATGCACGTCGTGGGCTTGAAAAAGATGAAAGGGAATGGAGGTGGTGAGCGGCCTGCTTCCTTGACTAGATTTTTCATGAGTTTTTATGATAGAAACAATCATAAGGTTTGAGAATTCAAACTCACTGTGCTTTGCGTAATTCAGGCCAACACATCTTAGGATCGGGACATCTGCTTTCGCCAAAGGACCCAGTAAATGCTTTACCATGACAACCTCGGCGGAAACCGTGGTACTTCCAGTTGTATCGTACAAGTCATCTCCAACAATGACCTTCGCGCGAAGTTTGGTCTCCTCTGTTGTGCTGCCAAGATCAAAATCAGGTGACGGGAGGATAGGCTCTCCTCGCAGGATGCGGCCATCTGTAGCTACGAATCGGATTAAGCGTTCCCACGCAATCATTTTGCAATCTGAAAGTTTTAATGAAGGAAGATGAAGATCACAGCGAAAATAATTTATTCTACTGGACTGAATGTGTGAAACCGTAGGTGGGGTGTGACGGGTGTAGGTGGAAAGAGTGTCTTGTTTTACTAGTTGCCGGGGAGTAATCGGGAAGGATTAACCAGTGGATCCCAGAATAAATGACGAATTCCCTTAACTGCCATTCGGACCGTCCTGGAGGCGCTATAAACGAAGCCTGGAGGCGGGGCAGGTAAGCCCTGAAGGATCCTCAATCGAGTGGTTTTAGTGTTGCAGCCCCTGCAAAGTTAGCGAGCGTAGCCCCCAACCCGCTGAAGCGATGGTGCGTGTGGTAGTTAGGGGGATGGAATAGTGGGAAGCTTGGCACGGCAACTTCAATTTGTTGAGCAATTCACTACTCTTTAACGAGTAGAAAGATGGTACTCTCTTCTCATACTCTCAAAATGTTAGTATATACGAAGTGGAAGAATCTCATGTCACAGATCAGGTTGGGAGTTCTCACAAGGCGAAAAGGTTTGGATCCACCACGTGGATGGATGTCCCCCAGTTCTCAAAATCTGAGACTAACAAACTCTCAACCTTTGCAAACATACAAAGTACAATAATTAGATTTCCTTCTATGAGTCTGGAAGCATCACTACTGCTCTACCGCTAATCTCATTCGTCTCTAACTTTTGTAACACCTCATCCAGCCTGTTGAAGTCGAATACTTCAACCAGGGCCTTCACCTTACCTTCAGCTGCCATTTTCAACAGTTCATCCATCTCCTGTTCTGTCCCAACTGATGATCCGAGAATATTGATACCCCGTATAACCATCTCGAAAGGAGTGATGGGCAATGCCTCTGTCGCAAGCCCAATACACACAAGTGTTCCGAGATTCCGCAGAAGTGACAGTGCTTGTGTATATCCCGCTTTACTGCTTGCTAAGCACACTGCACCATGGACCCCATAGCCGTTGGTCATTTCCTTGACTGATGCCACCACGTCGCTAGCCTTGAAGTCCAGAAAGCAGGTGGCACCGAGATCCACACATAACTTCCGTTTGTCTTCACCTGTGTCAACAGCAATAACTTTCAAGCCAAATATATGGGCTATTTGGACACCACTGTTGAGGCCATATGTCAGTATTCAAGTCAGTGCAAGAGTTTCAGGTCCCAGGGAGGATTACAGATGCCCAAGTCCACCACCTGCACCCGGTAGTAAAAGCCACTCTCCGGGTTTCAAACGGAGTTTTGCTATGGCAGAGTATATGGTGACCCCAGCTGAGAGTTTGTTAGTGGAGACCTAGATCAATTACAGCTCAGCTCACTTACCGCAAAGTAAAGGGGCTGCAAGCTCGGAGCTGATCGCATCGGGGATGAAGGTCAACGGCTTAATGGGAGAAACGATGTATTCTACTCCTTGTTAAATACATGTCCACGGTAAAACGGTTGGTGATGGGACAACTTACGTTGGAAAGTGCCTGCCACGTTCTATTTCATGTTGATATTGATTCTAATTTGGGAGTAGAATGCGGGGTTGCTTACCCTGCCAGGATTCTCTTGATTTGGGCAGTACGTTACATCTTTGGCACATATTTCGCAGCTACCACAGTAGTTGTATAGCCATCTGCACTCTGATCAATATTTTGCGGTTGTGGTGGCCATATGAGTGCACTTACTTGACTCCCACTCGCTTGTTAAGCACATCTGATGCAACGCCGGAACCAGCTTTCATAGCAAATAATATGAGCAACACAGAAGACAGTGTTGTCGGGATTTCGACATGTGATATAACTTACTTGAGATGATTTTTCCAATCCCTTCGTGACCCACAATATGTGCTGTCATTGGCGTGCGGCCCAAAATGCTGTAAACATCTGAATGACTTGAACACGCAAAGTTAGTAGATGATAACTATAGTTGTGAAAGATTTGAAGACCAAAAATTCGGTTCGTTGGCCTTACCATACACCAGTACATTCTAGCTTAATCAGAACTTCTCCACTGGATGGTGATGGGACCGGAAGATCATTTCGAATCACTATGCGCACTCCCGGACCAGGTGCTTCCACCCACGCCCCCGTCTGAAAGGATTTCCTGGCCGTCATGACGTGAGATAAGTGATCACAGGTACGGAACAGTGAAAGGTATGGAATTCTGAATCATTCTATTTGTGCATTTTATTGTGTTGCACTACAGGCAGAGCGGGGATATAGCGGCATGTGGGACAAACATTGGGGCTTGCCCCACTACACATAGAGGAACAGAAGGGTGGATGGCACGAACCACTGATAAGACTCCAATCAGACTGCTTCCATTGGCATTTAAGGCCATTATATCAGTACCAGGGAGATAAGACCATGGTTTCATCCAAAACAAACAACCATCCGAACTGAAGCTGGATATATCAAATTTTAGTAAAGTTATTACATCTTCCATATCTGAACCCTTCTTCTCGAGATTTGGTCCACTGTCAGAACCTCCTTCTTTCCAAAAACTCAGCGCAGAAAACAGGAACCACTCACATGGAAATTGACCTTCCTACAATTCCTACCGCACCACCTTCACTATGGCCTCCGAACAAAGAATCTTGGTACCGTTGATAATTGATGGGGTGGATGTGATCTTGCCGGACGAACAAAACACCTTTACACCACAGAGTGCAGTCAATGATGGAGCCGTTCACCGAAGGGTGATTGCACAAGGTACAGACATTGAACATTGTCATGCAGCAGTGGATTCTAGCGCCAGAGCATTCAAAACGTTGAGCCAAACCTCTACAACATATCGACGGCACCTCCTTTTCGGCTTAGCACAGCTGTTGAGATCTCGCGGAGAGGAGATAAGTGCTATCGTACAAGAAGAAATCCACGCCACGCCCTTATGGTCAAAGATCAACCTCGAGGACAGCAATCTCATGATCGAGGAGGCGGCATCGCTTGTTACTTCACCCATTCTGTCAGGAAATCTCCCAACATCTCAAAACCCAGATTCCCAAGTTCTCGTTCTGACAGAACCTTTGGGTGTGATACTGGGTATCGCCCCGTGGAACTCGCCACTTATACTAGGCTTTCGGAGCGTTCTCCCCGCTATTGCGGCAGGCAACACCGCGATTTTGAAAGGTAGCGAGCTTTCACCTCGCATCCACTACTCCATTGCGTCGCTTTTTCGAGAAGCAGGTTTTCCGCCCGGAGTATGTAACTTCTTACTTCACAGAGAGGAAGATGCAAGTCAGGTTGTTGAGACGATCATCGAAAGGCATGAAGTTCGAAAGTGCAATTTCACGGGGAGTACGCCAGTTGGAAGAATAATTGCAAGCAAGGCAGCACTAGCATTGAAGCCCTGTCTCATGGAACTTGGAGGCAAGAATTATGTTTTGATCTTGGAGGATGCAGATGTTGAGAAAGCAGCTATGATGGTGGCAGAGGGTGCATTCCTGAATGTAAGAAAACCTGAAGGCCTCTCGTCATTTCTACAGCACTAAGCGATCTTACTGTAGAACGGTCAGATCTGTATGTCTACAGATACAGTATTGGTCGCCATTTCATTGTATCTCGAATCTCGAAAAATGCTCCTAGCTGTCCTCCGAAGTCCAGACTTACTACCGCAAATCACTCGCATGATAACGACAAAAGCTACAACACGAGTTCGAAGTCTAATAACAGACGCGCTTCAACATGGTGCCACAATTCATATATCTTCGCAGGACAGCACAGATACGACAGAGGATGGGGATTCTGGACACAAGGTCAACCACGAACTCGAAAGCAGGGATAGTGTTCCAGCAACTGTCATTGAAGGCGTGAATTCAAAAATGAGAGTCTATACCGAGGAATCGTTCGGGCCCCTGGTGTCAATCAAAGCGGTCGAGGGAGATGACGAGGCTGTTGGTATCGTCAACGAGTGTCGCTATGGTCTCTCAGCTGCAATCCACACCAGGAACCATTACAAGGCCCTTTATCTGGCGAAGAGGCTGAGGGTTGGAGCGATTCATATCAATGGTTCCACGGTCCATGACGAGAGTACTCTGCCCCATGGTGGATATGGCGATAGTGGTTGGGGGAGATTTGGGGCCGGGTAGGGCTGGTAAATAAAGCTGAATTCCTTGAATTTTTTGAATGAATTCTGAAGCAAATGAAGCAAATTTTTATATTAGTAATTCAAAATAGGAGTCCTCTGATTCGTCATATTCGAGGATAATATGTCAGCTTCAGTGATTCATGAATTAGATCTTGAATAGGGTTACATGATTCGTTTCAAGCGTACGTGACAGCCAGTCCATGATAATTATACGTTTCAGCCGGTTTCACTATCCCTAAATAGGAAATAAGAGGTTGTTTGAAGGCGGTGAAAGATTCTAATAGTGTTTTTGAGCTTTTAAGAGCTCGATCGATCAGACCGTCCCGAAGGCTCAAAAAGACCTCAATATCCAATATTATATGCCACATATATATGCCCTCCACCCCCTTAGCTATCGTAATTACGCCCGCAGATGCTCCCCTGTAACTTATGATATGTCCATTACGTCAGCTGTAGGGCAAGGCGTCGAGTTCATTGATACCACTATAGATTCTTTCGTAGGAGTCGCAGGAGTTGGAGGAGTAGGAGTCGTAGGTTGGGAGGGAGGAGGAGGTGGAAGAGGATCGACAGCGGCACCTAATACGCCGTCAACATCAGCCTAGGGTGTAAAAGGAGGTCAGATCTGTACACTTACTAGGCTCATTGATATGCCTATCGTAGACATCAGGACGCCATAAGATACAATTCCTGAATGGAAGAATATCAAGCTCCATCGCCGACTTGATCAGCTCCTTGTCCACTTCGTCTTCTGAGGTATATGCGCTCCGTAATAACGTCAACACCCGCACCGTCTCTGCTTTCAAGGAGTGACGGCGTATACCAAATTCGTCTCTACAACCACTGAATAGTCGTTCGACGTCGACTTCTGATGCTGAAGTAGGAATGAGAACTCGAGCTGCCTGCGCAAGGAGTGGCCATTCAGTAGCATGTGCCTTCCACCATCTCCGTACGTAATCGGGTGACTTGAACTCGTCTTCGTCGACGTAAATTGGGGGAGCAGCTAGCCATCGATCAAGCTCAGATGATGGTGTTGTTGCACCTGCTTCAGCCTCTCGAGCCCTCCTAGCTTGTAATGCCTTCCATTGCGCAATGCCCATCCCATCAGGTTGAACTATACTATATGAGGAAGGAGTAGGAGCTTCTGGTCGTACTCCTAGGGTAGGGAACTCCCTAATGAGGTAGCTTTTGATGGTAGTAAGCACCTCGTCCACCTTATCCGGCATCATCGTCTTAATCAGGTCCATTCGATGGCGAGGATCGAGCGTATGGGAAGAGTATATCATCGCTTGATCGCCGAGTTTCTTCATATATTTAAGATGCTTCGACCGTCCCTTTACAAATGAATCTCGAACTGAAGTATCCAGCTCGCTGAACTTGCCATCTCCATCAACCACTTGTCGTAGGAGCTCGTCCAGATCCCAGTAGATTTCGAGGCTTTCAGTGATCGACGGCATCTCCTTCGAGACCTTCAACGTATGCTCTTTAAACGGAGTAAGGACGTAATTCAGCTGATGGAGAGCAACCTGCTCTTCCCCGGTAAGTCGTAGAGCTTCGATTTCGGGGTGATTATCAATAAAGTGATTGTATTCGGGCTCGAGTTCAATAAACTGCTCCATCATATCTTTACAGGAGTTCCACCGCGTATCGACATCGTAAATGGGCTTTCGATTGCTCGTCTTAGGAAGCTCTTTCCACTCCTGCTCTCGTGGCGAACTTCTCAATATCCAGAGGTTCAGGAGACGTACTTTAGCAGGAGCACTTCGTGTTGCATCAAAAGGAATTTTGTAGGACTTGCCCTTTGCATTAACTTCCCACTGCTCGAGGAGCTTCTTAGCTTCTCTTGCGGTACCGGCATTGAGATCCTTCAAGACGTCGTCGCAAATAAGAGCCACGACATGGGCAAGACAGCGAACCCAGCTTGGTCTTCCATGGAAGCGCATTATTGGTTTCCCAATTAGGCTGACCTTGTCGTCGAACTTCAGCTTGAGGATCTGGTAGAGCGCTTCGCAAAGAGTGCCATTATTTCCAGCATTATCTCCAGTGATTGCGAATAGCTTCGGTTTCAGCTCGAAGTCTTCCAATGTCTTCTCAACAAGCACTGCAAGAGCCTCCCCTGTATGGGAACCTTTGACTTCCAAGAACTCCAAGACTTCCTCCCGCTCCTCGAAGTCCTTCGTCCACCAACGGCCAATGATTGCAAAGATCGGCACTCGATTTGGGGCAGTCCACATATCGAGGGTGAAGCTAATGGATATACAGTCGTGCTTGAATTCGAGCTTAAGCTTCTCCCTCCGGCCCCAGAAGTCGTCGTATATGTGATTACGGAGGGTATAGCGACTCTTATACGAGCAGGCGGTATTGTGGGCAAGGAACATCTCTTGAAAGGGCTTCTCTTCGACCACCGTAAAGGGCTGTCGAGACTTCACAAACCAGCGGCGGGTTGCCTGTCTAGCAGTAAGTCTCGCGCGCTGTTTAGAAGCTCCACTCCAAGCATCTCCCTCTGTATATTCGCCCCCATCAGACCCTTTCCCGTAGCCATTGATACGAGCGAAGTGCGTCTCCTTTGTGATGCCGTGCTTCTTGAGATGATCGCCCATCCCTGAAGTGACTCCTCTGCGATTGGACTCCAAAACTGTATACTTTTGACTAAGCTTATAGGGGTTCCGAATGCACTCCATACAGCTCCATCTAAACTGTTGAAATATCTTCGGGCCTCCTTCAGTCTCAGCGTAGAAGACGCTAGGAATTGTCTCCCGATCCATGTACCAATAAACGTGACTATTCTTGCTTCTCTTCTTCCTTGTATGTGCCTTCTTGTCTTTCCTCCACTTCTGGATAGCTATTGCCTTCTCGATATCGGTCAAAGGAGTAGGAGTATCGGTAAGTGGTGGCACATCAGCCTCGACGTCTGGCATCTCGTCGTCAGAGGGGTAGTTATCGTGGCCCACTGGAATATCGACAGTAATGGATTCGCCTTCAGGAGATTCGGCGCGACGATCATTCGTAGAGGAGGAGGAGGAGGCAGTTGCTTGAGTAGTAGGAGTGTTCGTCGGGTTGAATTGGGGCCTTTCGATATTGGCATAGTCTTGCGCAGGCACGTTTCTTTTAGGCCTAGCAACAAAGAAAGATGAAGCTGGGCGTGCAGCTGAACTCTTTGAGTGTAGAGGAGCCATTCTATAAATTATTAGACGTGAAACTGCAAAGTGTTGGTGGAGTTATATAACTTACTTGAGGTATTTCTAGACTTCCGACGCGAGGGTGCTTTAGAATCGAGGTCGCGTTCACACTGGAATTGCGAATGTAGCAAAGAAATAAAGTGCAGCACAATAATAGTAATTCTTGAGTAGGTATAGAGCTTTAAAAAAATAAAATTTTCATATAGATTTATTAAAGGTTGGTTAATAAAAAGAGTTGAGAACGGAGGAAGGTTTCCGAGGCGGGCTCGCGCTTTTTGTTCGAGCCAGACGCGTAAGAGAGCTGCGAATCTCCATGTGATAAATATGTATTCAACCTTACAATAGCAACAAAACATGATAAATCTATGAAATAAAGTTGCTATTTACGTGACTATAGGTGTCCCCGAGCTTTATATAAATTTTTGGGAAGCCTATAGTAAGGTTGGTGGTGGATATCAAAGTCCATTGAGAAGTGACTACATTCCCAATTGCACTTTAACAACTAAACCAGGAAAAATGGATAATCAAAGTAAATAAGATGTAATCAACTGGAATTAATTTTTTCCTCGAATATATGGTCCCAAAGGTCCTATATATTAATTTTTAGACATACGAGTTTAAAGGGTAGACGATAATAATTTTTAAAGGGAAAAATATAGCAATTTTTTACACTTCACAATATAAAATCGTATTCCCAATAGATTTACACAACTAATTTAAGAAACAGCATGCAGTAAAATAGCTCTGAATCTCGAGGACTATAAAAAGATTATTCATATTTAATAGCTAATCATTTTATTAAGTGGTTGCGTTAACAAAAATTAAGATGTAGTCCTTAATCTAGGGGAAATACGCCGGGCTACGTGCATTCATTTACCCCGCACTTGAAAAATCACGACTACAGACTCAATTTTGCTTCAAATTAATTTCCGCAAACTGTAAATGAAAGCTCTCACTCTTTAGAATCGATCTAGATGGAGGTTTAATATATTAGGTGCGAATAATTATAAAGTTATGGTGCCATAAGGTTGGATGGCGGGGTCGAGTTTGATGTTCTCATGCAGCCGACGGGACGTATTAATTTATTACCGGGTCACGTGTAGCATTCATGGTATTTTGAATGAACGCACGAATGAACGCTTTAATTATATCTTCATTGAATATGAATGCTTAGTCTAATTCAGCTTCATTCAATTCGAGAGCTTAAAGCCTGATTCGAGTTCAATATATTCATATCCCAGCCCTACCTTTGACAAAAAATGGGGCATCGGTTTAGTTAACGGCGCCAATTCAATTTGAAGCTTTACTTCAAGTGCAGATAGTAGGTCCCTGCAAGGTTAATTAGGGTTAAGTGTTTACTTCGTACAGGCCTGATCTATCTACACTTTTCTGTCTGTGCGCACACCTAGAAGCTTCGGTCGTCTAGGGGGGTCCCACCAATGACAATATAATGATCCAACGCTGCTTTTCCCACCTAAATCAACGCTTTGCATCATGGAACCAACACTCAATATACCTACGCCGAAGACACCAACTAAGGATTGCTCGCGCGACGACCGAATACGCATACAGACTCTCTACTTCGATGCAAACTTCACTCAGGCACAGATCGCACTACAATTAAACCTTACTCTTAACCAAGTTCGCTACGCTCTCTGCTATAGGGTGACGCCGCAAAAGCACACCACAGGCTGTAAAGCAAAGCTTAATACACCACGAAGGAAGGAGCTTATTAAGTGGGTTACAGCCTCAGAGGATAATCGGAGAGAGAAATGGTCAGATATCCCTTTTATTCTCAATTGGGATTGTGGTGAGAAAGCTATTCGTACTGCCTTTAGGAAGGAGGGATTTGTTCGTCGTTCTGCATGCCAGAAACCACCCTTATCGCGAGACAACCAAATACAACGACTACAATGGGCTATAGAGCACAAGGATTGGTCCGAAGAACAATGGTTTTCTGTGCTTTGGACGGACAAGACTTGGGTAAAACCAGGGCGACACACACAAACTCAAATTACAAGAAGGATAGGCGATTCAGAACTTTACCACCCCGATTGTATCAAACCACGCTATCAAAGGAAGATCGGATGGATGTTTTGGGGTTCTATATCAGGTAAATATAGGAGGCATAAGGGATTGTTTTGGGAGAAGGACTGGGAGACTATAAATGAGGGTTCTTACGCAGGGATTATACTTCCTCTTATACAGGAGATTATATAGCAGTACCCAGAGCTTTAGTTCCAACAAGATAACGCTAAAGGCCATGCTTCTGCCTTTATAGCGTCTGTTCTTGATGTAATTGATATCCGTCCTATGGTTTGGCCTCCTAATTCTCCTGATTTAAACCCTATAGAGACCTTATAGGATGAAATGAAGGACTACATATAGCTGCATTACCCTGATGTACATAGATCATACAAAAGATTACGGAGCGCAGTACAGGAGGCATGGGAGTCTATAACACACAAGAGGGTAAAGGAACTAGTGAGGGAGATGCCAGCAAGATGTCGAGCTGTTATAGAGGCCCATGGATTATACACAAAATACTAATAAAATCCGGTAAAGCGGCATTAGATTGTATCGGTGTGCGCACAGACAGAAAAGTGTAGATAGATCAGGCCTGTACGAAGTAGGACTGAAGCCGATTTTGAATTCTACTGTAGTGTGTTACAAATTGTGTGCTGTACTTCCGTGCACTGTCGTCAGATTCTGCACTTGGTCTACTTCCCGCAACCTGCGCAGAGTGAGGTGCTGGGTGCTGGGGTGCCGGAATTCGATGCGAGTGTCATCCGCTGAAGCGACGCGGACAACAGCGCTTACCAGCAATAAACCTCTGTGGTCCCAAAAAAAAGTCATCTGGGCCCACAGAAAAGTCATCAAACTCGGACTAGGGTTAACGACCTGAGAAATATGATCCAGTCAGTAGATTGTCATGACTCTGAGGGAGCTTTGATCCTTTGTGCGGGACGTGATGACCTTCCCGACTTACCCTGCTACGGAGTAGAGGCTCAAAGTGCTTAGTGCGGATTGATGACCTTACCCTGCTAGTGGATGAGAAAAAATGGGGTTCAAGCGTTAGTGCGGATGGATGACCTTACCCTGCTGGTGGATGAGAATACTTGAAGTACTTCCGAAGTACGAAGTAGGAATCAGCAAAACCTACTTCGTACAGGCCCAAACAGTCCTGCTTTTTCTGTCTGTGCGTTGAAAATATATTTAAACTAAAAGCGGTAATAATGAAATCGTGGAGGCCTATTGGTTATCGCCCTTGTTGAAGTGGAATCTTCGAGAGGAGCACAGACAGAAAAAGCAGGACTGTTTGGCCATGTACTTTGGTACAGGGCGGATTAATCTACACTTGTCTGTCTGCGCTCCTCTAGAAGATTCTACCCAAACAAGGGCGATTAACCAATAGGCCTCTACGATTTCACTAATTATTGCCGCTTTCAGTTTAAACATCATTTCAGAACACAAACAGAAAAGTGTAGATTAATCCGCCCTGTACCAAAGTACTTAGTAAGTGGTGGATCCGGTCGGTCGTCTTGGCAGCATGACAGACTTGCATGGTGGATCAGTTCGGGACGGTTGCCCGCGAAGACCTGCATTGTGGATCTTGCATACTGTGGATCTTGTACAAAGTCCTTCCGTCCGAAGTAAAGTTCGGATCTTGCATCCTGTCCTCGACCCGTTTGACAATCGTGCTGACGGACCTGCATGGTGGACGCGCTCTGACTAACGTGCATCGTGGATCCACGATGCAATCCCTGTCAGTGCTGCCAGGGCCACCGTGGACTGACTACTCCGCAAACGGATCCACTATGCATGTCAGTCAGAACGCGTCCACGATGCAGGTCTGTCAGCGCGATTACCCAACTGACCCACTGACGCAAGTCTGTCAGTGCTACCATTGTCCAACGGATTCCACTGTCAGTCATGCAAGTCTGTCAGTCCCATCACAGAACTGTTTCTGTCAAGGTTGCAGCACACAACCGAAACGGATCCACTATGCAAGATCCACAATGCAAGTCTAGTGGATGAGAAAAAAATGGGGCTCAAAGTGTTAGTGCGGAGTGATGACCTTACCCTGCTAGTGGATGAGAAACAACGGGGCTCAAAGCGTTCGTGCGGAGTGATGACCTTACACTGCAAGCGGATGAAAAAGAAATGGGGCTTAAAGCGGACATGATGACCTTCCCCTGCTAGAGGCTCTTAGTGATACTGGTAGTGTGGATTGATGACCTTACCTTGTTTGCGAATGAGAGAAAATCAGGCCTCATTCAATTCAAAGTTGAGTTTTCACATGTGAGAACAAGGACATGGCCAAACTAGTATTAGCGCATCTTACTATTATGCGCTAAGCTAACTCTAGTTGTACTCATTCCGACGCGAAGCTCACAACAAATGGGCGAGGGAATTAGTGCTCAGTCTTGCTCAACTCCAACATTAGACTTCCATGAGCTTCGACGGGGCTGAGTATGACGCATCATTCACGGTAACTTCCTTCCAGATATCCTTAACCAGACCAGCCTGACGCCCACACTGTCCTGATACTTGGTACATGGCCAAAATAACGTACTTTTACTGTCTGAGCTTTTCAGATCCCTCTAAACTAGATCTAGTAATAATTAGATGATTCTTGGGATTTTATTGGGTGAAATCCCTTGTTTCGATGGAATATTCGAGAGGTGCACGGACGAGAAAAGTACGTTATTTTGGCCATGTACGAAGTATACCTAATGAGATCTTCATTCTTAGGATTGCTAGCGAAGCATCACCAATACCTCTCCTTCAATGCAGCGCCGATGATCAATGGACTCTTAATGATTGCCCACAGCGAGAAATGCGGCTGTTCTTCTGGAATGGTAAACACTTCATTTCCCACTTCCAGTCTATCGAGAAGTAGTCAACATCCTTGACCAGCAAAGGGTTTGTGGTACAGGATGTCAACGCCCCCATGCCAGATCTGGAAGAGGATCTTTCGGCGGGTAGCAAGGAAGGGGAGAGTTCGCGAGCATAGTCTGCGTCTGGGTAGCTGGCTGCAGCGTCTGAGTAGCAATTGCCATCTAGGAATGTGAGCCTACGACGGCTATTGGAGGAAAGGTAGATGACAAATCCCATTTACCCCACCTCTATTGGTTTGTTGGAACGGAGGTAAAATCGCAGTGTTGAAGTGGGGTTCCGTTACCTATTGTCACGGGGCAACCGCCCACCCTGGCCAATCGCCCAACCAAAATTTTCGTAGTGATCCTCTTTTCTCCTTTCTAGATCCACCACCAGTGTCAAATTCACCTATTTACCCGCAAAACAAGCGCATTTTTGCATTCCTTAAGATCCACTTATCCGCCGCATCAAGTACCTTCGAAATGACCCGCCCGAACCCAAAATTGAATCATGATCAACCACCCTACGAAGTGCGACTTAACCAAGCCACACGCCTTTATATTCGCTGCCACGGCACTACACATCAGTTATCCTTTTGTCAAGCTGTATATAGATTTGGTGTTGTATGGGAATCTATTCGGGATAGGATTAATGGGAAATTGTCGACAAAGGAGGAGGCTGCAGAGCGAATGCAGAGGCTCTCTCATTCTGAGGAAACCGTGCTTGCAGGAGAGATTATCCAACTATAGAAATGGGGATGGGTAGCAAGAGTACAACAAGTGCGGAAGATGGCAATAAACCTTTTAAAACAAAAGGGTGATGTTAGGCTTCTAGGAAAGAATTGGCACCTGGCATTTATTAAGCGTCACCTAGAGCTCCAATCAAAAATAGTTGCCCCACGCTCTATAGATAGAATTGCTTCGCAGGAGCGAAGTATCTTTGACCACTGGTTTGACCTATATACTACGCAAAAGCAGAAGTATAAGGTACATGACACGGACATATATAATATAGATGAGAAGGGAGTTGCTCTTGGTGTTGCGGGAAAGCAACATGTGATTGTACCAAAAACAGACAAGAATCCTTGTACCTCTGCCGGTTCAGGAAGTCAAGAGTGGGCTACCTTATCGGAATGCTGTTCTCTTACTGGCCAAATGCTCCCAATATGGACGATTTTTAAAGGGGTTAAGAATATAGATAGATGGCATAAAACTATACAGAGAATTGGGTATAGAGAGAGTGGTTATCATATTGCGACGTCGCCAAATAGATGGACAGATAATGAGCTTGGGCTTGCCTACCTTAAGGATCACTTTAACATTTACACGCGCGACTGCCAAAAGGGGGAATATCGAATCCTTATTATTGATGGCCATGATTCTCATATTACTAGTGAGGCTATTCGCTTTTGCCTTAAGAAGAAGATTATTCTTCTCTGCCTTCCTCCGCATTCGACACATTACCTATAACCTTGTGATGTGGGCTTATTTGGAACACTTGCCAAAATCTATAAGAGAAACCTTTCTGACACATATTAGTTTGGCGAAACCTATTATATTAATAAAGATGAATTCCTTGAGATCTACCACAAGTCAAGGGACGAGGCATTAACAGTTAAAACTGTGAAGAGCGCATAGCGTAAATCTGGCATTTTATAGCAGGAGCTTGGAAAAGGGCTTGTGGATCGTAAAGCTGTGTTCTCTCAACTCCCTATAATCAAGGAACCGCCATTAACACTAACTGTTTTACCTTCTGTTTATAATGGAAAGACGCCAGGGAACCCCTATAAGGTTCAACTTGCTTTAGATCACTTTTATAGTGGCGCTATAGATAAGGCAGGAGCTTTACTCTTAATTGCTAAACTTGGCAAGTCGGCGATATGTGCAATGGCTTAATAGAAGCTAACAAGCTCAATTAATAAGGACCTTGTTAAAGCACAAAAGAACATAGCTAAGAAAAAGCAAATAAATCAAGAAGGAGGGGCAGAGGGATCCCTGGCTCAAGTATGTGGTGTTGAAGTTTTAAACAAACGTGCAGACTGAGGAACGAAGCAGCGGTTCGAAGCAGCTTGGAAGGATTTCTCTTATACAGCATTTATAGTAGTATTTACATGTAATATTACTACGAGCGATAAAGCCGGCGCAGCAAAGAAGAGGCGCCAGGCTTCCTTAAGGTCTCCCCTTAAGTCTACTCCTGTGGTACTAGTACCTCTCACACCCTTTGTTGACCTAATGGTACTTCCTCCGATACAGTCTACTACTAAAAATGTAGTAGCTAAGCGTGCTATTAAAGTCACAAAGGGGCCAATTGTTAAGAAGGTGGTAGTAGTGACTCCTCAACAGACCGCAAAGAGGGCAAGAAAAATGGCAACACCAAAAACGCCTTCACGAGCGCCAACAAAGGCCAAAAATGCCCCAAAATTATCTATTCCTATTACTCCTATTGTATTTATTAAAACTAGAAGCGGAAGGGTTATTAAACCAAAGGAAAGGCCTTAATATTTTGGTGTTCTGGTGTTTTGGTGTTTTAGAATAAAATAGCATGAAATATCACAAATTTAGTGAATATAGCCTTAATTAATCCTATTACGTGCCAACTATATTAATTATATAAATCGCTATATTCTCTGGATTCTAAAATGTCTTTGCGCATCCAAATTAGTTAAATTTTGGTGCGAAAAGGCCGATTTTTAATGATTCCTGGCATTTTTTGGTTGGGCGATTGGCCAGGGTGGGCGGCTGCCCCGTGACAATAGGTAGCGTGACTTCGGTTCCCGTTAGCGTGTTTAGCATTCCTTTTCTATATAACTATGCTTTCCCACTCTCTCTGGAGAGTATGCTCAATAAAGATAATTATCAAATCATGCCTATTTTAACACGCAGTTCCACCGACATTGTCACCACCTGGAACGCAGAGATACAGGTGGACACACAACCACTTTAGTTAGCACAGGACGGATACAGGCGGACGCGGTGTTGAGTCTGGGTCGATATTATCAATGTGTCCAACTGTAGAATTAACGCGAACTTTGTAGCAGCTGGGATTCGGTATCACTCGATACCTCGTAAAGAGCGCCGTATTCTCCATCCTGTGCGGGGTTTACGGTCCTCCACCGAGCAGAAGTTATGGAAATTGGCCTTGAAACTCCTGCAGCTCTACTTGGCAACGTCACTTCAGGTGCTTTTGGTCGCAAAGCGGTTGGAGGCAATCCCAAAAATGCCTCAGCATATGTCTGAGTCACCATTGGGAAACAAAATTCCACGTGATTAAGATCACAAAAGATCGCTTTGGAATCCTTCTGTAAAACAATTTCCTCGGGACCGGCGCTATTTTGCGAAACGCTCTGAGACAATCGGACTTCATTTTCGGACTGATCTGTGTTTAAGTCAGCACTTTTGTGTGCTTACACTATCAGGCAATCGGCAATATTTACCATTTGGGGCCACAAGGTCGAAACTCTCTCTTGGCGGTGCATATGTTGGTGTTGCTTGTATCATTTGGTGTGAAAGGTTTTGGATACGCTGAGGATCTTGCGGTTTTGGATGCGAAAAATTGTTTGCGTCAGGTCCGTTTCCTCTGCGGTACTTGTGAATTTTTCCTGATGGTGGCCATGAGTCGCATCTGATTGTCGAAGCTAATCTCAAATAATCCGCCTGTGTCTGTAGCTTGTTCATTATTTTCCAGCGCTCTACCCGTTTGTTGATCAGATCCTGTGCCTTTCTTCGACGATTAGGATTAATAATGTGGCTCCAGCAGGCTTCTCTCGCTACCTCTACCTCCTTACCGCAAGCTTTAGTTGTATGCTTGTCATTTTTGCAGTTACAGCAATGGAGTTACACCATTGTACGTCCCATTTATATATATATAGTTGAAATATTGCTATCGAATGTGGCGGACCTCCTGTTTTTGTGGGCTTTTGAGATCCCTGTTAGTGCTGACCCTTTCTTTACGTATTTGAGATAAACAAATGCCTCCCGTGCCGATGCGTCTCTATAATTTCTGCCATACAAATGGTTTAAAAGAAGCCTAGCTATTGCCCAAACCCCTGGCTGACGCCACCTTCAATACCCTCAGAGGGTACATTTGTTTATCCAAACACCAAAGTAGGCTAGATCACATGCAGGCTTGTCATTACTAGAGTGTGGATTCTGTGACAGCACGAGAAAAGAGGCCTCAGAGAGGAAGCATAATGTCGATTTGTAACTTAGAATACAAAGCTAAGGAGAGAAGGTTGATATTGAGAGGCAGGAAGTGGTTTTATACAGTGATCGGAATGGTCTCTGGCAGCACTAATAGCACCAGCAACTCCACCTCCAGCTGCATCGGCAACATTGGGAACAGTCATACCGGCGGCGGCAACACTCAGCCAACAGCAGCGGCAACAACGACTCTACGCCGCAACCAACAGCACTTCCAGCTCTACCTCTACAGGCGTCTTACTCTCTTCTGATGTTGGTACATACTGCAGAGATCCACCGCATAAACGAAAAGTGGTATACAATTAATGGTTTCTATGTAATTGATATTTTATGCTAACCAACTTTGTTCGAACAGATTGCCTCTGAAGCTAGTGTACACAACTGAATCCTTATCGAAACGTACCTCGAACAATGTCGAACAAAATCCATACGGAGAGTGGCAAGGCCTCGCGCCATGAAGAAAAATTTCCAACGCCGTGCTTCAGCGATTAATCTTGCCAGATTATGAGGTTTTGCGCAGGTGGGGGTGAACAGAGATCACCCTGTTCTGCAAGTCTTTCTTTAACTTCTCTGGGATTTTAGGATCGTCTTCTTAAGAGGGCCCGGCTCTTCTAGAGAAGCAATTAACTGACAGCGGCCCAGTATAGCCGAGCTGATCAGATGATGCCAGAGTCTGCACCTACGGAGAACGATAACGCAGCCCAATAGCTCCATAAGCGCTTCCAATGAGGTTCTACAGAACCTGCCATGATATCAGATTTGTATCCAAACAGTGCCGGGCTCTGATATCCATTCCTACATGTAAATTTCTTTGTGTCTGACCACTGGCTTACCATCTATATAGGACCTTCTTACAATGCGAAACCATCTTGACAGACCGAAATACCTGGAGGAGTATTAAGATATTGTCTCATTCACCAGCCTAAGTGTTTGGTTTCTGAAGCATCGCATAGCTGAAGTCAACGATCGTCAATACGACGATCTCACCAACTCTATGTCGTACTTTCTATAATTCTTTTTGCTCAACACGGTTTCCAATTTCAATAACCCTTGCCTGCCTTCATCACTGCAAGCCGTTGTCAGTAGAAAGGCGTTGTCAGTAGAAAGCCGTTGTCAGTAGAAAGCCGTTGTCAGTAGAAAGCCGTTGTCAGTAGAAAGCCGTTGTCAGTAGAAAGCCGTTGTCAGTAGAAAGCCGTTGTCAGTAGAAAGCCGTTGTCAGTAGAAAGCCGTTGTCAGTAGATGCGGAGGAGGTAGTAGGGAGTTAAATTTTATAAAACTTATAGATAGTATGTTACCATGCATCTGGTGTTGGGGAATGTAAAAAGACTACATTGAGCTATGTGTGATACGTACCAGAATGTTCGAGCAGGAAAGAGTAGTAGTGTCGCCGTAGAGCGTCGGGAGTTACGCTCACTTCCAAACCCCGAGTCTCTCCCGGCAGCGGAATGCTGACATCCAAAGTGACGGTCGGGTTGCGAGTGTCACGGCACCACACAGAGGCCTCAAGAAGAGCATGATGGTATTCGCACTAAGACAAGGGAAAACTAAGCTAAGGAGAGAGGAAGAAGAAGGAGAACTCTGGGAAGAGCTCGAGCTATATACAAGAGCTATGCCGAGCCAAGCTAGGCAAGCGAGAGAGGGTCCGAGAAGGCACATGAGGACCGGGGCCAGGGCCGTCACATCTAGCAACTTACGGAGTCGTTAGAGTCTTCCAACTAGAAGCTTAGATCCTGGGATTAGGAGGAGTGGGTCACCATAGTAAGTGTTTGGATATATGTTACCAAGCACAACTGAATCCCTGAGTTAGCGGTTAATATATGTATACGAATTGATATACTCACTTTAATTTGACCCTTTGATCACACACTCTGGACTCGAGCTGCTTCGTGCAACCTATGGCCAAGACGTACATGCCATAGTCAGGGTAGAATTGACACGGGTTGAAAAAAGTCCTTGTAAAATATCTAAAGCAAGCTACAATGGATCTTGATGCCGCAATTTGTAACGGGAACTCGGTTAAGTCGAACATATCCCAAGAAGGCTGTGCGACACTATTCTCTGGAGATGAAGCTATGACGCCGCAGAAGCCATTTCCATCGTTATTTCGATGAATACAGCGGGCTCGAAAGTTATTATTGGATGCGATATGGCAGTTAATCAAGGTGACCAGTGCAACTCAATACGCAAATTCCACTGAACGGTGCTCGTAGTTCCCCTTCAATACCAAATTAAACGTGACGCTTTTAGAATGCATTTTCAGTTCAACATCGAAGTCGATTCTGTAGTAGAACCGATTGCCCGCCGCCGGCTCTTGTTGCAGCTGCTCTGTCGGAATATGGCTGAGATCCCCCTGTAATGTGGTGTATTTGAAAACATCTGGAATAGTTAGAAGTCTTCTGCTATCAAGGTGATTGTCAATACTTACTTGAATCTGGGTGCACAGGTGGCGTCGGACTCTCACTTGCGTATATCGTGAGTTGAATCATCTTTGGAGGTCCGTCCGAGACATCTCGGGTCCAGGTAAAGGGTAGCACAGTAACGACTTGCTTGGTGTCCCCAAAATCGGGTTTCTAAAATCTCTCATTAGAATAGGGCAGTTAACTCTCTCAAATTATCACGAACCTGTTGTGTGAACCACGACATGGCCTCGACACGATAGTCACCCATCGAGGGATCCAGTACCCTGTCATTCTTGTTTAGCCATGTGAAGGAGACAAGGGACTCAAAATCGCACACCTTCTCTTTGCATCGTGTTTGTGTGGGTCGAATTGATAGTAAGCCATGATTCCATACCACCTGTTCTTCAGCACCCTGCCCACGTCACCTGAGAGCCACGACGTTTCGAGCGCACTCCCTAATGCTAGGCGCTTTTGCGGATTCGAGACGACTAGGCCTTTTACGAAATCCACTCCGTTCTTACTCAACTTCGCTAAGAGGGCCTCTTCGGGAAACTTGGATTTTCCATCACAGAACCTAGAGACATCACCGAGACTTGGAAATAGTCTGGCACTTGTTGCAATCTCATAGATGACGCATCCCAGAGACCACATATCAACAAATTTGTCGTACGGTGCGTTTTTGTCATCAGCCTTGACGAAGCCATGGACCTCCGGGGCCGTGTATTCGTATGTGCCGATGCGTGTTGTCATCGCCACCGCTCGCTTGGAAATTCCAAAGTCTCCTAGCTTGACCCACCATTGGGTTGCTTCAGGCGGCTTTTGGAAGACGAATATATTGCTCGGCTTGAGGTCGCGGTGAGTAAAGTCTTCCTTGTGCATTATGCTGAGGGCGCCAAGAATGTCTCGTGTTATGACCTTCACTTCGTTCTCCGGGATAGGCTGAGTGATATAATCGTCCAGAGTACCAAATTCGAAGTACTCCATAGAGAGGGAGAGTTCCGAGGAATTCTCGAACCACCCAAGGAATGTAACAAACACACCGTGTTGGTCGTGTAAGCGTTCAGAGAACGTCGCCAGCGCGAGGACTTCCCTCATGTAATCCACTTTAAACTTCTCCATCTTCTTCTTATTTATGACTTTCACCGCCCTTGATTGCTGAACATCATCATCCTCCCGGCTGACCTCGCGGTAGACCTCTGCGAATCCGCCGCTGCCGATGAACTCGCGATCGTCTTTGTCCCATTTCTTTTCAGCTACTACATCTAGCCTGAAGCGCTCAAGTAAGGGCTCCATGACACTAGATGCGGAACAGAACACGAGTAGAATAGAATATGTGTTTTCCACTGCTGCGTGGTGGATACGACGATTTCGACTGCTTCTGCCCTCGTTAGGTGATGAGAAGATGGAAATTGACGAGTGGTGGTCTGCTAGTACGTTGCGCACTTACATTACTGTACCTCTGGTGCCTGTGGCCGGCCGCTTTCGCAAAACTTTTGCACACAAGAACGGCAAGTTTCCGCCAAGTCCATCAGTCAGAAGGGTGATAAAGCGTTCAGCCGCGCACTGCACCACGTAGTAAAAGCGCCACGATTTGTTGTTGGTTACCCAGCGAATGAACCTGGAGAGGGGACCCTCTGAAAACACATCGCGGAATATATTGAATGTATATTAATATGCAGAAATTTTCAGCTCCTTTATGTGGCTGCATATGGAGTGCTGCAAGTGGCGAGTGGATTGGAGTAGGCGAGGCAAGCGACCGAGTTGGCACTGCAGAAGTGACGTGGAATTCCGTCACGCCTCTATCTTCCCTTAAGGATTGGATGTCGAAACCCGGACTTGGTGGTATGGCGGCCGGGGGGGTTGGGGGGGGAAGCAATTCTGTAAGCCTTTGTCGCATGAATGCATTGGAACTGACAGCGGCAGGCAATAATTCTCTCATTGGTTATCGGTGGAACCTTCCGCTTGTCTGGGTGTGGGACCAGCTGGCCGCATGCAGCACGCTGGAAATCACGGTCGCACAACATTGAAATTGATGGGGAGACAGAGCAGCGCTTTTGAGAAAGCCAATCCCGGTTCATCACGACACCCTATTCTATACCTATTATTTTCAGGGTTTATGGGTTGCGGGTCGGATCAGTGGAGATTGCGCCGACAAAAACTACCAGAACAGCTGCATAGGCCGCCGTGCTGCCGAGCACATCCATCCGCTTGTCAAGAAACAAAGCCATCAGAACCCCGAAGGTAGCTACGAACGCCGTAGTCGTCTTGAGATCAATCCATATGTCCTTCTTCAGGACCATAATCCACATTGGTGCAATCAAGAAAGCACCAGCTATGATAGCCATGGTGAGTCGATTCCAGAAACTCAGGAGCCATAGGCTTCGAACGCCGACATGTCGTGTGTTGCCGATTGCCTTCTCGACTTTCTCCCAAGGTCCAGTAGGGAGAGCATGGATCCGATCGTATTCCGTCAGCTTTGCTTCATAGCCCGTCATGGCTGTCCTAAGAATCTTCTGATCTTCTTTACGGACCGCTGTAGCGATGAATGGGTCGTCAGGTAGCTGGCTCCGCTGAACCATATACTCATAGTCCTGTAAGGCTTGAACTGTTCATCTGATGTTATTGCTAGTACCGCACTTTGGCTAGGATGCGTGCCTACCATATTTATGAAGGTCGTCTTCCCATCCCTGAGCCGGGTCATCTCCAAATCGTAGTTTTACTGTACTTGCAATGAGCTTACATTGCAACTGTCTATGGTACATCCGCTGCAACTCTGCAAAGTTGATTCGAAAACCGCGATCTTCTGCTTGGACTGAGGAGTTGGGGTTGCCCTTGAAGATGCGCTGCATAAGGCTAACAACTGGTCTTGTATTTGTGATTGTCTCAACAAGGTTGTTGCGGTGAAGTTCGAGAGCCCAATTTTCAAGAGTTCGCGGGGTACATCCATCGTCGAATGCATCGTCGAATGCCTCTTCGCTCTCAATTTGCGTAAGAGGTGGCATCTTATCTGGTGTAGCTGTCTTAGACAGGTCGGGTGGGCTCGGCAGCTGACCGCGCTTCTCCACGTCAATTTCGGAGTCCATACTGCAGCAAGGCCTATTTACTAGCTGTTACTAGGGTGGGAGAGACTTTAGAATGGTCAGAGTGCAGAAAATGAGGTGAAGAGAGAGAAAATTGAAATGGTCAAACAAATATCATCCTTTCTCTGCCTGTCTCTCACTGGTAGGCTCTGCCCTGTCACATAAGGTTAATCAGCACGTCCAGCTCAGACGTGCAGGAAGCGGGATGCAGCCTCTCAGCTGGCACATTGTCGAAACTGTGATAGGATGGGCCGTGCCGCATAAACGAATCATCGAGACGAGCTTGAATATTGACAATGCAAACTTTCGATGCATCTTCAGTTGAGTGGACGCCTCATGCGATGGGTGAATATTGGGCTCAGTCATGCTGGCTTTCGGTCCAATTTGCAGACATATAACCACATATTCGTTCTGTCCGACTAGTTTCTCTCGCGGTCTGTAAAAAAAAAAAGCATCAGGGGAAAGACCTTAAGAATCGTTACCACTTTACGAGAAAGCTCATGATACTAGAGTATGCCTCACCTCCAAACCCCAAGCATGGATACAGCAAGTTCAGCAAGTTCAGCAACGCAGCAGGACGATTCAGTTCGGTTCAAAATAACTCCCGAGACGGCAACCGAGGAGACGACGCATTTGACATTCGACTTCGAAGATGAGTCTATCGCTGTTGAATTTGTTCTTGCTGTGAGGGAACAGGGTGGCGAGGCCCCCAAGCGAAAAGACTGCTCCGTTTCTGTGCCCATCAAGGGAGTTGTCCGGGGCTTTATCGAAACCGAGCAAAACAAATACGTTGTCGAATTCAACTCCCGCGGGGCTGCCACTCGGTGGCAAAGGTGTTCTATGCTATCGATTCCGGACGGCGGGAGCGACATCCAACTTTGTATTCCCCTCAGGTGGAGAAGGGCGTCTTTTGCAGCTCGCCTCCAGGCATCAACTGCACCAAGATCCCGAATATCCAAGATGCGGCGGTGGGCCGTGGGTCATTAAGTTCGACCAGATAGAACACAAATTTGCCAAGTCTTCGCGAGATGCAGGCCTTCCGCCAGGGTGGTGAAGACAAGATTGGGATGGTTTTTTGCATGTGGAGTATTAAGCGTTCTTGGTCTTGAGAATTGTTCGAATGAGCAGCGGTAATCGGATGAAGATTGGTTGCTGAGTTGTGCATTTCGGCTAGGGTAGCATTCAGTGAGAAGAAGTGTTATATCTGTATCAAGTTTTAGTGGAGTAAGGAACATTTCATGAGTATAATTGACGACTTCAGAGATTGAAACTGTGACGGTTCTGACCATCACGTGCCTTTCACCTGACCTAGCACCTGACCTGGTAGCGCCACATGAGCTTACCTCAGGCACTCAGGCTATGGCTCGAGGACTATTCCTAATACGGTTACTGCTGGTGTACTAAAGCAAGTCACATGTGGGCCTCGACCAAATGGCCTGAGTGCCCTGTCCTGATTTTTGGGCCTGTGCGGAAATATTTTGACGAAATGGAAGATCATCCTAAAAACCATTTTTCTCCACAACCACACACCGTACTATTAATTAGACAGAATCGTTCGATTCCTTTACTATTGTTCTACAATTGATTGAATTTTGGACCATGTCGGCCCAAAACCAGCGTCGTCAGATTCCGCAGTTGAACCAGTCCACCACTTGAGCCCCGCCAAGCCCACTGCGTTTGTGGCCTCAAGTCGCTGTTTTCCAGAGCTGGACTGGGTCCGCATCGACAAACCAAGCGCGTCCAATGCCTAACAACGCGTTAAATGCGTTAGTTTCGACATTGAAAGGACTTCTACGGTAGCTAATAGTATAGGAGCCCTCGTAATAAATGTTGTTCTCGATTTCTCTGCTGTCACATGCGTCAATTGAGGTCGGTAGGCTGGTTTTGACCGCGACGAGATTCTACTTATCAGCATTTTTCTTACGATCCGCACTTAGGACAATAAAACAAACCATGTTATTCGATAGAGCATGCTCTGATGCATAGTTGATTAGATTTGCAGATGACCATATCTAATATCGATGGTGTTTAAGATAAAATTCAAATATGCCAGATTTTCAAAATCGCGAAAAACACATCCAAAATAAGGGATCTCAGGCCATATACAAGAGAAGGTAACATGATCTCGGAGCGGAAGTACATTTATCCTGGAGCGCTAGACTTCTCTTGGATTACATGGGTGCCAGCCTGCGGCTTACACGAAGCCTTCGAAATTGGGTGAAGTATTGGAATTTTAGAAAGACATATTAGAACAATCAGTTGGTAAGAGTACAGCTAACGAAATCGACAAAGTCAGGTAGTGCACGATCACAGCAGTAGTATTGTCAGCGAACACGTGATACAGACTCAAGAGCCGTCAGTTAGTTGGGATCATATGACTCGTAACGCGCGCTCCGCACGCCGATGCCCTGAAACAGTAGGTGGCTAAGCAAAGGGGGAAGGGGAGCAATTAAATCAGAGAGAAAGAATCAACCTTATTGCCTGAGATATAAGGAGTGATTTTGATTCGGTTATTAGCGATGCCGTTCACGTGATTTAGATAGGGGAACGTTTATCTGTGAAGCATTTATGATGGTAATAGAGTTTTATATCACGTTATCATTGCTCTGCTCCATGAAGCTATCGTTTCCCGCTCAAGTCCCTTAAGCCTTTCCATTTCTACGAGCAGTCGTTCGTCTGGGCGGAATTGGAGATCCTCCATAGTAATGCTTTGTAGAAGATGGAGTCCTTCCGAAGATCGGAGCCGTGATAGTTGGACATAGTTAGAACAGTATTTCTTGTGAGCATCTTGGCCTCTAGCACTTGGGTCGTGTTTGAGGTCAAGGACCGCAGTCGTGAGCGTCGAACCTTGCACTTTGTAATCTGTCAGGCTAAATGCAGGGCACATAGGCACCTGTCTCCTTCGCACGGAGTGTCCTTTGACGGTGATAGACCTTTCTAATGGGAAGACAGGGATGATCTTGGCATCGAGGCCGTCGAACTTAGAGTACTCAAAACTGTCTCGTTGGAATAAAACACATGCTGGAGGTTTTGTGCACAAGATGTATATATCATCCATCTCGAAGAACTCCGCTAGTAGGCGTATGATTAGTTGTGTATCATATTATCAACTGTAGAGAGACATGCCGGTTGGATCAACAACGATACCTGAGGCAATACCACGCGCACCATTTACCTGTCCTAGGGCAGTGCAGATGTTGGTCAGGAGTATAGCTGGCATCTCCGGGGTGTACAGAAAAAGGCCCGGGAAGGGGATCCTAGTCCCTTGGTCAGTTTGTTGCAGCAGGTCCTCTGCGTATAGACGGGACGGACCCGTAGTCTTGATCCGGCTGTGCAGCGCTGGGAAGACGTAAATCCTCTGGGATCGGGTCCGGGCAAAGTGTTCCATTTGAAGGCGATTAACGTGGTGACGAAGAACATTAAGCTTAACAACAGTGGTTGCGTTTTCCAAATCCGGTGCAAGGAGGGACGTTGTTGTCTTGCTGTTCAATAACGCTAGGTCATCTTCCGTTAATGTGGCCGCTCTCGCTCGACCTAGTAGATCCCGGAATGTAGGGTCTTCTGCCTGTCTCATCTGCTTGTCTAGGATGATGACGTCCGTGAACTGGTGCCAGATGATTCGGCCATTCGCGTCTTCGTCATTCCCAGTTCTTGGCTCCTTCCATAGCGCCGGGCCTCTGACGGGTGAGAACTGGTGGAAGTCTCCCATGAGGATAACGATAGGCAGCCCACCAAAGAGGTCGGGCGAGCTTCTATCGAGGGATCTTGCAATCTTGCACTGACTGTTGATAGTACTCAGCATACTTAAATCCGTCATGCTAACCTCATCGATGATCATGACCGTTTTCCTAGACCACAGCTTCCTGACACGAGAGCTCACTGTTGTCTTCTGCGTTTTGGCGATGCTAATACCTAGGGCTGTATGATAGGTGTTCCCGCTGATGTTATCCGCCGCGGCTCCTGTAGGCGCCATAAGAACGACCTCCTCTTTGCGACATATAAGGTCCATACCGGAAACGATGGCCTTGATAATTTGGCTCTTGCCAACTCCGCCTTCGCCCCCAACGTAGAGGAGATTCTGGTCCCGCTTGGAGGCATCATAGACATGGCGGGCCCAAGCTAACGCACCTGAAAGCACTCTTTTTACGACAAGCCGCTGCTTTTCGTTGAGAGGAACATCCTCATTGACGAGCAATGCGAGACTCGTGCCGGTAGGATTGTCGCCAACTTGAGACCGCCGGTCCACCACATTCGGGGCGCTCTTTGGTGAAGCCAGAATAGGATGCAAAACACCATCTCCTATGTCGAGACCGAAATCGTCGATCTCATACGCAGGGCGTTCTTCGGCTGCTGCGTCTTCCGTTTCATCAAATTTCACAAGGCCCTTAATTTGCAACTCCTAGCGTTGCAGTGTAGCCGGAGGGAAGAATCTGAGGCCAGAAGTAGCGTAGGTGTTGAGCCGAAAAATATCGAGTGGGAGGAGATTTTCTAACTGCAGTGGCCGAGCCTGGCTCGTGCCGGCCAACAAGGTAGGAATACGCTGCGCAGCAATAAGACTTTCCTTATACCAGGACATCGCAACCGAATGGTACGCTGCTATTAAGGTCTCGGTACTAAAGTCTTCATTCAACGTATCCAAAGGCTCTTCGACGTCGAAATCTAAATCAGCAGCTACTTCATCATCAAGGTCATGATTGAAGGTGTCCTCAGACCTGTTCATCGCTCTGCGGAGCGCAGCGTCAATTCGACTATCCTCCTTGGATTTTCGCAAGAGTTCAATGTTTCTTGCGAAGTTGCGGTTATGTGGAGAAAGTGTCGGCTCCACGATCTTCCAAATCTTGGCACTGGCATCCCGCGTTGTCTTATAGTCAGCTGCATGTTGTCGGAAGAGGGTTTGCAAGTAGTTCCACGGCACAAACAACCCTAATAATACTTCAGCGAGATCACTTTCCATTGCGGTCGTGACTGGATGCCCTCCTGGAACGCCCTCCTCTTCGGCTTGGAATTGAGAAAGCTGGCCATTAAAGGTGACAGTTACCACCTGAGACTTCTTGCGAGCCAAGCGCTGCACTTGTATACCGTGTTTAGGGTGCTTGGGGTCAAATTCCAAATCTGCAGCTATCGCGTCACGGACATTCTTAGTCTGCACCAACATGCAGTACTCGAAGAATGGTAGCTGGGCCAAGTGCGGGCCACGCCATTTGTAGTTATCGAAGCGGCTGACAGGAGCCTTGTCCCCTGGTTGGTAAGCACACTGTTCTTCACCCATCAGGTTGGTCGAGTCGTTAGCTGGGAATTGAGCCGGATCTATAACGGCACGCACGTATTGCCTCAGCCACCAAAGATTTACTTGGACAAAATTGTAGTTGTCGGTGTAGTATGTTGGCAGCTGAAGCAAGGAACTTGCTATCTGCACACCACTAATCTCGCGGTCGTGAGACAGAGTGTTGAAGCATCGAAGAGCAAACTGGTCCATATCCTTCTTCCTTATCCGCAGATCGTTGGCATCTGGTGTCAAAGTGGCCTTTGCTTTCTCAATCGACTGCTTTAGTAATGCAGCCTTGACTAGCATTTGGTAAGGAGAAACGTCATCTTTCGTTGCATAGTTCGTCACGTAATAAATAAGGCACAGCGCCTTTGCCACAGTCGGGATCCACGAGATATCTTGATTGGAACGGATACAGCTAGCAATTGCTGGGTTCCACGGGTTAACCCAGCCATGGTTTCGAGCAAGGTGGATTACGCCTGAGTCATCGACTTCGGAGTTGGGAACCAGGTCCCGCGGCATCCCAAATCTGCAGGTCTCTGACCCTCGGCCATTTTGATTGTACTTGAAGCAGGTCGCATTATGGTTTGATGAATGGACCTGTTTCTTGGAGGCGACAGCATGGCTGTCAGTGGATAACCTAATATGAAATTCATCATCGGTCTCCGGGACTTTGGTGGAGGGCGGCACGACTCCCGGTTCAACGTTGGTATGGCCACCAACATTTAGGTCTAAGCTTTGGACGATGATAGTTTCTAGATAATGTATCATCCTGGAGGCAAAAGCCTTGTCTCGCAGAACTCGATCGCGCAAAATGCTGAATTCGAGGTTGCCCGTAAGCCACACCAGCCCGTGAAGATGTAGCATTCCACGAACATTTGTCTCAACCACCGCGAAATGATTCGCGACCTGTCCCAGGATTCCAATTCGGCCGGTATTAGAGCCGAGAAGTCCATCAAAAATCGCTTTACAGGTGTGGTGGAAGAACTGGGCAACTGCAACAGGATTAGAGGTCGCTGTCGCATGTCGGGTGGCTGCATTCGCGGCTGGGAAGGCGTCTCCTGAATATTCGACGCCAGCCAACAGTAGAACAAGTGGGTTCCTCAAGTCGGAGGGGTTAATGGTTATCCAGAAAGCAGGCATCCCATCTCGCACGATCAAGCCTTTGATTTCAGAGCGCCTCTTTAGCTTTTGGGAGAAAGACTCTGGTACTTGCATCCCAATGGTCACAATATTTCGTTGTAGCCGTTGAATCACAGGGTCGTTAATGACCGCTCCGTCGGCAACAGCCTTTGCAGCATCCTCCAGCTGGTCCATTGTTAAAGAGGCTATGTCGTCTTCGGCCGACCTCCAGTTTCGACGTTTGACGAGTAGTGCATTTCCAAGAGACGAACTCCGGAGTTACAATACATCGTAAAGAAGGTACATAAAGGTCTTGTGGCGTGCGAATCTGGAAAGGTGATTAGACTGGGAGTTCACTTCACAATAATGGACAATGGCCGCTTGCCTCCTGCTATGGTGATTCAGGGCCCACTCTGCAAAAGCCATAAGCGATACCGGGACTGTCCTCTCGTCTTGGTGGCCCCCTATTCCAGATGGAAAGAGGGTAGGGAAAGCAGCAGTAAAATAATGAGGATCTTCCCAATTACTCATCAGGCCGGACTGTCCGCGCATCGCATAAGATATGGTCGGTATGTTTCCCTGTCCAGGCCTATCATCCCTCGCATCATCTGCATCTGGTATGCTCTCGTTGGGCGCACATGAGTTGCCAGCCATCACCCTCCGTAAGGTGTCTATCAACCGCACATTCGGATCCTGTCGTTCTCCATTGACATCTGTGTAGACAGAACCGGTTATCAGCGCTTCATGGTCATCCGAGTCGAGAACGTCATCTTGCGCGGCCTGAAGATCATTTTCACAATTGCCAGTCTGAAGGTTAACCGTATATCCCCCACGTTCGTGATGGTCTGAGCCCCTAAGACAGATAATGTTGTCACGGATTTCGGGCGGGATGAATTCTTCATTCCAGCCGTCTATCATAGCATAGTTGATAGTGAGGTCCCGATACAGATGGTTGTGCTGAACGAGATATTGCAAAGCCGCCAGAACCTTATCCTTCCGAACCTGTAAGAACGGCTTCAGATCTGTATCGGCCGGCGCTCGTTTCCCCATCCAGATAACCTTGATCAGATTATCCAGCCTCAGCTCGGGACTAGGGAGGATCTGGAGGAGCGGTCCCGGATCCTGCGGAATGACGATCATATGACCTCGAATTGCATTATAAGTAATAGGAGAAGTGCGACCCCCCGGCCGCAGTTTGATGATAGTGCCGACAGGATGACATTTCGCAATGAGACACTCCTCGATTGCTGTAAGATCTTCTAACGCGGACGGATAGTCCTGGCACGTCGTAACGTTAACGAGGTTCAAGGCGGAGAACTTCGGAATGTTGCCACGACTAACGGCTGAGTGACAGGCCGTACGGAAGTCCCAAGAGTTGTCGTGATGTCCACAACGATCGAGGGTACGTTGTGGTGGTAGGATGAAATCTGCCTGATCATTAACCTCGTAAATATCTGGCCCAGCGACGAATCTGCCGCAGGAACAGCACACAGGTTTCTCCGACGCGGCCGACATCTCATCTTCATATTTGCCAACAGAAGTTCGGATATGCGATGATGCAATCTCTGGAGGGAACGCTTCAGAAGCGGCTTCTCGTAAGTCAAATTCATGCTCTAGAAAACCCACGGCAAGCCTCACGGCCTCTGGTGCCGCAGCATATTCTGCTCTCCTTCGTCTCTTGGTCGGGGGTTCTGTTGCTAGCTGTTCTGGTATAGAGTTCAGGAACGGGTCAAAGGATGACGTCGGGGACGATCTCTGGGTCTGAAGCATCCTCCTCTCTGGTGTCGAAAGCGGATGAGACGCATTAGGAGCTCGTCGCCGCTGGCGGCAGGCCGCATCATAAGCCCGTTGCCTATCCTGCGCAGCATATTAGGAGGGCCAGAAGGAAGACAGTAACCGCGGGGCACACACGCAACAGGAGATGCACGTCTGCTTGCGTGTGCCATCCTTCCTAACCCCGAACTTATCGATGGGTTGAGCACCCCTTGAACCGCATCCTTGCATACCGCATCTGAATAGAGGAGAATGCATGGCATTTCAGGGCTGAAAGTCCTTCTTGCTTCGGATATGGCAATGATTTCGAGCCCTTAATGGACAACGAGCACAGGGTAAGAACCCCGCACACTTCTTAGCTGTGAGGAAGGCTTCTTGTTCTCATCTTACCGTGCCGCACAAACGTATGGAAAGGTCCAAATCACTACTGGGAACATGCACTGATTCATTGACAGTCGCACAATATTTGGCCGGGGAGGACGGAGTTTATAGCATGTTGCTGCTGGGCTCGCTAAGCCCGTTCGGGAATAGCGCACAGAATCCACGTGAGTTAGAAAGCCCATTTGGGAAAGCTTGGCATTGCTTTGCTGTGGGCGCGGCAAGGGGCCCACCAAGCGGCTCACCACGGCTCCGGCCGGCGCGAAAGTAAACCCTTTCACTTCGTTTCAGGGCATTGCAGGACGTGGCGTTTTGTAATACGGGGGAATTATCGGCCCGGCCCAATTAGGTAAGTTCGCGCGGGGGGCTGTGAATCACCCCATGAGTGACATTTCAAAAGGTATTTCCCTTTGTTTGTCCCGGCCACCAATTACCCCAGGCATGTAACAAGATTGAAAGTATGTCCGCAGGTACCAATACGCAGCCTTGGCAGCTTCGATCAAATATACCGGCGAACCCCCAGGCTAGGTAAATTTGCTTCATTCGCGAGGCTCCTGAATAGAGATTCCTAACGCGCTTCTCATTAGTTACCAAAATACTGCTGCTTCGCCTCTCACATCCTTTTACTCGGAAACTGATCGCTATCTTTTGGGTCTTAAAGAAGGCAGCCAGAGAATCCTTTGGCGCGATATTGTCAAGAAATTCAAGGCGAAATGGCCGGCCAAGGATTGGACTGAACCTCAACTGCAAATGAGGTGGCAGCGGCTGAGGCGGGGGCCTCCTCTCTCACCTATCCCTTATATGGTATCACCATCTACTACGCCGGTCCCTTTGAACGACGCTTGTTTGCAGCCGCCCTCCAGCTACAAGGGACCTCGTACGGCAAGTACAGTACCAGCAATTCCTGAATTGCGATTCAACTCCCTCTCGAAGACTTATAACGAATATGTTCCCTTGGAACCCAGTACATTTTCAAAGTGCGAAGAACACGGTGCGGGTAGCTTGCTTGGAATCCTGTACTATGGAAATCACCCAATCCAGTGGATCTCCATTCTCGGTACTGTCTCCTCCCTCCAGCGCAGGCCCATAGATAGCACGTTTACGATAACCGACAAAAGCGGAACGACCCTCGAATGCGGATGGTCGTTCCCTGCGGGTTCAACACAACCAATATCAGATCATCTCAAGCATATCTCACCCTTAATGCAATTAGGGCATCAGTACCAGTATTATTCGCCTATGAATGGTCTACAGCTTGAGATGGACATCTTGGCTACAGGACGACTTGGGAGATACGGTGACAAAACATGCCTCCACATCTACTACCTACATACCATGCCAAGTTGCGATGCAGATGACTTCCGCCGTTGCGCAGCAGAATACAGGGAGAACGTTTTGGATCACCCTTGGATTATAGCCTCACCAGATCAACGAGGAGAAACGTATGAGGATAGACTGATACGCCTCCTCCAAAGCCCGACGGCTGCTGAACTTGTTTACGCTAATTCAGCTGGTCGCCCTGCATGTGATTGGCGGTGCCCAGATCAGGGGTGCTCTGAATTCAATTTCAGTTATAGCAGTAGCTGCGTACGGTGTAAGCATGCTCGGATTCCTCTGCCCCTCCTCCCAGAGAGACCATATAGAAGGGTTCACCGTACCAAGGGGCAAACTTAGCAACGGGGCAAGAAAATCGAGCATTTTTCGCTACAGCTCCTCTTATCGTAGCCTTTTAGAAATCCTAGTTGGTGCAAAAGAAAGGCGCAACTTCAGGCTCTCTATAGCAGCAATAACATTTCGAAAGTTTCAACTGGTCGTTCAGATGCACTCGTTCTACTGGAAATTCCGAGTCTTGGCATAACTTTTGGTGGGGTAAAAAAATACGTTGCCCCGTTGCCCAGTTTGCCCCTTAGCACAGTGAACCCTTCTAAGTGTTCGCAACGTGTAAGGTGATATTTGACGTGGTCGAAAGCTTTGGAAATCATACGGACGGTGGGACTGATAACGGAGTATAAAGCTCGTCGCGTTGTATAACGAGGGACCTACCAACCTATAATATTAGAAGGGTCCGTCCTATCAGGAGTCGTTTGGTGTTGAATGAGCGATGCGCATGGACTTGCTTTTCTTAGCTTAGCGCTCCCATTGAGCCGCAATCTGTCATTACCGCAAAAACACAACTCAGACATAAATAACAACAACCTCAATTCTGACTTCACTTGATTCCACTTATATTATACCCTTTTTATTGCTTGATTCGACATTTGGGAGCCGATTTTTTTCTTCTCCTTTTTTTTTTCGTCTGGAGTAGGTCTCAAACACGCACAAAACCAAAAAAAAAAAAAAAAAAAAAAAAATTAATTATTGGTTTGGAAGGAAAAATGGAGAAAAAAATTCGCGTGGAATAGGATGTGGTTATTATAGGCTTGTCTGGTGCGCTGTGGGTTCCTTGATGTAGAACAAAGAATGGTGCGACTAACGAGAGCACACCAAATGCAGATGATGCGTGTGATGAGCATAGGCCTGGGCAGGGAAACTTACCCACCATTTCCTATGCGATGCGCGGACAGTCCGCCCTGATGAGCAATTGGGAAGATCCTCATTATTTTACTGCTGCTTTCCCTACCCTCTTTCCCTCTGGAATAGGGGGTCACCGAGACGAGAGGACAGTCCCGGTATCGCTTACGGCTTTTGCAGAGTGGGCCTTGAATCACCCATAGCAGAAGGCAAGCAGCCCTCGTCCACTATTGTGAAGTGAACTCCTAGTCTAATTACCTTTGCAGATTCGCACGTCACAACACCTTCATGTACCTGCTTTACGATGTATTGCACTCCGGAGTTCGTCTCTTGGAAATGCACTACTTGCGAAACGTCGAAACTGGAGATCGGCCGAAGACGATATAGCCTCTTTGACAGTTGACCAGCTGGAGGAGATCCCTATGTTAAAGTACGAGACCTTTGACACTTGGTTTCACAATGTGATAATGCATTTTGAGTAACTGGCCACAAATTCCTCAAGGATGATAGATTTCAACGTATCTGGCAAAAGCTACCACATCTCTGCCAACTCTAAGGCTGATAGATTTCTACAATAATACAACAATTCTGTTCGATACAGCCACACAAATCAGTTAATAGTTAGGAGAAACAAAAGAATATTTCCCTGTCCTCCTACTACCCAAACATTTGGCGCAAGTGGAGTCTGCAGCTCATTGGAAGCAGATCAAAGCTGTCCAGGATCGAGACAAGCTTACTGCTAGCAAGGGTAAACTCGCAGTGTCAAAGGCAAGGAATAAGGACCAGCTTGCCTTGACCAAAGGCCAAAGACCAGATTGCCTTCACCGTTCAGGTCCGAATCAAGCGATATGGTTCGCACTTGCCTTAAAATTTGCGGCGTCGAGTTTCGCAGCCGTGTCAACTTCATTTCTTCATCAACCAGAGCATCACCAGTCATCGCGACACCGTTTCTCGATCAGCCTTTCTATATGCCTTGCGCAAATGTTGTTTTCTCCCGGTCAAGTTCCCTACGAATAGCATGTTGAGCGAGAGGGGTATCTCTAATGGCTCTATTAGTGTTATTACTAATTTGCTTCCTGACGACGAAGTTAAAACTGCATTTCCTACTAAAGACGGTATCCAAGTAAGTTCTCACACCTTGATCCTATAGGACCGCCAACCCCCTCACCGCCCTTATCTTTAATCTTCAAGGCCTAGACAGCAGCTGATACAGTTTAGGTCATGCACTTGCACAAAACATCGTTATATTTCCAGACGAATGGCGCAGAGTATACACGTATACAGCTTCCAATCATCAACGCATTTGCGCTTACAATCCATAAGGTTCAAGGCCTATCTCTACCAGCTACTACCGTCGCCTTGAATTCTAATATCTTCTCTGACGGGCAAGCGTATATAGCGTTGAGTAGAGGAAAGTATCTTGAACGAGTCTACTTGACCTGCTGTGATCTTGAAGCTATTAAGGCGGACTCAGAAGCAATCGCAGAATACGAAAGACTTGAAGCTAAGGCAGAACAACTCAATAGACCGCATTATCATTGACCGTCCTTCTCTTTAGCCTTGCAACTTGAAATGCAACCTCGGCAATCCCCCGGCCCGTTTCATTCTAGTTGGTATTAAAATCTTTTTCTATGAATCGATGGTATATAAATCTTTTTTCCCAAATGCTATGATATTGAAATCTTTATCCCATAATAAAATTGTTCTGAGAGGAAAATCACGCGCTTCCCCTTACAAGACCGCGTTCAACCACGATTTGACGAAATCTCAACTCCATCCCACTTTCGCGCAAGGCTCTACCTTATCGTACAACCTCCCTCCTTATCCATTCGTCGGGGAAACTTTCCAATCCAAGAATAATAGGAAAGACCCACTAAAAACGGAAACAGGGTCAAAGGGAGGGGTTTATGCAGGTCGTTGATCCGGTGGTAGTGGTGCTTACCCGCCGTTATCGTGGGCTCAAAGGTGGGGCAGCCTCAAGAGGCTCTTATAGAGAATGAGCTTGGATGGAGTATGTACAGTACCCCACCCTCATGTGCGGGTGGTCTTTTGCAAATGTTGAGCAGATTAAAATCTGCTGAGGTATACAGACGCCATGAATGGATGAAGCAATCGCTATACACTGGTCAAGCTGACTTGCCAAGGTTGATGGCTCACGTGGAGTTACGGGAACGTCGAACGGGCACAGTCTTTCCCGTGTTTCAGTTAAATATTTCTGGAATACAGGGTACTACGCTGTATTTTATACGCGGTAGTTTAGCGCTTTGGTGTTACGCTGACAGACCAGCAAAATATTTCAGGGTACAAAGCTTGTAATTACAAGGGGCTGTTCCATCTAACTCACGAATCGGGGCATTCGCGAATACCATATCTCATTCGCGAATTAGATGCCATTCGTGACTAAGACTCTTGTTCATGAATTCGGAATCCTGTACCCCTAAATAAAAATATATTCTCGCCGTCGCTAGTAATTTGGACCTCACCGTCGCTACCTCGCTGTCGCCTACCTACCTTGCTGGCGTACCTAATTATTACTTCCTCAATTTGACCGACTAAAACAAGATACGTAACTAAGTGTTTTATATTATCATTACTGGCTATTCTAATAGCTATTTTGAGTTGCTCAAGTGAAGTAAAACCTATGGAATACCTTGAGTGTTTTTGTAGGAATATTCATTTAACGGAACGGAGTTTTATTTACCCGTTCGCCCACTTAGTCATTCATTCAGGGAATCATACGGCAAGGTGTATCAGAGAGGAATAAACGGAGTAGGTGAAACAGGAGGCTCGTTGATCGGAGCCTTGGCAAGGTACGCGCCCGATTGAAGGCTATAAATACCTACTCTCGTGCTATAGCTAGAACTCTTACTTGAACATCTATAAAATACAACAACCGGTTACCCCTACGCTTTGCGCGCACCTGTGATACCAACAGTTTTTGATATTTTGGTCTAACTGAGTCCCGGCTATTCTGACTACCTTTTCAAGTGATCTGTGATTCAGGATTCACGGATACGTTTCTCACTAGTTTGATGGATTGTATTGTCTCTGAAAATCATCTAAGAGTAATGACATTTTTTAAAAAACATTATACAAAAAAAAAGAATATGGCGGATGATCTCCATTCTGGTAGGTAAGGCATATAGAAAATCTCACCAGAAAACGCCACCAAAACACCACTGTATTTTCTCAGGGGGTTTAATTCCTGACTTCCGCGTAGTGAGGATTAACATATAATCATTTAGAATTCTGTTAAAATCAGTAAAAGTAACACGAATCTCACCCTTTTTTTGAACTTACTTAAGCCGGCCTTATTTTGATCGCTTTGATACTCAACAACTATGAATCGCCAAAGCCTCCCTGCTGTAAAGAAGAGTGCTCTGACCAATCACAAGCGTCTATCTGCACCTGGGCCTGCCTCAAGTCCTAGAAGCCCTCTTTTTCACAAAGCTACAATTGAGTATGCTGCTGGGCCTTCAAGCAGAGCACCTGAAAGAGCACCTGTTCTAGACTGTACCCCTGGTAAACATGATCTACCTACTGATCAAAGACTTCCTTATTCTCCTCAGGGACATACTTTCTTGCCCCCCTGCCCTCTAGAAGAAGGAATTGAATCTTTCCTGCATCCTCAACACAAAAATTTTAATAAATATCTGAATGACAGCAACAACAGGAAGATCTTTACTTCTGCAAAACGATCTGACTATCGACGACATCTCATGAACCCACTAGCAGGTGCTCAGGGCGTGACAAGAGAAGAGTGAGCCAGGGACAGGAACATTCAGAGTCGAGCCATCACTGGCTTTTGTCTAGAGCAAGAACAGCTTTAACAAAAAGCTGGTGTGTACAGAAAGCAGCTATAGTACTTTAATAACCAGTATGTTGCTTGTTACAGTGATGCCTTTGAAATTATATGTGATTCTCATTGATATTTGATGCATGCTGGTATGCATTCCCCCCCCCCCCTCCCCCCCAATTTTTGACAAAGTGCTGACTTTTTATTCAGGAATCCACCAGACCCATGAGTATATTCATGAGAGATACTACGGAATCTGTCAGATTGATGTTGAAGAAGTCATGAAAGACTGTGTTATCTGTTCCCTTAATCAAGCCAATAATCAATAATACTAGAGCTACTGTGAAGCCCATTGTGAGTAACTGTTGCATGCACCAGATCTAGATTGACCTCATAGACTTTCAAAAAGACAAAGACAGCAAATACGAATGGATTCTTCAAATCAAGGATCATTTCTCTTGATTTGTATGGCTTTATCTAATGAAGAACCAGAAGTCATCTACTGTCACTGCCATTTTGTGTCCCTGGATCACTACCTTTAGTGAGCCATATATATTACAAAATGACAACAGTGTTGAGTTCAAGAGGTTTGTAAGGGCTTTATTGAAAAAGCACAGAGTTCATATCATCAACAGACGACTATACCATCCAAAAAGCCAGGGTTCTGTTGAGCAAGCTAATGGGTCCTTTAAGTGTCGATTGTGGGCTACACAATTGGAAACTGGCCGTACTGGATTTGTTGACCTTTTGCCTGATATCCAAAGGATCACAAATATCACACCATCTAACACACTCCCTTCACATGTCACACCGTATGAGGTATTCTTTGGTCGTCCTCTATGCTTTGAATCTTCAAGAGTTGAATTAGAGCAAATATAGGTCGACTGGTTGGTGGACGATGACAAGCAAGAGGATATGGTTCGAGTAAGTGATCCGAACTAGGCTTAGTGCCTACCCTGCTACCCTGTACTATAGTCCTTTCTACTCCTCCATCCTTATCCTCTCCTTCTACAATTCCTTACTAATCCTTTGAAACAGACTGTACTCAAGGAGAGAGTGTTTAAAACAATGCCAAACAACATACTGCTATGGCCTGACATGGTGGCGATAGTGATGCTGTTGATTTTAAGGTAAGGGATATGGTATCCCTCAAAGTCACAAAAAGTACCGTCTTGCGCAGGAGACAATCCGCCTACCCTACAGAGTGATCTATATACAGAATGGCCTGTTTCAACTTCTTAGTATTGTTGGAATCCTAGATCAATATCAACAAGGGTATAACCTCAACTTCCTAAAAGGCTTTGACAATACTATTCTGAAGGTGCCCATAGAGACTCAAAAGATCACTATTGGCAAGGCCTATATGAAGATCTACAATCGACCTTTGATTGCTGACCTCCAACCAAAGGGCCAAAAGTGCCTAGCTGCAAAAGCAAAGAAAGACGAAGAGAAGGCGAAGTTGAAGGCTTCTAAGGGCAAGTGTAAAGGAAAGGGGAAGGGACCTGTTAATGAGGATCACTCTGTAAAGGTGAAAGGGAAGGGCAAGGGCAGGGATCTTGCTCCTGGTTAGTTCTTCTTATTTTACGAATTCAGTTCTAACTTCTATTCTACAGATCTTGAGTCTAGTGACGAAGAGGATGCTAGCGATTTTGGCAGCACTTACTATAATGATTCGGACGACGACTCCCCTGACGATGATAACGATTATAAAAAATGCCACTGCTATGAGGAGGACAAACACTACTATTATAAGGAAGGGTTAGAGGGAGATTCTCTCCATAATGACAATGAAGGTGATAATTGGGTTGATGATGAAGAGGTTGAGGACTTACAGGAGGAGGATGAGGAGGATCCTGACCTTATTCCTATGAGAGACCTCTTTGAGACCACTGATGAACACTACCATAATGACGACGACAAATGGGAAGGCATCCAATTAAGTCAGGCACAGGCACAAATCACTAGTAATATCGCCTCCTCCACCTGACCCCACTTCTCTGACCATCACGCGGTTAACTACCAAACAAGGTATACTGCTGACCTCAATTCTGTAGAGCGTGAGTTGGTAGACGTCTTTGGTGACAGTAGGGATTATGATTGGGCGTTGGCAATTGAGGAGGAGAAGGAGAAGGAGATGGAGATGGAGAGACTGGGGCATATAGGGGGGGATTCTGAGTCTGAAGAGGAAGGCAATAGCGACGACGACGTTCCTAACAGTACTCTTGAGGTTATTAAAGTCGATGCCCCGTTAGTTACAGCGCCGCCAGTGCGACGGAAGCGTCGCCGGGAGGAGGATATGCTTGTTGAAGGGATTGAAGTCATCCAGGGACCTAGGCCTCATAAAAGACCTGCTCGTTTCAGTAGTGGTCTTGTTTTTTGAGATTGATCCAGTATTCTACACCAAAATTTGGTGTAGATCTCTGATTAGAACCCAGTACCAAAATCTTGGTGTAGAATACTAGAGTAAAAACAAAACACTATAGCGACGGTGAGGATATAGTTTTGATTTAGGGGTACAGGATTCCGAATTCATGAATAAGAGTCTTACTCCCGAATAGCATCTAATTCGCGAATTAGACGTCTCATTCACGAATTAGATATCTAATTCGTGAATACCCCGATTCGTGACAAAGATGGAACAGCTCCCTACAGTGAGCACGTCGAGTTGAGACCCGTGGCTGGGGGGAGTGGGACAAGCTTCGAGAGCCTCCCCTTTGCAGAAGGAAGGGATCCCCTTCAGTTTTCCTATCACAAAGACGGTCAGTGAGTCCGCTCACCTATCAGCAAGACACCAAAATTGATATGATCTTTAGGGTCTGCAGATACACATTTACCACAGTCTGCGATCGAAACCGGAGAGAAGAGATTTTCAACTGATAATGATCGAGGTCTACGACTGCATAAAGAATTTCACCCTGCAAAACAGCTCCGGAAATTGCTCATTAGTGGCCTGAGTGGATGGCTCTTGACCGCGATCTTGATAGTGTGCCTCTACGTCACATTATTGCATTATTCCAGCCAAAAAGTCATGACCAGCGCCAAGAAACGGGTGTTCAATGCTATCGTGACTGGTTTGTCCATTGCGTTGGGTTTAAGTATCTCCAGCGGGTTAAAAGCCATGGCTTTGGAGGTCAGGTGGTGGATCCTCAGTCACCAAAAAAGATCTTTACGTGAGGTAAATTCGATTCCCTTAGCAAATACAAGAGGAATATTGTACTAATCTTCGCTATTCCCCAGGTGGATTTAATTCTTCATTCTGGTAGCCCCAGCCAAGTGTTCATGCTTGCCCTCGTTGCGCCTCGCCTGAAAGTCATCACCTGCGTTTTCATATGGCTTCTTTTAAACATTGTCGGGCCCGATAGCTTCTTATTCATACCACTTTTTTCTAACACCCTATAGGCCTCACAAGTCGGTGTCGCCACACTTGGGCTGACCTATTCTACTGATATGAACCACGCAGGTCCAATATTGCGTGCTTCTTCCGCAAGAGGGCATTCAAGTCATTAAGGGTAAGGTCGCCCTTTAATTGAACGTCCGAGATGGAGGATGGAAATCTATGCAATCGCTAAACCGGAGAGATCCTGCTGGTGCCCTTGTGAAGAGCCTTCGGCGCCCGGTATCTCAATAATGGGTATCGATCTATGCACTGTGTCGTTCGAGGCTTCGTGGGAGAAAACCTTGGTATATAAAACAACTTCTTTCAAATTCATCAATTGCTTCTGCTCATACTGCGTTCGGGAAGGTTCTCAGCGCTGTACCGAGGAGAACCGAAATCGAAATCGTAGTTCTGAAGTGTTTGTTCGTACTTTGAACTCAGCATGAACTTGGGGACAGAATCCTGAGCAAAGATGTCAGAAATGGATAAAACCCCCAGGAAATATTTCGACTCACGCTAGCCATGAGATTGAACACTGAGAGCTGGGCCTCCTCGAACAGCTTGATGACCTCCGCAAGAATCTCGATTATCGCCGCATCTTGTCCCACAGCCTTGGTCATCCTTATTGCAAGCTGATTCCGGAGCAAATGGTCAATGTTGACTTCGCAGGGCGAGCCAGGAGCTAGGAAAGCATTGTAGATAGCATAGGTCGAAGCCATGGCCTCTTTTACGGAATCGAGATTTTCCGAAGAGCTCTTGCCACTTGATAATGAATTGGCCCTGATCGCTGTCTTGCACGACTGGAGGAACTTATCAACGTCCAAATAGAATGATAAGTTCTCCTCGCAATGTGTCTCTCGCAAATTCTCTCTGAAGAGCAATCGAAGCGCAGCATCGTTCAGGATCCTGTCAAGGTTCTGAGTATTAGAATCGCGAGGAACTCCAGGCCTCGTGGTGGTGGTACTAGTGTTTTCGCTTTCCGAGATTCGCGCCCTGGAAGTCATGTTGACAACATCTTTGCCTTTCTGTGACAGCTGGTAGATTGCGTGTCTCGTTGGCTGAAATCTCACCTTTGTCTCCTTATCTTGTGCGAACGGTGCAAGATACGAGTGGTCGGATTGCACACACCAGATCAACTCTTGCTCCAGAAACAGGGTTGCGATTTCAGCTGGCTCCCTCCTGTTAACTGCAGTGCAGCAATCCATCAACCAATCGGTGGCCGCCTTTCCTGTGAAGGTCTGATAGACAGTCCTTGGTTGTGAACCGACTTTGCTCTCGCTCACCATTCTGACTCCAGCTAGTCCATCCTTGTATTCGCTCAGCGAGGCAGAATCCGCAGAACTGGTGCTATTCGTGACATTCGGGCCATTTTGACCAACGAATCTGCGAAAGATGACCTCGACAGTACTACGATCTGAATACGGCTTGTCAGTGGCAGAATCTCGCTCAAGAATGACTAGCTGCATTGCATTCCTTGGAGAGCTGACGAGTTCTGTGATATGCTTCTGCTGGATGCCATTCCTTGCACAAAATCTTTCCAGGACACTAATGCCCTTAGGTGTCAGCTGCCAGACTGAGCCTTTCATGTTAAATTCCTGTGATAGCTTGCCATCCGCGGACTCGACGAACCTCGCGTCCAAAAAGCGTTGACACACAGATCGAGCCATTTCACGCGCCATGGAGAATGTAGTTGTCGTAGTGGTAGTAACTATCCGTGAAGGGTCCTTGGGGTCTGGCATTCGGTTGGATTGAGATAACTTCAGGGAGCCCAAGTTGTTGATTGCTTCTTCAGACAAGAATGAATGATCCACCCTGGCCAATCGTACGCGATGTGGTCTTAGGGGAAGGCTAACAACCAGTGTTGCAAATAGATCCTCGAAATCCTTCTCAATGTCAGTTTTATAGCGTCACAGATCGATCTTCTAGTGATCTTTACCCTTGTGAATGGCCGGCCATCGCTCGTAATGCGCAATACGCGCGAAGACGTCTGATGCATCTTGTTGTAGTTTCCGGGTAGAAGAATATGATCGGAGCCGGTGTGTCAGTAGTAGTAGTTGAGTACGCTTGAGAAGGTGGGTACGCCTCAAGCAGCAGAGGACGTGACGTGGCTATATCTGCTGTCTCGGTTCTCGTATGCGAAAGGGAGGAAGCCGCTGTATTGTTGGTATTCGATAAATCGGTATTGTCTCGACTGCTTGTCTGTGAGTCTGCCGATTTGGGAAGGCTCCTGCAAGGCAGAGGTCGGCGAACCTCGTACAGAGCGATGCACGCTGCTCGATGATAGTCGAGAACGTATTGAGGACTCGGATAAGTTTGCAATTGCCCTCGGTGTCTTGTCACGAGCCAATGCAGCCAAGGTAAACAGTCTAGTTCGGTTTTGTTTCGAAGAACTTATGGAAAGAGTAGATTGGCGATGTTTATAATTATTGCCCTGACTATTTAAGGCGGCGTTGGAGGATGCTCCGGCAACAGCGGTGTCTGTTGTGGAAGGCGCAGTACGCACAGTCGCAGATTCCACATGGGTAGTGGAATGCCGTTCTTGTAGGGATACAAGGTGGTCTGCGGATGTTTGAGGAGGTTGGGAGCGAGAGGTGGTGGAGGACGTAGGCTGAGAGAGAGCCATATAAGGTAAGGTAAGGATCTGGGACAGAAGGGAAGTAGGAGACAGTGGCCCACCCTTTTCTAGGTGCCCACTTCAACACACCCGTAGCCTCTTTCGTCAGAAGGCCAGTAACTACTCTCCCCGCCCTGGTTTAAGCTCTAAATTTCTCTGTGACCTTCTACCGCAAATTTTAGAGTTTATTTAGGGGAGGGGGAGTACGTAGGTGCCGCCGGTCGTGTTTCGGGAAGTCTGGTGGGAAAAGATCCGCGCGTGGCAACAGGGCTCCGACAGGGATTTGGACGACGCTAAACCGACCCTGGTCACATGCAAGATCACCTGACATCTGGGATGTGGGGTAATATATACCTTACCTCAGGCGCTCAGGCCATTTGTTTTCTTATGCCTAAGGCAGACAATCAGTAAGTCACATGCACTGGTCGAACAAATGGCCTGAGGATCCTGTCCAGATTTTTGGGCGTGTGCGGAGTTTTTTTCCACGAAATGGACTCCATCTTAAAACTCATTTTCAACCATAACCACAAGGTGTTCAGTCAATTAAATAGAATCATTCGATTCGCCCGCTTCCACTGCACAACTGAGTGGATTTTGGGCCATATCAGCCCGTGATTTGTGTCGTCAGAGTGCGCAGTTTAACCAGGTTATCTCTTCAACCCACGTAACCCGTCTAAAGTGTAAGTACACTCCTACTAATTGCTCAAGATTCTGGAGTAGACGAGGTCACGACGCATCAGAGTTTTCCATAATATACAGGTATAGGGGCGGGACAAAAAATAGATGCCTAGATCGAGCATACCTTTATGCACAGCCCAGTGAGATTGAGGACCAGTACAATGCGCATTGATGTGGCTATTGATGGATTCGCAAAGGCCTGGTCTCCAGAATCGCGAAAAAAAGGTACAAAATAACCGCAGAGCAGTGTGCGTGTCGGACAGGATCCTCAGACCGTTTGCTCGAGGAGTGTCCCAAGCAACGTGACCAAATTTTAATGGCACTAAACTCCTCTTGGAAATGGCCTGAGTGCCTGAGGTAATATATACCGGTATTGCTAGGTCGTTTTTGATGGGGCGAGATTGAACCAACTTACCCCGCGATTCTATCTTTAGAACTCTTTCGGAGCCTCCCACAACGCGAAGTAAGTTTGGGAGCCAAAGATGAGAGGAAATAAGACTCCCTCACAGGTGGGCAGTCGCAAAACCCCTGAAAATGTGCTGACCAGAAGGGAATACCCACTGTGCTAGCACGATCCACTCCTTTTAACCAATAAGCATAATATGTCAGCACTTTGGTGATGACGTCACTGGGCTTGGGCTGCACTTCTGCCAATTCCGACGATGACCAGATAACCAGCCGATAAGTTGGGCTGACAAGCCGCTACCAGTAGACTTTGAGCCGAAACCCCACCGTCACTCATATCCGTTAGCAACATACGCGATTGCGACAGGCTGCCCGCCACTGATCTTGAAGATGACCTATGGCGGCGGCAATCAAATGAGGAATTGGCCGAGGACCTCGCATCATTTACTCCCGCGCGCGGTGACAAGATGCTACGGCGGCCTCGGGCTACGTAAGTTTGACAGATAGTGTCAAGGGCTCGAATCAGGTGACTTCCATACCTTTATGAAGCTATTCACAACTCTGCACAAGCCGCACGAGCCAACTTGGAAACCAACTTAAAAGACAGATTTCCTTAAGAATCTCTTCCTTCCTTGTAATCAATCAATTCAACCAAGTCGCAATTGTCCACGTACTTGCACTCGTTCCGTGACAGATAGTCGGTCGTGAGAGTATGGGTTATTGGGATCGGAGCGAGAAACTCTGCAAGCGCGTCCGTAACTTACAGCTCAATCTAAAGCATACCAAGTCAAAAAGTTAAGTTAATTCTCCACTTTTCAATAGTATTATGATTGCGAGGGAAAGAAACAGTATCACTTCGTGACTTGCTCCATCATGTTGAGAAAATCCCCCAAAGCTTCGTACGCAAATGAACAAAATCCTCGAGCGACCACCCTTCTTGCATTTGGGGTATTGACCCCTAAGCGAGGATCATCCACATTTGTCAAGTCCTGTATAATCCAGTGATAGTAAAATACCCAAGATATATAATCACACATTTCATCACCTAGATTCTTGCGCTGCCGATCTGCATCCTCGGCTTGATACACATCCCCGCTTATGCGAACAGAATAGTCAATCACGAGCGTCCAGAATTCTCCACAGTGACAACACATCGGCGTATTCCCCTTTTCGTCACCTAGAATCTCGAAGAAACTAACTGTTGGAAAATTGGATGGTTGACGCCTGGTTATTTAGGCACATGCAATTTCCCCTTTTTCTTTTGTCATCTCCAGCCCTCATTTGCAAACCTTAGACTCAATTAATAGGCTTAATATATTGGTTTATTTATGCTAGCGTCCCCTGCTCTCTGATCCGACAAGATCGCATTAGTCGTACGAATGTAATGGCGATGGTCATAGCTTGGCGAGCTCTCGTCGGTATACTGGACACCCCGGGTCAGTAGCCTTATGGGCACCCCTTCCACCGCATGGTGCACACTTAAACGTCGTCGAGGTGCATGTCGATGCCGAGTGCCCTGGGAGTGCACACTATCCACAGATTGGAGCCGGTGCTCGGCAACGGTAGTGTAAATGACCGTAAAGGTGGCAGCGATAGCACCGCGCAGGCTGACGGCCTATAGCAAACGGATGAGTGTATGCGCACTCTCTGTTTGCCATAGTAACCGTCACCTTTACGAGGAGCCTATCGACCTCCTCCTTCGTGTCCAAATATACAAGCATCGACTGATACTCCTTGTCAATCGACACATTCCCAAGCCATTACATCTTATGAACCTTGACCCCGTTCAGTTGACCGAAATTTGAACAACCCATCTCGTCCACTGCCGCCTCGTGATATGCCCTGTCAATCCACATTGGATACCACTGCTCCCCGTACAACGTTCCCCTATCAAAGTGTGTCCTAACCCAAGTGTCATCCTTCCGAACACTGTCGATATCCTTACCTTGGAAGAGAAGCCGATACCGCCCATTCCCCTTAGAATTGACCCCCAAGCACGTTACATTCTTCTCCTTCAAAGCCTCATTCACACGTCTGCGCACGGCGCCTGCGTTTCCATCCTTGATCCCCGGGATGGTCACTCGACTAAGGTCGAGTCCAATCCCGGAATCTGGCCTGGGGCTATCGATAGCGGTGGAGACGGTGGAGGCGATGGTGGAGGTGGGGGACCCGTCGGGGGAGGTGGTTGATCCGTGGGAAAAGCTCGTTTCGTATAAACTGTTCCAAGGTTTCGATGCGCTGCTCTGCCTTCTCTGCTCGGTGCTCCGCAGCTAAGAGGGCGGATTCGACACGCGGAAGGTGGGCCTTGACTTGTGCCCACTGGCCGGTATCCACTGGCGCCGGTACTGTCTGAGACGTCGTGGCCTTCGTGGAGTTGGCGCGCTTCGCACGGGGTGGTGAGTTGGGCTCGAATGGCTGCGTGCGCTTCAGAGGCCACCCCCAAGTACTCGTACTTTGGACCGTAATCGAGTCACCATCATCAGATTCGTCGAGCAACTCGAATGAATTGCCCTTCCGGCTGTTCACGTTATTCTTGTCCTTTGGCAGCCTATCTGCTGGCTCTCTCTGATCAGTTACGACATAACCCCAGTGTTTCTGGCACGACGTGCCAGTTTTGCGGGTTACGTCGTCACCCCACTAACCCTTATTCCAGAAGAGTAACGCCAACAACCCCATCATCCTCCACAATCTCAAATCCCAACCGCTCCAACACGGTCTTTGCATCTGTGGTGCCTTCAAAGGGAGACCCTGAAAATGGTATGAAATCTGGTGGTCTTTGCGCCCGGAGATGGTCATCTCGGAGCTGTCGGATCCTCCCGTTCTCGTCATCCGCTTCATGCTCAGCGGAGACTTGCGATTGCTGGTGTGTTCCGGCGTCTGTTTCTAGCAATGGGGTGGTAACAGATGCAGTTCGTTCGGTCTCGGCATTGCAGCGACGGCGCTTGTATTCCCCTTCCTCGTCGCGTTCTTCTGCATCCAAAGCCCTTGTTTTCCTCTTCCTGGGACTGCGACTTCTCGAGGATGCGACTCGCTCCCGAATATCTAGCGATTTTCTCATTTCCAACACCCGAGTTTGTTCAGAACCACTCTTAACAGTAATGACTGCTCGGTCTGCTGGCATGGCCAGGAATCCAGAAAGAAATCGGAAGAGTGACCAGGCAAACCTGGCATAGAGAAATTCTGGCCGGCAGTTCACGATGGGATGTGTTCTGGCGTTGTGGTAAAGGATTCCAAGATCTAGTGAAGGCTCCATTATGTGCAGGGAGAAGCCAGTAGCATCCTTGGGATACAAAATGAACTTCCCATCGTCAAAAGCCTTGTGGATATCCGATCGCATCAAGATTAGATTCGCGTGGTCGTCAAGCAGCGATTGTTCCCCAAGAGATGTATCATTGTTCCATCTTGACATCCCATTTGCGAAAAACCATTCCGACTCTTCCCGTGGACAGATATGGGCCACTTCTGTCCCTGTGTAATGTGCAGATACCCGACAGAATAAATCTCGGGCGAGAATCGCAGCTGAGAACGTTGACGGCGCTGTGGTGTTGGCAGGACGTCGTGGTTTCGGGACCCGTTGCCATAAGGGAGGTAGAGATGAAGGGAACTGCCAGTCCTGGAAACATGTCACTATCGGCCATTTGGCGTCTGTAGAATATCAGCATAGTTTTTGAGAGTAAACTAGGATCACGTACCATAACCTGGTACGTTGTACCAATAATCTCCATTCGAGAGGACATGATCCAGGTCTCCCCCTACCCGGTTATTTCCTTCTCGATCAACGCTAAGCCATCCGTCCCTTCGATTATCTGCGATGATAGCGCATGCGTCGAGAACGAGGCCATAATGAACCCCTGCGGACGCGTGATCCGGCGTGTGGAGAGAGAAGAGCAGGTCATGACTTGAGCCGTAGCCTGGATGTCGTATGTTGACGCGCTCATCTGCGCCTGCAGAAACCAAATACTTGAAGTGTTCGTCGATAGCATTGGCCTCTTGTAGTTCGCGAGGAGCGCGGAGCTGGATGGGCCCAAGAAAGGGCATTTCGTATGGTGATAATAAATTGTGACGGCTAGCTGCGTGTGTTCAGGAATTGGAGGTGCTACACCAAGTGGCGTCACCCTCGCTTAGTCATGCAGACGTGCGAGAGTCGCGTGCGACACGATGTTAGCAACTGGTAACGCGCGCTCCAGACGCCGAGGCCCTGAAACGGGCAGATTGGGATGAATGCTGTGTTCATTCGATCAAGCAAGCATATACAGGAAAGAAGTACAGTGAATGGGACGATGTCCAATGCAGTTCATTAAATCTAAGTTCTGAAACCTAATACGAAGTATTGAGTTCGCAGGTCCCCTGCAGCCTACAGGTCAGCTAATGAAAAAGGAAATTTAAAAGCCTGATTTAGTAGTCGGCGTTGAGGACTAGTTAGAGAGGCTAGTTGCCGGGATGGAATAAGTGGAATGCGATTAGGGCTGGCAATTGAAGTTGAATTTTGTTGGCAGGTCTAGAAGGTACGGTGATATCTGGGTTCAGGGAAGACCGAAAAGTCTAGACTTTCGGTAAGGCCGAGAAAATCGGAATGGCCGTCGGTCAGATCGAATAGCAAGAGTTGAAATTGTTGATATAAGGAAAGGGTTATGCATTGTAAGAAAGAGTAGAGATTCTTGAATTGAAGTTTGAAGCCCATTTTTGGACTAGCGTCATATGCATAGTCGTATCAAGGCCGTCATACCAACAAAGGCCAGCCCCTCAAGGAGATCAAGAGAGGACCCCATCTTTCCTTAATACTAAAAGCAGAGGCAGTTAACGAAGGAAATCAGGGCAAAAAGTGCAGAAACCAAGATCTATTACACAACGCGGCGAGTTCTGACGCGTACCTGACGCGTGCACGAGCCATCGGGAGGATATGACATAACACGGGAGGTTCTGGGAGGGACCCCATGGAGGGTGCACGGGCATTCTCCAGGATATGTCATAACCCGACCCGAAAACGTTAACCTTTAGTACAGTAGGATCAAAGACCAGATTCACAGCAGTCAACAAAGAGTAATCCGCCATTGAGAGGGATAATCGAAGATCAGAGCAAATATATTTCAAAAATAGCAATGGGATTTTGCAATTCCATCCAGATTTTCTATAGTCAGGAAGAGAAAGGGTTGTCAAAATCAGAAGAGGATATCGGGAGTAAAATTGGGGTTAGTGCACGGACAATTTTCGCGTATTCTGTCATAATACGACGCGTCCTAGACGCGACTAAATTGAAGCTCGGACGATTTCCGCGTATTGTGTCATAATCCGGACCGGCATAAAGGTCTTTAGGTTTTTATTGGCTGACCTGCAGCTCCTCTTTGTATACTGAGATAACGTGGCTGGCTGAGACAGTTGTGGCATAAGCTGAGTGGCTGTCTTACACAACCACATGCTGCCAATAGAACTCCGTTGGTCAACGCGACCTGATCTTCTTGTTTTTGTCGTTCCTGATATTTGTCTCGATCTTGCACTCTACCCTTCGCTTTTCAGCTCATCGCTACTCCACGAAGTATCAGATTTACCTCTTTCCGTGCAAGAAAATGAGTTCGACGCAACGGGAAATGTCTAATCTATCCCAGGAAAAAAAAGCCATGTGGGCGCATGATATGACTTCCCTCATTCACGATCGTCTCCACACTTCTTACGAGGTCCTGACATGCTGTAATTATCCACTTTGCAGAATCGTTACACTCGGAATTTCTCTGCATAGACCTGAGATACCATGGGCCTCAGCCTCAATACCTGACCGGGATTCTCGAGATCCCAAGCTGAATAATGGGGCTCTAAACATTCGATACTTTGACCGTGACGTGAACTTGGACTTCTTCTTCGAGCCTGGTAGGTCTAAAGGATCACTTATCTCGATTCAATCTTATGAAAGAAACAAAATAAGAGACATTCATGCTGGTTTCTGACATCCATATAGCCACAAAAAGAGTGTGTGAGAAGGAATTATTCGCATGGAATGGATTCCCTAAGTGCTACGGGCAATGGGACGACCGCCTATATGAGAACCAGAACGTTCCTTTCCATACACCTATCCAGGGCCTGGGCGATACTGGAAGCGATGCCAGCCTAGCTCGAGCCAAAGTCTGGCTTAACGAGTGTACCACAAAGCACAAAACATGTATAGGAGTTGCGCAAGAGACCAAACTACCACACCGGGTACTCGATCTTTATCCTATAGAAAAACACTCTGCCAATATCAAGCTTATCGAAACAGAAAATAATGATTGCGGCCGATATGTTTGTCTCAGTCATTGCTGGGGCGAAGTGGTCCCTCTGAAGACAACGCGGGAGAATATCTCAGCTCTGAAAGAATGTATTGCGTTGAAGGCTCTCCCAAGAACCTTTCAAGAAGCCGTTCTATTCTCTCGCAAGCTGGGGATTCGATGGCTGTGGATTGATTCGCTCTGCATTATTCAGAACGATGACCTGGACTGGAAGACAGAAGCTGGCAAGATGAGAGATATATACAGCAATTGTTTCCTTACGATTGCCGCTAGCAAATCCAGTAATGGTTCCCAGGGACTCTTTACCGCGAAGCCTGACCCTGCATTGTTTGTCTGTCAGGTGTCGTCCAACGAATCCGAAATGCACAATGTTTTCGTACAAGAAGCCTTGAGTATACCGCACGAGTCCGAGTGGGTGGTGAACAATCCAGAGAATCACCCTTGGAATTCGTCTGTGTATCACTTCAATCCTTCTTTCCCGCTCATGACGCGTGGGTGGACTTTCCAGGAGCGGTTGCTATCTCCAAGAGTACTGCATTTCGGTATTGCAGAGATGTTCTTTGAGTGTAAGGAGAGTTACTTGTGCGAATGTCGGCGCAAGATGAACACCAACAATCTACCATATGTGTACGCTGAAGCGGGCTTGACGCTCAAGGGAATGGATATAACAGAGCAAGATTCATGGAGAAAAGTTTGCGAGTATTTCTCTCGCATGAAGCTCACTTTCCCGGATAAGGATACGCTTCCTGCTCTCGCCGGGTTAGCCCGACTCTATAGTCAGGTGAAGGAGGGAAGATATATTGCAGGTGTTTGGGAGACTGACCTTCTACCGTCATTGGCATGGTTTCTTGTGGAGCAGCATGAAGACAGAGAAGCCGCACGAGTTAAACGGGATGAACGTCTCCCTTCCTGGTCCTGGGCCTCAAGCAATATGGCAGTTGGATTCAAAAAATTCCTGCCTAATACCTCAACAGCAGTGGTACACGGTGAGATAGCAAAGGTACACGGTGCTGACTACATTATGGCTGGCTCTGATCCCTTCGGTGAGATTGAATACGCACATCTAGATCTCGAAGGAAATGTGTTGCCTGCTATGATCCATTTGTCACGGATACATGGGATCAGGAAGGCGGATATTCGAATAATCGACGCTGACGCCGCTGTTAAGTCAGAACGAGAGGGGAGGCACCATCTTTTACGCAACGAAGGAGAGGACCCTCCTAATATTTGGATGGATCCACCGTATCAAGAGTTTTACAAGACTGGCGGTGCCTTACGCGTTCTGCTGTTCCCACTAGGTGCCTCGCTCGCTGATAGTTTTACGCTTTACTATCTTATTATCACAAATTGTGACTCTGACACGAAAGTATATAAAAGAATAGGCTTGCTGATGATGAAGCCTTTTGATGTGAGAGATTGCAGAGATTATACCAAAAGAATGAGAATTACTCTTATATAAATTAATTAATACAGTAGAATCCGTTCCCTGTACAGATGAGATCAAGCCCGAAATTTAGACGTGAAAAGGAAGCCTTAAACTTAGTGAGAGGTTAGAAGAAAGTTCTGTTCAAGCGAACGAGATCAAATTGAAGCATGATGGCTTGGGCGGGATGAGGTATTATCAAGACCTCTCGAGTTGTCTATCCGTTCCGCCTTCTCAACCCAATGGTGAACTTTACAGCAGACCTTTGTCCAAAGGCAAACGGGATCAAATTAAAGCGTGACGAGCTCATGATCTGCTGCTGTAATAGGCGCTTGGACTAAGCTAGCCAAAGTGCTATCGGGGAGGCCGAACGCTATACGGAAGTATCAAAAGGCTAGACCCTCGTGGACCCCGAACATCAGTTCATTTACGGAAGCCCCGAAAGTCTAGGTTACGGAGGCCCCGAATAGAGGCTTTAGTACAATTGTACTAGCGTGTTAGGGTAAAGGATATAGAGTGAATCAAGACCCTCCTTTGGAGGGCAAGCTTGAGTTCATCTCTCAAGACAGACCTATACTTCAATCCAACGATCTACTTCCATTCGTACCAACCCTCAGACATACGCCATTACGTGTTACTTACTCTGCCTTATTGTGATTCCTCCTGCTGCCCTCTAACGGCCCCGGCTGTTACACCTTTTCCGCTAAGTTGACTTAGGACTATACAAAAGCAAATTCTGTTTAAATGATAAAATACTACTAATAAAATCCTTTAAAAAATAATTGAATATAGACTTTAGTCCAATGAACCGAGGCTTCTTCGCTATATCGCTAATTATATTCTTTGTTATAATGCCCACGGATCGCCTTACGATTAGCGTGTGAGGGTTAGAACCCCTGGTCACACTCGGGCCAACTCTCGACCAAGTATGCCCTCGTAGAATGTCGGAGAACAACATAGAATAGAGAACAGGACGGAATACTGTATAATAGTATAGAATAGAGAATGGCAGAGAATGGGACGGAAGGAGGGAAAGCAGTATAAGAAGGAGGAAAGTTGTACATACTTGCGGCCTCTTCACGCACTTCTCTTTGTTCAATACGGAAACCATTCCTTTGAGTTGTTCGAGGTCTGGCCCCTCACACGTCGAGACTAAGACGACATATTGGAACAGCTGTTTGCTCGGTATTTGTCAGGGACACGTCATGGAGGGGATTAATGGCTTGATGTAGGTATTTCTGTAACTATGCAGGCATACTTACTAGCTAGTCCGTGTCGACCTCTTTCGCCGGAAAGAATAGCACATACATATCCATAGGGTAGATGATATTGATTCCTCTCTCTTACGACAGATCTATCTTACGTAACTCGGCTCTCCCAGATCCCCGAGTCCTCTCTAATGCGCGTGATCTCCTGCCCCAAGCCCTCAACACGTTCGACCCTAACGGTAGAGGCCGGGGATTTATAATGCAAATGGCTCGCGGTAGCAGGGACGTTTTGGTAGCGAGATTTACGGCACAAATCCTGCGAGTTCTAGAGGTAGCGATATTACCAGATTTGCGCATACAGTATCCTCAAAGTAACTTGCTTGTGATTGCTGCGAAAGGAGTAATATATTTACTGCAGAATTCCGAAGTTGTCTTTGAATACTTATGATACCTTTTAATTCGGTTACATATATTATACTTCTGGCGTCTCGTCTCATAAAGTAACTTAGAGACCCTTTAAAACGCGGGGATTTCGAGGTCCTTGATCACTCACTATCTGCTAAAGTAGGGCTACTATAAGGAGCATTGTGATTCAGAGTTAATATCATCCTCGTCGTCATCATAATCATGGTCATTGCCATTAAGATCAATATCATCAACAATATCTTCTTCTTCTTCTTCTTCTTCGTCGTCGTCGTCGTCGTCGTCATCGTCATCGTCGATCTCGCTAGGGATATACACTTCATTTCCTAGATTCCCACGGCCTGCTGGTGGCTTAAAGCCCTACGATAGCAATTTAGCTTGTGTACAATCCTTTCGAAAATGGTCATACTTACAAAAGCAGTAAGTATATCGGATGTAGTAAAACTGAAGGGTCAGCTTTAACCGCCTTTAGAGAGAGATACACATACAAATCTCCCTCCTGATCTGGAATTACCCCTGTGATCAGCGTCTTCTTTGCTTCTTGAAGTTCGTGGATTCTGTCGTCTACTGTTCCTGTAGCTTTCAGTCGAGTAAAGTAGGTTTCCCGAGTTTGGCCGATCCTAAATAATCAGTATATCACCTTCGATTTCTAATTGCGTAACTTACCGATAAATGCGGCAAAATGCCTGGAAGTCACAGGCCGAATTCCTTTTGTCGAATAAGCTATAATCAATTTACTGTTGGCTTTTCACTTACCACCACATCTCGCAACAAAAGACATGATTTGCTTGGGTTAGGGTTAGACCTTCGCCTGCGGCCCTGATCGAAGCAATTAAAATCTGGGGTCCGCTGTCCGACTGAAAATCTTGTACAATTACGTCTCTTCGTTTCGATGGCATTCCTCCGTTGTATGTGGCATAAGTCCAATGATGATCTTCACAAAGTCTAGCAATAATGTTTATCATGTCAAGGAAGTGTGTCTATATCGAGTTAGGATACGACAGTAGGGTGGTGAGGGTGTTAGACTTACGAATATAACGATCTTATCACCAGCCGCCTCGGAAAACACAAGTTTAAGCCTTCGTTCCAACAATCTAATTTTGGAAGACTGGAGAAGTGTTCCATCAGCTAATAGCCATTGAGGGCGTTGCTGAGTCTTGTGTGCTCTTTCATCATCTAGCGCTGGCTTTAGTCGACTATCCTCCGGGCCGCCTTTCGAACAGATTATTGCCGATTGTTCTTTCGCTTGTCTAATCCACAACTCTACTGCGTTCATTATTTCTCGTTCACCGCCAGGGTCAGTCTCCTCAAGTTGTTCCCTCATTCTCACGACGTCTTCGAGTTTTAAATCGTTTTCTATGGAATTCTTTGCTAGGGCGATATGAGAAACAGTTTGACGGAGAGTGGTGATCATTTTCTAAAACTTATTTAGCATTTCTCATCAATCTCACACAATGCAGTGTTATCTTACTAGTGCTATAGCTCGATTTTGGTGTAGTCTTCCCTTGTTATCCCACCTTTTAATTACAGTCTTGTATGTATGATGCAAATGCTCATATATAACGCGTTCTTGATGAGACAGTTGTACATCTTCAATCTGACGATGAGACAACGGTAGCCACACTATTGGTCGACCGAATAATTGAGAGCCCATAGTTCGGCGGATCATGCAACTTGTGAAAAGATTTTGCAACAGGTCTGTGGCTCCTTCATCGCTTCTGGAACAGTAAGTGGAGATGAAGTCTTTGCGATTCACTGCGCACGGCATATTCAGCCAGTTAAAATATGGGCAGAACTATTTGGGCACATCAGCATTTGGTTGTCTTCCGTAGGGTTGTATTAATCGGTGTCCATACTTCCTCTAGACCATTTGTGATCGGCGTTCCTGACAGAGCTGCAGTATGTCAGCATATCATAAGAACACCGTAGGAACGTTCACAAACCCCAACGACACGAAGTATCAAGTTCCTTAACCGCTTGGAACGCTTTTGACGCAAAATTCTTAATCTTCGGTCTCCACATTAGTACCTTCATCTGGGCGGACCGAGCTTCACATACAGCCTGGGCTTCATCACATATCTGTTGAGTTAGCTTTTGATTAGTCCCTTCTAGACCAGAGAGGGACGTACCACCCTAAACCATGTTTGCCTATGCAACCAACCCCGCTGGTTGTTCTCTCGTCCGTTATTACTAGGCTTCGAATTTGCGTTGCTGCTTCTGGCGTTCGAGTAGGATTCTAGTGGATTTCTTAGTATATGTATACACTAAGAATATGAAATCTCTCTTAAACGGACTAGTCAATTCCGCGTAACTCGTTACTATACAACATGTGAGCCGTCATCGATTTGATCATGTGTTTACTTACTAATGAGGTTAATATTTTTAAGTACGTTTCTATCCATGCGATCGTTTGATTTATAGATATGGACTCGAGGGACAATTGTGTCATTAACGTGCTGCTTGACCTGCCCGAACCATTGCGCAGTCAATCCGGCCGGGCAAACAACGAGTGTTGCACTTCTTCCCTCCCTTACGTCTGCTATATTGGGTCGACGAAGAGCAATTAATGCGAGAGCCTGAATAGTTTTACCTGATCACTATTAGCAAAAATGGTGCTCTTACGATCGTAAAGTGTCTTTTGATTCGCAGTTGGAAACGCGAAGAGTGAGAGCGAGCGTGCATTCATACCAAGTCCCATATCATCCGCAAGGATGCCACCTTTTGGATGCGTACCACTGCCATTGCTATCCCTATTCTCCCAGTCGACCATAGTTCCAACAGCAATGACTTGGTGATGTCGTAATGTAGAGGTCATTCCCGTAACGTTCCAGGGTGCGTCTTGGTTTATGTTATCTGCCAAACGAATCGTGCTGACTTTGTTGATCTGTTTTGTCGCCTTCAAAAGCTCTTTGCGGTCCTTGCAAGCTTGTGGTAAGTCACTCAGATGTACATTGTCCACTAGTGCCTTCAGAAATAGTCTCTTACGACGAGTTTGAGAGATTTCCAGGACTTTCTGCTCCCCTAGATCAATGCTACCTTCTGCACACGCTGGGGCAATGTAATCGATTATATTGCTGACCTCTTCTATCTTTGGAAGTCCTATAAACTTGTTGCTTCGAGCTCGTTTTTCGCTTCTTAAATAGGTTGCGGGGGAACCTCTGCGCTTCCCGGCTCCGAAGGTCAAAGAGGGAGGGCCATAAGCTTGCGATGGAGTTGCAGTGCTCGGAGATGGACTTGGGTAAGCTTGCTTTGAATTTGGCAATGCTGTACGAATTTGACCAAGCTGTCGAGAGAATCTGGTCTCACGTCAGTATAATTTGACGAGAACCAAATTATCACTTACACACCTTGTCTTCGATCGAGAGGGTTTCTTGGGCTGATCAACCTCTGACATCATAGAATCCAATTTTCCTATTACGGCTGTATCTTCCTGGCGCCCTGGAAAAGTCCCTTCGTTGGTCGTAGACCTTTCCTCGTCACAATAGTGCATCATTGAGCCTCCCGACAAGGTTTCCGTATCGCTTTCTTGGTCTTCAATATTCCACTCGCCTCCCATACCGCCAGTTTTAGAATAGATTACCAAAATTTTATGATGAACGGCATTGTTATCTAATCACCATATTTATATACAGTACAGCGGTGGTTACTAAGAGCCTAGATTGGTCATCTTGTAGCAGTAGCTGAATTTTCTACTTGCGCTTCACCAATACGAAATTGGGGTCTGAACAATGTCATCCCTCTTATTTGAAGAGGAGTGTGAAACCTGCGGCCCTTGACGGCGATAACTTATCTATGATGCTGATAGAAAGGTGGCGTCCGTACGACCTAGGGTTTCCGTGCGATACCTGGAAGGTAGATAGAGCCCGGCTTGATGATGAGAGATAAATGAGGAAGTTCTCAATGGTGTGCAACCACATCCGTATCGTGTTTGTGGTCGCCGGATCTGATGTAAATCTTTGGTCACAATCGTCACAGTCAAAAGTGTGGGCTGGGTCTGATCTAGAGATAGATGACTGCCAAAGGACCGGTCACGCTCGTCACACTCGTATACTGCATAGTGGGCCCGGAGTCTAGGTGTTACCAAAGAGATTGTGGACCGCCAAACATTCGGCCACATTGTCGGGAAATGGAGAGAGCCAGTTGTAGCGCCAAAATACCTCGCAGGTCCAGCGTGGGAAAACCATGACAGCCCAGAACATGCCACATTGTTGCAAAGGCACGTGATCAGGAAACTCTGAATTGACTAAGGCTCCGTCCCCCGTGAACTACCTTAAACCATATTTTCCTGACCATTACCATCAGTCCTTCTTCGCAGTAACCTTTACGTCTACGGTTCACAGCTAGCCGCGTCCCTTCCTATTGTGGGGCCGGTTTGTGTGCAGGGAGGAAAACAATATTGAAATCAATGCCTGTTATTGCCCTGGCTCGCTTTTGTGTTGAAGTGTGCCACGTGATCTAAGGCACGGACAGTTGCCTTGGCACTTGGCTGGCACTTGGTTGGCACTTGGCTGGCGCCGTTTCAAGCACGTCTCACTTGCAGACCATATACTTCAAACGCTAATACTAGTTCGGCCATATCCTTGTTCCCAGACGCTAAATTTTCTGATCCAACCGGCAGGGGTCATCATGAACCCCATTCTTTAAATACGATCAGCCCCATTCTTCTCACCCGCCAGCAGGGTAGAGTCATCAATCGACACTAATACTTTGAGCCCCATTTCTCTCACCCACTAGCAGGGTAAGGTCATCATATTCCGGACTAAAATTTCGGACCCTAATTTTTCTCATCCACTAGCAGGGTGAGGTCATCAATCGACACTAATACTATGAACCCATTTTCCTCATCCAACAGGGTAAGGTCATCGATCTCTACTAAACACTTTTGAGCCTACCTACAGCAGGGTAAGGTCATCAATCTGTACTAAACACTTTGAGTCCATTTACTCATCCTCTAGCAGGGTAAGGTCATCAATCGACACTAATATTTTGAATCCCATTTTTCTTACCCACCAGCAGGGTAAGGTCATCAATCAGAACTAAACACTTTGAGCCCCATTTTTCTCGTCCACCAGCAGGGGAAGGTCATCACTCCGCACTAACACTTTGAACCCCACCTTTTCTCATCCACCAGCAGGGTAAGGTCATCAATCCGCACTAACACTTTGAGCCCCATTTTTCTCGTCCACCAGCAGGGAAGGTCATCACTCCGCACTAACACTTTGAACCCCACCTTTTCTCATCCACCAGCAGGCTAAGGTCATCAATCCGCACTAACAATTTGAGCCCCATTTTTCTCGTCCACCAGCAGGGTAAGGTCATCAATCCGCACTAAGCACTTTGAGCCTCTACTCGGTAGCGGGGTAAGTCAGAAAGGTCATCACGTCCAGCACAAAGGATCAAAGCTCCCTCAGAGTCATGGCAATCTACTGACTGGATCATATATCTCAGGTCGTTAACCCTAGTCCGAGTTTGATGACTTTCTGTGGGCCCATATGACTTTTTGGGGACTACCAGAGGTTTATTGCTGGTAAGCGATGTTGTCCGCAATAACGGGTAGCCAAACAAGTCAGCAACAACCGGCCGGGTGGACCCCAAGCAGGGCGTCACTTCAGCAGATGACACTCGCATCGAATCCGGCACCCTAGCACCCTAGCACCCTAGCACCCCAGCACTTCACTCTACGCAGGTTGCGGGAAGATGACCAAGTGCAGAATCTGACGACAGAGCACGGAAGTACAGCACACAATTTGTAACACACTATAGTAGAATTCGAAATCGGCTTCAGTCCTAAGCACTTAACCCTAATGAACCGTGCAGGGACCTACTATCTGCAGTTGAAGTGAAGCTTCGAATTGAGTTGGCGCCGTTAACTGAACCGATGCCCCATTTTTGATCAATGGTGGTCATCCAGCCGCACTAACATCGCGGGCCCATTTTTTACTAGGGGTTATCGTGTCTGCACTGACACCGCGGGCCCGTTGTCCAACTAGGGCAGTCGTCTGCTATTGAGGCCCCCTTTTTCCAACTGGGGCAGGCATGCCCGCACTGACATTGAGGCTCCGTTTTTCATTAGGAGTAAACTTAGTGGATACGTTGAAGTTATGCTGACCACTGACCAAAAACAGTTCTGGAACTGCGCTGACAGACTTGCAGTATGGATCTTGCATGGTGGATCCGTTCAAGTTGTGCTGACCACTGGCAGAAAACAGTTCTGGAATTGCGCTGACAAACTTGCATTGTGATCCGTTTGGTAGGCCAACTTCGTCAGCCACAAGACTGCGAGATATGAAGCTCGTATGCGAGTATGTCATCACCAGCCCCAGATCGCGCTGTGGGGCTAAAGGTTCATGCTACTAGTGCTAATCGCACATGCCCTCTCCGCTTTTTTCGGGGGACGAGTTAATGGGTGGATCTTGCGTGTTTAGTGATGACTTTTAGTGGAGGTCGAGACCAACTGCAAGTCTGTCAGCACTACTCCGTGGAGTTGTTCAACGGGTTCTGCCACAGAGATAGCTCGTTGAGTTAAAAATGCTCTTCTATTAAGATCTTAGATTCGAACCCTTTCGCCATTCCATTCTACCGCGTTTCCATCTTGCATAACCCCCGACGCGCTAAGCATTATAAAAGCTACGGAAACTTCCATCAACGCGTGTCGCATCCTTTTACGCAAATACTTTTTCCCACCACGTTCGAGGTCCTTATCACCATCCATGGCACAGAGTGAACGCGCAACAATCTAGAAAGTGGCGACTACCTTGCAATAATCTTCTCCCCAGATGGACGATTCTTTCCTATAATCGATGATAACAGCGCGGTCTCCGGATAGCTACTAGGTAGGCGTCATTCCACTCCTTGCAGACAATCTACGCCGTGGGAGTAAGCTCCACGCATTTATACCCTTACATCATCTGCGCAGTTATGTATGAGAACAGCTACTAGTCCTCAAAGGCGGCAGCACCCCAAAAGCTTTATAGGTTCCTTCCTCCGGCGATCATGGCCTCTTCCAACGTCGTCATCTTTCCAAAGGCGCACTGCCTCCACATAAGCATTGCTAACCTTTGGTTTTGTGCCATGCAGGATAATTCCTGGTGTCGAGATCCCCTCGAATGCGTGCCAAACGCCGTGGCACAGGCGGCGGCTACCGCACACCTAGCAAAATTCAAAAAGGCTCAGGACCCTTTGGACAATACAATTCCTTTCACCCTGATTACTCGGGCACGCCATCTAGTGGAGGGGGAGGCTCGTCGCCAACTCGTGGACCCTCAACAAGCTTCAATCCACCTAAAGGTCCTGGAGCAAACAGTTTCCATTTTACGTCGGGCCGCGTTAGGCCTCAGGAAATATCAAATTACGAGAGAGGTCGAGCGAGAGATCGAGAGAGAGATCGAGAGAGAGATCAACAGAAAGAACAAGATCGAGACAACCATGGGAATCGATCCAGATCCCCACGCGCCAACCTACCCGGCTCTGTCTCCAATCAAGAGCGGCTTCACAGTGATGATCGAAGACAATCTATGCCACATACGAATGCCATGGAGCCGCTGACATGCCAGATGATTTGAGACAAAAGCTGGACACATGCGCAAGCCAATTACAAGATGTTGCCAAGCTCGAGAGCGAATTTAGGGCAAACAAGGCCGATCAAGACCCAAAATTTAGGAAAATCACGGAGGACACAAAGTTGCTTAGCAGCATAGAAGGCAGGCTTACGGAGTCCGAAAAGAAGCTCAAGCAATCAGGCAACAATATGATCACTTTGCTGGAGGACCAAAAGACAGCTCTGACGAGCTACAAAGACGGCAATATGAGATGGCAGAATAGTATTACGAATAGGCTCCAAACTCTTGAGCAACGGTGGTTATCTTCTGGGCAACAACTTATGAAAGAAGATTTAACAAAGTTAAAGCAGGAAATGGTCTCCCTCAAACAGCCTAGCTACTCGGGGGTGATTGAGTCACTTCAGTCAAAGCTGACAGCCGTTGAGCAGGAAAGTCGGTCCCTCGGAGAAAGGGTATTGTCTACCGAGGAATTCAGAAGCTCTATGGAGGCAGACAAAAAAGATCTAGCTACAACTTCGGAGCTCGAGATTGTCCGGTCTGACGTCATCGATCTAAAGGAGAGGTTCAACAAGGAGGCCAACCCAAATCATAGCAGTACCAGGAGTTCCGAAGGAACCTCGTTGACATCTAACCAAGACATGTCCGAGTTGTCACGGCGTCTCTCGGCTCTTGAGGACAAAGTCCCTTCTGCCAGCTGTGGCAGCCCGCGTGCGCTATCCGCTGATATCGCTCAGCTGAAAGACGCCTTGGAAGATAGTAAGACCTCCAACGACGCCTCCTATGGCGCATTAAGAGACTCCGTTGATGTGCTCACCACGCTGGTAAATTCTATTACTAATCGAGTAGACGGCCAAGACAAAGTGGCATCAGAGCTCAGATCATCATACAACGCCCTTTCAGAACTCACGGGCAGAGTCGACAGTTTACAGAAAGCTCAATCTCCACATTCCAACTCCGGAACTCCAGGACCAGCTTCAATTATGGGCCAGGGACAAGAGGTTGAGTCTGAGACCGCCATCGCTGCGTCTAAAACTTTAGACATTCTGAAGTCTAGATCCGACCTTTTGCCCACACAGGCACTCGAGCAAAATTTCACGGACCACATTACGCAGCTCCGAGTCATCTTAGAATCGCAGGACGAGCAACACACGAACTCGATCGCCAATTTAGAGAGTCGTTACAACAACATTAATACCTTAGACTTACATAGAGCTATGGTTGACTCGGCCATTGATGATAGAATCGTTTCATTCGAACGACAATTAGAGACCGTTCGGCTGGCTTTTGTGGCACTGCAAGCACGCTTTATCCAACTCGAGAAGCTCTCCAACGACCGAAAGTCTCTCGCGCCTGAAATCGAAAAAAGGATTCAAGAACTCGAGCAGGTGCGGTCGCAGCCACAGGGCTATGAAGAACGCATACAGAAGTTCGAAAATGAACAACGGAAGTTCGACAGGCTTCTCATGAAGCTAGATGATAATTCGACCAAGCTTCAGGCTCAAGCCGCCGAGGCGAATGAGCTTTTGGAGAAGATTCCCAATCAAGAGCAGATCAGGCAACTCCGTGGCGAGATCGACCGAGCAGTTCTTAAGGTGAGCCATGTCGAAGAACTGGTTGCGAAGCCCAAGAAGGCTCAAACCACTCTCACAAGTGAGATCGATGAACTTGCCACCGAGAGTCACAAGAATGACCATCAAACGGCCTCCCAGTTTGTTGAATTATCGTCTCTGACTGGTTGGAAATAGAGAAAAAATGCTATATTTTTATTTACAGGTGGGAGGAGCCTTCATTATATGCTCCAGACCAGACCCCTAGCTCGGGGAGCTGAAAAATTCAACACTCCCACTTCAGTGACATGAGCTAGGGTCGTATTTATCTGTCAGCGTCGCTTGCCATAAGAAACACAGTATAAACCGATCTTCTATTATACCAAAAACCCTCAAGTCCGGGGAAAATCACAGTATAACGGCTGGCTGGAAAAACAGTCTGAAAAACCAGTCATATCGTAGAATCGAGCGGCACTAAAAACCCCACCAAAATAATAAGGGAAAAGCCTGCTCGATCGTGTCCTTCTATGCAAGCTCCAACCCTATGGCCTTCCTGAATCTCTCAAATCTTCCCTTGTCGAGCGCCTTTGTCAAGCCGTCGGCCACCTGACTCTCCGTGTTGACGTACTCGAGTTGAATTGCCCCATCACTCACCTTCTCACGTACGAAATTGTGTTGTATTTCGACGTGCTTCATTCGGGAGTGAAACTGAGGGTTCTCTGCTAGAGCAATAGCTCCTTGATTGTCGCAGAAGATAATCGTCGCTTTTGGTTCGTCCATATCCTCTGGGCGGATTTCGTCGAGTAATCGCCGCAACCAGATAGCCTCTTTTGCAGCATTTGATTGGCCAATATATTCAGCTTCGCAAGTAGAGAGAGCGACTGTAGGTTGTAGCTTTGATGACCAACTAACAACTGCGCTTCCAACACTGAACAGGTAGCCTGACGTCGATCGACGAGTGTCGAGGTCTCCTGCCCAATCAGAATCTGTGTAGCCTGCGAGCGCGGCCAATTCCCCTCTAAAGACAAGTACGTAATTTATCGTTTTTCGGAGATATCTGAAGATACGCTGGACAGCCGATCGGTGCTGTTGCGTAGGTCTTGCCGCGTATCTGCTGACTGCTGAGACTGCGAACGCGATGTCTGGTCGAGTCCCGAGCATGGCGTACATGAGTGAGCCAACAGCCTTCTGGAACCACTTGATCTCCCCACGGGTCGGCTCAAAATCTGGCTCTGCCTTTCGCAGCTTGTTGTGTGTATCAATTGGTGTATCATTCTTCAAGCTACAGTTCCACATTTGGAATTCTCGTAGAACCTTTTCAATATAACCTTGCTGGCTCAACTTCAGCGTCCGATTAGGTCGATCACGTGTAACTTCCATTCCTAGGTAGTATTTGCATGGCCCAAGGTCTGTCATGTGAAATCGTTCGCTTAGCTTTGCCTTGATATCGTTGATGTCTGCGAGAAATGGACCAATTATGAGGAGGTCGTCGACAAATATGGCGATATAATTGCCTTTGGAGTCAAAGAAGATGCAATTGTCGGAGGTAAGAGGTTTAAACCCAAGAGACTCGAGATAGGTAGTGAGAGTGAAGTACCAGACGCGCGGTGATTGCTTGAGGCCATAAAGTGCCTTGCGTAGCTTACAGACCTTATCTGATTGGCCAGATTCGTTGAAGCCGTCAGGTTGCTCGACGTAAACTTCGACGTCAATGTCTCCGTAAAGGAAGGCGGTCTTGACGTCCATCTGTTCGATTTCGAGGTCGTACGCCGCGGCGATAGCAAAGAGGAGTTTGTAGCTCATAGGTTTGACAACCGAGGCAAAAGTGTCGTTATAATCAAGTCCTTCTCGTTGCTCAAAACCTCTTACAACCCATCGTGACTTATATCGAATGATCTCTCCATTAGGTCCTCTTTTGTGTTTGTAGACCCATTTCCCAGTGAGTACGGCTCGGTCCTTGGGGCGATCGACGATATCCCAGGTGTTGTTTTCTTTAAGTGAGTTTACTTCCTCTTGCATTGACGACTCCCACTGCTTCGCAGTTCCTCCAGATATGGCTTCTCTATATGTGTGAGGTTCGTATGGTTCGGAGGGGTCTGAGTCTGCTAGAAGAGCATATAGCTTAGGGGATTCGTTGTCCACGTCATAAGATACTAGGGCTCGTTCCAATGGATGGTATGCAGCCGTTCTTGCTGCTCGAGGATGAGGTTCGCGAGTATTCTGAGAAGGCGAGGCTTCAGCCCCAGGTATAAGTTCTTCAATTGCAGTATCAGGAGTGTCTTGAATCAACTCAGTATCAGTGTCCCCCCATGATTCATGCACGGAGTGATCGCACAGTCTCTTGGGAGTATGTTCTTCCGGCTCTTCTGTGTCTGTCAAGGAGCGCTTCTCGGCCGCGAACCGTACAGTAGACGCCCGTATCACCTTGCCGTCAAGGGTGAGTAAGCGGTAGATGCTGTCTCCTTCATAGCCCAGGAGTTTGCATTCTATCCCGTTCTCTGTCTGCTTGCTCCGGAGTCGTTGAATGGCCCAGCATTTCGTACCTGGAGTGCGCAGGTGAGAATATCTGGGAGGCTCTCCATGCCAGGCCTCGTACGGCGTAGTCTGTACACGTGCTTGAGGGCTCCGCATTCGTATATAGTTGGCGGTCTTGACCATTTCAGGCCAGAATTTGGCCGGGAGGCCGGCGAGTTTGAGGAAAGACTTCGCCTTCTCCCAGATGATCCCCCAAGCCGCTCTGATGCACCATTTTGTTGAGGGTTTCCTGGAACCGTGAATTCGTGAGTGATGCCGTATTGGAAGAGGTAATCAGTCATCTCCTGGGATGAGTATTCTCCGCCGTTGTCGGTCCTAAATCGACGAATCTTGATGTGACGGATGAGTCTGTCTTGCGTTTCATACTTTTGCTTAAAGTGCTTGAAGCAATTAAAAACCTCGCTTTTATGTTTGATGAGGTAAACTTCAGAAAGTTGAGTAGCATCACAAAGGAAAGTGACGATATATCTAGATCCTTCCCAGCCTAGAGTGAACGGTCCGAGTACGTCGGAGTGGATAAGCTCAAGAGGTAATTTGCCAGGCTGAATCGGGTTCTTATGAGGCCTTGAATGAAGTTTCGTAATAGAGCACGTGTCGCAGGGATCAGAATCGAGGATTGGTTTTGAAAGGTTAATCTCCGTAGATATATCGGCTAGCTTCCTGATATTTTCTTGTCCCAGGTGACCAAGTCGGTTGTGCCAGATTCGGAGAGTGTCTTGGTTGATTTCCTGGCTCAACAGCGCTAATTGCTATTCCATAGTTGTGTTCAAGAGCCAGATTCCGTTGCGTTCAGTGGCTGTCAAGGTTTTGTCTTTGGTGTGGATTTTGCATTTCTCGGGCGAGAACCTGACATCGGCGCCGATTTTGAAAAGCTGTCCAACCGATATAAGGTTGACTTTACAGGCAGGAACGTGATATACGTTTGTCAGATGAACGGCTCGCGATTTGCCCTTGATAGCGCAACGAATCCTAACGGTTCCTCGGCCGATGGCTGGGCAAGATGTGTCTCCCAGTCCCTTGATTTGTGCTCCTCCAGTAATAAGCGGCTCATATTTGATGAAGTGAGCCTTAGAATGTGTAATATGGCGGGAACAGGCCGTATCAATAGCCCATTGGGTAGCTAGTAGGGCACTCGTATCATCTGTCTTGACAGGTTCTGAATATATTGACTGAACTACTGTTTGTCGTATGGACAGATTTCCATACATATACAATCCATTCCTCGTCATGTGCAAGTGCACATGACTCATCATCACATGACTCATTCCACACTAACCTCTAGGCTTCCACACTTCAACACTCCCCCAGATCTGTTCAGACGACCTCCCTGATGCCAATTGCAGCTCTATTTCGCTCGAACGAATCTCGTGGCAGAGGCTTTGTCATTCCATCAGCAAGCATGTGCTTCCCCGGGACCCAGTAGGTTTTGATGGTTCCTTTCTTGACTTCGTCTATGATATGGTGATGGGCGACATCGATGTGCTTGATCTTCGAGGTGTTTGAGGCTCCACGTGTTCCTTGCACTGCTCCCTTATTATCTCCATAGAGCATGGGAACTGTCGATAGCTCGTTTTGGTGCCCCTCAAGTATAGCGATTAACCTCCGTAACCATATGACTTGTTTGAGAGCTTCGCTCATCCCTACTGTCTCTGCTTCTGTTGTGGATCGAGCCACTGCGTTCATCTTCTTGGAATAGTGGAGCACCACTCCCCCATGAACCATCAAAATAAATCCCAGTAAGCTCTTGCGGTCTCGAGGATCTACGGCATAGTCTGAGTCCGAAAATGCCATAGTATCGAGTGGTCCTGCAGCCCCCACATGGGCTTCGATTCCATGGTCAACGTTATAGTAGTCTATGGGTTCTACTCCCTCCGCATGGTGGTTCTTCCCTCCGAACCAAATTCCAAGTTTCAAGGTTCGACTAACGTAGCCTAGGACACGCTGCAGAGCCATCCAATGATCCCAGTCCGCGGATGCTGTGAAAGTTGCAATCTTATTAACTGCCATTGCGATATCTGACCTTGTGACACAAAGCCAGATGAGCTTCCCTAGCAATTCTAAGAATCTCTTGTATTGATAGTCCGTAAGCTCCTTCCCTGTCCTCTTACAAAGGCTGACCACAGCGTCGGGTTCCATGGGAGTAGCACATTTGGACGATTTCTGGTCCAGATACTCACCTACAATATCTTTGGCGTAGACTGACTGATCAATCGAAATCGCTCCATCTTCGTGTCTCTGGATTCGGATTCCCAAGAGGTAATCCGCCTCCCCCAGATCCTTCATCTCAAATCGGCCTTTCAACTGCTCTTTGACTTGCTTGATGGCATCCTCGTTTCCTCCGGTCAACAGCATATCATCCACATGTGCCCCAATGATTACTCCAGTCCTCTCATTAACGAATATAGTGTCATCCCAAGGGATCGCCTTGAAGCCTATCTCCTGGAGAAATTCTGTGAGCAGTAAATACCACAATCTCGCGGCTTGCCTTAACCCGTACAGGCTCTTCAGGACTCTCACACAGTCCCCAAACTGTGGCTGTAGCTCCGGGGGAAGTCGCATATAGACCACATCTTCCTTCGGCAGTGTGGCCGCTAGAAAGGCAGCAACAACATCCATATTGTGTAGCTTCCACCCATGCTTCGCTGCGAGTGCAATGATCGTCTTGAGGGCGGATAACCGGATTGTAGGAGCAAAGGTTTCTTCGTAGCTGATGCCGTATTCTTGGGTGTACCCCCTCGCAACTAATCGTGCCTTGTACCGTACGATGTTCCCATCTCGATCCTTCTTATGGTCGAACACCAATTTCGAGGTTACGATCTCTGCGCCGGGTGGGGGTGGCTGCGGTTCTGAAAACGTTCCAAGCCTTTTCAGCGCGTCCACTTCGACTTGAATTGCCTCCTCCCATCGATTGAAGTCTGGGGAATCTGCCACCTGCTTGTAGGTCAACTTCTTGACATCGGTGTCATTGGATTGGAGGCCCATCAGCATCACTCGTTCCACGACCTTTCGGGCATAGACATCCCCCCTGGATTTCTTCCTCCGTGCCGCTGTTTCAGCTCGGATTTCTTGCCTGCGAGCATCCTCCTTTGCTTTCTTCTCTGCGGCTCTCTCTTTACGTCCCTGTACCTTCGTTTTGGATGCGGGTTGTAGCGCTCTATCGTTGCCTGGATCAACAACTATCACATCTGAGATATCAGAATCGTAGGAAGAGCCTCGACCGTGACGGTTGGCGCCTTCCCCATCTGAGTCTTCCTCAGCCGCTAGTGTACCAGAACTCTGACCGTGGGGGTCGCCGTCCTCCTCGACGCCTTCCCCGGCTCCGTCACTACTATCATCTCCCCCTGGCTCTTCCAAACTGTTGGGAGAGTCAACGTCATCGTCTCCATCGTCGGTTTCATCTTCGGCAGTTCGATCGACCTGCCCAATGGCAGTTTGCCTACTAGCAGTTCCTTCTTCTCTTGGCATATCTCTGCGGTCATCGTCTAACGTCCGCAAATCCTCATCAGAGAGACCTGAACGCGTTTCATCGAATCGTACAAATCGAACGCGAAATGCTTTCTTCTCTTCTGGATGCCATACCAGGTAAAGCTTCTCTGATTCGTCCGTATACCCAACAAACACTCCTTTCCACGCTCTGGCCGCAAGTTTATTCCTCTTTTCCTTTGGAATAAGTACATATGCCGGGCACCCAAACGTGCGGAGATGGTCTACATGACACCTCGTTTTCCGCCATTGCTCCCATGGAGACTTATCCATTTTCTTTACCTGTTGCCTATTGCGATACCACGCTGCAACTTGGTATGAGAACTCCCAGTATTCTTCTGGTAAACCAGCCGCAAGTCGTAAGGTACGTCCTCTCTCTGAAATGGTCCTCATGCTTCTTTCTGCAATGCCATCTCCTTCAGGAAAGTACCCCACTGTTGGCTCAAGTTGAATCCCTCTGCCTTTGCAGAATGTTTCCATTGCCTTATTCAAGAATTCTCGTCCTCGATCAAATCGAAAATTCTGGCACTTCTCGCCCTTGGAGAATCTGCGGCATTCGTTCTCAACTTCTATCACCCAATCCTTGATTCTTTGCACAACATGCCTCTTGTTTGCACGAAAGTACACCCAGATCCGTCCTGTTTTCTGGTCTGTAATCGTCAACATGTACCGCTTGCCTTGTAGCGACGGTACTGGAACTGGTCCGTACAAATCCATATGGACTTTCTCTAGCTTCTCTGTCACTGGTGACATTGGCTCCCTCGATGGATTACGAGTCATCTTTCCCAAGGTACAGCTCTCGCAGAATGGGGGGCAGAATACATGATCTCCCAACCCATCCATCACCTTCTGGAGTTCCATATGTTTGCCTGGATGGCCCAGCCTCGCATGAAGCAGTTTGATCTCCTCCGGGCTTTGTTTTCTGGGTCTACGGGCAGATCTTGCCGTGCTCTTGTACGCTTTGATATCTGCTGGGTGAACTACCAGCCACATCCGGTCCTTCCTATATCCCCTCATGACTATGTTCCCGTTCCTTCTCAAAAGAACAGATCTCTTTGCCGAACTGGTTTCGACTTCGGATCCTCTGTCCTCTAGTTTCCCTACTGATAGCAAGCAGTCTGAGGCTTCCGGGACATAGAGCACGTCCCTAACTATCGTAGAGTTCACGACTAGGTCAGTTCCCAGCCAGAATATTCGTACATCTCCTACGCCGTCAGCGGTAACAGAAGCATTGCTTTTGGCTACTGAAATCTTCGTGGTGGAGGGTTTGAGTTCTCTGATAAACTGGTCCTTGCGGTTCGAGATATGGGTTGAGGCGCAGGTATCGAGATACCACTGAGGCAAAGTTGTCTTCGATATCATCACAGCTTCGGGGGTCTTAGAGCAGACTGAAGGGTATCCTGATTCGCTATCGCTAAGCTCTTGAACCCTAGCCATCTTCGAATTCTCCTCCCTTGTCTCGTTGTTCTTAGAGGTTCTCTGTGCTTTAAGTTTCTGCCCCATCAGGTGATATTTTCCTTCGTCAGAGAGCAACCACTTCCTTCCTTCCTCTGTCTTGTGCCACTCAGCGCACTGTTTCTTCCAGTGAGGCCCTCCACAGGTGTAGCAACCTCCTTCTGGACCACGTGGTCCCTTGAATCCGCCTCGACCTCCGCGACCTCTGTATCCCCCGCGGCCCCTGCCAGCGAAGTTGGCAGTCTCACCAGTAATGGCCCTGCCCTTGAGTTCGGTTTCCTTGTTCTCGAGTCGATTCGCGACCTCCTCAAAGGAGACATCTTCTTTCTCGTTGTTGATAATCTCAATAGTGGTCTCGTACTCTTCGTCCATGCTAATTTTGAGGAACTGGGTAAGAACCTCTTCGGGGAATGGGGTCTTGTCTTTGTGGCCATCGAGCTCAGCCTTCAGATTGCGGAGAGAGTCGACCTTCTCTTGGACTGTCTTATCCGTTTGAGTGCTGACAGCATAGATCGCGTTCAACAACTGGGCGCGTCGTGCGGCGTTCGGAGCGGCGTATTTCTTGATTACGAAGTCGTAAACCTCCTTGGGAGTGTTGAAAGACTGCACTGATTTCTTGTGATATTCGTCCAAGCTGTTGAGTACTGCTACGTTGCAAATGCTCTCGTTCTTTCGATATTCCTTGATCGCTGCCTTCTTTTCCTTGGCGACAGCTTCAACTTGCACAATGCCTGCCACTGTCTTTCCTTTCTCATCAATTGATGGGTCTTCTGCAGATCCATCGATGAAATCTTCGAGGTCTTCGGCCCTTAAGAAATTCATCAAATCTTTCTTCCACGTGTCGAAATTATCTCTGCCGGAGAGGACAGTTCCCCTGTAGGTTGCTCTCCCCATGTTGAGAATGAGTTCCGAACGAAGGTATCTTAAATCTGTGAGTTCAGTCTGTTGGGTCTTTGCGCAGCGGAATGCGAGCTCCCGGGCTCATAACCTCTTGACAGGTTCTGAATATATTGACTGAACTACTGTTTGTCGTATGGACAGATTTCCATACATATACAATCCATTCCTCGTCATGTGCAAGTGCACATGACTCATCATCACATGACTCATTCCACACTAACCTCTAGGCTTCCACACTTCAACACATTTTCTGGGACTATCAGAGGTTTAAGAGACGTCCCTGCGAAGCGAAAATCCCTGCAGACCAAAGCGTGATCCCTGTCACTCTGATGAAAAGTCTCCACTTCTGAGCCAACTAAATGAGGTTGTATCTCGTCGGATCCTAAAAACTTCTTGGTTGATGTCCGTTGCTGGTGTCGAAGGCGCTAGCAAGGGGTCACAACCAATAGATCTCCTGCATTTCAAGAGATGATGCCTGATTAAGGAAAGTCACCATTTACTCAATTTGCATCTGTTATGGTTGATACGAAGTAGTCGGAGTAATAAATCCAAAATCTTGGCTTTCCCACTTTACTCAGTTGGTAACAGTTATCAGAACTCAGTAATCCTATTAGACGATTACCCTTGCTGTTAAGGAAGTCTCTAGAAAGCTTGGCGGCTTCATCACTTCGTACAGGCCCAACAAACCAGCTTTTTTTGTCCGTGCAGCTAGAGCCGCATTTGCAACTGATACGCCGAGTACCGAAGTACGAGCTCATATCGCGCAGTCTTGTGGTTACGAAGTTGGCCGACTGAACGGATCCACAATGCAAGATCCACTTATGCAAGTGTGTCAGCGCGCGATTTTCGAACGGATCCACAATGCAAGATCCACTATGCAAGTCTTGTCCGTGTGGCAGCACAACATGAACGGATCCTTTATGCAAGATCCACTGTGAATCTGCTGGGGGTGAACTGGGGAATGGGCTACTGCTGGCCAATCCGGTGCTGGGGACGCTGAAAAATGGAATACTGCTGGATGGGATAATCTTAGCAATCCCTGTTTGATTACAAGTTTTGAGTGATGACAGTAGTTATCTGATTGCTGACTGCTGATCGCAATGGCAAAGAAGTATCGCTAAGTATATATCTTCCCGGCAGAGGGAATATTCATGTGGCTTCTATAAATAATCTCTCGTTGGCTTGAATGTGTCTTGACGGGTAGCATGCCTCCATATAAGATTACAATGTTGGGTGCTGCAGGTGTTGGAAAAACGGCGTTGACAGTACAACTAATATGTGACTATTTCATCCAAAGTGTAAGAAATCTTGGAAAGAATATTTTCATAGCTATGGAATTTTTACGCTGCCACGCTTAAGAACTTCCGCTTACTGTTGCATTAGTATGATCCCACGATCGAAGACTTTTACCGAAGACAGTTTCCGGTTGACAACGAGCATTGCACGCTAGAAATTCTGGACACAGCTGGAGTGGGTTTCGACTACTTCCAAGACTTTAAAGACTCTTGGATCCACGATGGAGAAGGATTCATTCTTGTCTATAGCATATCGTCACGATCATCCTTCTTACGGGTACAAAGCCTCTATGAGCTGATCCAACGCCTGAAGAGACCTTTTGATCTCAATGCCCCTAACACTTCGTCGATAGCCACACCTTACCCCGCGACACATGTACCCATCGTACTCGTTGGGAATAAATGTGACAAAAGTACAGAAAGGGAGGTTTCTGTGCAAGAGGGCTTTGAACTAGCGCGAGGAATAGGGTGTCAATTTGTTGAGGCTTCGGCCAAGTCTAGTTCCTCCGTCCAAAAGGCATTCTATGATGTTGTTAGACTGCTCCGTCGCCAACATAGCACATCGTCAAAGGCCGACCATGTATCTTTGTCGACAAGAAATCTACGGCTCAAGTCGCGGAAGGATCAATACTTTAAGAGGCGACAGTTTGGAACACTTGCGAGTTGGGCTAGGAACTGTTACTCGAGAAGCAAAATATGGAAAGGGAGACGCCATCGTAACCGCAAACCTTTTTGGGGAGACATGTCTCGTTGATAATTCTTTCCAGTGAGGTCGGGTCCCAAATAGTGGCTGCGGCCCGTAACTCCGAACCGCGTCTCGCTCCATCATTCAGGGGACCACTACGTCAAGCTGTTGAAAGAGGACCCGCTTATTTCACACGTCTCCTTCAGATCCCTGTACATCGTCATTCAGATATATATAGTACCATCCTCCCTGACGAGGAAGGAGCATCGAATCCAAGCCTTTTCACGCTACCATGCTTTGTTCAACACAAACATGTACAACTACGAGCTGGTATCGTGTATAAAGAATGGCATATAGGATAAGTACGAGACAATATATCATAAAAAATGAGAGGCACTTTTCACTACACCCTCGGATTCAAGATTGCCCAAAGTTATGCGTCTATTCGAATACTCGGAGGGCATCGGCCTTGGAAGCACTCCTTCATTCGATCTTTTCAGGAATCCAGAGCATTCATGACATCGTTTTTAACGCAGAGCCGTCTATCTTGTCTCACTCAGCAATTCAAAGCAGGAACGAGTACCAAGTTCTTAGGGATAGCTAACTTATATTGAAACTGTGGGAATGAGGGAATTGTTGGTATCACACGGTAATAGCGTACGCTTAATGATCACTAATAGTTGCTCCCTTCTTCTTTCTTTCTTTTCTCATTCCATGCTCGAAGAGAAGGCTGTTTAGGGTGGTGTTTCACCAGTGGATCAGCACCACGTGATCGGGTGTTAATCTCGTGTAGGGATGGCAAATTACATGTAATTTCGACTATAATACAATAATCATAATTTGTAAGGGGTTGAGTTCAATACGCCTTACAAATGTCACATGATTAATGTACTATACCTATTTAGGAAGCCCCTAGGCCCCATAGAACCTAGTGGATATATGGGCATTTATATGCATAATTCCTGTATAAAAATGCATTATGTAAGTCTCTTCTGGGCCTTATTTCGGTCGGAATTATACATGATAATACCATGTGACCCATCACATGTATTGTAATATTACAGCCCAAAAGACTTTGGTACAAATATTGTAAAGTTGAGTTCGTTACAGTAATTTACGTAAAGTCAAAATTGGCCATCCCTACTCGTGTACTAACAGGAATCACATGTTCGCTAAGTGCAGTCGCGTTGCCAAGGCAATAGAGGGTGAATCAGTTGATGACTCATAAAGGAATCAGGGTGGTACAAATAGCTAGCTTTGCACCTTCGAGCTTCTAGACAATCACAATCAATTGCAATAACGGTTTCCAACACCTAGGTGTAACCCCCTGTGATACCAACAGAAACTAAGCTGCTAGACGCAATGCAACCTTACGTCCGTTTTCGATATCTAAAGTCTATAGAATTTGTTCGAACTAATGAATCGACACGCCTTGGCCAGGAGATCAAGATGCTCACCAAGGAACATCCCGCGCTTTCTCATTATAACGTGCATGGCGATCTCCTTTATTTGGCCTCCCCCCCGTTGAGTCCTCTGCCTTCCGCTTCGTCGTGAGTGCAGGAGCTTCGTCCGAGTCCCAGAGATCGACTTGGGCTGGTTTGACAAGGATTGCTGGAGATGAAACATAGGCAATGGCGGATGCCCTAAGATCTTACCACCCCCTTGCCCGATCAACACAAACGTGGTCACGATCAGCCCATTCGCTATGAAATAATGCAGAAAGAAAAAGTGACCAATAAGCAAGGACGTCTTTATGTGCCATGAAGGTTCGCCCCTCCGTGGACAAAAACACATCCTTTGGAGTGGTCTCATTCTCTAAATGAAAATAATGGTACTTGATATGCGCGATAAATAATCTTCGATTTTTCTTGGTCATTCTATTCACTACAGAGGAGACACTGATCTCTCATATAGACTTCAAGATACAAAGATGCCAAGTAGTAGAATCACCGAGCAGCCAGACCGAGTAGCTATACCGAGCAGACTGGCCGAGTAGCATAACCAAACAATGCTCCCGCGATCCTGTACCTCCAACAAAAAGCAACTTCCTAAACACCTCTTCTTCCTCCTTCCCTGATGCCCCAATCTCTCTCCTCCTTGCCATCCAATCATCCGTCATCCCTCTTAGTCGATTTATTGCTAAAAGGGTAATCCTTCCAACCAATGCTGAAACACTATCCACTGTCCTCGGCGGCTACCGCCACTAGGACTAGCAGCGAGTCATTCATCTTGACTTTTAGTTCTGATTGTCAGAAGTTTCGCAATTTACCAATGGCTTTTTGTGGCTTTGGCCGCGTTTCATGCGTCTCGGAGGCCTGTCGAGGCTGTTGGTGGCTTCTGATGTGAGGGGCCAGACCTCGAACAACTCAAAGGAATGGTTTCCGTATTGAACAAAGAGAAGTGCGTGAAGAGGCCGCAAGTATGTACAACTTTCCTCCTTCTTATACTGCTTTCCCTCCTTCCGTCCCATTCTCTGCCATTCTCTATTCTATACTATTCTACAGTATTCCGTCCTGTTCTCTATTCTATGTTGTTCTCCGACATTCTACGAGGGCATACTTGGTCGAGAGTTGGCCCGAGTGTGACCAGCGGTTCTAACCCTCACAAGGGCAACTATTACTAATATACAAGTACATTTCTTAAAGTGAATTCTTAACTCCTTAAGCCCTCATTTCAACTGTTTCTGGCTTCTGGCTTCTCTCTTCTGACTTATCTCTATGGATTCTCGTGGGTTAGTAATGTTAGCAGGTTAGCTTGAAGGCTATTCTCCAAGTGTTCAGCGTCCTATCCTCAGCAGCTGAAGCGGTGCCTCCTGTCTATGGCACGAGGTGGTTAGTGTTGGGTGGTCGAAGAGAAGGTGAAAGGGGGTCAGTCTTATTGGCTGTTTTCTTGCCAAGGGTCAGCATCAAGCCGGCCTGTGGCTATCGCAAATCGTATCGTCACTCGGACTGCTCTCATGTCAGGCGTCCATTTCTTGTTATCCGATGGTGATTTTCCTCCTAAGTAGAATGAAATGTTGCTCCTGTGAATTTCTGTACACTGAAACATCTCGGTTCGGTGCGTAGTCCATCTTTGGCACCGAAAAAGGAAGTGTTCAACTGTTTCTCTTGCTTCCCCGCAGGCGCACTGATCTGACGGTGCCGCTTTGATGAGGGATAGATACGAGTTCAATCTCGCTATTCCTGTCCTTAGCTGGGCAAGCACACTCGCTTCTTTCTGTGTCAGCTGGTCGTATAACTGTCGAGTATGTTTGCCCGGTAATGCTATGTCGACTCTCTTAGAGTCGCTTGCAAAATCGCCTTCGTCCCCTTTCGCTTAAAAAAAAAGATGCTGAGCACAGACCACCTTGGCCACTTTTAGCGCTAACACTGTGTGTGTTTGTCATCCCTTGTGGCCTTTTAGTACTTGTATTGTACCGCGCGTGCAACGAGACGCCGAAAGTCGAGCTTACTATTAGCGCCAAAACCAACGGCACGCAATCACGCTATACTGAAATGCTCGATCCGGATCGATTAATTATTACTCTTCTCTTCTTTTCTCCTTAGCTTTAGATCCTTGAATAACGGCATTCTCCTGCGGTCGGTTATGACGAATCTCTTGGATCCAGGAACGGCTGCATGTCATTGCGACGGTATTCGACAGTGGGCTCAAACAAGTGGGATCAGCACGGATCGTTGCATCTGGGACGGGCTGAGCCGACAAGCACAGCTCCTCAGGAGTAACAAGCACGCGAAATGGACTCTTTCAGCCCGGCAGCTGCGGGTATCGGCGCGGGCCGACTGCCAGACGTGCATTCTGTTCGCCAAAGCTATTAAAGTGTTGGGGCTAAACTTCGCGCATATCAAGGCTATCCATCTCCAGCTGAGTAGCCTGGTGCCACAGCTGAGAATCACCGTTGAGGGTGCCCATAGGCATAGAGGCGCCACCTGGGAGTTCTACCTTAGCCATCCCGATGGTACGTACGCACGCACGCACGGCTCCTGGCCCTGATGAGATTGTTGACTACAGTAGTGCTGAAATAGCAATCCGAATCTAGGGTACCAGGGATACGAGCCCTTCGGTCCCGGACTCCTCCGTCCTCCCCAACAGCCCAGGCCGGCGTGCTTGGCCTCAAATACCGATCAAGCAATACACACCATCCGAAAATGGATCCTGGATTGTCTCCAGGCGCACCGAGCATGCAAGAGCGGGGGTTTCGTGCCTCGAAGACTCCTACACGTCGGTAACCTTACCGGCAACCACTCCGATATGACAACGGACGCCATCCACCTGGTCGAGGCACGGCGAACTTTGACCGAGCCTTTCATCGCGCTGAGCCACTGTTGGGGAAAGACGCAGCATCCAATCACCACCAAGGCAAATTACCGCCAGCGACTCGCGCTGATTCCGTTGTGCGAGCTCTCCAAGACGTTCCAGGATGCCGTCTGGCTGACGCGACGCTTGGGCGTCAAGTATCTCTGGATCGACTCCCTCTGTATCGTACAGGACGACATCGACGACTGGGAGCACGAGGCAGTTGACATGTTTCCCCTCTACGCTTCGGCCTATATTACTATTGCGGCTTCGCACGGGGCCGATGGCGAGGCTGGCATCTTGTACGAGAGGCCAACAGGTAAATATCATAGTAACCTGGATGTGGAGCTGCGGGCGCCTGGTGATGTTGAAGTTAAACCGACTACCGTGACACTGACGCCGCAGCTTCGACTGCGTGAGAAAAGCCGAGTCCACCGACTATACGGTAGCGTTGATGAACGTGGTCGCCCTTCTTCCAAGGAGCCTCTGCTCGGGCGCGGTTGGGCCTTCCAGGAACGCGCTCTGTCTACTCGTATTGTGCACTTTACCCGCGAGGAGCTTCTGTGGGAGTGTAAACAGAGCCGTCACTGTGGGTGCGGCTTCGTCAAAGGGCCCTCCTTCGTTACCTCGCTCATGGGATCGCTTTGTCGCAAGCGTAGGCATCCCGAAGATGACGATTCCGAGTGGGAGGAGGATATTGACGACCAGATGGAAAGCTCCAACGATGGCGAGTCAATATCTGGCACTAGTATCAGACCAGACGAGAAGCAAGTGTTTCCACCAGGCTTAGAGAAATTCTACAAGAGCGAAGCCGTCTGGTGGAGATTCGTCGAGTCCTACACAACCCGCCAACTGACCAAGGCGACCGACCGAGGGCCTGCCTTCGCGGGGATTGCACAAAGCTTCGGCAAAATCATGTTGGATTTCGATGACGAACCTTTGGGGAGATACTGCGCCGGGCTCTGGCAAAGCCACCTCCCCTCGTCACTTCTCTGGTCTTGCTCAGCCGACAATCTCGTTCGATCCCCAACAGGGACAACCACGGCGCGGCGGACCAAAGATTCTATGGCTCCGTCGTGGTCTTGGTACTCGGTCAGCGGGCCCTGCCGCTTCCTAGGGGAGAAGTACTCCAAGGGGAGATTAACACTGGAGCCCGTACGGGACCCTGAAGATTTCGAGGCTAGCTACGAATTCGATGCCGTGACTGGAACGCCCTTCGGTCGACTTCGTCGAGGTGCTATCAATTTGGAGGGCATGGCCGTCGTTCTGGCGGCCCGATCGTCGACCTCGAAAGCGTTCAGGCCAAGAGCAGTACAACCTGGGAAGACACTTTGAGGAGCCTGCGATATCTTCCTCCTGGCTGACGACCCGGACCACGCCAAGTTTGTGGGAGACATCACCTGTCTCTTTTTGTACCGAGGAAGACACGACGTAAGAACTACTCGAACCCCGACATCAGCAATACCTCAAGCCAAAAGAGCCCCTTTGCGAATACCGATATCTGCGGGAGCTAGTAGCACAGCCTCTTCAGCTCAATTGAGGCTCTAGTTGTGTTTAAAGGTTAGCATTCAACCGCATTTAAGCAGAGTACCTTTGTTGACTTTTTTGCCAGCTTGTCAATACCTTCCGCTCGAGCGCATTCACGAATTTCCCCTCCAATTTCTCCAAACACCGTCGAAATGAGTGCTGCGGCCCCAACAGTCGAGGTTACGACCGCAGAATTGAATGGCACACACATCTACGAGCCTGAAGCTGGCCTCTTCACCGAAGAGCTTATCTCTCCCACGATCGCGGCGTCCCTACCAGAAGCATACACCCTCCGAGCACTACGGAGGTCAGACTATGCACGAGGCTTCCTCGATTGCTTGCGGGTGCTTACAACCGTGGGAGATATCACAGAGGAGCAATGGAATGAACGGTATCACTGGATGAACACACAAGGGAAGGGGGGATATTATTTACTGGTGGTAGACGACGGATCGCGAGTTGTTGCAACAGGCGCATTGATCGTGGAGAGGAAATTGTAAGTTTGCTCATCTGCGAGCCCCATCTGCTTTGAATCCCTTTTCCAATTGAAATTTCTCCGGTCAACATTGCTGATGTTTCTAAATCAGCATCCACAACCTCGGCATAGTAGGCCACATCGAAGACATCGCCGTGGCAAAAGATCAACAAGGAAAGAAGCTCGGCCTGAAAATGATCCAAGCGCTGGATTTCATCGCTGAGAAGGTGGGCTGTTACAAGAGTATTTTGGATTGCAGCGAGGCGAACGAGGGCTTTTACGTCAAGTGCGGGTTTAAGAGGGCTGGGTTGGAGATGGCGCATTATTATGAGCACCCGAAAAGTACATAATTCCATATTGAGGTTGCAGGAATAGATGTTGACAGTAATATAGCTTCTCATATGTAGTTTAGAGGGGATCAGCGCTGTTTTGGATAGACGCCCACCATGTTTAATCGGCATAGACTAAAGAATAAAACGTCATGATATTCTATACCTTGAAGAACCACTTCGATTGGAGTGAAGGTGAGGATACGCCACTTTGCGTCAATAAGGCTCGTCAACGCCTTCCCAGGATCTACCCAGCGATATAAAATCCTGCCAACCAACGAGAAAGAACGGTACCAATTTTTTACTTCCATAACGCCGGAAATTACGCCTGTGGCTCTTCCGCTAGACGAATAATTCCATTCCAAGTTTTTTCCGGATCTAAAAGTCACAATTCTATGCTTCTGCTTCTTCTCTTTTGTCCAATCTGCCCACTACCTAGATGCGCCCAAGTAGGCTACAGTTGTTGCTGTCCGTGTATTTTCCCTCTGTCATTGATTCGCCCTGCCAATTTTTCAACGCCAGATTTGCTTTAGTTAATGTCTCTAAAGACGGCATTGGAAACTATTATAGAGCAAGTCACGGATTGGTGAAACTAGAGGTTCAATTTTCTACTTCTTTGCCGAGATATAAGAGCTTCCATCGATGCATAGTACCTACGCGGCATCTTTTTGGCTTATTCTTCTGTAGTGTTAGGGTAGTAACATTCCCTCATTTTATCTCGCTCTAAAAACTGAATGTTAGGTTACGTATATTAGATGCTTGTGGGAAGTTCTCCCTTATGATTTTGTTCGTTTGCTTTTAAACAGTTTTCTTGCTTTTTTCTTCAAATTACAGCATTATAACGCTAAGAAAATAGAAAAAGTCAGGCACAACCAGCAGGCTTGCCTTCCCCTAGTGTCGTTTTAGTTGCTATCATTGACATCGAAATTCAAGCAGCAGTCTCTACAAAACCTCACACCACTACCAGTCGAACAAGCAACGGCAGATTGCCACACCTCGACAGCTCGAGGTCGATCTTCTTTCTCCTCGCTGAACATCTCTCTTAATTTCTCCTGAAAATCCTTTTCCGAAGCTGCGCGCTCCTTTGTCAAGTACCCCAACCACTGTTGTATCTTCGGCAAGTTTTGGCAGAAAATGCTTCCGATGAGTTGCTCACGGTCCTCTGGTATACGACCTGACATGACCGTATAAATGTCCAGAAAGATACACGCAAGCGGGAAGATATCGGTTCTTCTATTTCGCTCTTTGCCAGCCATACGCTCGGGTGGCATGTACTATCTCTTGTTGGCAATTGCATCATTTAGACCACAGCACTCTTTCCCCACATACAGTAGCGAAGACGAGTCCTGTATTGTCCATTGTACCTGAAGGATTCAGCAGAAGTCCCATAAATGCTTCAATGATAGGTCGTAATTACCACTGTTATTGTTTTCAAATTCTTTAGCCAATCCAAAATCGGAGATAAGCACTCTGTTTTCGAGCACCAGCACATTATTCGGTTTGAGATCTTTGTGTCTAACATTCTTCTCGAGTGCCAGAGGCTTATTTACGGCATGCATTGCGTGCCCAACACTAGACTTCGCCTCCGCTGGTTGGACAAGTACAGGCTTATTAAACGCGGGAAGTTGAACAGATGAAAAGTGTGCCATTGGGATAGGCCGATCCTGAAGCGACTTGTATACGCTCTCAAGGAACTAATGCAAGGCGAAAACCTCACAATTTGGGGTTTTGCAAAGCCGGGCGATGAAGACGCAGCCTTCTTGTGTTTTCGAGCCTCATTGAGAAGCACTTCCTGACCATGACATTTCCCGTCAAGCTTCAGTGTACCTACAGTCGTAAGAACTTCATCAACTTTCAAGGCCGTCTGTATTTGATGGTGTATTCCGACTTGATTTCTTTGAGACTTTAGTAACTTTATTTACGGACATACATCAGTAATTAAAACACACTATCAGTAGCTATTTGTGCTATCAACAAAGAAGCTTCTAAACATGTTATCTCCACTACTTCTCTGGACGACCTCACAGACAGACCCCTTTGAGCTTGTGTTTGCTTTGTCCGACGATGTTCCTCTTACTTACATAGGAGATCTGGGCTCTACGTTCAAGCCCGATACCCAAGGGGGAGCGACAGACACGAAGATGAAATCAAAGCGAACAAACCTAGTCGTGGCAGCCAAGACTATTTCAATCAACAAGAACACTTCAAAAGACATCGACTCTGAAGTGTCAATATTGCGAAAGCTTGCTGGAAAAAGACACATCGCTCAGATCGTCGGCTCGTATAAAGTGGGTTCAGAACACACTCTCTTGCTCTATCATGCAGCTCTTTACAATTTGGAAGAGTACTTAATACTAGTAGGAGATAAAGACGTGGGTGCTCCAGGTATAGGCGAGGGAAGACAGCTTTTGCCAACGTTCTTTAGCTGCTTAGCCCGCGGTCTACAATTCATCCACGAGAGTAATATCCGCCATGAGGACATCAAATCAGAAAATATACTTGTTGATGTGGAGAATAAGAACATATGTTACACTGATTTTGGTATATCGCTTGATTTCACAGGTGGAGCGAGCGTGACATCAGGTTTGCGTGTGCGTGGCAGTCAAATGGTATGTCAATATATCTAATACCGTGGTCGTTTTCAATAGCTTACTAAAATATAGTATTTGTCACCAGAATGTGCAAAGAGAGGTAGTCGTGGAAGAATGTCTGACATCTTCTCCTTAGCATGCATTTACTCGGAGATATGGACTGTCCTAAAAGGCAGAAAAACCACAGGTTTCAAATCATATCGCGATAATGGCTCGAATCTCTGAGATTTGACACCAGAGAGAGTTTCAAGCTAGCTTTCTGGTTAAGTTGCGTAACTGGCACAGTTGGCGATGCAGATGCGACTGATAAAACCTCTCAAATGGTCAACACATTAGCTCCATGCTTGAGCTACTTCCCTCGCAACGTCCTTCGGCGAAACGGGCCTGGGCCATATTTGCTTGTAACAGTATAGGGCCAGATATACACTGTGATTCCTGCTGTATGCCAAGTCGAAATGATCTGACAAGAACCTTCTATCCAACACGACCAAACATTCGTCCGGGGAATTGTCGGTCCAAGAACCAGTTAGCTACGAAAACGTTTTGTAGTGTCCTTTTTTGGGAGAATGAGGAATCACAAGACTATTCAATCATTAGTGGTGATGTAAGCGTCCAAACCCCTAAAGCTTGCAAACATCGGCAAATCTCTTACTCAAAGATAGGTTGCACGTTTGATGAAAACCTTCACTGAACTGTTCAACCATGAAGTTTTTCATATAACCTAAGGGTAGGCGATGCCCTCGAAAGGCTGAAAGCGGATCTTCGCCAGAAAGTGGAGAGCTACGGTTCTAGAGGAAATCAGATCTTGATCTAATATACTGGTGATGGCTACCGTGATAACGACCACAGCGAACTTGTCCTCCGACCGTAAGTGCCTCGCTCTCTACGAAACGTCGACGCACTAACTAATGGATTGCAGGCTTCAGAGTGACAGGGTGAGAACTAAGGAAACAAAAGGGATTTTGAGAAAATCGAAACTGGATGCTGTCCTCCTTACTGACATGGAAGCCGACGTCCCTGAAGTTTTGGACTGCTGCAATGCTGGAGTGCTCAGAAAAGATCACATTGAGTCTGGTAGAAGACACGAGATTATGCTGCGTGCGGACTTTCTGGGCAGATTCCCTTGTCCGGAAAACTAGCTTTCGTCAATCTTTTCCTCCAATCTTTGCGTCGTCACCGAACTGGCATTGACACACCACAACTGCACCTAAAAATTAACAACAGGATTCTTCAATCTTTGTCACAAAATGCGGTGACAGAGCCTGGTCATTACAGGTGGGATAATAGAGCTATTCCGGAAAGTCCCGTTCGCTTTGACCTTTCAAATGGACGTATGGGTCCAATACGCTTGAGCCCGCTTCATAATATGCAAGGATGTTAATTTGGCAAGAAAATAGAACAGGAGGACTTGTATTTAGAACAGCATTCCGTCTTTTTACCATTGAATAGCAAGCATTGCAACGAGTTTACCTGTGTGCAATACTTCGTGGATCAAACTTGTGATATGTTCAACCTACGTAGTATTTTTATAGCCACATTAATATCGTTTTTGAAGTTCAAATGAAGAACTCTTCACCAACCAGCCTTTCACTCAACTTCCACAATTTCTCCGCATTCGCTTCATTTGTCGCGTAATCCTTCGTCTCGTTGTAGATTCGACACTCCGCAATAAATGCACCGCTAGATTCTACTTCCGTCATATCAATAATAGCCGTGTTAAAAGATAAAATATCTTACTTACCTCTAAGACTCTGGTTTAATGCTGCAAATAGGACAACGCCAGCACATTGTTGTAGCGAAACCATGATTTGAGGAGGGAGTGGGTTCCCTGCATTGCTGTCAGTTTACGCATGGTTCCCTCGATGGATCCACACGGCGAAGGCTTACCATCATTTCGCTCAATTGCCAACTTATAAGCTTCTCCAAAAAGCTCCTGGTCAACCCCCGAGTTTACCAAAAGTTTGCTTTCCAAGGTCACTACAAGTAGACGATCAAACCATGATCTAAACCCAGGAAGAGTAATTTCCTACCTCCTGGCTGCACGATGAACACAGCAGCCCCTTTGTCTTTCATCTTCCTCGCAAGAAGCACGTTGAACAGCAATTGAGCTGTCTTCGCTTGTCCATATGCCTTCCATGGATTGTACGTTTTCCCGTCCTATGACTGTCAATGACCTCCCTCTATCAGGCACATATGCTCTCGTAAACTGAAACCAGTCTACTTACCTGAAAATTTATATCCTCAAACTGTACCTCCCCTAGTTGATACCCCAAGCTCCCAACGTTGACAATAGTGTCGCCGGCGTTACCCACTAGCCCCTCCTTAATTAGCAGATTCGTCAACAGCCAATGTCCCAAATAGCACGCCGCAAGCTGACTCTCCACCCCATCCTCACTTTTCACGAATTCTCTGACCGCCATCACACCTGCGTTGTTGATCAGAATGTCGACTTTGTTGGTCAGAGCTTTGATCTTCGGGATGGCCGTGCGGATGGATTGATTAGAAAGCATGTCGAGTTCAATGTAGTGGATTTGGATTGCTGCGTTGATTGAGTGTATGGTGGCAATAATGGATGCGGCTTTGGCTGGGGACCGACCGACCAAGACGAGTGTTTGTGGGTTTCCAACCGCGAGCGTGAGGGCGCATTCAGAGCCGATTCCACTTTCACTGGGACCAGTGATGAGGACTTGGGGTTGTCGTTAGTGGCCATAATTGGAGTGGGAGAGGGGAAGTGAGAGTAGGAAAACGTACTCGTCTTTCCTGCTACTTGGTCGGGGAAACTGGAGACGACATCGTGACCTGTTGTGTTTATGTCGAAAATCGCCATATTGAAGCTTTGATGTTGTTCTTCAAGAAAAGAGAGGAGTAGACCTGTGAGTAGATTACGGTCCTTTGAGTTATGGCTAGGAGAAAAGAAACAGATTGCAAAGTGGTCTTAGAGACATTCCCACAGAAACTCGCTTGAATTGAGTTGGTACCAACTGTTGGCACAGTAAGAATGAAATTTGCCGGCCATGCGCTTCCAATCATCGTCATTTCCTACCTTTATCCGGATTTTCCTTCTAGAGATTGATCTCAAGTGTCTTCAAATATGAAACAGTGGGTTGTTGGTAGGGTTATAGTCCCATATCAACTCGCTTATGGTGTTGTGTCTCCTGGATCATTTTGGTCTTTTGGGCCGAGAACTATCCAAATTCTAGGCATAGAAAACGAGGCTTTTTCGATAATTGGATCCATTTGATGATACACCAATCGCAATTCAAAGCCCGACTCGAGTTTGAGAAAACTTGTCCTTTCAATACTCGGCGAGGGTAAAGCTTCGCGTTCTAGAACTTGACACCTGAGAAATTAAAAGCAGTCACTAAGATCACCAATTTAGAGGCACTAGTCACTATGTGATTTGAAAATTTCCAATTTGATACGAAATAACTCATAGTACAGCACTTCTAAAATCCAAAACTCATTAGCATTTGAAACCACGGCCAAGAATTCCTCAACATATTAAACCTACGTAGCAGCAGGCGCAGGCGGAACACCAACAGTAATACTCGCTGTCCCATTACTATCCTGTCCCTCCACCGCAACAATCATATAATTATGTGTCCCCAACTTCAACCCCGCCTCTTTCCACGCCTTGAAATGATTCCCCGTCGTGACCGTTCCTCCAATCTGCTGATCAAACCGAATTGACCAGAATTGTGCGAACGTAGCAGTTCCTTGAATTGATGGCTTGTTTACTCGCTGTTTAGTCATGATTTCGTAGGTTCCGCCGTCGCTGGTCATGTTGCCTTTTACTTTTGCTTCGGGGCTGTCGGAGGGGTGGTGCGTGCCGTGTGCTTCGATGATGTAGTATTCAACGAGGGGGTTGGTGGTCCAGCCGTAGATGGCGAGGTAGGCGTTACCGTTGGGCGCGAAGGTTCCACTATATTCGACCTTCCTGCTCTTGATATTAGTTTCATGCGTCATTCAAAGTTGATCCCTCAATTCCTGAACGGGGGAAAGAATCGAGCAATCATTCCTTACCTATCACCACCTGTTGACCATCCTTTCCCACAAACAAAATTTCCCTTGTTCCCACCCCAAGTAACGCTATACTTCCCAGCGGCTCCACTCGTATATTTCACCTGGCCCTTTCCATCACTCCAATTCGAAGAATAAAAGTTTCCCTGTCTCTTCACCAAAGCCTCAACATCTTGCATAAGATCCTCCGTCGTCGGCAACGCACTCGCAACAGTGCACAAAGCAAGCAAAACCGAAGTAAAAGAAACCATGATGTCAAAAATACTAATTTTCAATTATTCCCTGTACGAAATACATGCCCTTGCATACTCAAAATCCAGACTTCGGAAGAACATTCTGGCAGGACATGAGCCGATTTATAGACATGTGCATCTGACTGCCTAGCCCATAACCTTTCTCGCCAAGGGCCGAATGCCACTGCGTGACCCCTTTTCCTGTTCCGCCGCTTTGTGGGGTATTGTGGGGTAACGCGGGATTGGGCAATAGGTTTTTGGAAGGCGTGGTCGAAGGCTTAGTAGTAATATGTACCCCGGATTTTTGGGGTGGCTAATTGGGAATCTGCCATTAGGAGAACGGGGATAGCTAACCTTATTTGAAAGGCTTGGGAGAAATAGATTGGGTTATTCGGCAAATGGGAATCAACAGGGACGATCCCTTCTGCCGGTCTGGGGAAATGCAAATATCAGCCTTGGTAGGGTATGAGAAATTAACGATATTTGGTGAAATATAGGAGGACTAACAAATGATAATATCCCAAAAATCTTTCCTGGTCCCAGAAGTACCATCACGTGACCCCCGTTTGGTAAACACGTGAAGACGTGTTCGAGATAAGTTGTAAAAGTTACGTGACTCCTGAACGGCCATCGAGGAAATAATGAGTGAAGCATCTGCGGAGTTTGGAGCGCCACTTGATTCTAGTAAGAATCTGTGTTTCTCCTAGAAGTCAGTCGCTCAAATACCAAGGCGAGAAATCCTGACATGGGACAACACTTCATAAATTTACCAGAATGCAAACTTTGATAACAACTGCAACCCGCAAAAGACAGGCCTCAGAGATTCGAGCATATTAGGACATAATTTGTGCAAGAATCGCCGTTGCTATAGCTCTAAAGTCTTGAAGTGTTCTCGCTTCGTCCAGTCGCTGCCGCGAAGACTCTACGCCATCCGCATGAGGTTTCTATAGCGCTTTAGTGGCCTTCACAGTACAGACTACGAGATCCAAGCGTGAGCAAGAAGGAGCAAGGAGAAGGGCTTTCGCAATGCATGTATGCTGTCTACGTGGTTTAAAATTCGAAAGTTTTGATTTGTGGGACTTGGAAAATAACCAGGCAAACCATGTCATACCAAGTCTGTCAAAGAAGGAAGAATTGGCAACCAGTGCAAGGTTATTGCAAGGCGATTTGAAAATGTGCAAGCTTGCATATTCGCACAAGTTTTAAAAGGTGGCCCTTCTGATTGGCTGCATGAGACTCGCACGACCCAATGATGGCGGGGCAATCTTCAGCAGGCAGCTTCAGCTGAACATCAACAACTTCACAAAATACATGAGGAGTTCCCAACCTTGAACCCAAACCACCATCTCCAAGAACCTCGTGCTAGAAACTTCATCAATTAGTATCCACCCTCAAAATGCCTGGTCTACTCACCATTCCCCGCGAAATCCGTGATGAAATCTACGGCTTCATCGTACCTCAGGACCTAGCCTCGTCAAAGTCCCGCGAACTCCAAAAAGAACGAAAACGCATCACTTACGACCCTGAGGACGCGGACACCTATTTTGGAGAAGAAGCAGTCAGATACCCAGTCCACACTTCACTTCCTCCAACATTTTCCCTCCTCCAAACCAGTCGTCAAATCCGTGCTGAAATCATGGATAACCTTAAAAGGCTGGGGACCATCAAATACAAAGTCAATTTGACAGACTGCAAAGACACAGGAGTTATATCTCTCACCTGGATCTCAGTTCCCTGCTTTAAGGATAAGATTGGCGTCCTGGAAGCACATTGGAGGATTAAAACTCGGAAGACTAGTAGTGTATTCTCTTTTGATGGGGAAAACGACCCAGAGAGCTCAGTCTACGGGTTCAGCACTTGCCTCGCTTTGGCTCAGAGATTCGTCGAAAGGGGTGTATATTTGCTTTCCAAGAAGAAGAGGAATAAGATGCACATCGGGCTACTTGCAATGCATTTAGATTTCGATCCTGACATCGACCCAGAAGCTGTTGACGAATTCATGGGACATTGTTGCCAATTCTTAGATGAGTGGATGCTTGGTGATACATGGGGCGGGTACGATATCAATGCAAAAGAGAGGGAAGAAGCACAATTTCGGCTGTTGTCTGGGAAGATTGATCGCTTGCAGATGTTTTCGAATGGCGTTTTCAAGAAAGAGTGGGTTGTAGCGGATGTTGTGGCGAAGAGGGACCTCAATCAACAGGAACAGGGGCGAGTTGCTGCTGAGAGAGCAGCTAGTGTGGCACGGACGGTACAGCTCCACCAAGGGTTGAACGAAAGGTTAGGCATAGCAGGGACTGAGAATAGTGGAGCAACCATGTAAACCTGTCAGGGACAAAACTTAATATTGAGGCTTTAAACGATCGGGATTACAAGATATCTATCGTCAAACGATTATATTCCTTTACGATTAATTGACTACCTTTATTAAATGATCATGACAGCACATTACCCGTAAGTCGTAATTCATAACCCCTCTTGGCCACGTACTTCTAAATCGTCAAAGTGCCGGTAAGTGGCAGGTTCCTGCTACTGGCTCCTACAGAGATGGTGTAGCTTCCGCTTTGCAGCTTCCACTTTTGAGCAGCAGTATCCCAGGTGCTCAAATCCCGTCTTGTCAAGTCGAAATGAAGAGGAATAGTAGTTCCAGGCTCAACATCAACCTTGCTGTATCCTCTCAATTGTCGGACTGGTGCGCCTGGAATGCCGACGTAGAGTTGAGCAACTTCTGCACCATCAACCGATCCAGTATTTTGGACGTTCGCGGTTACAGTAGCAACAACGTCCCAAAGATCCTCCTGACCACCTTCAACAATTGCTCCGACGGGATAAGTAGCAGTTGAAACACCGCTCAATTTCGAGACAGAAAGACCCGAGTAAGCGAATGTGGTGTATGAAAGTCCAAAGCCGAACTCATATCGAGGAGTGATGTTCTTGGCGTCAAAATCTCTGTAATCAATGTAAACACCTTCGGTGAAGTCGTCTTGTGGGAATAAGGTATATGGCGCGACAGGTAGGGTGGGTTCATAAAGTGCGCCATAATCACTTTCGTTCTTAGGAACAGTGTAGGGTAGCTTTCCTGAAGGAGCAGAATCTCCGTACAGCACGGAGACAAGAGCGCGGCCGGAATCTTGACCTGGAACGTGGGCGAAGATGACGGCGGTGACGTTGGGATGGTCAATGAATTGGTCCACAAGTCTGACGCCAGCGTTGTGAATTACGACTATGGTGTTGTTGCATTGGTCGGCAATCTGTAAAATGTTAGTACATGATCAAAGTCGAAGTCAAAGTTTTGAGTGGCTTACGTTGTTGACGAGAGCATCGGAGAAGTCATCATGAACACCAGAACGATCAATACCCTCGGAAGCGAATGCATTGATGAAAACAAGACAAGCATCAGTAGCGGCATCAACACTTCCTGTAGAGTTGACATTGACGAAGTCCCAAAAGATGGCAGTGTTATCAGTATACGCTCGTTCCTGGATAGCTTCAAAGGGAGCATTGATGTACCACGGTGTATTAGCACCAGATCCACCACCACTGATGATGGTACCGTTGGCAGCAATTTGAGAAATTGGCAAAGTCTGAGGGACATTGTAAAATCCGGCAAGGGCTTCATTTACGTTTCCACTCTCCCATCCAAGAGACCAAGAGCTCAATCCTGAGCTGGGGCTGTTGACATCTGGGTTTTTGGCGTCATAGCCGAAAAGTGAGAGTATTTTCGGTGACTTGAGGGGAAGTGCATTGTTGACGTTCTTGACGAGAACGTGACCTTCAATCGCACCCTGGAGGATAATGCTCTTGGCAGATGCATTTCGGGCATCAACGATGGTGTGGGGAGCGAAGAGATCGAGTGGCATTCCGACACCTGGTGCTGGGTAATTCTTGTCCTGGCCCATTTGGTACCACGAGGCAATAATTCTGGTTGCCATGTCATCCAATCTTGAAAGTGGTACGGATCCATTGTTGATAGCGGCTGTGAGGTTTGACCCCCAGAAGCCTTCACTATCTGATGAAATTGTCAGATTAACTTCGGGGAAGTGGCAAGGCTCGAAACTTACCAGGCATCGCCATATCCAATCCAGCGAGCGCCGTACCGACACCGGAGTGTTGAGCAAACCAGTCAGACACAACAAAACCGGGGAAACCAAGCTCGGTTTTCAATAGCCCATTCAAAGACTTGCTGTTACCGCAGCCATGAGAATTGTTAAGTCGGTTGTAAGAGCACATGATGTTGCCACTTCCAGCATGAAGAGCATCTAAAGAGGGGAATAAAGTAAGCAGGGTTTCCCGTAATGTATGAGAATTGCTTGCCTTGGAATGGCCAAAGATACAGCTCGTGCATGGTCTTATCATCAATATTTGAAGACACTGACTCTACACTTTGACCAGCTGCATTTACACCTGGATTTCGATTTGTTTCTTGTTCGTTTCCGATGAAATGCTGATGGAAGGTGAGCCCCAGGATGATCGTGCATTGATCAGTGTATACTTACTTTTGTACTTGTGATGACCCCATTTTCCTGGATACCTCGGACAGTTTCGAATGCAAGAGAACCACAGAGATAAGGATCATTTGAAAAGCCTGGAGACAGCTGGTTAGTAGGTTTTTTGTGATGAATTCAATTCGAAGCACCAACCTTCCCAGTTACGTCCACCTTCTGCTATTCTTCCAAGGGGTCCAACAACTAATGGTGTTAATGGCGAACCATGGCTTGCAACATGATTCACTTACCAGGACCGAGAGCAATGTTGACACCTTTCGTTCGGAACTCTCCTCCCATAGCCAAGGCTCTCTGGTAAGCGAGATTCTTATTCCAACTTTCATGGAGTTAATTAAATGTCGTCACATGATCGGCAGTATCTCTTACCTTGCTCCAACATGGAGACCGCTGGCGTAACCACTGACGAAATCTGTGCCTCTGACACCATTACCGGCATCTTGCAAACACAGACCAGGGAACCCGAGACGAGGAATGCCTGGGATATTGCCCGAGCAGCCGTTAGGAACAACAGAAGAAGAGACACCAAATGTCAGATTGGACTGTAAATAAAACGTTAGGCGAGTCCAATTCTGGAAGGTGGGGAGTACTTTCCTTCTCATCCAATGTCATTTGAGCCACAAGGGCTGCAGCCTTTTCATATGCAGACGCCCAATTACCAGTCCCCGTTCCAATAGCTACGAAACGACATTAGAAATTGAAGTTCGAGGAAGCTGTTGAGAGGTACACTCACGACTCGGATACACAGGTGGCGATTGGCCATAAAAGTATGCATCGCTTGTGATATTGTCGGCTGCAATGGTTTGGTCAACAAGACCAGCCAAAGCCAGTATAGCGAAAGACAAAGCTCGGATTGAAGACATTATGCAAACACAGAATCAAGGACAGCTTGGAATTCTTTGGATGTGCTTGAAGAGCTCAATTGAGGAGAAACTTCCTCCTCTTTGTATAACCTCTATACCCCATTCTTCCCCTCTCTTCGGCGCCTTTGTGGATAGCCCTCCGGAGCCCAGATCCATAATCGCGCCCATACTAGAAAAATGCATAGAACACGGGAAATGCATCATCAACGAACTGCATCTTCTCCACATGCTCATCAAAGACTATTCGGGATATCGGAATAACCGTCACCCGTTACTACCAAATGTTAGCCTGCGTCCACCATCCGGAAGGTGGGTGGACCTCGAGAACATGATCACCAGCACATCTCGACCAGGTTTTTCAAAAGGCCTGTTCACGAACTTGCACTAAATGAATCCTCGTCGGGTAAACTTCGTGGAAATGTATTAAAGTTTGTGGGGAAAGATTGATTTTGAGCCACGGTTCCGGGATTGTGGGGGATGTGTGGAGAAGCCGGCCCTCCACGTCTGCTCCGTCCACCAAGAGTCGGCCCGTTTTGCCAATATTCTTGTCAACCACGCGCTACAGCTGGTGTTCTTTCTATACTACTCACTCCCGTTATTCGTGCCCCGTACTTGTTGGCAGCATAAGGTTACATGGCCGACAACGGAGATCATATTGAGCAGTGGCCAACAACAACTCAGTACGGCACCACCTAGTGCCTTCACTTGAGTCATGAGTGTCTTCTACCAGTTTAGGACTACCTCCGAAGCACACATGACGGTGAGAAGGTAGAGCATGAAGAATTCTCCGACAAATGAAGTGCAGGCGACGCTCTGAAAGATTGCATGACGCAATGGCAATGTCTCTTGGCAATTTGAAGCGGGGTATGAGGGGAAAGTCTTCCCCATCGACTTTTGTAAAATATGGATGTCGTGAAACATATCCTTAATAATCGTAGCTAACAAGTACATTTTATTGAAAATTTCTCGAAAGGCCAATGGCTAGTAGTTGTCCTCGGCATCCTCTCGGTATTCTTTCACGCGAAAGAAAGAAAGTGTTTAGACCTGTACTAGGCGCGCAGGCGCTGCGAATTGGACGAGTCGGCCCTTTAATTATCCACAACTTCGAAGTGTCGTCCAGACTGACAGCTTTGTAGCTCTTCACAATGGGTCGGCTCGAAATTTGTTATCCGAGGCAAGTGCCGTTGGTCACGGTCGGGAGACTTCGTCCAAACACTGCGCGGAAATGGGGCCCCAATGTGGGGCTTTTATTAAGCTTTCCACCAACCTTCAATTATTTGTCTAAATATCTTCAACAGATCAGAATTCGGATGACAACTGATGACAATTGATCTAGTAATCGGACCTTCTCGAGATATGGCCCATCAAAGCTAGTTGGACGAGAGACGCATGTCTTGGCCCGTGAATGCATACATTTTCAGAGCTCAACATGCTTAATCCACAGTTCCTGCTCTCGCTCTCATCCCCGCACCAAACCTATGAATGCATATCAGAATTCCGACCGCAACCGCGACCAGCAGCGCTTGAATCCCGAAGGAAAGTCCATAGCCATCTTTGGCTCCCCATGGCTGTTGAAAATAACCAACAGTGAAGCCACCACAGACTCGAGCAAAATTGAGAAAGCACGACACTTCACCCGACCTCGTTGGATAGGAATCCAGAGCATACGCTGTGATGGCAACGGATGCCAACATAACTCCGACGACGTACATTCCCCATCCGATAACGATTGCTGAGTAATGTAAGTGCTTCTCAAGAGCCTGGCCAACAATGATGAGTCCAGGTATCATCAGAGAAGTTGCAATATAGTTAGTCCAGAGTCGAGCTTCTGGTATGAATACTCCGTGGTGTTTCTTGATATAGCGGTTCGCCAAAAAGTCGTTGAAGAAATGACCAAAGATCTCGCCAATGGCGACTCCAACGATAGGGGTCAAGTAAAGAAACCCGACAGCTTTGGAATTGAACCCATAACCTCCAGCTACTCGTGGGGTTGCGAAAAGGATGGATGAAGTAATGTTAATACCAACAGACCACATAAAGGTCAACATTCTGCGACATAGTAAGCAAGTGACTCAACTGATGTGCTGTGTTAAACTCACTGGTATGTCATAACCGGAAGCATTATCGACTTAGTCAATACTGACCACAATCGCTCATAGGATCTCACGACTGTCAGGAAATATCCCTTGTGGACTTGGACCTGCCAAATGCCAATCAACTTAGAAAAGTGATTACCGCGAGGTGGCTGATCCGCCTGAGCGATATCACGTCTATACCATGATTCGTCTAGGAAACAAACAATAAGGACCATATCCGCGCAACAGATTGCAAAGACCAGCCAAAAAACTGGTCGCCAATCTCCCGTGCCATCAATGATGAAGTTTGCGAAGCATGGGCCAGCATATGGAGATAGTAAGAACAACCCAGCCCAGAGGCCGATCTTCCGTGCGTGTTCGTGGAAGAAGAACATATCCTTTATGTATGCCAAGCCAATTGTCTGACCTGAGGTAAGAGTGAACCCTTGAAGAGCTCGTAAAGCGTAGAATGCTGTGAAGCTTGTAGTCAAACAACATCCCAAAGTGAACAGTGTTCCAGCCAGAACTGTCCAGAAAAGGACTGGTGCTCTTCCCCAGTAATATACACACGGAATCCACCAAATACCTCCAATGCCACTTCAATAGTTCTTAGTAAATTTTCACTCAAGTTCATGTATTCCACGGGCAGAGACTCACAGCATAATAACATTTAGGTTTCCGGCATAGTTGACCTTGTTAGGGTCCATGTTCCACTCAGCACCCTGGGGGAAAATACATGGTATTCCGGCTCCTGAGCTGAAATCCCCGCAGAATGCTGATAATGCAACAATGAAAAGAATGATATGCTTCTTTGACCAAGACCAGTTCAAAGGATCTTCGGGATCATTGGATGGCTGTGGTATCAAAACAGTCTTCCTCAATAGTCAGTATAATGCTGAGCAAGAAATAGCTTCCAGTACTCACGTGATTGTCCTTTGCCAATTTGATTGACCCCGCATCGCCCTTCTCACCATCAACGTTGATATCTAGTAACACTGCATTGTTGCCTTGATCAATCTCCAGAATATGATGTGGGTGAGCGTGAGAGTTGGTTTGGGCTTCTTCAATATGTGTTTCCTCAGATTTGATGTCCGCCATCTTGAAGGAGAAATCGAAGGTCTGATGTAGTACTGAGGGTAACCTCTAGACAGGAGGCTCAGCGGTTGATATATATCATCGCCATATTCCCTGCTTCCTACCTGTCAGACCGGCATATATCGATCAGATTTGTACCAGATATCGGCAAGTGATGTACGCGCACGTACGCCAGCAAAAAGCGCGTTACGGTGACAAGGTAAGCTTTGCTTCAATCAGAATGCAACAGTGTTACACTTTGCCGAGTGGCTAAATAATGTGTGCATTGCATATTGGTTCGAGGGCCTCTCGCTTAGGCACGAGACAAGGTCCAGGTGTCCCAGCTTCAGGGGTCCTCGCTTAGCTTGAAAATACCCCGCATTATCAAACAAAATGTAAGCTTCTAAGTTCAACATAAGAATTCTTGCGAGTCATGCTATCAAGGCAGTTGTTTGGGACTTGGAGAATGTTTCGAGGCTGTGATGAAGAAATCATCATGATAAGATCAGAGAATATACCAGGATAAATTATGTAAATATATGCTTAACTACTTGCATCGTGATGCATGCTGACACACTGAAGAATTTCGGTACCAATAAGTGCGCCTGTCAGAATTCTCTAAATTCCTAGTTCAGCACACTTGCAGAATACTAGCGCATTTGAAAGCAATTACTTCAGCAATTCCCGTGATGCGGTTTGCTCATGATGACTTGTCGAATTGTCTGCTTACTCTTCCCGCATCCGAAGATTCGGATTCATGTCTGATTGGCTTGTGCGAATTGCTTCCTTGAATGCGATTGGATCTTGATGAAGTCGGTACTTGCACATCGGAGAGCCTCCAATTCCCAATCGTTTGCCGCGATAAAAGAAAGGTGAGTGAGAGGGGTTCAGGATTTGGTATGTCGAGTCTGGGCACGGCAGGAACCTGTAGGGCAACTATTCACGATAGTGCCCGCGTTTTGTACGCCTCATTTACGCCTCATTTACGCCTCATTAACAGGGGGAATCGGCAGATAACAAACAGGTGCTTTCTGAACTTTAACAGTGTGTTCCTCTTGTCTTGTGCTACCTCAGAACATGTTATGAGGTCAAGAAACTCCGATCACTAGGTCTATCTCGAAATGACATTCTTCGTATCCTTCTAGAACATAATCTCAAGCAAACCTTTACTGATGCCAGGAATATCATACTCTTGCTTTGAAGAGAATTGTTTTGATTCAAATCACTCGTAGTACTACTTAGAAGACCAAATCCTTTCTATGGTATCGGCGGAACATATTGATCAAGACTTTCTTAGTGAAAAAGGACGATAGTGTGAGTTCCTAAAGGTCAGAAGCTGTTGACGTCCTAGGAAGGTGTCTCCATATTATCTTGTTGGCTCCAAAACGGCTGACCAGCCAGATGGGCCCCACATGGGAAATACCCGCAACACAACTTTCCGTATTTCGGTCCGAACACCCCCATGAGCGCGGATACTTCGGAGAAGTAAGTGGCATTCAGACCCACTTCCCAGTTCCGGCAGCCACATCATGTGATTTTTCAACCTACTTAAACCTCCCTTCTAGGGTTCATTTGCGAATTACATTCAATCCATATATCTCATATCAGAGATAAAGGTATTTATCGTCGACCTGTCCACTTTTACCCACATCAGCAACCTGGAAGGAAGCATCACATGACCTAGAGGCTCACGTGCAAGAATAAGCACAAGGCTTGGTCCACTCCGCCACATCCGATTTCCGACCGCCGTTTCGAATCTGCTTTTAGGAAATAAGCTTAAAATTCTTCAATATCAAAGATTACACGTTTGTGATTGGTTCAGAGGTTCAATAATCACGTACATGGTACCCCTGATCTTCAAACTTCGCCTCTTTTTCAATCCTTACGAGGTTAGCGCCAGCACTAACGACTCTTTTTGGGTACCTTCTCGTGTTGAGCTTGGCAAATTTTAGGCTTCTCAGCCTGAAATGATGTAAAACGAGAACGCCGCCTCCGTACTTGGAGCTAGAGTCTTGAATCATTGAAACCACATTCCTTCTTGATCTTGTTTTCCACAATCGCATTTTTCTTCTGTTTTTCCTTCTCCGTGTGTCATAAAACCAAACACTCGTTATGATTCAAACAAAAAAACTCATTGCCATTGCGGCAATATTTTCAGTTCCTGCTTTGGGTTTTGATCTGGATGTCAATGAAGTCGGTAAGTCGGCCGCTACAATTTCTAATGTGTGGTCTCTAAATCTGTGAAGCTTCCGTCAAGACCGTCAGCTCGAGTCTCGCGAGTGGGTTAGTCAAGCTATACAATGGCAATCAGGCAGGACAAGTCCCCGGTATTTTGCCTGCACCATACTACTGGTGGGAATCGGGAGCAATGTTCGACACTCTGATCCAATACTGGCATTTGACGGGCGATACCCAGTACAATGGTATCATTAGCCAAGCGCTGCAATTCCAACAAGGACCAGACAGCAACTACATGCCCACAAACCAGACCAAGACAGAAGGCAACGACGACCAATCTTCTTGGGCACTCGCTGCCATGTCCGCTGCGGAAGCGAATTTCCCAGCACCAGAAGGAAAGACATGGGTTTCTCTCGCAGATGCAGTATTCAACAATCAAGTCTTAAGATGGGATGATAAGACATGCAACGGTGGTCTGAGATGGCAAATTTTTACCTTCAACACTGGCTACAACTACAAGAACAGCATCTCCAACGGATACTTTTTCCAACTTGCCTCTCGATTGGCAAGATATACGGGAAACAGCACTTACTCAGACTGGGCTACAAAATCTTACGACTGGACGAAATCAACTGGGCTGATTGATGCCAAATACAACGCATTCGATGGGACCGACGTTCTTCAAAATTGCACCAGCATCAGTAAGATTCAGTGGTCATACGTGGCTGGTACTTTCATTACTGGTGCCGCACATATGTACAACATCACTAGTGGAGATGCGCAAGCAAAATGGAAGACTGCTCTCGATGGCCTGCTGAACCAAACACTAACTGTCTTCTTTCCTTCCGGAGTCGCGGTTGAGAGAGCATGTGAGCCAAACGGCAAGTGCAACACAGATGCAAAAGCGATGAAAGGTCTCCTTGGACACTTCCTAATTGACGCTGTCCAAATGGCACCATACACCTCCTCACTTATCACCCCCCTAATCTCCAGCACGGCCCAAGCTGCTGCAAAGGCTTGTGATAGCACCGGCTGCCCACTGTCGTGGAATGAAACAGTTACGAGCTCCAAGGGTGGAGTAGGGGAGCAATTGAGTGCTCTCACTTACGTTCAGGGACTCCTTCTCAAGCAAGCCGCCTCTCCTGCAACGGGAGCGACGGCAGCAACTAATGGCACAACGACGACAGGATCTGGGAGTGCAACAAATCCAAGTGGGACAAGCTCGGGTACGGCAACTCCATCGTCGACCCCTAATGCTGCGGCTGGCATGACAAGCCAGATGGGGACTGGAATGCTTGTTGGCTTTGCTGGTGCATTGGCATGCTTGGTACTGTAAAACATACATAATATTTAGAAAATAAACAAAGATATGTACAACAATATGAGCAATACGTTACTTTTCGCGACTTTACCGTGACCATAATGAGCTTGCGAGGAATTCGAGCGGGGATCATACGAGTGCCCAGGAAAGGAAAGAAGAGTACGAGACGTGGTAAGATGGCACAAATTCAGGCGATATAAATTGTGGCATGAGACAAGTTCGTGTTCGGGGAGCTAACCAATTTTCAAAGATTCAAGAGCTACATTTTCTCGTCTTCGACTCCTGCTCAACCCAAGGAAGGGGCACAATCATTCCCCATTGTTTCTCTTTCTCTTCCACATAAGCTACGCTTATATATTCTTCAACAAATACTTGAATCCCTCGAAAGTCTCCAAGCTAGTTGGCAAGATCTGACTCGGTGGCAACACAAACCCATTGGCACCTGTGTCTCTCAACTCAATAGTGAACGAGAAATTAGCTTGCGTGACGTCTGAAACATAATCGACTGAAGTGCCAGTCGCCTGGTAGATGGTGCTGCAGATAGGACCGTAGACGTATTTGGTGCCGTAGACGGCAGTGATGGCTGCGGAGGTGCCTTTGGCAAGGGATTGGTAGACGTCGTTTTTGGCGGAGAGGGCGTCGCATGAGTAGCCGTAGGCTGTGGGATGGCAGTGAGAAGATGATAAATGGAGGGAGTGGATAGGGGCTTACGGGTCATGAAGAGCTGGGAGTATGAGTGCACATCGATGAAGAGCTGAACACCTTGAGATTTTTGGAGGGCGTTTATTTGGGCTACGAGCACTTTGTTTTCTGGTGAGTCGCCAGCAGTGACGCCTAAAAGAAAAATTAGTATTGCTTCAGATAAAAGGCTACAAAATCATACCTCTATAGTCCTGAGCACATGGGTTTGTGGAAGATCCGCCAGGAAAAGACCATCTGAAGATCAATGTCAGAATAATTTAGTCCCATAGATTTGTCAAAGTCGTGACAGCTGAACCAGAAGGCATAAGACTTACTGGAATGGCCAGTTTCGATTGATGTCGCGGCCAAGGCAAGTGCTCGTTGAGACAGATTGTCGATTCTTGCGCCAAAGTCTGTCGTTTGTTTGCGTGTACAAAAATCCTAGCTCGTGTCAAAATGAAGTTAAGGATATTTACCGATTTGCGACCTACCATCTGGATTGACAACTGGGAAGATGAAAAAGTCATATTTATCGACAATGCTCTTGTACTCAGTGTTTGTGCTGTAGTTTGATAAGAGATTATATGCCAAATATTCGACAGTCTAAGGTCTTCCGTCAGTTATATGTCCGTTTCAAGTCACGTGCCTGGATCAACATACCAACGTTGTGATCCATTCACGAGCATGAACAGTTCCGTGGATAACGACAGCAGGCTTTCCTTTACCGGCATTTCCATAGAAGTGAATTCCAGTAATTGGATTTCCGTTTCCTGAATCACCCGCAACCACGATCTCCGAATTCTTTGGATACAATGCTTGCAGGTCCTTCAGGTACTGAACGTGATCGGCGTAGGCATGGTATGCATTGTACCATGACAGATCAACTACACCAGCTAGAAATACTGTCAGAAGTGTCACAATTGGGAAGGGCTCATGCTGACCTTGGAAAGCGGAAACTGTTGCAGTTTCTGCCGCAATTGAGGCCCCCAGGTCTTCGTGCATGACTTCGTGGTTGATGTCAGCAACAAGTGTGTTGAATTCGTCAACCTTTTCTGCCGGAACGACAAGATCAACCAAAGAATTCGCCTGGGGAACTCCATTTTGAACTCCTTTCCAAGTTGGCAGCTCGAGCTTGGAAATTATATCCATTAAAGGAGTGACATCTTCGCCAACAGGAATTCGAATTGCTTTCGCACCATCGTAGCTAACTTTCGCCGTGACGGTGGACGCAGCCACAAATAGAGGAAGAAGTTCGAATCTCATCTTGAAAATATCACAGAAGTACCAAGTGAATAGTTAAGAAACTGCTCAAAAGGTGAGCGAAGAGACGTAGATTTATGGTTTGACTTCATGAAACTCCTTCCTAATCTAGATAAAGTACTGGAGGTTCAGAATGACGAGCTTTTGGGCGCAGCCACCTATGTCCCTTACTTTGAGGGTCCTTCCGGCTTTGGCACGTCACGAGACTTCGTGACCAATCAAACGGAACTGTACAAAATTTATATCAAAGATATCCAAGCTGGCCTTCTTATCCGGGAAGTCTTAAGAAGGACCATCTTTAATCCGCAGGTCGACACGGACTTCTAAGCTTCTAAAGCCCAGGATCCATGTCAGAACGCAGAACTTCAAAGTAATAGGCCGGAGTGAGTGCGGGGGATTATGCGCTGATATGCAGTACCGACAAGTTTCGGCAGTTTGGATAAAAAGATAAGGTTGAGCGAGCCCAGCATTGGCAACCATGAAGAACGCCCAACTGCCACTTTTAGCCATTCTGTCCGCTGCAGCCAGTCATGACCTGCCATATGCGTGCTAAATAAAGCTGGGCTGCAGAATGTACAACGAACCGTGGTTCGCAGAGATATGGTGAGTTCCGATCGACAACCAGACTTCAAGAACTCAAATCGTTGATGAAATCATTCTCAAATCATGCAAACCGAACATCGTAGAAGCTTAGATTCTCCGATTCCACCGAATTGCGCTCGAAGACCTTCGATATGGAATGTACGACATAGTCGCAGCATGCATGAGATGATAAAATCTGGAGATATAGGCTTGTCTATCAGGCTGAAAGGTACCAACCCCAGATGAGACAATACAAGACTCAAATTCGCTCAACGTGACGGAAACTGGGAGGTTGACATTGACGGTAAGCAAACCGTTATATACGACCTCATGTACATTGCTGACGGGTATGGGGGTTATCTCTGAATGCGAAAGGGTCCTGCCAAAGTTTCAAAGAGAATTCTGTGAGGTGAAGAGGTTTGAGGTTGAGAAAAGGTTGGTGGGGAATTTCCGGACAGTTTTCGGAGAATTCCAGATGACTAAGTTTCAGGTCACGGGATTAGTCCTTAAGTCATTCTCTTTCATTTCAGTCGCTGCTTGTGATCTCAATTCAGAAATTACGGGTAGAGGATTAATTGGAGTTCGATTTCTAGTGGAAAGAACATTTTAAGAAAGAGGAGCTTAGCTTAATGCACGTGCTCAAAGCACGTGCTTGATAGCTCATATCAATGTTTTGTCTTCACTCAACAGGAATTTTGTATGAATCACACAGGCCATTCTGTTCTACCATACTCCAGACAAGTTACTCTCAACTAAATTGCTCCGTATTACTTTTCGGCCTTGGTCTTGCCTGCAAAATGATATGGGTAATATTCGGCCCAGCCAGCCCGCAGCACCACCTCAAAACGAAAGTCGAGAACGCCAGTCTAATTTCAGGGCATACCTCTCGGTGACATATTCTTATGGCCCTTATACATTCATATTCTCAACACAAGCTACATCACAATGCTTCGGACACTTACTGAGATGTTCCTCGCTTCTTATTGGCTAGCCCTCGAAAGTGGCCGAGCTTCGGCAACTTAGCGAAAACATCAAAACTTATATATTGTCCTGCTTTTTGCTCTTGCACAACAAATACCCAACATCATCACTATCTGCATTGTACACTATAAACAACATGTCTCACTCTCACTCTCACGACCATTCCCATTCTCATTCGCATTCACACCATGTAGATGCCAATCGCTCGCATTGGAAGTAAGTGTTCGGTGTTCTTTTTACCGATCTCGTCATCCATTATATCCAGCAAAGCAGCTCCCTTTTTAAGCTAACAAATACGAATTTTAACCATATTTCACCAAAAATCTTCTCAATAAGGAGTCTTCCACTAACATCACCACAGTGAACATGCTGCCACCTACAACTCCAGATTCGAAAAGACCATCCAACAGATCATCGATGAAATCCAAGCGCGCCGAGACTGGATAGGAGTAAATTGGGTCGACGAAGCCTCTGATAGTGAGGCTGCTGCTTCATCATCAGAAACCCCAAAACGAACAGTCCGGCTCCTCGATTATGCTTGTGGAACTGGTCTTGTGTCACGTGTACACATTCCTTTTACCTTCGCACTCCGCAGACTTGCTCACATATTTTCCAGGCATTAGCACCCTATGTAACTCAATGCGTTGGTGTCGATCTTTCAGAAGGAATGGTAGCAGAATACAACAAATCCGTCTCGAATCAAGGAATTCCTCCCTCAGAAATGTTCGCCACAGTCGGAAACCTCCTCGATGCCGACGATTCCTCCCCAGCCTCACTCTCCGGCCCCGAATTCTTCAATTTCGACATCGCATGTGTCGGTCTTGGCTTTCACCACTTCGATAACCCAACGTTAGCAGCGAGGCGCTTGGCAGAGCGCCTAAAGCCTGGCGGGGTATTGCTGATTGTGGATTTTTTGCCGCATGAGCATATGGGACATGATAATCCTGCTGTGAAGACCGTGACGCATAATGGGTTTTCGGAAGAAGAGGTACAGAAGATGTTTGTGGAGGCGGGTGCGGGTGAGAAATTTAGCTACGTGGAGGTGGGGAAAGGGATTGTCTTCACGAATGTCAAGGAGCATGGAAGCACGATGAAAAGGAGTGTTTTCTTTGCTAGAGGTTCTAAACTCTGAGTTCTTTAGAGTTTCTTGCAGAGATAAATGAGGCGATGAAAAAATTACATACCGACATAAACACATCAAGTTCCCAGGCGTAGTTGGAAATAGCACTCCGTGGCCGCTGACATCGCTATTCCTAGCAACAATGCGAACGACACGTTTACGAGAACAGTCAGACTTACAATAATCATTCCTGGATCCTCATTATTGTTTTTTTCCCCCAAAGAGTTTGATGTTTTCTCACTTCGGGCTCCATCCAGCTTTGCCAACTGTTAGGAGGAAATTTAAAAGTAAGCATTCCTTTGCTAACGCTTAGATCTCCTCACTCATACCTGCTATGTCACTCATACCTGCTATGTCACTAATAACCACCTCATTTACACTAATCAGGACTTTAGTTTCTGACGTCAGTAAGAAACGATGTTGCGAATTCGCAACGTCGAATGAGAGCGTAGCTCGTGTCACATGAATGTACAGCCACAGTTCTGTTTGCTTGCTTTTGCTGCCACATTTGTGGGCAAATGCGCCATTGACATGTCTTTATCATCAAACCCAAGAACGAATTTGCGCTCACTTCGTGGAATCTTCACAGCGGCAACGCTTTTGTGTTCCTCATCAGTGAACATCTCCCAAGCACAGCGCAGCCGTCAATTCTTCTTTCTCCCAGAATGCTGTGCAAAGTTTGTTGGGACATCTTAAGCGCACCGGGAGGTGAAAAGTTTCCACATCACTCTATAGCAAAAGAATTCCGGTCCCTATTCTAGGAGGGATGCCGCACCTATCTACTATTTTGGGATCACCTGGCGACAGAGATGGCAGATAAATATTACATGTTACTTAACGAAGACTGTCCTGAATCACGTAATGACACCTCTAGCCCGATTTTTCAAGCACCCGAAGCAAGGTCCCTCGAACACAGATGTTATCCACGATATTCCCCAGATTTAGTACCGGGAAGCGTTTTGTCTGAGCTATCGAGTTCCAACGACGGACCATATCAAAGCCAGGGAGACCATATAGTAGATGTGAGCCTGAGAACGAACCAAGCCATCTTCTTGTGCTGCTACGATGACTCCTTCAATGACATAGGAGAGAGCGAGAAAGCCAATCAAGACAGTGGAAAACCGAGAGTGCCGCTTAGTATCGTTTTTCTCCGCTCGGCTCGACCGACACTGATCAGAATTAAGATAATAACAGAGAGAAAAGTCGTGAGAGCACAACCGTAGTAAATAACTCGAGGAGCTCCCAGCCGTGTAGCCATGGTTAAGGACCGGAGATGGGGGAGGGGGAGAGGACAGTAACTCTCGAGTCACAAGAGCGAGCGATCTTCAAGAATAAAAAGATAGAAAGTCGTGCTCACTATATAATTTCGAAACATTCCACCTATCCCGAAAATTCGCCTGCTCGTTCTTTTGCCCTGCCTCGATTGCACTACCGAGCCATTTTGACTCACACCGCACAGTGGACCAGGGATCTCGATCTCGGCTCTCGTTACCACAACATGAAAATGGCTGTAGGGAAGGCGGTCTCAGGACGTGACCAATACTCTCTCTGTAAGGGGTGAGCCAAATCTCTTATAATTAATTGGTTAAACGAATGTTATAGCCTGGGTACGGAGTAAAAAATCGTGTAGAGAAATTTTACGAAAATGTAATGATTTGATTGGCTCCTGGCTCATATAAACCTTTATCTGGTCACATGCGCTAGTACCCGGATACCTAGGTATATCCAAGTGTCTATCCTGTTTTCGGATACCCATCCGTCTATCTCGCTACGGGTCAGGTATTTATCCGTCTACCCTCTAGGTATGACCCGGGTTATTCATGGCCAGGCCTGTGTACGCGCGTAGACAAATTGAGGTAGCTGTTGGTTATGAGAAGGATACCGTGTCGTGAGGAAGAAAGGTTGCAGACCAAGGCGAAAAGCAGCGGCCGGTTTAACGAAAACGACTTTCGAAGTTTTGTTAAGAAGAGGTAATTCTCCAACCGCAAGACCAAGGCAAAATTAGAAGTTGAATGAAATGAAACTTGCAAATACGAGTAAAATGATCACTTTGCAGACTACAGAATTCACAGTTTGAGAAGAACCAAAAGTCCAAACAGATGAGACACTTCCATTTCTCATACGAAGCGTTTTGCTTTCAGTGATATTTAAGCTCTGGGATTGTACTACCTGTTTTTGAACCGTTCTGACTCTGATTGCTGTATGCAAAGCCATCGATGATTTCACCTAGCGATGGGATGCTGAAGCTCAACCGAAAGTCTGAATATTTTGTTTAGTTGAAGCCTTGTATCAACACTGTCGATACAGTGAAGTAAAAGGGTAATAGTGGTGCAAAGATCAAGAAGCAGAAATATAGTGATTGTATTGTCTGAGGAAGCGAAAGTAGAGCTCGTACGGAGCGATATATATACACAGGAGGCAGGCGCTAGGCCGAATATAGTAAAGGAAATGTATCACGTGTATCCTGACACTGTATTTCCTTAACACACCCCCCGAGGCCTAGCGAATGTGATATAACCTAAGTAAAGTCCAAAATCATGGTGTTGGTTGAACGAAAGTGGTTAGCGTCGTACGAATTGAATTTGGCTTGGCGTGGTGGCCCGTGCGTCGCCTCGCAGGTCAAGCTTCGCGAGTCTGCGAATAGCTTCTTTTTCCTTCAGCAACGACAACCTTGACAACCACAACAACAACTCGTAAGTTTGGCCCCGTACGGAGTGCGCAGTTGGCGGATTTTGGCGGATTTTGATAGATTTGATGAAATCTGATGGAAAATTGATGAATTGACATGCTGACGCGTGTTTGTAGAATCAACTTCAACTTCAAATCTCCCAACCATGTATCCTCCATTTCCATTCGTACGAAGACACACACACTGACGTTTGTACGAAGGGCCCTCGTACTCTACAATGCTGCTGTCGCCGCCGCGGCCCCGAATCAGAACCCGGTCCTCCTCGTTGCCGGTCAACAAATGGCTGGGTTCTGCCACAATAACCTGCAACGAGCAATCCTGGCTTTGCCAGGAAGTAATGTCGTTTTCGTACGAGACGCCATTACACCTGAGCAGGTTGGAACCCACCGGCCTTCGTACATCAACGCTATTCTCATTCAACGAGCTGGCGTTCTCGTTCCTCAAGGCTGCTCAGAATGCCAAAGGCGTGGCTTTACGCCATTCCCTGAATGTCGTTTTGTTGCGGGACACTTCAGGGATGCCTGCGGTAACTGCAAGTGGCGCGACCATGCAGCTCGCTGCTTTGCCGTTGACGAGTCTGACGGTAGTGATGGTGGTGGTGATTCTGATGGTTCGTACGAATCTGAGGCTTCACCCCCGCCACCTGCCCGAGGGGGTGTACGAAAGCAGCTGTTGTTGCCGGCGCCTGGAGGATCGGCGGCAAACCCTATCGTGCTCTGAACGTACGTATTATACTAACTTTTCCCTTCGTTTGCAAGCACAATATCCCCTTCATGCTGTGTCGTACGGGTGTTTTAAAACGTCGACTGCCAAGTGGTACTCATGCCTTTGCTTCACCTCTTCGTGGTGCATGAGACAAGTAGCCTTCGTACGGTGAAACCAAGGAAGCAAACTCCAACTCTATAGAACAAATCCAAATACAAATAAACTCTTTTTTGTCTTTTGTGTTATGTTTGTAAAATGAAATAACTTAATGAAATATCTCCTACACTTCCTCCGTACGGTCTCTTTCTTTACATCTTATCTTGGATGTCTACAAGATTAAGTTGTCGTACGAAGTGTTTATGCCGTTGTCTTGTTAATGATTTTGTAAACCCGTCGGCCTTCATCTCACTTGTTATAATCCATTTGACCTTGAGTTTGCCTGCTGCTACTTCTTGCCTAAGCCAGTGATTATGAATGTCGATATGCTTAAGCTTTGTGACTAGCTTTGGTGTTTCTTGGAGCATGAGTCGTACGGTCTGCATGTTATCACAGTAGATCTTGTATTCTTGACGAAGGTTTAGGTTGATCGTACGGAAGAATCTTTGCCACATATAGAGTTGCGCGGCACCGTGAGAGAGAGAGGCAAGCTCGGCTTCTGTTGTTGAGGTTTTAACAGTCTTCTGCTTCGTACAACGCCAATCAATGGGTCCACCAAAGAGCATGAAGAGATATCCCTCCGTACTACATCTTGACAGTATGTCGTCAGCATATGCTGCGTCTGTCAACACTTGAAACACTAGCTCATCAAGAGAGGAATTGTACTCAATGGCCTTCGTACGAGTCCCGTATAGATAAGAGATTGCTCTATCTGCTGCCTTCAAGCGCTCTAGTCCTGGGTTCACAAGAAATTCCGAGAGCTTTTGTGCCGTATAAGAGATGTCTGGTCTTGTAGTGACGGCAGGATAATTAATTGATCCTACCCTCTTTCCGTACGCCAAGATCATCTGCTCTGTAGATTTGCCTTCGTACGGAAGCAACTCTTCTGTACTTATTGGTGTCTTTGGCTTCATGGCTTGAGTTAAGCCAAAGCTCTCTGTGATCTTCTCTATATACGCGTCTTGGCAAAGCCAGATCTTTCTTTGTGTCCGGTCTCGTACGACACGAATTCCGAGGAACCATTCAAAGTTCTTGATTTCACGGAGCTTATATGTCGCTATAAGCTTCGTACGGAAGTCGTTATAGTGTTCTCTTTGGGTTGGATGACACAGAACACAAATGTCGTCGACATAAAAGAAGACAATAAGGTATTTGCTCACAAATAGGCATTGTGCTTCAGCCACTTGAGTGAGTCCACATGCTCTCATTGTCCTTGAGATGTCGTTAAACCACAGAAGAGGTGATCTTGGTAGTCCGTACAAAGCCTTTAAGAGACGGTAACACTTGCCGGGTTTTTGGAAGCCATCGGCTGCTTGTACGAAGACTCTTTCATCAATATCACTATTTGTGAACACATTCACAGCATCGTACTGAAAGATGTCAAGGTCAAAGAAAGCTGTGATTGCCATAAGTGCTCGGAACGTATAAGACGCAAGTGTTGCAGCATATTTCTCCTTTTCTCCTTGGCTATGCCATAAGTCTCCTTGTATGACTAGCCTTGCCTTGTATTTTACAAGGAATCCATCTTTGTCAAACTTGTACGAGAACACCCACATAACAGGAATCTTGAAGTCAGGAACATTTAAAATGTCTTCTTTGTACATCGTGCCTTTGTCCTATAGTGTGTTCCACTCTCTTTCCATCGCAGCTATAAAGCCTGTATGATAAGAGTGTCCTTGAAGTTCTCTGTAGTTTCTTGGTGCATCTAGGAGCTTTGTACGGTGTACTCTTGCTTTCTTAAAGATAACTGCTCCCGAGAACGCTGCTTCGTACACAAGCCCTTGTCCCTGAGTACTAAAATCCGTAAAGTGTGCTTGCTTCCTTGTCTGTCGAGTTCTTTTTCCTTAGATGATGTTGCTCTTGTCGATCTCAACTCCCACATCCTTCTGGTCTGTGAGCACCATTTCGTATAACGGTTTTGTCTTGGTATAATGTGGTGGTAATGTTTCTTGTGACAGAGTTACTTCTTCCTGTTCGTATCCTTGGACGAGATCAGGATCCGTACGGATGAACTGTGATGGTTGTTGAGGCGTCTGGACTTGCTCATTCTGTGTTTCTGGCACTGGTGTACTTTTAGGTGTAGGGAGTTGCTGTTCTTCTTTTCCTGAATCATATTGACGGTCTAGTTTGTCTTCTTCGTACGGTGGCACGTCCACTACTATCGTTGAACCGATTTTGTCTTTGTCTTCTATCTCTATCAGGGTTCTCTGTACAAGGGGAATAACTGCTGTCCTTAGACTAGGTGGCTCCTTCTCCTAAACTTGGTGTTCATCATAATCGTACGAAGCTTTAAAGAACTTGCTTTCATCAAATCGTACATCCCTTGTGACTACGATTCTTCCTGAGAGAGGAACCCATACTCGAAAGATGTTTGTGGATTTGTACCCTACTAAGTATCCTACGTCTGCTTGACGTTCTTGACGATCCAGCTTTGGTTGATCATGTATAAACACATAAGCTTGACATCCGTACGGAACCAAGTGTGATAAGAGAGGGAGGGGATTTGTGATCTTAAGGAGTTCCTGAAGTCGTCCGATCGGTGTCTTATACTCAAGTAATTCTGTGGGTGAACGATTGATCAAGTACACTGCTGCTTTGTACACTTCTGGCCAGAGTTTTGGTGGTAATCCCGAATCTTCCTTTAAGCTCCTTGCTTGTATGATAATGTTTCTGCCTGATCTTTCAATGTCTCCGTTTGGTTCTAGCGTCCGTGGTGGTGATCGTTTAATTACAAATCTGTTCTCACGAACCCAGTTATCAAAGTCGTTCCCAAGTGAGGTCTTATTATCCATATAAAGGGCCTGAACCACAAAACCCCAGTTTCGTACAAGATTTATAATGTCCCTAAACGCTTTTAGGACTGATTTCTGTGTCTTGTCTCTAAGACAGTATATGTGGTTTATACGAATGTGATCGCATAAGAAGTGTACAGCCCATCGACTATCATCCATTCCTTTGTTCATCTGAATTAGGTCAAAATGAATTCTTTTGTACGGATGAAGTGCACGATCTCTTGGCCTTCGAGACACGATTCTTGTTGCTTTCGTATAGTAACATGTTTCGCAGTCTTGGTCGTATCCTGTGTTCGTGATTCTTACCCCCCGAGCTTGCTTCACCAAGTGGTTTACCGCCTTGTGATTCAAGTGACCTATAAGCTTATGCCACTCGTCGATCGTTCCTTGTCTCTCCTTATGTGGTTTATACGAAGAAACTGGAAACGCGGCGGCCTTTAGTGGTTGCTATTCAAGAACCCACTAATTATGAATCATAGGAGTCTTGCAGAATGTCTTGCCTTCGTACGTAAGTCGACTTCCTTTCGTATCCCAATGCACATCTTTCTTAATAAAGAGTCGGAGAGAAGCCACGTTCGTATAAAACATTGATACTAGTACAGCATTCCTTAGCTGAATTCTTCGTACGGACGCACCGTTCTTCACAGTGATTTCCATCGTTCCGTACCCTTCTATATGAAGGTAGCTGTCACCAGCGATAAGCATATCATCTACTGAGCTATAGCGGAAGTCCTTGAGTCTCGTACGATCGTTACACACATGAACTGTTGCTCCTGAGTCTAAGATCGTACTCTTTGCAAGTTCGTACGAAGTCTTTCTATAGTCTTGTGATACTGAGAAGTTTGAATCTGTCATAAAGACACTTGGTGCTTCTTCACTTCTCTTCCTTTGTTGGTTTATGATTTCCATGATCTTTGGGTTTTCCTTTATAGCTTTCTTGACCTTCTGGCGGATTGTTTTATCTTCCTTCCAGTCCTTTATACGAGCCTGTGTGTTCAAGTACGGGCATTCCATGTACTAGTGTCGTACCTCACAAACACATTTTGGTGTCCGCTTTGTTTTGTTCTTCTCGGGTTCTGGTTCTTTGTTTGTTCCGAGGGTAGGTGACTTGACTAGGCTAAACACGCCACGCTTTGGGTTCGGATGCGTACGAATAGATCTTCGGTAATCCCGGAAGTTTCGTACGAGTGTTTTAAACTCAGGGTTTTGCCCTTCAGCTAGTTTTACTGTCCAGACATCCAAGAAACCTGAAGCAATCTCTAAAACCGCGGAGATAAAGTCGTACGAAGGTCTTGTCCTGCTCACATCTGGAATGTTCTTGGCTTTACACTTGTCGTACAAAGTTTCCCAATTCATAAGCCACTTATCGATGTCTACCCGTATTCCTGGTTGCTTCTAAATCAATTTCCAGGCGTCGATCAGTTCTCTTTCTCGTGTGATGTCTGAGGGAGCAAACTGCTGTTTGAGCTTGATGATCATGTCGTACGGAGTGTCACAGTCGTACGTGTACTGAAGGTAGTCCCGGTTGATTGACTCTTGGATCTTGACTTGGAGTTTGTTAAGGGTATCCTTCTGAACCGTGTATCTCTTGCGTTCGTACAAGTAATCATCTTGAAGAATCTGGAGCTGTTGTTTCTTGTCTATATCAAGTGCTGAAAACGCTGTTTTATTCGGTGCTACTAAACTTGGTCCTGGTCGTACGGGCTCGACAAGTATCAGGTTATTGACATTCTCTGGATTAATGTACTTCCAAACGTCTCCCCTGTACGAAGCTGTTTTGAGAACTTCAAGCCATGCGTCCTAGTCGTCTGGTCCATTCAGGATGATTGTCGTCTTCGTAGAAGCCATTTTTGGGTGAGTTTGAGAGGTATTTTGTATCGTACGGCGGAATGCTCTTGAAGTATTCTTTTCCGTACGGAGACGCCAAATCAACTAAATTTTGTATCTCCTTAAATCGTGTGCGAGGGGAAACAGCCCGGGCTCATAACTATCAACACTGTCTATACAGTGAAGTAAAAGGGTAATAGTGGTGCAAAGATCAAGAAGCAGAAATATAGTGATTGTATTGTCTGAGGAAGCGAAAGTAGAGCTCGTACGGAGCGATATATATACACAGGAGGCAGGCGCTAGGCCGAATATAGTAAAGGAAATGGATCACGTGTATCCTGACACTGTATTTCCTTAACACCTTGAGAACACTGAAAGTGAAAAGTCAGCGAGGCTGTGTGACTTTTGCTTATCTAGTTACATTGTGGTTATCAGTTTGGTAACCGTGTAGATGTCCTATATGGCATGTCGTCATCGTACTTTGAAGAATCCACGCCATAACCCAAATGACGTGAAGACGCCAAGCGGGTCAATATCCGTTTGAATCGCGATTAATCGCTGCTTGTTTTCTTCACCATAACCCGAGAAAACGTCCTGCGCCTTGTTAGCATAGTTGATATATATGAACGGATGCAAAACATCGAGTCCTTCGGCAGCCTGTTCGAAGCTCGCGATGAAGCGACTCGCAAAAGTACGTGCAGCTCCGTCGTCAATGCTACTGGCCCAGCTCACTGAAAGGAGGTTGACTGCTCCATCATTAGCACATATTTATCTCCCTCCAGCTTAGATACTAAACCCTTGATAATCTGGAAACTTACCGACGAGATGCCCTTCGACGTCTATGCCGAGAGCATTTCCTCCTCTCAACTTCATCTTCCCAATCGCCACGGCTGGAATAGAGTACGTGATTAGTTCCGGGCGGACAGCAGTTCGATTTCCTAACAACTGAACATTGTTCTTGAATATCCCAATGGTCTGCTTCCCAAGCTCCACGGATGGATAATGTGTTAGAGAGGCGAAGATATTCCTACAATAGTATTAGCGCTCTTCACTGACTTCACATGTTCCGCCCTCTGTCTTTCTCCTCCCCTTTTCACAAAACCGTACCTCGTTTGTCCTAGTGGTCCACTGAATCCTGTGCTGTTTGCCAAGCTATTAATACCTCCAGTGAGGTTACTTAAAGCCGGAATTGCATTCAAAGCATCAAACACTGGCGGGTTTAGAACAGGCTCGGCATAACGTTGGGTGCTAGACATGGTATAGCGATTCTATGCTGCGGAGTAGGAGTATCGATACTCGAGTCCGATGCTGGTATCTTCAGCATCCTCCAGGGTGAAAATTCTCTCAGCTTCCTCAAGGAATCGGTCTGTCTGATCATCGCCGAAGGTGCGCGAGCCTGAATACACAGGGCCCTGAGGAAATACGGTCACTTTGAACGATGTTACAATACCGAAGTTGTTGCCGCCGCCTCGAAGGGCATAGTACAGCTCCGGATGTTGATTTTCGGATACTGTTCTAATCGTTGCGTTTGGAAGCACAATCTTTACCAGTCAGTAGGGACAAATACATGCGGATTGGAGCTGCAGATACCTCATACTCGAGAACACTGTCCAGGGCCCATCCGTGCTTCGCTGAGAGGACTGAGGTTTCGCCCCCAAGCGTGAATCCACCCATCCCGACTTGTCCGACCCTTCTCCCAACATAAGCTAAGCCGTACAGATCAAGTGCAGCAAAAACTTGGCCCGTGAGGGCTCCGCCGCCGATGCGAGCAGTGGTGCGGTCCTCTGAGATCACTGTAGTATTCATTAGACCTAGATCGATCGTGACTCCACCCACTGAAACCGAGTCGTCTGGAAATCGTGAGTGGCCGCCGCATTTGACTACGAATCTGCACCAGTTATCCACGAGAACTTGCAGGACCTGTGAGACCTCTTCAGCAGATACTGGTTCGACACGGCAGACATAGATAGTCTGCAACTGCTTTTGGTCCCAGATGGTGAAGTTGGTATCGGCCTCTTTGTAATGTAGCCTTTCTGGGAATTCTGAGGCAAGTGTCTCGCACTGCTTCCGTCAGACTTTGTTTTCTCGGGGGCGTTCAAAACTCCCTGCGACATACAGCTTGCTGGCAGCTTCCCTCACTGGCGGGAGGAGAAGTACAACTATTTGGGCAGCTAGCATTGAGAACGCTCGATGAGGTGAATGGGAGTGCCAATAGGAGGGTGAAGTGTGTATACCACATTGCGTCGGCAAGAGAAAGTAGAAGGTAGAATGAAGTATGCCTTTCAAAGTGCTTCAGCCGGAATCGAGAACGATGTAGGTCATGATGCTCCCTTTATAACTCCGTTGCTTGTTGATTTCTGTTCTCTATTGACAATTGTCTAAGCAAAAGCTGCATCGAGCGTCCAAGGAGCTGATAAATGAACGAGGACGGAGCTCTACCTGAATTTCAAAGAATCATCGACGATCAAGAACTCGCTTGAGTCTAAATAACGGCCCGATGCACTCTATATTGACATGTTCTGATCAGGTCGACAGCCTAGCTCAGGCGACAGGGAAGTGAAGTTGTGATCCAACGTTCTACTCCCCTAAGTCATGCAGATTGCCGAGCCTTGACTTTCCGCTTTGCGAAGTTTAACCGATGTTGCGAAACATAAAATTTGGTCAACGTGCGGTCACGTGCAATGGCAACTCCATAATCACTCGGGTAATTCCAACCTCTTCATCCATTCTAGGCCCTCCCTTCTACTTCTCTCTCAATGAAATGAGTCAATGCAACGTTTTGTCTGTCTGACTTGAATTCTCACTGCAATTGCAGGAAAGGACATCCTGCAATACTGTATTGTGGTTTTGACACAATTGCGCGATAGGGATTAGCGCACATGTAGCTTGATGACACTTGCATTCGCACTATCCTAGCAACCCCGCCTGTCGGATCTCATTTAATGGATTCTCCGCAGTACTGCCGGTACTTCAATGCGGGGCTTTAATGCCCTTGCATTTGGGGTACTTATGCAGCTGTCATCAACACACATTCCGGTCGTCGTTAATCTCATTGCTTCGATGTGGATTCGCCCTTTTCTCTGCTTACGCAATGAATGAGCAGAGTAACTCTCATTTCCCTTTGATCAGCGACATTTGGGTCAAGGACGTGGACGATTGGCTGGGAGTGGCAGATACTCGTCAGAGGAGGAAGATCCAAAACCGTCGTAACCAGCGGGCATTCCGTGAGGAGACCAACTCGAAAATTCAACCAGGGCTAATTATGTGACAGGAGCGAAGAAGCGGGGAACATCTCAGAACGCTAACAGCGAGGGGGCCACTGCTGCTAATACGCAGCTTGTGCCAGCGCTGGCTGATTCAATATGGCTTCCAGGCTTTGTAGGGCAATTACATGAGACTCAAGGAGTCGATATCACCGAAGCCACTATACAACTTATCAATCTCGTCAAAATCCTCGAACCCAACTGGGAGGGCAATCAGTTGGTTATGCAACGCTTCGAAGCTTTTGCAACTCGCAGCTATACAGCCCGCATCGGAGCGCTCAGCATTCTTCCAAGCCTGTCCCAATTCAACTTTGTGAAAGCTTTGTTTGCAAACATGGAGGTATTAGGTCTATCTGATGAGGAAATGGATGACGAAGCCCTGTCGCCGTTCAACAAACTCCTTGGCCCATTCCCACTGCAACCCGACCTTACAATAGCAAGGTTTTCAAAGCTCCCCACTGCACTTCAGCCAACCGACCTACAACACGCGACTCTCCATCATCCATGGATCGATCTGCTTCCTATGCCGGCGATGCGCGACAACATTTTCCGCCAAGAGGTTGACTTTTTTGACGAGGAGGAGCTGTGCCATGCCATGCGCGGACAGGCCCCTGACCACAATCCGGGTCTGCTGGTTTGGCGCGACCCTTGGGATCCGACGGGTTGGGAGGTTACGGAAGAGTTTATTAGGTCTTGGGGTTGGGTCATCGCCGGTTGTGCGGATCTGCTGCATTCGACCAACACTTGGCGTGCGCGACGGGGTGAAAAGCCCTTGTTCAGTTCATCGTCATGAATTGTCCTTTTTGCCAAAGAAAAAGAAAATCACTCAGTCTCAGCTATTTCACCGAGGGCCTTCCTAGCCTTCTCATCTACTTGTATTTCCCAAGTTGCAGTGAGACGAATCTACGTACTTGAAACGAAAGCAGTCCAGCTTACAGTTTTTCAATGTCTCCTGTTTCCATTTCATTGAGATCCAGAGATCACAAAGATAATTCCAGATCTTTCACGGCTTTTTACATGAACAAAAAAGATCATAGTTGTACCATTCTACCAGTCTCGAACATCGATCTCTTCTCCCGGATTGTACGCAATCTAAGATGTAACCAACCTTCCCCCTTCACAACGAGAACCCTCAAATTCAGTTCAAGATGTTCATTCATACTACGATCATCAAGTCGAAGGCGCTAGCCCGAACTTAGTTCATATACAAATGTCAATAAATTGCTTTGCAGCCTGTGATGCAAAGTCCATATCATGAGACATCGTACCCCTAAAAACACATGGCTGTTTTTCAACATCTTCCACTTTCAAGAATATGCAAGGAAACTTTAAGAACCCCGTCCCACCAGCAGTCAAGTCAATGGCCCACCATAGACTGGAACACGGCAGAGAATCTCTCTCCAGCAGGCTTAGCATCATCAACAATCTTTCGCATGACCATCTTCTCGTCGTCTGTCAGCACAACACTCCGAGATCCCCAATTCTCCTCTAGCCGTTCAGCCCTCGTCGTTCCGGGAATGGCAATCAATCCCTGGGCGGCGACCCAAGCAAGCGCAATTTGTGCGACTGTGCATTTTTTCCTAGTTGCTAGCTTCTTGATTTCATCTACGATTGCCTTATTTTTGTAGAAATTTTCCCCTTGAAATTTGGGTACTATATCTGATATTAGTGACAAAAGCAGTTGCCATAATATCATTCATCACTCACCAGTCCGGCGGAAGTCATCAGCTGCGAATTCATCAGGCGACTTATACTTGAAGTCATCCACAAGCCAACCATGTCCAAGAGGGCTGAAGGCCACGAAGGCCACGCCTAATTCTTTGGCGGTTTCGATAAGTCCGTTCGTTTCATGTAGCGTTTCGAAGGCCGAGTACTCGGCTTGAATGGCATCTATCTTTGCAACTGTAAAGTCCTTTAGCATTTGACGGCAAAATGAGATTTCCAAGAAATATACTTGAGTTGGCTTTACGCAGAGTGGCTGCAGAACATTCGGAAAGGCCGATATACTTTGTTTTACCCGCACGGCGAAGTTCATCGAGGGCGCCAATGGATTCCTCCAGCGGAGTATCTAAGATGCACGTTAACATAAATGCACCCATGGACCAAACTTCACGGGAAGCTCCGACTCACTTGGGTCAATTCTGTGAAGATAATAAAGGTCGGGAGCGAACCCAAGCCTGTCGATTGTGCCCTCAATATACTCCTTTATGTGCGCCGCCGAGTTAGTGACAATGCGTGTAGGACCGAAGACATCAAATCCACATTTGGACGCAACTGGGCAACAACAGCTTGTCAGCTACCGTATGATGCATTTATGATGGAGGTTGCGAATAATTACCAAAGACTTTGTCACGGGCATTGTGCTTCTTAATGAAGTCTCCGAGCAACTTCTCATTGGCACCATTTCGGTAAGCAACCTAGATCAGAGCACGCAGTCAGAGTCTGATTCCTTCGACTCGTTCAACTTTTGGTTCGACTTACCGCGGTGTCCCAGAACGTACAACCCAGATCGATCGCCTTCTGAAGAACTGGCTCGGCTTGTTCGAGATCGAGATTGGAACCCATGGCAGAATTCAGACCCATAGCACCAAATCCGGGAATTGGAACTTGGGTGTCGCCAAACGGGAGTGATCTAGCCATGTTGCTTGTGAGAGGGCCGTGTAAATGTAAGAGGGGACTAGAATGTAATGGTTGCCAGAATTATTTGTAGTCAATAGCAGCGGAAATCCTCCTGCTATTTGTATTTGCTCTGTCGTCGACGAATTGCGAGGCAATTGTGCCGGTGTTCTAGCTAGGCAGCTTGGTCACACCACCGTTCAGGTATGCTAGTGATGACAAGGTTCTGGGAAGGGCTAGTCCTATATAGAGTTTGCCCACATTCCAAACCTCACCGCGGCAGGTTGTAGAGTCCACCGCAGACCACTATGTACAGTATCTTGAGTATGTGCATATTCTGGGGGTTTTTGTGGTAGAGTGGGGGGAAAAAACAGCTTGAGAGGAGTCAGGGTATGAGACAATTTCAAAACACAGATAAGAAAGATGTCTGAGTGGCTACATTGAAGCTAATGTAGGAGTATGACCATTGCATGTAGTTACGCAGAACCACATTAATGGGGGCAGTAGGCACCATTTTCAGCCTGACTCGTGAAATATACTTGCCGGGGCGTGCTACCTCCGTATTTGAGGTTATAAATAAGAATTCACTTGCTGATGAGTACGATTTCGATGGTTGTGTTGGTACGAGAGTGTACCTTCGTACTGCCAAGGCTTATGCGGGGAAAGGTAGGCGTTCTTACAAAAACAAGATAATCTTCTTCCCTGAGCCAACTCCGCGTTGCAAGATGCGCTAGCAGCTGGATATCAGTAGCCAAGTCTGCGGCGTGTCTACTAATAAAGGAGTAGGCATCTAGCGTCCTAATAGCATCAGTCTCCTTTTTCCGCGAGGGAGAAGCGACAGCGGCACGTCTTTTAGTTCCAGGCTGCCCATAAATGACAAAATTTCAGCTAGACCTGGGCAAGAAAACGGGTAAACCGCGGTTTACCCGGGTAGGACCCTCCGGGTACGAGTATCTACCCAGCAGGGTCCCGCCGGTCGGTTTTCGAATAGGGCAGGGTAAACCGACGGGTAACCAGTTTTAATACTATACATAACTTACTACAAGATATGCATAAAAGTTTATGAAATTCCTATAAAATTCTCGGGCCCTCGGATTTTCAAGAATTTTCGGGCTGAGACACTATTTTTTGAGCCTCGGCACATATAAACGTTTTTCCCGGTCACGGGTACCCCCGATGTAACCGAGTATCTCGAATATTTCGGGTATCTATTCAGTGAGTTTTGTACGGTACGGGTATTCACTAGCGGACCCCCTGGGTACTACCCAATAAAACCGTGCCCAGGTCTGATTTCAGCTGCTAGAGGATCATGGTGATGAATTTGCTCAGATGAGATTAAGGTTAGCCATGTTGTGGCTACTTGGTTCTTCACGTTACAAGTATGGTATCTTCTGTCATCGTCAAATTCGCTCAGGAGATCAATCACCTTCTCCTTATGATTATCTACTAGCGACAGGTATTGCGCTAGTGTTATTCCTTTCTCATTAATATATGCCGCTGCTTGAACAATAGCTGACGGGAGGCAATGGGGTCCCCATCCTAGTTAGACTTTCCAAGTGTGCTGATATCCATGCTCTTGGTGTCATTATTTCTTGACAAACCATGAATTACAAAGACATAGACCTGTCCTAAGTATCAAGAGTGGAAAATTCGGGAAACTAAGGATAGGGTCTCCGCAGCAATACTGGTTGGTCTCTTATTGCCGGCCTGATGAAAATTGGGTTGCTTTGCGTTCCTGGGTTCTACGCCACTTTTGCTGTTGTTGTTAGTATGGGTATGCTTTTAACACCCTACCTACCCCTTGCAAGTGCTCGAGTACTTTAAGGGTAGCAATAAGCTTCTTCTCACTTCCCCGCAGACTCTTATACCAAACTTTTGATTGCTATAATATTTCTTGTGGAGAAGAATTGAGAGAGAAGGGCCGATGCTGCGTTTGGGCTGCGCGGAGGTTTGGCGAGTTTCTCTGAGATCCACAGTCAAGAAGAACATCAGCTTGAAAAGCCAAATGTCTATGGCAAGGCATCTACCAAGCGACACAATCTTCTCACGTATGGCTGTAACGACGACTTCCAGCTATGATTTTTCCCACAACAGCGAACCCTAGTGCATAGCATCAACCTTCCCTTTGCCAATTTCCAGTCTACGCCCTGTTAGTTCGAAAACGGCTCCAAATGTCGCCTGTCCCAACTCACTATCTAGAGAGCAGATACGCTCATCACGCTTACAGCCTAGTGTTATAGACTCTGCAACATCGTGTGCCATCAGCACGCTTGTACTGGTTTGTTTCTTTGACATAATTGTTTTTGGGAAATGGTTCTTTCGTAGTAGTCGATTCTTCTCTTTGCTAGTTAGGTAAGGACTTCTGCAGTCCGGAAACGACCTCTCAAGGTCAATGTATAAAGAGATATTCCAGTCTGGGGACGCTTACCATAGTACTAATGTCTTTTGAACCAATTTTTGCGTGTCTCTCTGAACAGCCTTCGCATTTCCCCACATGATATACTCTGGTCCGGCCACACCTTTTACATCTGTATAGTGTAGTTTTCGAAGCCAATGTTCCACTCTCCAGCCCTTCTTTTCCCTTTCCCTTCCATTTTGCGTTTTATCTCAGGCATTATCAAAACGTTCTTGACTCCGAGTTTCCGGAAATCCTCTTTAAGCAGCTTTGGCGAACGATGTAGCTCCCAAGCTTCTCTTAACATCATATCTGCAAACCATGTCGCCTGATTAAGGTTACTAAATTCTCCCTGTGAGCTTATCTCTTCGATCCATTTCCCGGCATATCTTTTGGTGGAGGTTTGGGGTAATCATTATGCCGTTAGGAGTCTAGAATATCGAAGGATTTGTGTGTAGAGAATGTTTTAGGGTCGTCGCGGAAGAGCCTGCTTCTAGGGTGAATACTCTGTTTGATAAGAACGTGAATATAACTCACTGTTTGGGGAGATCGCATCTTTAGTCTTAACATCGGTGCCGGGCGGTGACATCAGAGTACTCGACCAACCTGATAGGTTCAGAGTCAACCTCTGAGGATCACACAACAACTGCGTGCTGTGCTTGGAGCCCTTTTCAAGATCTTCTTGTGGACGATGGGGATGAAGGATATTTAAGTGGCCTTGAGCCCTTAATGACAAAGGTTGCATCGAAAGCAATACCATGGCCTATAAAATAGCTTCCGTAAAGATAGTTCCTTGGAAAAATAGATTTAATACTTCACTCACCTATAGTAATGTACTATAGTCAGTTTGGTCTGCTGCGTAGAGGGCCAGAGAGGTGAGAAAACTAATTAATGCCATGCCACGGAGACCGATGTTCCAAGCGGCGAAATGACAAACCGGGCCATCTTGGGATTGAACAAAAACAATCCCATATGTCAGCCTAATGAAAGCGTATTCTGTAGCCAACAGTAAAAGAAGCGTAATCTCCAAGGCCTTCGGGTGACAAACCTTTCTGTTATCAATGCGGCGAGGACAATGACTTAGAATAAACACCAACACACAGAGAGCCCACTAGAGGTAACACTGAAAACAAACATCAAATTGAATATATCCGGCCTTGAGAAGCCAGGTCAGCATAGCTTCTCTACAAGGGTTGGACGACTTACTAGATAAACGATGAAGAATCCTGTGAGCAGCAAGAGAAGAATCTGGATAAGCTTTTTATTTAGTAGAAATAAAGAAAACGCCAGGGGGAAGGTACTAAGGATGGTGAGTATTGCAGTTGCCGGCCGCCATGCCTGACGTTCCTGCGTGAAAGCTTCGAAGACAGCCTCCAGCCATACCTCAAAACCGTCGCCAGTCTCCATCCTTCCCACATGTAGGAGTCTGCCTCTCCACAGGGTCGTGAGAGTAAAGAATCAGTGAACTGCGGGCGGCAGCATCATAAATCCTGCCTCCACCGCATTTGCCAGCGATATATATACCCGGGGCTGACATGATTCTGCCCCAAACGGATGGTTTCGCAGAGAAGCGGTAGAAATACCACGGTTCGTTCTCTGGGGTCGTAGCCTATTAAAAAATATGAATCATGGCTTCTCAAAAGGGGTTTGAAAAGTTACGCTTGACCCAGATTTCCAAGCTGCTCAGGCCCTGTTCAGGCTGTGATCAGGCAGTGCTTAGGCATGCTCACCATCGGCTCAGGTTAAAGCGGCCGCTGCTCACGTCGGCAGACTAAAACGGAACCAGCGAAAGAGAAAAGAATATAGAGTATGGAGGTATAGCTGATTAGAATATGAAAATGGGATGTAGCTGCGCTAACAGGTGGACTAAATTTTGTAAGTTTAGGGTCAAAATGATGTTCAAGTTTGCTAATCGAAACGCAAATGAAACTCAAGAAATTTTGAAATTTCTTACTAGTAAGCCTGCAGTGGGTAGGTTCCGATCTTTTTAGTGTTATGGATTGCCACTTGTACTGATTTAATCAATTCTCCTAAGTGGTCGGTATCATACCCTAGTTGTAAAATTTTACCAGTGGGGATGATCTTTAACGGAAGGTAAACCAAACAGGTCCTAACAAGAGAAAAATCAGATCATACAAGGGAATAGGAAAGCTTTGAAGACACTTTTCATCGAAAAGAGTACATTGATGGCATTCTCAAGCCATTTTGTAGATGGAGTAGCATCCCAGTTGCGGGTATTAGGTTTCGAGAATCTTCAACACTTGAAGTAACCCGCTATTTCCCGCTCAGCGACGACCTTGAAACTAACAGCAGAGGATCCGATGACAGCAAACACTGATGGCTGAAAGTACTACACTCAAATTCATTCAAAAATGAAAGACTTGGTAAGTGTTTTCTTCTTGACACTTATCAATTCTGGTATTACGCATCTGAAAGCTATGGATGGCCAAGTGACGCCAACACTCATGGTACATTCCATCTCGTCACGTTGTCAGATTGAGGCATCTTCTCCATGAAACGCAACCATATATATACAGTAGGAATAACCAGCAAGATAGCAGCACATATAAACCTTTAAACTATAATCGGATCATGTTTCCCCACGGTATTGCTTCAACAGGGAGATCATTTTCTCCATGCTATTTGTGCAACGGAGAAAGTAAATAGCAATCTCATCCACGAATACACCTTTTCCGCTTCCTGCAGCTAAAGTGAAGCTGAGTCTTGAATGTCTTGAGACAGCCAGGACAAATACCGTCTCTGTTGGAACCAATCAGCAAAACTTGAAATGTATAAAATTCTTAATCGCCTTCGATTTAAGCTCCTCACACAACATCTAACGAAACGTTCAGACAGGCAACACGGTTGCCACTGTAGATTGCTCTGGGATTCTCGAGCCTGGAATACCCAAAACATCCCAGTCACTGGCGACTTCGGTATTGCATTAGACATGATGTGTGGAAGAAGTGATGAGACCCGGGAAAGATTCTCTCACTGTCGAGACTCAGAGGTCGGTTATTATTGCTGTTGCAAATTCCATCATTGTCAATCTTGATCTTGGATGCCGCCAAAGCCTCAACAGAATCTTTTCTCGCGTTCGTGTTTGAACATGCAACGCTTTCGCTAATAACTGTAGCAGAATATGCCCAAGCTTGACACAAATCCCGTAGGTTAGTCGGCAGTGGGGGTAGGCAGGGGGGATGGTGCAAGTTGAAATCATGTAGGATTGTTAGTATTGTAGCTTTAGGGTTAGCACCTGCCGGCTTGATAGGTTCTATGATGGAAAGTGGAGAGCGTGTAAGCATGTAGATTTGGGAATGTGAAGTGTGGGATGAAAGGCAATTTGCGAGTTGATGGGTGATGTTTCTTGAGACGGACGCAGGAAAAAGAGATCAGAGATACGACGAGACTTGTGAGCTGAGAACCTCACATGTTGATGACAATGCCTTTTTGTTCGTTCCTTCCGCTGACAATGTTGGAAGCCGCATTTACTTTTTCTCTCTGATACCCTGGGACCCCAATTTATCGACACAACATGCTTCTCGTACGAGCTGACTCTTGCACGAGGAAGGAGTAGCGAAATCTGGTTCGACAATCACCCACGCACAATCCATTTCCAGCGCTCTAAACAAGCAAACGATTTAACAAAATTCATTTCATTTCAAATTCCAACATTCCTCTAACCTAATGGCTGACCCGGTGGCGGCGCCAACACTGCCCTATACAACCACGAACTAAACTTCACAGTCGGATCATCAACAATCCTCATCGTAACCTCCGCCACCCAAAGCGTCAACGGCAACAACACAGCCTGACAAATCAAAAACGCGGGTTCTAACCCCAGCGGTCCCCCATGACTAACCGGAAACGCGTTCACCCATCCCGGAACATGCTGCTCATTAGCCTCCTTATACCAGCCCACCGCACAATACATCCTATCCCCCAACGTCCACAAAATCGGTCCGTGAACGAGGTATAACATGAAGGAGATTTTGCCGAGATATTGATTAAAGGATGTTTCGAAGAATGTTCGTAGCCAGGAAATCCGTGGGATGCACCAGATGAGGAAGATGGAGGCGAAGAAGAGGTAGAACCATTTTTGGTCGAAGACGGCTTGGGGTTTTAGGAGGGAGAGGTAATACCAGCCTGGGGCCTTTGTGAGGGTTTCTTCGTCGCGGACGTAACTTGGTACTCCGCTGAGATAGAATGCTGCGATGAGTGCAAAATACGCAAATTGCGTTTTGTACTTTTCGAGGCGCTTGATCCAACGGGGGAGGTTGTCGTTTCTGGCCAGAATATCGAGTTCGCACAGCGTCATGCCAGCGAGGAACATGCTGCCGAACCACCCATCCACAATATATAAGAAGTAGAATATCAATCCTATACTTCCCCAGAGCCGTGCATTTCGGCTCGCTCTTGAGAATGCCAGCAACGTAGAATAGATTATGATCGAGCCGCGGAATTCAACAGGAATCGACCAGGTGGGGAAGTTATACGTGAACCACGCTTCTCCTCCAGTTCGGAATATGAACGAGAAGTTCTTAAACTCAATATACCAATTCCAAAATTCCTCTCTGAAACTCCCTTGCTGCTTCGGACTCAGAACCCAGATTCCAAATATATGCCAACTCGCCATGTACCCAAAAGTTACCAATATGATCGGAACATGTAATCTTATCCATCTTCTGAAAAGTGCAGAGGAGAGATTTTCGTTTAGTTTGGAGAAATCTTGCGCGTAGATCAGGGTAAGAGGTTTGAGTGAGAGGACATAGCCGGATATGATGAAGAATACCGAGACGGCGAAATGCCCGCCTGTGAAGAATGTTCGTATGAAGGGTAAGGCAGCGAAATAGTGCTTTCCGTCGTAGCCGTAGCCGTTTTCGAGGAGGCGGCCCGTGGGGACTTCGCGGAGGGGCCAGAGTTGGTGGTGCATCCTGTTGGGGAAAGCGTTAGGAGGTGTTCTTAGGAAAGGACCGAGGAAGTGAATGAGGGGTAAAAGAAAAATATTGTTCAGGTAATGGTTTCTTACCAGTAAACTAATAACGCAGCAAACCCCCTCAATCCATCTAGATACGCTGTTCCTCTCAGTTGTTTCCGAGGATTTGAATTTGAGCGGGATCGGATCGTGATCGCAGGACGGAGGACATCTGCAAGGTATTGTATTATTGAGAAGATGTAGGTTGTGATATGAGGGTTCTGGGATTGCTTTTCGGAGTCGGAGGAGAATATTGAGGGGAGCGGGGAGTAGCGGGCGTTCATTCTGAGGATTTGGAGCTGGCTAGAGCCAGACTTTCAACAGAGAGTTGAGTAAACCTCGTTGCCTCCACCAAAACTACCAATTTTCGGTGTAGAAATAGGAATTCGAGAAGTTTGCGCTCAGCGACTCTCAAATTCAAGTGAATACTGCAGCAAAGCAGTAAAACCCTCTGGTTGCCAGAAATAGCGAAGTTGAATTTGAGGCAGATATGTGGGAATGCGCCCAACGGTGTGGACTACGCCAGATATCGCAGAATGTGGCCCCTCCAAAATAATTACTTTTCTGCTGTGCGACACAATCCAACAGCCCAACAGTCCAACGTGCAGCAGAATTGTGAAGTAATATATTTTGGCCGCAGCAAACAATCCAAGCAGCGGTTCTGCAGGTACGGGGCGCAAAGTGACGCAAAGGTAAGGAGTGATGTGAGCGATATTTGAGAATGGAAGAATTATGGCCTAAAAGAATTAAAACGGCCAGGGGTAAGTTATTCAACGCTCACGGAACGAGCCTTTGTCCTCCGGGGAAGCAACACTCGACAATCGTGTCACAAAGTCGCGTGAGAAATGAACAACCAAGATTTCGATAAAGATTTGAAGTGGTCCTCCGTTCGAATGGTACCACTTGTTGATCCTCAAGGGGATGTTGGAAGCAGCTGCACTATTATTTTCGAGGGGATAAGGCGATAAACTAGGAAGCCAAGCCCAATTTTGGCCCGCTTGGTGGCGTTCTTCAACCCCATGTCTCCTCCGACGCCGAAAGGAGAGGTGCCATCCGAGTGACTGCACGGATTGCGAGCTCAGCGGCAGGGAGATCCCGATTCTTCACAGCGGGTTTCACGCAGAATTGCACTGAAAGGTGAAGCTGATACTGCGATCAGTCGATCTTGTGCTGTGCAGAACATGCGGATTCTGCCTCGCACTTCGCAGTTGGTTCACCAACGCCTGACTGGGACTGCTGGTGTTTCATGGACGATTCGCCCGTGAGCCAGCCGGAGGTTTGATAAGATCGCCACCATCTGGGTGTTGCAGTGTTGGCGTTTCACTCGCTGATGAAATCGGTACCGAGGGTCGAGGGTCAGGGTCCCTTGGAAAACAAGAGGGGTCAAGGACGGGACCTGACTGGTGGCTGCTTAGCGATGCACTCAGCGAAACTTCCAAGCAAGGAACCAAACGGCATGTCGAGTGGCCCCAAGAAACAGCTTCGGCAATCTCTGAGTTTTATGCTAAAGGGGAGATAGTCAGCTCGGTACGGCGCTGGACGACAGGCCGGCCGTTAAATTGACTGCTATTTTCACATGTTTGTTATCCACGGCGGTGTTGCCAATACCGTACTGTTCAGCAGGACAGGAGTTGGCAGCAATTTCCCCCTTTTCCCCTTTCCCCAACTTGGACTCCACGAAATCCCCAGATGGTGATCATTGGAGATAGGGGCTGGCCTAGCGTCCAGAACGGCACAACACGACAACGTTAAATTGTCTCTCAAATTTGACCGAGCGAGCGCCAATCAGGACCTAAAATCTCGGTCTCCGTTGGCTTCACATGAAAAAAAATAAAAACCCCCTCCGCTACGGACCGTTTTTGCGTCTAAACCCCGGAAGCAGCACGTGCCTGTTTCCCCTCCACGTTTGAGATCCCGCCCTGAAGAAAAACAAGCAATGGCATCCCAGCGACGATTCACTGATTTGTCGATTTCGCTAATTCACTTACTTTTCTGTGTTCTGGAATGCGCATGCACTGGCAGACGCGCTCACGGCTGTCGGTGGAAAGTTTCATGCATGAAGGCAGACCCTGGCTTGTAATTTTGAGTTGCTTGCGACCATGGCTCAGCTGTTACGACGGTGACCCGAGATGGACCATGTTTTGGTCTCGGGGGCGGCCACAAAGGAGGCAAGTACTTGCAGATCCTAAACCTCGGGGGACGGCGCGCTAGAGTGATCGATTCTCGATGTGGAGGATGCTCCGGCGTGATTGGACTATCGAGTAGGTTGGTGCTGGGCCGCTGAGCAGAGTCAAGTACCTTGCATGCCCATGAACGCCTTTCTCCTCTGAACTGCTTTCATTTTTGGCCAGCTTGTGTCTTTCCTTTTGCACTGTGAAGAAGGTCACGCATTGTGTGCCCTTTCATTTCATACATTCAATTCTTGTGTTTATTTTGTGGAATTCCACTATGAGCACCAAGATGCAAATTGCGACCTGGATTTCTGGAGGCCGCTTCCGGAAGCAAATCCGCAGAGCGCTTCCCCTTTACATCACAATTATTCTCCTCTTCGTCATTGTCACACAAATCGACCACATTCAGCGATACCAAAACAAGCCAGGAGACTACCTGAAGAAACTTATGACCTACCAATCGAAAACCCACACGCCGAACACAAAATTCCCGAAGAAGATATGGCAGACATGGAAGGTCGATCCTCTAGATTTTGAGGAGAGGGAATCCACAAGAGCGAGATCGTGGACGAAGATGAACACTGGATACAGATATGAGGTTTTGACTGACGGAAACGATTTGGACTACGTCGAGACACATTTTGGGCCTGAGGGAGAAAACCGCCCAGATATCGTCGAGACATACCGAACGCTCAACGCAACAATTATCAAAGCAGATTTACTTCGCTACCTCGTCATGTATGCGGAAGGAGGAGTGTACGCCGATATCGACGTCGAAGCCTTAAAACCCGTCCATGAATGGATGCCCAAAAACATCTCGGAGCATGATGTTGGTCTAATGATCAGCGTCGAAATCGACGAACCAACCTTCGCTAACCACACAATCCTCGGCCAAAAATCCCAATCTTTCTGCCAATGGACCTTCATGTGCAAGCCTCGCCAGCCAGTTATGCTTCGCCTCATTGAGCACGTCTTGCACTGGCTTAACGAAGTGGCTCAGAGCCAAAATACCGATATCGCGCACATCACATTGAATTTCGATGAAGTCATTACTGGTACTGGACCTTCTGCGTTCACCGGTGCTATCATGCGGGAAATGCAAGCACAGACTAAGGAAACTGTTTCTTGGGATATGTTCCACGCATTGCAGGAACCTCGTTTGGTCGGCAATATCCTCGTTATGACCGTTGAAGCTTTCGCAGCCGGACAAGGCCATTCAAATTCCGGAAATCACGATAACCCGAAAGCACTCATCAAACATCACTACCACGCTTCTCTCTGGCCTTCTCGCCATCCTCGTTATTCTCACCCTGCTTTTGGAATGGTTGAAGAGTGTAATTGGGACCGCGATTGTGTTGAGGCGTGGAATCACAATACTACGCATTTTGATGAGAATGACGATGAGACAAAAGAGCGCTTGATTAAGGAGCATGAGGCGGTTACGAAGGAGAAGAAAGACAAGGAGGACGCGGAGAACGCACAGCACGAGAAGGAGCACGCAGACAAACTTCTCGAGGAGCTCGGAGCTGCCTGTGTTAGTGCAAGCTACACACCACCAACCCCTACCCCATCACCTACGACCGAAACGACAGCGGAAGCTACCCCCACGGGTCAAGCAGCCGGCGACGAAGCAGGCAAGGAAGCAGCGAGGTTACTGGAAGCGGAGAAGGAAGCCATGCATCCGGAGGTTCGGATGAAAGCTACTTCCCCGAGCTGAAGCGTTCATTCAAAAAGGGAAAGAATCACGAAGTTATGTAAAGATTAAGGTGTAAGAGTGCAGGCACTACGTGCTTGGGGTGTCAGATTCCCAATATTCTCGTCTTGCGAGCGAGCGAGCGCCGCAGCCGCATCGTCTGGAAGGATTCAATCGTGCAAAACGATGCGATTGGACTGTGCCTGCCAAGCACGAGTAAGCCTCCTGAGACTGACAAAAGGCCGAGGTTGGAAATTCTCGCGACGAGCTCAAGATTGGAAATACACAGGACGCATTCGGAATAGAGGCGTCATTTCTCTTGGATCTTGGAATCTCGGCGTTGAGATGAAGCTACGATTCCATTTGTGGAAGATAGAGGTAGACTTGGATAATGAGGAAGATGGATGAAATAGCTAGATGTACAGAGGGTCTAGAAGAGAATTCTATATGTTCTACTTTTAATTTGCCGATTTTCTGGAACTGTTTGTGTGAACTACCGTGCTTGGAACGATATATTCAATGTTGCACTGCGAAAATCTGACGTCATTTGTATGATGGTACGAGAAAGGATTTCCTTAATCTTGGGACGGTAAGACGTCGCGCTGGCGAGTAAGCAAAGGGGAGGTACGAGATAAGACGGGCGTACGAAATTTGGGGGGATTCTGGAGGCGTTTTAAGATAAGGGAAGTAGTTGATTGGTATCTTCGTTTATTCACTCAATTCTTGCTGGGAGCACAAGTAAATTATCGCTTTCTTTCTACGAACTTGGAAGCGAAGAAATATGCAAGAGCTGGGTTTGTGTTGGGTCATAAACCACAGAGCTCTTGACCATAAAATGAGTTACTGTTCAGTACAAGTAAAATTCGTTTCTCCAAAACCAATCTAGTGGACCAACGCGCACCAGTCAGCCGCATCTATTCGTATTTTTTTTTTGACGTACGTGCAAGTGAATGTTTAGGCATGTATCGCCTTTCGGTACCCAAGAAGTGATCCCAGCAATGGAGGTGGAGGGATCACGAGGCGTGTGCTTACAAGTCGGATTGACAACAGCAAGTATCTTGCACGGGCCAACAATGTCAACAACCAAACACCTCCTGCATTTATCGTGTTAAGACATAAAGCTGAAACAGCTCGAGAAAAGGCATTAACCCACCAAACTTGTTTCATGATCAAGGCGATCGGTATCATCAAATAGAATTGCTCATCCGGCGAAAGCTCAAATTCTGGTACAATCTTCTGATCAAATAATCTTTTATAGCAAAGTCGTTGATCCTTACCGACATATTGTAGGAATCGTAGGAATATTTCAAGTCTATTGTGGGGACAAAATGTCGAAAAATAGTCGACCATGAGACCCTACCACAAACCAAGGGTTTCCTCTGGCAAATAATCTCAGCAATCAATGCAACTTTACATCAAGTGTTTGAGTTCATGTGCCCTGTCATTTGAGTAATTACTTTTCTTACTTCTTGAAGCGCGTGAAATTGAATCGTGCGTCGGACGCCAGTTGTTTCTGGCTCGAGGTCATGAGCCTTAATCGGGATCTCATGAGTGATCCAGATGGGGCTTATCGATTTGTATTTTATTGTTCGGAAGTAGGAGTAACAATAGCTTTACTTTTGACAGCAAATCCTTCCGAACAGCAACCTTTTGCTCTAAATTCTAATTCTTATTTCCTTGTTTCCATCGTGACAAGCCTAGACATCAAATTCTGCTTTTGTATTCGTTCCACCGGCTGTTGAAAACAGAATGCCAACCTCATCACTCGAAATTCTCTCTTTTTCCCCATGCATCGACCGTAGTATAGGGAACAAGCAATGATACCACTTTACTCTGGCATTAGAGCCGACTTTATAGCACCGTAACTCAGCCTTCTCGTTTACAGGAATCGTGAAGTGGTGGGGCTGGGTACTCGACGAACTTAAAGAGCTGCTTGACTGAGCAGGAAATTTCATTTGGAGCGATTTCCCTTTCCTTTCCTTTGTCGCCAAGTATATTCTTCCCATCGCTCAGTCTATTTTAGTAGAGATATACCGCTGTAATTGACACTTCTGCGAACGGAAACGAGGTTCGCCAAGATCTTCAACGGATACATGATGGGGGAACCCTTGAAAATTGCAAGAGAATTGAGGTTTAGGAAAAGAAAAGAAATACTAAAATCCATAGATGGCGGAATAACGAGCTTTGTAATCGCTTAGGATCACTCCAGGTAGTTTGTAGTCTGTGGTTTTCAGATTTCTCACGACGAAATGAGAGAACACTTGCCGCGAGGGGCAGAGTGGCTGAATTGGGCAAGAGAAAAAAGTCTAGCAACAATCACTATACCTTATGTACCTTCTGCTGAGATGCTCACTTTAAAGAGAAGAATTTACTTTCTTGCTAATGAAACGTCCAGCAAGTAATCTCATGTCGTCAATTCTATATCTGTATCTATACACAGCAAAGCTTCCATCAGCAAAGGTGTTTCCGGCCCATGATCGAAAAGAGCCTTTATAGGAAATTCCCACCCATAATACTGGATTTGATTATGAACGTAGTGTATTGAAAAATAAATTGTTGTGGTAACGGAAGCATAAAGAACAACAAAGAACTGACTGTGCCGTTTCAGCATGCCAAGCGCTGCCAATCAGGCATCTCTACCCCTCCTCTTTCCCACACAACCACAACCAACCTCATCACCACTCCTTTTGAGCCATCAATCTCTAACTCACTCTCACTCTTTAATTCGTGACTAGAAGCCACCCGATCAATCCTCACAGCTTTTTACTTAACCCCCCCCCCCCCCCCCCGGCGTGAGATGTCGCAATTCACAGGCTTCCTCCGCCAGATCACAAAGAAAGCCTCGCATCCAAATCAATTAATATATCAAACGCAACTTGAGCGCGCGAGGATAAAATACCTTGTTAAAGGCGAATTGGAGGATGGCAAGGAGGGAGCTATGGCGCTTGGTGCGCCGGAGGGAGAGGAGAAGAAAGGAGCCGAGGGAGAGGTGGACCGAAGTGAGAATCGGGGAAACGAGAGGAATGAGGATATGAATGATGGTGAAGCTTTGTGGGATGTTGGAGATGGGAAGGGGGAGGTGAGAGCTGAGGGGTCGGAGGCTGCTATTAGTGAAGAAAGTACGGGGAAAGTCGAAAAGGGAAACGAGGAAAAGCGGGAAGATGGATGGAGTTGACGAGAGTCACGAGAAGACTTTGGACTTGAGGGGAGAAGTGTTTGAGTATTTTGAGCTGGATTGGAAGGACTGAGAGCTGGAGATGCTACCCTTGGTATGATTAACGACTGTAAAACTCCACTTTTATGTAAAATAGATGATACCCCACTCCGCTATGAGTTAAAATAATCCTGATGAAAATGCTTGTCCTCGAATCATGGATTCCATAAACCCAGTAATCCAAATGCATCTAGGGACAAATATCAGACTAAGCGCCATGACTCAAGATTCAAGAATTGCGAACGCTGTCAATTGGCAAATGCCAGCTCAAAGCGGCTTTCGAGCCGTGAAAGTAACGCTGTCACAAATCAGTATTTCTCTCAGGTAGAGAGAAACGAGTGCTTACATAGGCAAATAAGCATGAATCTTAGGATTCTTCATATCGCTCCTCACATTAACTAAATAAACCTCCACCTCCTGCGGCGTCATGCCCAGAATCCTCGTAAACAACGCCATCGACAGACCCGACAATCCTGATGTTAAATTCTCACACGTCCAGATTCCTGCTCAGTTCATCAGTACACCGTAACCACGAATATCGGGAATGATTCAGCATACCAAGTTCTTTAAATTTCGGATCTTTCGGCCATCTATTCATTGGCCACTTATAGTTGACTTCTACGATGTCTGTGAAACCGACTCGTTCTAATTCAGCTTTGTAAGTTTTAGCACTATCTAGCGGACGACCGATCTGCCTCGTTCCTGAGAGAGCGAGGTTGAACCACTGTTTTATTGCTGAATCTTCGGCCATTGAGCTGTCGTCGCATTTACAGGGGAATATTGCATCGTTTATCTCGATGTAGCCTCCTGGGGAGAGGAATCTGTGGCAAAGAATGAGTGAGTGGGAGGGTGGAGGGGTGGGGCATCGGACTCATATGCTTGCTCGAAGAATTTGGGCCAGTTTTGGAGTGAGCCGGTCATCATTCTTGAGTGGATGAAGTCAAATTTCCCGCTGAATGTCCATGGCTCTTCGATGTCGTCGATTTCAAAGTCGACGTTTGGAGGTACGCTTTTAAAGTTAGCATCAATTGGTCTTTCATAATGAAACGATATCCTTACAAAGGTGGTTGGATTGGACTCAAGTCCACGCCAAGGACTTTTGCTTCAGGATGTTCATCCCCTAGATCTCATTAGTGATACCTACGATTTGATGAAGTAATCTTACCAAAGTCAATTGCCCAAATCCCGGTTCCAGTGCCAACATCTAATACTCGATGTATTGGCTTATCTTTTGCAAACTCTGTTATGCATAGTTTCCCATCATACATCAATGAGTAAACATGATGTTGTAGATCTAATCTCTAATCAGTAAAGTACAAAAGATACATCATGAATGTACCTGTCCTTACCTAATCTATCATTCTCAATCTTTCTCATGCATCAGTTGTTGGTGGCGCCAGGCACATATTTTTAGCTGACGAACGTACCTGATCGTTTGGTAACACATATTCTGCACGATATCAGCATTGTCGATCATTCTAGATTGACCTAGGTTTACTTACTTCCGTCTTTGTATGAGTGATACGTTCGACCGTTTTCTTCCCGATTTTTCAGGATGCTTTGCGACAGTGTGGTCGTTGAGCTAGCTATGCTTGCGTCCTAGGCAAACAATTAGCCACATATTCTGAAGTACCACAGAAGACTCACATCTCCAAATGCTGAATCGTTGTCCACATGATCGTCGGCCTATGAGCGATGTTAGCAAGAGAATGCATTATCCAATCAATCTCTAGTACCTCGGCCTGTAATGCGCCAACATCTTGAGGTTCTGCCATTTTATGTTTTGTTTTTGCCAGGCTTGAAGTTCTGGGTGGCGTTTGAAAAAGAGGTGTGGTAGTGTGGGGAAATCATGGGAGCCATCACTATTTTCAAGCCAGGGCAGACCCTGAGGCGAGGGAGAATTTGCTCTTGTGAGCCTGTGAGGAGAAGATGACTGCCAGGTCAGCAGCAGGGGCAAGGTTACAACAATGTCCACTCCGATTTGGTGTTTTGCGACCACAATTGACAATAAAATGCATGCGTAGGTACGGCGCAGCACCTCCAACGGCCTTTACCAACACTAACCAATGGAGGGGAGGAGGACTCGAGCAGTTGGTCGGAAAAACCCCGTATCGGAGAGCAACAGACCATTTCCTTGCGAGTCTCAGACCACGGGACGTCCCGGCCGACCCGCTTGATGTGAATCTGTGATCTTCTTGCAGGTTTCACGATGGAGGGAAAATGATGATAATTGAGCCTATTATAGGTCCGATGCCGAGCGTAAATTGACACACCCCCACTTCCACCCCACTCCTCAGTTCAAGGTTCATATTCAACAACTCGTGCACTTTTCTCTTCATGCCAGACTGAAACCTCAATTGCAAAGGAGCAGTAACAAAGGCTCCTCGGAGTGACAGCTTTTTCTCAGCAATCAAACCCAGAATTTCCTTCCGCAAGGAACGACTCAAGAATGGATCTCTCGCAACCTCGCTTCGATATGCCGAATTCAAAGCAGCTCGAGGAGATGGGAATGCACTCGTATCGAGGCGCCTAATCACATGAGAGATGTAAATCACCTGTCAAAACTTCCAACTCCTCGAGCAATCTACCGGCCATCCTTCTTCAAGCCTCACTAGCCAACATGTTGATAGGGGGACAAATCATGTGATCGGGAATAAACATTATCCGAAGAGCTCCCCCTCAGAGCCCCACCTACCCCGCAGTCCGCCTGCCGTTCCTGAAAACCGAATCATGAACAACCATTTGCAATACCTGACGAAGCTTGGTACTCCTCATATAGCTTACAAAACTTTCGACTATTCAGAGCACATTGTTGCAATCTGTTACAAATTGTGAGACACATCGAAAAGCTCGAATTCCTACAAGTTCTCGGCTCGACCCAGCAATTGAGCTCAAGCAGTGTTCTCCAATTCTCCAAGCTTCAACAAAACCTAGACTTTCGAATTCCGTCCTCCAACAGGTCTTGAAATCAGCAACCATGGATCCTTCAGAGACGAATATACCTCCGATGAAAGATCTCACGATCGATAACATCACTGAAAATACAGTGCTTATCAATTCGCAAAGTCCAGATGAGCGAGTGACGTATGTTATGGAACGGCTGGTTACACATTTGCACGACTTCGCAAGAGAGACACGATTAAGTACAAAAGAATGGATGACGGCGTTGAACTTTCTGGTGAAGGTTGGGCAAATATCAAGCGATGTCCGACATGTACAGCTCCCAATTTCGAGTGTTGTTGATATGATGGATGCTAACAAGTCTGCCAACAGGAATTCATCCTCCTTTCAGATATCCTCGGTCTCTCCCTTCTCGTCGACGCAATAGACCACCCAAAACCCCCCGCAAGCACCGAAGGATCCGTTCTCGGCCCATTCCATACTCACGACCCTCCCGTAATCGACAATGGTCAATCCATGTCCTCAGATCCCCAGGGCGAGCCCTGCTTAGTCCTCTGCACAGTCAAAGATGTAAAAGGAAATCCTATCGAAGGCGTGAAGATCGATATCTGGGAGACTGATAGTACGGGCCATTATGATGTGCAATATAAGGATTTAGAATCACCAGATGGGAGATGCGTGATGAAGAGTGACAAGGATGGAGTGTTTTGGTTCAAGGCGATTGTGCCAGTGCCATATCCGATTCCGCATGACGGGCCTGTTGGGCAGTTATTGAAGCTGCTGAAGAGACATCCGTGGAGACCGGCACATATGCATTTTATGTTTGAGAAGCCAGGCTGGGATCACTTGATCACGTAAGTAGTGGACCTTTATCTCTGCTCCTGGGTTTCATCATTCTGATTACTTTTCGAAATAGTGCCCTTTACATGCGAAATGATCCATACGAAACATCCGATGCAGTCTTTGGAGTCAAGCAATCACTCATTGTCGACTTCACAACTGTCAATGCAGAAACGGCGAAGAAATATGGCGTTAAGGAAGGATTGAAGCTTTTGACACACGACTTTGTGCTTGTTGGCGAAAAGGAGACAGAAAAGTTACGAGATGAAAATGCATTGGCTGCATTGAAGAAGCTTGGAAGAAAGGTTAAGTTGATTGACCATCTGCCAGTACCAGATGTCGACTAATATCAGATATTAAATACTCATTTTTAGCCCTCTATGCTTTGACGCCTCCCAGGAGGTGACAAACCATACTCCTGTCTTAAATCATTCCGTGGACTTCAAATAGCAGAATTTTAGGCCTAGCGCCGAAGTAGAGTGCTCGAGTAGAAGTTTTCCTATGTCAAGTGTAAGGGTGGAAGTGAAAGTGAATGAACCCTGTTACTCTATCACGACGCACAAGCGCTCCGCCTTCGCGTATACAACCAGTGGTTCTCTCAGTAGACACTTTCTGCGGAAGCACGTAAGCAAACTGCAAGATGGGCAGTATGTTGACTGCATGGATTGTAGTGTTCGGCTCAAGACCCGAGTAGAATTACTGATTCATGCCGAGAGGTTTCACGGGACCGTCTCACGGGGTCCGGCTGAGAGATTGATCACATAGATTTCAGAGCTATTATTTGTTTTGGTTATCTTCGATTCGGGGGGGGACGCGAAAGTCTTGAGCGACGCAAAGTCGATTGGTATGGTCAGGTTTTAACTGAGGCGGGCCCAACACAAGATGAATTGAATGCTGCGTTACACGTTGTTAAGGAAACACTATGTTAAATACACGTGATTCGTTTCCTTTGCTCTATTCGGCCTAGCGCCTGCCTCCTGTACATATATATCGCTCTGTACGAGCTCTGATTCCTGTTCTTCAGACAATACGATCACTATATTTCTGCTTCATAATCTTTGCACCATAATCCCTCTTTTCCACACTATATCATAGTGTCAATACACGTCTACAGCTACAGCCAGGGAGGATTCTTAGAAGTGGTTGAGCTCCTTCTCCAACGGTGTTTAACTAGGGGCATGCCAATGTTGAAACTCATATCACGCCTGAATTGCTCTAAACACAAAACAAAGAAGGTGAAAGAACTTCGCACATGGTTATATTAACAAATTCAACCTTCTATTACCTCGAACCTATGACCGTGTTGATGTATTCGGGTTGCATCTATGATACACCTGAAGCAGAGGTCGAAAAAACCGCAGTCCTTACAATTATGACGGCTACCATATATCTCCTATATAATTGTATCAGCTAATGCAGATACCGTTGTTCAGACACAACTTACATGATAACAAGAACTACAGTTGTAGTACTGACGCTCACCAGGCCTAGTGATAAGTTGCTTTGATTCTGCTTCGCCCGTATTATCCCGGAACAGGGAAGCTAAAGAGTCGTTTCGGCAAAACGTAGCTACGTCAAGCGGTGTCCAGCCGCTGATATCTTTCCGGATCGAATCCGCTCCAAATTCTCTTAGCATACGTACGATCTTACGACTGCCATTTCGACAGGCCCAATGAAGTGCTGTCCAGCCATATGTGTCTACAAGATTGATATCAACTTTAGACTCCAAGATGACTTGGACGACCTGGTCTGACCCACCAGAGGCAGCAAAATGAAGCGCGGAGCAGCCTTGCAGGTCTTGACAATTCCAATCTGGTATTTTGATACTAGATAAGACAAGTTCTATCAGCTTATGATGACCTCCCCTTATAGCAAGGTGAAGCACATATCGGCCTTGATTGTCTTGATTAAAAATATTAGCCTGCTTGTCAAGGAGAAGTTGCACGATGGGTTTATAACCCCCAAATGCAGCAGCTTGGAGAGCATTGCCGAAGTATCCGCCTTGAGCATTGACATTGGCCTGCTTGTCAAGGAGGAGTTGCACGATGGCTTGATGACCCTCAACTGCGGCAGCTTGGAGAGCGTTACTATACCGTCCGCCTTGAGCATTGACATTGGCCTGCTTGTCAAGGAGGAGTTGCACAATGGCTTGATGACCCTTAGCTGTGGCAGCTTGGAGAGCGTTACCATACTCTCCGCCTTGAGCATTGACGTTGGCCTGCTTGTCAAGGAGGAGTTGCACAATGGCTTGATGACCCTTAGCTGTGGCAGCTTGGAGAGCGTTACCATACTCTCCGCCTTGAGCATTGACGTTGGCCTGCTTGTCAAGGAGGAGTTGCACGATGGGTTTATAACCCCCAAATGCAGCAGCTTGGAGAGCATTGCCGAAGTATCCGCCTTGAGCATTGACATTGGCCTGCTTGTCAAGGAGGAGTTGCACAATGGCTTGATGACCCTCAGCTATGGCAGCTTGGAGAGCGTTACCATACTCTCCGCCTTGAGCATTGACGTTGGCCTGCTTGTCAAGGAGGAGTTGCACAATGGCTTGATGACCCTCAGCTGTGGCAGCTTGGAGAGCATTACCATACTCTCCGCCTTGAGCATTGACATTAGCCTGCTTGTCAAGGAGGAGTTGCACAATGGCTTGATGACCCCTACATGTAGCAGCTTGGAGAGCATTGCCGAAGTATCCGCCTTGAGCATTGACATTGGCCTGCTTGTCAAGGAGGAGTTGCACAATGGCTTGATGACCCTCAGCTATGGCAGCTTGGAGAGCGTTACCATACTCTCCGCCTTGAGCATTGACGTTGGCCTGCTTGTCAAGGAGGAGTTGCACAATGGCTTGATGACCCTCAGCTATGGCAGCTTGGAGAGCGTTACCATACTCTCCGCCTTGAGCATTGACGTTGGCCTGCTTGTCAAGGAGGAGTTGCACAATAGCCCTACTCCCTTTTGCAGCAGCTCCATATAAAGCATTTCCAGTGCTTCCAGTCTCTTTGTTGACGTTTGCACCTTTCCCAAGGAGCAACCTAACTATTTCTTCATGCCCGTTGGCTGCTGCTCGTTCTAGTGCGGTGCACTTGCTCTTATTTTCTGCCTGAAAATCAGCCCCGGCATCAAGAAGCGCTTTGACAACTTGTGTATGGCCCCAGCGAGATGCATAGTGGAGTGCTTGGTTTCCATTACCATCCGTTTGTTCAACATCAGGGTGTGTCAATAGCAAACCCTCTACAACGCTCAAAAGACCTGCACCAGACGCGATATGGAGCATAGTTGAAGACTCCTCAGGTCGCCGTCCAGAGGAGTTATAACGATCAAGGATGCTATAGAATCTGACCCAACGCTCCAGCATACTTGGATAGTACTGAGTATAACGTAGAAGATAATCCTGTGCAACGCCTCGCGTCTCACCCTTTTCGGCGTGTAAGAACCAAGATCTTGCGACATAATCCATGAACGGAAGCCTAGTCTTGACAGGCTCGGCATCAGGTTTGTTCGAGCTGTCCATCTCCGCAATTCTCATGTAATTTGCACAAATAAGGGACAACTGATGATGGCCTTGTCCGATTAGATCTCCAGAAGTCTTATCGAAGATTTGAAGTCCATTTTGTAGAAGGAAGTCATTCACAGATTGGTGAATAAACTGCACGATCTGATCACTTTCATGCTGCCTGGATTCTATGAGACCTCCAGACAAGCTACCGATTCGTTTCAACATCTCGTCGTCGGGTTGCAATTCCAGTTCTGCGAGAGAAGATTCTGAGCTAAGTATCTCTTTTTCTGGTAGACCCATAGCGAAGCGTATCTCAGTCACGGTCAAGGGCCGCTCGGCGAGACATACCCATCTCATGAGGCGCAAAGTTAGCGGGTAATCTTTTTTGTCAATAACTTTCCTCAGGATGTGTTCATAGACCTCGCCCAGCGCTTCAGGAACCTCGTCCAATAGTTGTCTGACCTCCTTTGTCGAGCAACCCTTATCGTAATATTTAATCGTCAGACGAACCACAAGTACGGCCCATTGAAACACCCCTTGTGCTCTTTCAACGATAGTATCTTGTAGTTCTGCAAGATATTGTTGCTTGAATTCGCCTGTACCGAGACTCTTGTGAATCTTGTCGCGAACGTAAACCGAGATATCTTCTTTGTTCTCATCCTCAACGCGGACATCGAGACTGGTGTTACCTGCTACTATCGGATAATGCCGACACGAGATGCAGATTTTTGTAGTACTCGTTCCGACCGCAAGCTGATTGTTCAGTTCTTGGAAGTATTCAGCGAGCTCTTTTGCCGTATCAGCCCCAGCCTCATCTAAGGCGTCCACAAAGATCGTTATTGTCCTCGATTTAGCGGCGCGAACGACAGCGTAAGAGAAAAGGTCTTCTAATTCTTTGCGTTGCCACTCCCAACCTGATCCAGCTTCTCCAAGCTTTTTTTTCTCTCTGAAGGCAGCTAGGACTGATGATCGTACCGAAGGCACCTTGTCGTATATTTGATACAAGAGAGACCGAAACATGCCGATTGGAGTCTTCTGTAGTACAGTGCCTCGCCCATGGAAAAAGTAGTCGAGAGTCAAGCTTCGCTTGGAAGGGGGATTTTTCTGTAATTCGCGATATATGAACGCCATCAGAGTTGATTTCCCTGAGCCAGGCTTTCCTTTTATCCATAGCAGTCCGCGCGTGCCGCCTAGCCATATCGTGTAGCACCTGTTTTGTAGTATCCACTCACACGTATGTGAGAAAGCTTTGTCTGCTTCTTGTCGGCGGTAGGAGATCTCTGGAAAGGCGAGTGATTGGAGGCAGGCTTGGCAAAGTTAGTATTGCGTAATAACCAAAGGTGGACGGCGGAAGGCATACGAAGGTCTTCGTACATCAATGCTTCATCATTCACTAGTATAAAAATTAGATATGATCTGTAACATCTTCGGCCCTGTAGAATTTCATAAATAGATTGTATGAATTAACAACTACTAACGTTCATTGAGCTCGTCAACCCAATCCTGGAGCACACTGTAAACTGTTTTGTAGCTCTCGCTATCCTTGCCAGCGAATCTGCATATGCTTCTATGGTCACAGCCTTGCATCGGTACATATCTCTCGGCCGGAACATCCAGGACACCACTAATATCATCAACAATCTTAACATAGCTTGTTAGCATTACGTCGGAATAATCTGTAGTGCGGAACTGATACATACTCTTGACTTTATAGGTGGAGTGATATCCTGTTCAATAAATGAAGCAATATGAAAATTGCTCGCCTGATGTCTGAAGTGTGTTGAAATATCCTTGAGGACTTGGGAGTCCTTTTCAAGGGCCTTGATTAGGTCTGATCTCATATGTCCAATAAATCTTGATGTTCCACTTAACGCTACGTTGGCTATGCCGGTTAACACAGACGGGAATTGCGTGGATCCAGATCCGCGGTGAGGCGTGGCAAGGAATAAAATGCCGTTCACAGATGTTCGGATACTTTCATAGAGTTCATCCTCAATTTTTGCAACGATGAGTGCCTAAATGTTGTAAGCTGTAGATCATTGCATTAGTAAGGGCGGCAGACCTTCTTAACCACAATTCCTCCCATGCTATGACATATGAATATGATCGGCCGCTTTTGTTGCTATCTCGATGTTAGAGGCTTGGGGTATATATAAGATATGAAGATGAGAAAACGTAGAACTACTACAAATAACAATGGGATAAAAAGTTCTATAATCAGGTTAAAAAGGGACAAACATCCTTGCTCCTTCTCTCTCGTTTCAAACTTTCTAAAAGGGATCTTGCAAATGTATCAATGGTTCCTGTAGCGAAAGTGCAGAACACATCTGCAGGGTATCCATATGAAAAGACTCGTACGTCTGGCAAGTCCTTTGGTATGAGGTCTCGGAGCCAAAAGGTCCCATTACCGTGAGTCCAGGTATCGTAAGCATTTCCAGTTATGCCATGAACTGCCACAATGTCCAAAGAATTCCCCACTCTATCGTCGTCGTCATCAGAGGCTGAAATTGGTATGTATATTGGGCGGAGGCCTTGTTTCTCAGTCGGGTCCTGAGCGATAGACTGAGGCGGTGCTCGTGTCGTCTGCTGCGTATCGGTCGTGGGTACTATCACGGTTTTTTGCCCATTTGATGCTGTATTCGTAGACGATTCGGAAACGGGAGGGTTGGCTGGTGAGGCAGAGCCGGAATAGGAGACGAGGTTCTTCTGTGTCTTCGGCTTCCTCCACAGTTTTTTGAAGCATGGCATCGCTGTCTCCTGTCAAGCTATGTCGGGCCTTTGCTTCTCCAAGATCACATTTCTGACCCTGGATATGCTCACCCTCGACGTTCAAGACGGCAACAGTATTGTGAAGTAGACGCGTTGGTCGGCCGAGGCTGTGCAAGTGCAGGCCTACTTTTGCGACGGAATTCTTTGACCCGCCGGGGTTTTGCTAGAATAACATAAACTTCGAGGTGCGAGAAGAATGCGAGAGTGAGGAACGATAATATTTTGATTGAAAGATTCAAGTGAATACAAGCTAAAGTTGAAGCTGAAAATAACAGCCAAATGCAAACATCGCCGCGGTGTGTCGTGGTGTGAGGGGGCGGCGGGATCAGAGGAATGATTGGGAGCAAGGCTGCTCGTACCGCCTCATTTCATTTCAGCTGATGCACGAACAAACATCGCTATTAGGTGCAGCCTTGTTGGCGCCCGCGCAGGACGGGAGAGGCTGCAGAAAGCGGAAAGGAAGTCAAGGGCTATTTGATCCATGTTCTCATGGAGCAAAGCAACCCTCTTGTGGTTTCAGCAAGGCCGGAAGGCAAAAAGAGTTGACCCGCTGGGAATGCGGGTAGGCCGCCCCTAGTCGCGTCAAGCGGCCCGTGCTTTTTACCCCTTTCTCCCTCTCCCCTCCCTTCCTTCCTTCTCCTCCCTTCTACACCCCTTATTCCTCTGAAGCCTCTTGATACAACACTTAAACGTTCTGATGTCAAACCCCTCTTAAGCCACTTATACAAGAGGTTGGTGAGGTGTTCTAATTAATCCCTCCCCCTCTTTTCCCCTCCCCTTGACACCCTTATCCCCTTATGATTTAAGCATGTTGCCTATAGTGCCCTTGTCCTCCTCTGCCCTTCCCCTTCCCTTCCCCTTCCCCTTCCCCTTCCCCTTGCCCCTTCTCCTATCTATAATTCTAAAACCAACTTTAGTGTAGTTGGTTTATTTCCCCATACAACTTATTAGCATAGATTTGCTAAGTCAAGTTGATTTATTAGGGTTATGTCTAAATAAGCTTAGATGTGGCTCAAAATCAAGTATAAGTTAACCTAGGCATATGTGACATTAACCCTATTAAGTACATCCCCCTAAGCCTACTATAGGGTTATTTATTTATAGTTATATCTAGTAGATAAAGTTTTAATAGGGAAGAGCAAGTGTATGGGCCAGGTAAGCAGAATCCCTAGATTTTAGCATAAAGTATATATAAGAGTATATGTGTATAAAATCAGAAATTAACCCTAGTTATTACATATGATTTTTAAGCTATTATTTAACATATATCAAGCAAAGCAAGAAGATATATAAATTAGTAAAGTAGACAGTTTAAAGCATTCAAATTCCTATATAAGAGTTACGTTGATTTGTTTTATTATAGATCCATTTGTATATATCCTAGAGTAGTAGTTAGTAGTATCCTTGTCCTCGTTCTTGTCTGTATCCTCACGGTGCTTATTCTGCAAATCCCACTCCACCTCTAACTCCATCTTCATCCTCAGATTTAACGCGTATCTCCTCGTCCATCTCAACATCATCTTGATCTCCCATCTCCATGTCATTCGCCCCCTCGTCTTCCACCTTAACAACCCTACCCTTCTTAATACCAGGTCTAACTTCCCCATCACCCTTACTATCTTCAATGATTCCTACCGCCGTACCTCTATGCATCTGCTCAGCCCTCTCTAGCATACCATCCCTCCTCTCGGCCCTCTTCAATCCCCTCGATATCCTCGCCAAATCTTTCTCCAGTTTCTGGTCATTGCCATCATGTGCCATCTCCCTTTCCAATTTCTCCCGTTTCTTCGTGAGCATCTTGATCCGCTTGTTCGCGCGTCCGATGTTGAGGGCTGATGGGTGGAGGTGTTTGGTGCGCACTATTTTTCGACTTGGCTGAGCGTTTGGGAATTGAGTTTTAAGTTTTGATTATCAAGGAGAGAGAGGGAGCGGTTTATTTTGATGTCTCTGTGCGGTGTGGCGCTTTGAAGTGGACTGGGTGGAAAGTGGTAGAGGTGATTACTCTGTGATGATGGATCGCTAGAGAGATGGAGCGGAGGTCGTGGTAAGGAACACAGAGTATTGCTTCAGAAGCCAGGAGTTCTTTACGATGAAGTAGATCTAACGAGGGTTTTTTATGTGGGATGGAAATACGAAGGTGGCAGTGAATAACAACGAGCCCTCTTATCCCATCACAAACTACTTCACAAGCGCTCCTCCTCCCTTGATATCTTCGTTCTCATCACTAATCCCACGATCTCGCCATGACCCTTCCCTTGTTCTTGTCCTCGTCCTTGCCCTCCTCCACCCACATCCTTAACAACAAGTCCAAGTCTTTCCTCAGCCGTCATACCCCTCTCGTCCTCGCTCATCTCCACATCATCATCCTCCTCTCCCCCCACCTCACCACCTCTAACCTCCCTACTCTCACGCCCCTCTCCCCCTTCTTCCACTCTCTCTCACCAGTCTTCCCCCACCACAACCTCATCGCCTCCTCCCTCCGCGCCTCCGCCCTCTTCAACCCCCTTTGCAGCGTCTTCAGCCATTTTCTGATCCTCGCATCTTGCATCTCTCCACCCGCACGGATAAGCTCGCGCTCGAGTACTTCGCGTGTGCGGTGCAGTTTGTTGATTCGTGCGGTTGTGTTTTTGAGTGTGTGTGCTGGTGCAGATGCGGAGGGTTTGGAGGAGGGTTTGCGGCGTTTGGTGCGCACCATTGCCCTGTAAGATTTGAGGTTGGTTGGATATATTGGTTGAGTTTTGGTATTCGAGGAGGCGGGCACTTGATTACTCTAGAGGATTGAAGTGTCTTGGGTAACAGAGGTGACTGATGCGTCTTCGACGCTCTCTCCTCGAAAGTACAGAAAGAACGCCGTCATGCGCAGCGAAGAGGTGTCGAGATCTCGTGTGCGATGGTGGTAGAGTTGAGAAGTATTTAGGTTTAGAATTCGCTTGGGAAGTGGAAAAGTGAAAGTGAATCCGTGAACTCGCATTTCCCTTGTCGCCCTTCTTTACTCAATCATCTCTACCCGACACTTACGAAAGGAATGTTCATCCGTCTGGTGCGTCCCAAGAGAACCTATCGCAATCCCCCATCTTCCCACCTCTTCACTGTTCATATTCCTTCCTCTACCCTAAACTACTCAATTCCCATCGAACCACCAAACTAACCCAAACCAACTAAACATCCCAATCAACGCCCCCTACATTCCACATCTCACATTTCACAGTTCTAACCCCCCCTGCGGAGCTCTCATCCGTCGGGCACCACGCCCACCTCGCCCACCTCGTGAATGACTCTCGAGGTTGAAGGGACTTGTTTCCACGGAACGGGTAAACGAATAGAAATGAAGGATGCAAACAAAGAGTTGGTTGGGATTTTCTTGACTGGGATTTAATGATATGAAGGTGGTGTGGTGTGCGGATGGGTTGGATGGCGAACATTCAGAAGGAAGGTGCGAAATAGACAAGCAGGTAAGCAAGGAACGATATATTACAACATGATTAGATGGATAGAAAGGCTGCACGAAGTAATTCACGACAAGGCACGAAGGGCACAAGACTAAGAAGGTTTCAAGGAACAACGAGATGTATTATCTATCATAGCGATGAAGTGGAAAGTTTTTCATGAAAATGCTTGCCAGTCAGCGCCACGCGAAGCTATCTACTCTCATCGCACCTACGTGCATCCATCCACCTTGTACCAGCGCGAAAATTTGATCAGGAGAGCGCTTATTTCTATTATGGGTTAGCAAAGTATACGGTTTGGATTTTGAGTAACGGTTACATACCTTGGCACCAGCCTTGACAGCAGCCTTGGTGACCTTGCCGGCCTTCTCGCTCTTGTCAACCGCCTTAATGACACCAACAGCGACAGTTTGTCTCATATCACGGACAGCGAAACGTCCCAAAGGTGGGTATTGAGTGAAAGCCTCAACGCACATGGGCTTGGATGGCTCCATAGTGACGATAGCAGCATCACCAGACTTGACAAACTTGGGCTTCAATTCAATGCTCTTACCAGTACGACGATCAATCTTGTCCACGAGTTCCTTGAACTTGCAAGCAATGTGGGCAGTGTGGCAATCCAAGACTGGAGCGTAACCCTCTCTAATCTCACCGGGGTGGTTGAGGACAATGACTTGGGCAGTGAAGGTGTTGGCGCCCTTAGGAGGGTCGTTCTTGGAATCACCAGCAACGTTACCACGACGGATTTCCTTGACTGAGACGTTCTTGACGTTGAAACCGACGTTGTCTCCTGGGAGACCCTCGACGAGCTGCTCGTGGTGCATCTCGACGGACTTGACTTCAGTGGTGACACCAGCTGGGGCGAAGGTGACGACCATACCGGCCTTGATGATACCGGTCTCGACACGACCGACTGGCACCGTGCCAATACCACCGATCTTGTAGACATCCTGGAGAGGAAGACGGAGAGCCTTGTCGGTAGGACGCTCAGGTGGCTCGATGGAATCAATGGCCTCGAGAAGGGTCTTTCCGGCGTACTTGCCCTTCTTGGTCGTCCTGCTCCAGCCCTTGTACCATGGGCAGTTGGTGGAGTTGTCGATCATGTTGTCGCCGTTGAAACCAGAGATGGGAACGAAAGCAACTTCAGCGGGGTTGAATCCAACCTTCTTGATGAAGTTGCTAGTCTCCTTGATGATTTCCTGATAACGGGCCTCGGCCCACTTGGCAGTGTCCATCTTGTTGATGGCAACGATGAGTTGCTTGACACCCAGGGTATAGGCGAGGAGAGCGTGCTCACGAGTCTGGCCGTCCTTGGAGATACCAGCCTCGAACTCACCAGTACCAGCGGCGATGATGAGAATGGCACAATCAGCTTGGGAGGTACCAGTGATCATGTTCTTGATGAAATCACGATGACCGGGAGCATCTGCGAGTTGTTAGCGTGCAGAAATGATTGATGAGCGCAGGTGACTGACCAATGACGGTGACATAGTACTTGGGAGTCTCGAACTTCCAGAGAGCGATATCAATGGTGATACCACGCTCACGCTCAGCCTTTAGCTTGTCCAAAACCCACGCATACTTGAAAGAACCCTTGCCCAACTCGGCGGCTTCCTGTTGTGTGTCAGTTTGTGCGCAGCGAAAGGATTTGATGTTGTGAAAAAAAAATGTTGTTGCTAGGGTGGTGGTGAAACGCTCTGCGCATAGCGGGGTTGTGCAGAAACGGTCCGGGCGCAAAATTTTGCTGGTGGAGCGAAGCGAAGGATTCTGCCCCACCGAGGGGCAAATTTGCGATAAGGCGGCAAAATGAAGGAAAGGTGACAGCGACGTCCAATCTTACCTTCTCGAACTTCTCGATGGTACGCTTGTCGATTCCACCGCACTTGTAGATCAAGTGGCCTGTATGTATTCGTGAGCGCGCGTTCGCAGATCGTGTCAAAGGTGAATCTGAGCTTACCGGTGGTTGTGGACTTGCCGGAATCGACGTGGCCGATAACGACCACGTTGATGTGCATCTTTTCCTTACTGCCGGGGGAAGACACGTCAGCAGATATTCCATATTTATCGTTGCAGATGATGCTGCGGTGTGTGGTGGATGGCAGAGAAGGATTTGACGGACCCCATGTTGGCGGTATTGGATTTGTGTCGGTTTGTGTGCGGGGTATAGTTTCTCGAAAGAAGGTAAAATCTGATGGCGGAGATGTCAGTGATGGTTCTCGAAGCTGATGTTGTCGTGCGATGCGGGAGAGGGGAGACTCACTGCACAGAGTGATTGCTTGAATCAAGGTATGTGCGACGAAGAAGAAAAGATCAAAAAAGTTGAAGAAGATGGTGGGGTGGGAGGTTTTGTATGCACCGATTTTAGCGTCGGGCGCCAATACGCTAAGGCCGCATCGCGCTCGGCAACGAACGAATCAGCACCTCTTACTTAGGGCTTTTTATGTGGATGTGGAGGCCTCAGGCGTGGCCGTTCGAATCATCATATGAAGGGGATGGGCACTCCAGTATCTCTGAGTCCTCCCCGAGTTGAAGCTAGAGGAGGCGTGAAGTCCACACCCACGTCAATGCCGCCAAGGAGGAGAGGATTCACTGCTGCAAGCTAAGGTCGGGAATGATCGCATAGGCCACCGGCTTCCTTCGTCTGTCATCTGCGGCTTGGTCTTGCGGGAAGGTGGCGCTCGCAAACAGCGGTATGCTGTGCATCAAGTACTTACAGGATCAGTGCAAGGTTGAAGACGGAGACCACAAGACACAGGGCATGGTGCATCAGACATATCTACCACACTCATAGACCTATTCAGAGCTATCTTCCTTGGATTCCTGCTCGTCCCATGCAAAGTACGTCTGGAACATGCATTCAAACTTTCTCTCCGCCATTGAACGACATCCTTCTCCAGCGACTATACAATCGTAATAGTCCTCCTGGGGACACGGCTCCACGGTTTCCAATTCCACCCAACGGTCCACACTGAGAAGCCCACCCTTCGAAAGGTGTCCTCTTCACCTTCAACCGGGCTCAGCACCAGACTGAAACTCTCCTTCGACTTCCCCGCATACTGACCCCCTTCGCATAGGAACATATCCCACAGAGCGTCCATAGTTTCCTGCGTGGGCCTCTCCATTGCATCCCACGTTGCCGAATGGCCCTGGCCACGTTTATCATGTGCACCGGCAGTTCGCGACCATGGAACCATCGAGACCTCGAGCTTCAACCTGGCAGATTGGACTTGCCCAAACGGCAGTGAGGCATTGACAAGGGAGACGAAGCAAGACACGAATTTTGCCTCGACCTTTTGAGCGCTGCTTTGGGGGGTCACCCTGTCATATTCGATTGGTCCTTCAATACTCGCCCATGACCATGTGGGAGCGCGGTATGACTGCAGAGGTTCGAAGTACACTATCGGATGATCTTGGTTGCGTCTCCATGCAAGAAGAAGGATGAAGTGGCGTTTCCATAGCCCAGCAAGATATTCGTCTGTCCAAGTCTTCTGGAATTTCTCTGCCACTCCTGCCAGTGCCGGAAGTCGATCTGGGAGATAAGTGAGGCGGCGGCGAGTGTAGTTTTCCACGGTGCACTTCCAGGTTTTCAGCTCGGTTTCGGGGTTGTTCGTTATGGAGCCGGAGACCTTGATTGGGGAGTAAGGGATCCTTCCTTCACTGAAGATGCTTCCTGGTAACCTACGAAAGGGGGAAGTTCTAAATGTGGCGTCCTCCTCGCCATAGTCGAAATTATTATTGTCAATGCGGCGAAAGGGTGTGGTCTGGCACTGCCAAACCACATCACCATCACAAAAGAGGAGCACGCGGGGCGAGAGGAGATTCTCCTGTAAGCACCAAGCGCGTGTATATAGTCTTTGTTGCCACAAATCCGTTACTTTCTGTGGTGCGACGAGAACACTGCCCATCTCTCCATCTAGGCATGCGAAGGGCAACTCGACGCTAAGTTGTGGTTTCGCGTCAAGAAAGCCATCGAACACACTTCCGGCGCAGACTGCAGTGATTGTCACCTTTGCAAAGCTGTATATGTCCCTCATGGCACTCAATTCTTTGTCTTGATCCTCCCGGCTATCCTGGATGATACAGAGTGCATCAATCCAGATGTAACGAAACCTAAGGGAACGCGTTGTGGCTATCGCATCCTTGAAGGTTTGTGGTAGCTCAGACACCACCAGTGCTGTCCTGTGGTCGTCGATATTTTTCAACTGGGTCATAATAAAAGAAATATCACCCCAACAATAGCTGAGAGCAACATATTCTTCACGCATTGTCTGCGGTGGCTCGAACAGCCTAACGCTTTCTCCATCATCTACACCGACGTCAATAACCCGAGTAGGCATACGGTAGTTGAGGGCCTTGGTGTTGGGTGGATCATCATGGATGTGGGTGCATTCATGCAGCCATGTATGGATTTGTTCCGATATAGCAATCGCACCAAGGTTTCGCTCTTGCGGCCGTTGCCTGATATGCTTCGCCGCTGGATTTCCTATCTCACAGGCAGCAAAATCCACAATCAAAACTCCCCTTCCGATCATAACTCACCTTCTTCAGCAGCAACAGACAAAAACAACCTATACTGATCAGGCATAGACCAAAAATAAACACCCTTAATATCCAACCCATCCCCCTCCCCTCCTTCAATCTCAGCAAAAATATTCGTCCAATCCGCCCCCCTCTCATCTGCCGGATTCGGATCCTGCAGGAGGAAAATCCGACATAATGTACATCCACGTTCGGCGCTCTCGCGAAAATACTGAAGAGATTTACTCTCGAAGCCATCTTCTGAAGTCAAAGCATCGAGGCTTTCCTTGGAAGCGAAGAGAGATGCGCATAGATCGCAGAGGGAGGGGTTTGACTGAGCGGATAGGGCTTTGGCGTGGCAAGGTGAGCAGAGGACGGAGGACTCGAAGACTACTTGGGGCTTGACTACCCCGCACCATTTGCAGCTTTTCGGGTGACCAGAAAGATGGAAAAACGGATCCATGACAATCAATCCAGAGATAACTCTCGTGCACAAGTCGAAGCCGCTCCAATTCTCCGCCGTGGTAACAAAATTTCGAGCTCTGCTGAGTGGGCGGTACAACTCTGAGATAACTGGCATTTCAACGCCCAAAATCAATTCTGCACCTCTTTATCACGAAATCCGCACGTCCATGCATCCAACAAACATAGCAAACACTTTCACCCCACGACGTCGTCCTCAGCCAACCAAATGCCGGCCTTTAAGGCGCCGTGTATGCAGTGCTACTATTGCGTGGCTCGCTAATTGTTGGTTGTGACAGGGAACTGACCGAATCAGAACGAATCAGATCCTCTTTGTCACGAAATGTCTTTCCGCCACTTCTCGTCAACCTCCTCTTTTGGCAGACGTTCTAAGCCGCCTGGGGGGTTGGAGAAGAGCCGCTGATGACTAGAGTAGTTCTATGCTCGTGGGGAAATTTACGACCCCCCTTATTTTCATCACCCCACCTCGCTTAAGACGGGTGGGCGGCAGCTACGCCTTAGCAGTGCATATCAGCGAATGAAATCAGAAACATACATCACCACGCTGAGACCAAGGTTATCAATGAGATTCCGATATTCTGAGATGCTTGTGCTATACTTAGCCTCAATGAAGAATTGCTCCTGGGTGCGGTTCTCAGGAACTCTTGCGTACACGTTTTGATCCGACTCCTGCGCAGCTTCGCTTACCCCGCAATCACCAGAAAGGGAGAGATGAGATCTTCGCTGAACGTATGATTCGGAGGTATTCCCAACTCTGGGCGATTCCCTTTTTTGACGCTGTTTAATTTTCTGCCAGTCTTCAAGACACCTCTCCCAATAACGCAGGAAATGATTTCTTCTATTCAGAGCGAAAAGCCAAACATCATTGTATTTTATCACAATAATTCGAATCGCCACCTTAGTATAGAATCCTCTGAACGCTTTGTTATATCTATCTATATTATACGCCTAACAGACAAGACATTAGCGAGAGCTGGGCCGTACTTAGATCTCGCTTTCCCTATTCCTGTATATAAATCCAGCCGTGATCTTTATCATTCAGTCAGTAAAAACAAGCGTGTTGGCACGCAGCCATAAAAGAAAGAGGCTCTAAATCGCCGGAAGTGCATCCAGCTGAAGAACCAATGATAACCAAGACTGCGTAACAGCACACCACCGAGCCTCCAACCACAACCCCAGATATCCCAGAAGGCTGAGTGTTGTGCCCAGCTCATTCCGTACATCTATACGTACTCTGCAATCGAAGTCCTAACCCTTTCTCTCCTCTTTCCCTTCCTTCCGTGAACAAACTCTTAAGCTAACAAAGAACCTTTTCAACAAGCGGAAATAAATCCTATGTCGGGAGAGGGGAGACACAACAAACGCAATAACCACCCTCCGCGACCCCGAAATCTCAAACAGAACCACAACCTCCTGGCTCCCCCTCGTAACGCTACCCCCGGCCCAACCTCCCTCCTCCCCGCCTGTTCCTTAGCCCTATACTTCGTGCCCGGCTTCCCCTCAAAACTCATAGCGTTCGATCCGTGGTACGGGAAATCCATCGATGCGGAGTGAAATGTCCGGCGAGCGAGCAGAGCGCGTGGTGGAATCAGCATAGTGATTGTGTTACATCGGGGTTGAATTTGGGGCCGTTTACTTGTTCCGGGTGGTATGTGACGGTTGCGACGAGCAGGCTGAATGCTGTGAGTACAGTCGCGGGACGTTGTCCTGAGTGAGTTTGGATTTTCCTTATCATTTGAATCTAAATACACACGAACTTTTGACGTCAAGATGTACAATTCATAGACATACGCTGGCCAACTCCTCGGGCCAGCAACGCCCTGTCAATGCTCCTCCTCACTTGCAGCAGGCTAGGCTGTACGTGCTACAAGATCCGGAACATTAGAGTGGTTCGACGCATCGATGATTGTTTGTCCCAATATTAGGGAGTTTCGCGGTGACGGGATGCTATGTGAATGGCTACATCATCAACGACATGAAAGCGGCCAAAAGTCCTGCGTCAAATACAGCGACGGGTACGGCTTCAATTTCACCATCAGGAACGAGTTCCGCTCAAGTGTCAGATACGAATTCAGGTCTTGGTAGTGGGGCGAAGATCGAAATAGGCGTGGGGATTACCATCGCGGTGTTGTCGTTCATCGGGTTATGTACCCTTCTTATTATGCGGAAACGCCGGGTGAGAAAGGGTTATAGTGAGGCAGTTGAGATGTCTAGAGGCTCGAGGAAACATGATATGTTTTCTTGTCAAAGTTTAGGTCTGATGAAGCTGAAAGGTATGAAGTTAGTAGTGATAGTGCTCCTCCAGCGGAATTGGCTGCGCATTCTAGGTGAGGAGCATGGTGGTTGATGTGGTGGCTTGGGTTGGTGTTGATGTATAGGTTATGAAATGTAAAGATGCGCGGATTCTAGGACGGCTAGAAATGATTGAATAGTTATAGGTGTGTGAAGAGTGTTCGAGGTTTGTGAAGGAATTGATAAAGGTCCGCTCCGGGTGTTCAGCTATTATTTGAAAATGTACATAATCAATAAATTCGAAACTTATAGAGAATTAAATACCAATCTGCAGTAATCACAACAATAAGTAAGACAGAGGAGCTGCTACTAATTCGGAAAATTCATAAGGATGTACCTTAAGTCACCTCTCCAAATGACGCAGGAAGTAATTCCTTGTAAACAAAGCGAGAAGCTAAACATCATTGTATTTGACCTGCTCCATCTCAAATACGCCCATTTAAAGGACCAAAATTATCATCACTCCTTTTATCGCCCTTCACTTTCGCCCATCTCCAACCTCAACCTCAACCGCGCTCACTCTCTCAACCTCACCATTTCCCTCTCTCCTCACACCCCTCGTCATCAACCCCACCACCATGAAGATTACAACCACGCTCAACTCAGGCAAGAAACCAAGACAAACCCTATACCCCAGGTCCCCCGTACTAGGACTCAAGTGTTTATTCCCGGAGAAGATAGATGCTGCGCTGTACGCGAGCCTTATTCCACTCAACGGCAAACTCGCCAAAACCGCGTGTAGCAATCTCGTTCCTCCTAGAGAAGGGAAGGAAGAAGGTGAGGATCTGGGTATAAGGAGGGAGTAAAGAGCAGCAAGGACGAGGACAAGCCAGGCGAGGAGCAAGATGACTACCCCTGTTTTGAGGAGTGTGAGTTTCGACGCTGGTGGTGGTGTGGAAGTGGAGGTGGAGAGGGCAGAAGCGCCGGAGGCCACGAGAGCGAGGGCGGTCACTACGAGGAGGTGGTAGGATAGGACGGCTAGCCATTCTAGTTTCTTGTTTGAGTTCTTGGTGCGGTAGTGCCATCTATTTTACTATTAGTCTTGTATTTTGAAAATGGTCAGAGAGATGAGGGAGAGGGACATACGCTTCATGCAAGATCCCATTAGTAGCCAACAACAGAGGACTGAGTCCGATATTTGATATTGTTGATGCGCTAGTGCTGGCTGGGTTTGAAAGGATGAGTCCCGCGCCGATTATACGGAGAGAGAGGAAGGCGAGGAGGTATCCCCAACCGAGAAGGCCTGGGAGAGCGTGGCGGTAGGTTGTATAGAGGGTTGGAGGTGTGAGAGTGGCGTAGATTACGAGTTGGGCTATGGAGAGGGGTGACATCATGGGGCGGAGGAGCTGTGGTAGGGAAAGGACCGTGTTGGTGAGTGAGGGAAGGATTCGTGTGTGGATTTGATGGATGTTCAATTGGCCGCGCTTGAGGAAGACTTGATTTGTTGGTTGATATCGCGGAAAGAGAATGATCTGATGAAATGAAGAGTAGAAAATTGAAGGGATATATAGTTGAAAATCAAAACATTAACGAAGGCGCAGTGCATATAGCTAGTAGGGAAAATCTCCAACGCGTCAACATGAAGATCAAAACCCTCGTCATATCCATTCATTGGCAGAAACGACAGGCATCTAAATCCCGCAATCCCTCTTAACCTCCATTCGTGAGGCTGAAAACAAGCATTGCGGCGCTCCTGCGCATCAAAATGCAGATCCCCACATAGGGCCTAGATGGGGACAAATCGGAAGTGTGTCTCGCTTTCGCTTGCTGATGGCGAAGCTTTTCCGAAAGCGAAGCTCGCATGGTGTGTTGGCTCGGAAACTCCGAATTTAGAGGGAGCGAATGAACTCGCTTTTGCAGATGTTATCGCATTTACATACTTCTAACTTCTCTCTAGTTCAAACTAAATTTCAACAAGTTGAAATTGCTCAAAAATTCGAAAACAATGCACTTAAACCCCGCAAAGCAGGAATTAAATGTCAACAGGCTACATTAACTTTCATCTCGCGAACAGAAGGTGAATAAAGCTTATAGACAAGAACATACATTTCCATTAAATCAAATTCTGGGTATCATCTCAAATATACTCCCTTGATAAACACTGCTCATGTGCTACTAGCCACCCGCATTTTGAGCGATATCAATCAGAAGCAAGAACAAGCTGAGGAGAGCTTGGCGCTTTCCAAACTCTCCAATAACCATACAAAGAGCAGTAGCCATGATGATGTCCTTCAATCTCTCTTTGGTCTTCTCCTCTGGAGTCGGTTCTTGTTCGAGTGGAGACTTCTCCTTCACATCCACATCCATGGACTGTGCTTGTGGGTTGGTAGCAGAGGTCTCCGACCTGCACAGGTCTCCCATATGGTCGTTTAGAAACTCCTCGACCACATCCCAGAAGACCTCCAGGCGACCAGCTTTGCGCTTGCTGACGGCAGACGTGTACATCGCCAACAGAACCTCGTCACCTTCCGACCTCTTGGCGTCGTCCTCCACCTTTCCAGGAAGGATCACCACGAGCTTCAGGTGCTGATACCTCTGGAAATGCTTCCAGAAGCGCCTTCTCGATGTCACTTGACCCGTTCCTTTCCAGACAAATTCATAACCCCTCCATGTATAGCGATATTCCCGTGCTCTGGTAACCGGGTTCACCCATATCAATTTCACCGTCTCATCCGGTCTCGCTTTCTCCGCAGCCTCTGGTATAGAATGCGCAATCTCCTTTTGTAACTTAAACCATTTCTTCCCCGACTCACCCCAGTATCGCCTCTTGCGCTCTTTGTACCCTTTCAGAGTCCCATCTTCTCCATTCTTTGTACCATATCGCCAATTCACAACTCCTCTGCCATCAACAACGCCCTCTTGTTTTAAGATGTCCCCAAGCTGTATATCCCAGCTCTTCCACGCAAAGTGCGGTTTCACCAATCCCGCTACCTCTCCATACTTTCCTCCTCTTTTCAGGGCATATGGTGGATCGTGTCCGTATAGTGTTGGCAATTGCAGGAAGTATGGACAATTTTCGATTCGAGGGTCTTTGCCTGGTTTATCGAATGCGTTTGCTCTTGCCGCTGCTAGCAAGAGTTTTCGCCACCAGGTCTGGGGTTTGGGGATATCGGTGTTTGGTTTGGAGGTAGTTGTTCGAGAAACAATTTTCGTCGTTCTTGGGCTAAGATTGACAGGCGTATGAGAGTCGGAGAGGGCGTGGATCGAGTAGTTGTTCGATTCATCGCGGTTGGTGTGGTAGATGTGGTAGATTGATACAGGTCCGTCACCAACCTCTGTCGGGTTGGAAAATGGATCTTTCTCCATGGCTGGTACTTGTTACTAGAGACGAATAGCTTGAAAGACAAACCCAAGACTGAAAAGACGGAAGGAAAACATCCCAATTGTAGGAAACTCAAGATGCGCAATAAACCCACGAGCAGCTGAGGAGTTCTGAGGGTAATCCCCACGTTTTTGTGATACAAGCCTATGAGCTTGCTGGATTCTGTTCACGTTTGTAAAGGTCAGACGGTCTAATATTCAGCCTTGAAGCTGGAGATCGAACATCAAAGGGCACAGCCTCCACCGCCAAGGAAATATGGGGATAGTCGCAATAAAATCCCGAATGGGGCGCTTGGCCGGTTGGTTTTCGTCCCGAGTCACGTGCGTCCTAGCAAAAAGTTGCTTTCGACAACATCATTGTCTTGAAACCTTGCAAGAAAATATATTTTCTCTCAGTACGGTATCTACTAACTGCAGGCTCCCATACCCCTTCGTTATTTAATGCCCACTCCTCGCTGTATTTTCCTTCTAAAACTATCATCTCCAGAAAACCCCCTGATTGTCTTAAAGCACACCACTTCAGTCATGTCATCTCGGAATCTGCCAAAAGCCATTTCAATCGAGGCTCAGTACCGCCTTGCGAAGCGAAAGGTTTCACAAGCTGATACCCTCTAACTTATCCAGAACCCTGGAGATGAAAGTGGTACCCATCCCAACCCCGTCCTCATCCTCAATTTCTTTCATACCATCAGCAGTTGAGAGCATGTCAAAGCAAGCCATGACAGCTTCCCCGTACTTATTGCCGAAAAGTCGAGGAACTTGCTTCAAAATTGGTCTGAGAAGAGTCTCAGGATCCTCTGTATTTACCAAGTCCTTGCTAACTCTCCCAGTTGGATTTGCGAAATTCTCCCATAAAGCAATTTCTAGCAAGACAACCCCAAGGCTATAGACGTCGTGACGCCAGCTGAACCTTTCTCGGTGCTCCTTATCTTTGAGCCTTTCTGCTGGCAGATATACGCGCTCTTCCCATCTGGTAGTCTCAAGCATCAGCGTTGGTGCATCTTCCTTCCGCACGCCGTCATAGCCCGCAAGGTAAGGTTGGCCAATTTTATACGGATATGTGAGGGTAGGGCCCATGTCGAGATTGTCAGAGACTTCATCGAAGATGATAATGTTTTCGGGCCTGATGTTTTTGTGAACAAACTCGCAAGAATGCACGTATAACACAGCTGTTGCAATCGACTGAGCTAGCTGCAATCGGTCGCTCAAGGAGTGTTTCTTGCCACGAGCATTTCTTGGATCGGCAAGGAGAGTACGCAGAGATCGAGGGTTGGTCTTCTGCGGGGGAAAAGCAAAATGGAGCGTGAAACGCTTTTCAATCACATCGTCGGAGAACCCTTGGCATTGAAGAATGTGCATCGTGTCATTCGCCTCTCGCAACTTCTTAGCAATATTTCGAACGGTTCCTTGCAATATCTTTATGTACTGCGCATCGGCACCGTTATAGTTTCGATATTCGACGAGGGGGATTCGAGTATCCTTGTCGGTAGCCAACCATAGCGGTGACTTATTTAGCTGCGTATAAGTTGTTTTTGGGGGTGCTGGTATTAGAAGCTGCCCAGTGGCTTGCTGGCGGCTTGCTTTAATCTTGTGGAGGCGGGTAACGAGCTGCTGTCTATCGCTGTCCTGCAGATCGAGAGACTGGATCTCAGCTGGAGCTACGCTAGATTGCTCAGAATTGTCCGTTTGTTTGGTATTAATGCCATATTTAGGATAAAAGACAAATCGCAGGTGGATCTCAGCGCGTTTGAGAAAGCGATCTTGCCACAGCTCCATCTCCTGCACTGCTTCGTCGATCCGACTCGCACTGTAAAAGGCGTATTTCAACTTCCCCATGGCTTTCATTTTGTTTGCGAATGAGTCTTCGGGGAATGCAGCGTAGGCCTTTCCAAGCGCATTGCTGAGGTTCGTGACCGAATCGCGGAGTACGAGTTGGAAACGTTCGTCAAGCTAGGTGTAAACACTATTGAAGAACATTAGAATGTCGTTGATTCCGCCAGTACAAAGCTCCAGCACGAAGGCTTTCAATCGAGAATGCTCGTTCACCTCCATAAACAACTTGACTTTCTTCACGAGAGCCTCTCCATACTTGATGCAGAGATCAATGATCCCTGGAATAGCAAGAATCACACCAGCGACCTCAAAAACTGGCATATTGAGGCTGGATCGTGCGATCTCACCTTCTGACCTACTATATAGTAAGTGTGGCAACCTCAGATTAGGAACAAACAGTTACCTGTTGGAAGGAGAGAGAGAGAGATTTGAACTTAAGCAACGAGGCACCGGCCACATCTGGAGTGTAGATACACCATAAGGCTGAGCGGAGTCGATCATTGTTTTTGCGAACCTGTCCAATGACCTCCGCATCCTGTCAAGCCATTGCCAAGCGGGTCGTATTTTTAGATTAGATCATTGTAATTTTCCTCTTTGTTAGGCACCCACTTCCATCCTCCATTTACTCATTACTAACTACAAATCCACTATTGAGAACTCTATATTACTCCCCTCCCTTCCCAACTAACACATCTCTGCTGGCTTGCTCGACTCAGCTTGCTGGTCATTTAGGTTTTGCTGGCTGTTCATTGCTTAGCACGAGTTATATCGTATATGAAGCTTCTTATCGACATTGACCTATTGAATATCGGTAATCATGACGGAGTCGATCGGCATTGTGGACGATTGGGCCGAAACAATAACTCAAGGGAACCAACATCTCGCTGCAGACTCTTCCGCTCCAAATTTGGGGACACTAGCGCAGCCAGGCTTTCAGCCCTTGAAAACTGCTAATGAATTTGTCCAGGTGTTGAAGTCTCTTTCTGTGGCAGGCCCCTTGGATCTGACCGGTCATCTTGTCTCGGAAGATTTCATTGGCGAAGGTGGCCAGTTCACAGTGTATCGTTCCAGTGTTGTAGGACGAAACCAGACTGTACCGTGGGAACTCACCACAGCAGCAGTCAAAAGATGCAAGATTGTGCTAGACACCAGCCAGGTCATGGACCTGACGGGGGATCACACGAGACGACAGGTGCACAACATGTTTCTTGAAGTTTTGGTGCTGAGAGATCCCTTGTTGCGCTCGCATAGAAATATTGTACTGCTGCTAGGCTGGGCACACGACCATGGCTATAATACGCTTCCCCTTCTCGTCATGGAACTCGCTACGGAAGGAGACTTAACAAAGTTTTTCAGTGGGCCTTTGGGCGAGAATTGGAATGTGAGACATCATTTGTGTCTTGACATGGCTGCAGGACTTGATGCCATCCATCAGAGTGGAATAATACACGCAGACTTCAAGCCAGAGAATGTTCTGATATTTCAAAATGATTCTAAGGATGTGCCACTCGTTGCGAGACTCTCTGACTTCGGGTATTCGGAACCAGAAGCAAAGGCACAGAACGGTTCGATGATTTATATCACAGCCTTAAGCAAAGGGTGGCAGGCTCCTGAAATATCTCTAACAAGGCCACCGACATCTATCACCACCATTGACTACAAAAAAGCGGACAACTATTCCCTTGGGTTGGTGGTCTGGAGTGTCTGTTGCTTTTGTGGACAGTCACCTCCAGCAACTAATGGTTCTGGCGCATTGACCTTAGCTTTGAAAATGCTCTGCGAATCGACCACAATCCCAGAGTCGCTGAGGCAGACATTTGGCTTTGCTCTAGAGCAACTGTTGCGCTATGATCCTGCCCAGCGGCCAGAATATTCTCTACAGTTTCTCCAAGATAAGGATGACGCTACGGCTAAATGGGAAGTAATAAATTCTTGGTCTTTATATGGGCATACTTACTAACGTTCACTGCAGGGAGGAAGATCGAATGAGACATGACAGTTCAACTGTAGACGTACCGCAAAGTGACGAGCCACCTCATCCCTTGAGCATGCAACCAATACAACAATACCGTTGGACGGGGTTCGAAAAATGGTTCGAGGAATTTGGAGCGCAACTCACCGGGGCCGAGCTTTTTTCCTTTTTTTGGAAGGGACATTTCATGCTATCCCTGATAGAAGTGTCACCAATTGTGACTCACTACCGATCCGGCAGCTTTTCCTTTCCGCAGAAAGGGGCTTTATCCCGGCCCAGGCTGTTGTAGACAGAGTGCTACATTCGTATGGAATCGATTGGCCGTTGAAACAACTTGCTCATAAGCTACACTGGCTCTTTGAAGGCACCGCTATCGGATGTTCTATTGCACGTACCGACCTTCGCTCTTTAGACACAGTCACGGCAGACAGGGCTGTGGAGGAGTTCTACCGACGGGGTGGATACCAGCAATACTATTATTCTACCGAGACAATAGCACTTTGGCAGCGTTGGAGACATGGTGATTGGCAACCTGATACTAGTTCACTTCGAAATAGTATTGCTCAACTCAAGATCGATAACGAAGCCCAAGTCGATCCCACCGCTGGAAATGAAGCATCTGCTACTTCTTATATCCGGACATGTCGAAACTCGAAAACCCAAACCTTTCTCGACATACATGAACTGCTATATCTCTCATGTTTGGCTGGAGATTCGAGTGCAGTCTACGAATTATGCAAAGATGGTGCAGATGCATCGATCACTGGTGAGCCAGGCGGTGCTAGTTGTTTGCATTGGTTATTTGGTTTCCCTGAGAACGATATCGACAAGGCCGCTGCTCACTTGATCCAAAACGGTGCCAAAGTCGATGCTGAGCTCACTACATCTCTATCTCTAACGAAATATATATTCCCATTCTCATGGCCACCAGGAACTGCTCTTCACTGGGCTGTAGCAACCTCCAGTTGTCGAGCTGTACGTGTCCTCATCAACAATGGTGCCGATTGTGGTCGGCAAAATGGCGACGATCCTTACAAATACGACATGAATGTCAGATATCTCGAGCAAGAGGCAGAGGATTATTCACAAGGCAGCTACTCGATACCGCCGGGTCTTTGTTTGGGTTTGACCCCGATAGATCTCGCAGCTTGTTCCCATGATTTCGAAACTCTTTCGGAAATCTTGGCCATCAAAGGACCCAACTCATCGTATTTTGCAGCCGACGAGGAAGGCTATACTGCATTCCATCGTCTACAATACAATCGTATTGGTCGGACGATTGATCAACGCCGCTTCTCCTACTATGCGTTTAATGGTTCGCCAATTGCGCGGCGAGAATCAGTTTCTAGGATAGTCCAGGTCCTAAAGGAAATGGGCGGAGATATCAACGCACTAACCAAGGCAGCGCCGCATAACGAACGTAAAAATGACAGGCCAGGACCCCTCACGCCTTTGATGCTTGCTGTTCGTGCCATTGACCTTGATACTGTGGCCTCACTACTCGAGCATGGGTCTGATGCCAATACTAAAAATGATCGAGGATACAATGCATTGACACAGCTCCCCGAAGGCAATGACCCCAACCTCTGCTATGAAGATCTTCCTGCAATCGTTGAGTTACTGCTCAAACACGGTTCACAGATAACTGCTAAGGATCCTTTCAAGGGCTCTACACCATTGGCTTGTGCCAAAGAATGCGGTAGTTTGGAGGTTATGAGACTGTTACTTGAGGCGGGAGCAGATGCAACAGAAAAGAGTAGAAAATTGGGAGTCATCTCTTGGTGGGTTGGATCGTTAACTGTCCATGCACAAGTGTTGTCTTGGGCAAGGAAACCACGATGGCGACAACGAGACGCTAGAATGACCGAGATTTTGACCCAGTCTGTGTTTTCAAGAGATAAAGATGAAGTACATCGAGTCTTGAACAATGTCGACGAGTTTGGTGGCGGCCTGCTGCACTACGCTGTGGCGTCAAGACAGCCTGCCGTTGTACAGGCTGTGCTAGCCGCTGGCGCAGATGTACGAGCATGTCGGAAACAGATAGATCAACCTCGTGATTTTACTATGAATAGTGCTGCCTATTCCATTGGCTCTGGGACTCCACTTGATGTTTGCTTGCGAGCGAAAGAACATTGCCTTGCGAGTAGTAGGGCAGGACATGAGCATATCTCCCCAGAAGGTATGGATACTCCTGTATTCCCCGAGAAGGAAGTTAACACTCCTTCGAGAATATAGATTCATCTTGAAGATGTATGACGAGATCGAACAAATGCTTTCTAACCCCTGAGAAGAACTTAGAAAATCTATTTCCTAAGATGTCTCTTAAATGGCGCCTGGCCTTTGAACCGTCTTTACAAGCTACGTGCACTTGGTACTAGCTCCAGAAGAAACCAAATCTGGGGATCGGGTAGAAATTGACGCTGGTATGATACCTCTACACTTGTTGAGATGTGACTATCATGGCAGGATTCTCCTTGGGAATCGTTATTTTGACGAGCTATCGCGGATTGTCGATCGTGCAAAACGCTCTTTTACATACGTCAAGATTTTAAGTATGGGACATCAGAAGACATGTTTACTTGGATAACGAATGAGAGGGAAATGGATTTTCGTCGTCCTTCGACATTTTTACAATAAATACCTCGAATGCCACCCGACTATTTCAAAATGACTTGGATGCCATTTGAAGTATTATGGTATAAAGCGAGTGTGGGCTTAAAGTCCTGTCACTACTATCATATATTAGACCTTCATAGTCACGAGCCTTCATCATTAACTTCAATTCTCGCGTTTCTATAAAACATTCTGGCCCTCCTCTCGTTTGATCTTTTACAGGTGTAACGGCGGTGCTACTTCACTTTACTTTTAAAATAACTGTCGATTTACGAAGTAGGCGGCTATTTGATGCTGGCATACATGAGGGTATGCGGGGTATTTAAATCTCAAAGACCGGCATCTGAGGTATTTGCCGATATTCTTATTAGCTATTTAACGAGGTTATGATAGAGCTAGAGTTTGCAAGATACAAAGTAGGCCAGGAAAGCATCTTTTACTTGTCATTTGAGACTCTGGAACATTGAAAATTCGAGGTCTTTGATCAACCCGTCCCACAAGTGCAAGCTCGTAGACGAAAGCCACTCGCATCTATGGTATGTTCCGGACTCTCTATTTAACGAAGGCATTGCCGCTGATCTTGCAATGTTTCTACCAATTCTCCTTTGCATTGAAGTCGCGATGGGTTCACACCTTTGAGGTCTCGGTGAAATCCAGATGCGTTTCCCTCCGGAAGCTTCGGCAGTCGCAGCCCTGCCTCTCACCCATTCACACAGTTCACGGACCTTTAAATATGTACCTAGCGAAGCGGAATAGATATCGGCAATCGATCTCAACATGGACGTTACCTCCTTCCCCCTATATATCCCTGCTTCCGTCCACCGGGAAGTGGGGGAACCCCACTGTTCCCCCATGGGGACTAGCTTTTCGCTTCCATCCTAGGGGTCCAGAACCCCTTCAAACAATCTGAGCTCTTTGGTCCTCTATAAGAGATTGTCACACCACTTCTGCATTCTCTAACTTCTTCTGAGTGTTTAATTTATTTTGATCGATTGGATCGAGAAGTACATCGCAATCGAGAAATCAAACGCGATTTAGAGATGGCTTTCGCTACTGCTACGGCGGGAGACCCTAAGGTGCGCCTTCAATTCCTGTCTAAAAAACGCAGGAAAATGACCTTTTTGGCTAACAAAAATGCAATGATAGTGGTGGCCAACATGGATTCGGTACACAGCACTGTTCAACATTTGTTTATATACCTTCCTAGGAAATTGCTATTCGGTATGATTCCCCAACCACACTTCCACCTCATGAACTTATCACCACACAGTCCGGAATAACAACCGGCTTCGAAGCCCTAGCCATGGAATTCCACGTCGGTTTCGGACCCCTAACAGATCTAATCGCCTGGTCCGTCTTCGCCCTCGGCTTCTCGAATTTATTCTGGATGCCACTCGCAATGTGCATTGGCAAACGTCCCGTAGTCCTCCTCTCCCAGCTCATCTTCCTCGGCGGCACAATATGGAGTTTCGAAGCGACGTCCGTGAATAGTCTTCTTGGTTCTAGAATTCTGGCAAGTTTAGGGGCTGGTGCGATTGAATCTCTGGGTCCGAGTATGATTGCAGATATGTTCAAGGAGAGGTACTTCGCTAGTGCCATGGCAATTTTCGGGTTAGCACTCGCTGGGGGCTCGCAAATCGGTCCGGCGATCGCTGGTGCGCTTGTTGCAGATCGTGGCTGGAGGTGGTTCTTCAAGCTTTGTGCGATTTTGACCGGTTGTAATACGTTCTTCTGCATCTTTTTCTTACCAGAGACTTCGTTTCGTCGTCCTTATGTCCATGATGGAGAGACAGCTGCGGAGATGGACAAGGAAGCGTCGGAGATGGTTGAGTATAGGAAGGATGTTGAGGCTAGTGGAGATGTGCCTCCTGGAGTGACATCTGATCAAGTATATGCCGGGAGTTACTGGAAGGATCTCTTCAACTTTCGAAATCGTGGCCAGGAAGAGACGGGGTTGAAAGCTTTCCCAAAGCAGCTCTCTCTTCCGGTACGATTTCTTTTTGTTCCAGCAGCACTTTACGCCACCATTTCATATGGTGCAATGCTTGGAGGGTAAGTCCAATTTTGTCTGCACCTTTAGTCTTTCTTGCAAATCGACTTCCAAACTCACTAATATCCACCAGTATCGTAATCATCTCATCCCAAACCCCCCAATTCTTCGCTCCACCACCCTACCTCTTCGACTCCAAAGCCATCGGCCTCTTCACCCTCGCCTCCTTCCTCGGCATCATCCTCGCTTACCCCCTCGCCGGCCCAGCAACCGATCTCCTCTCCCGCTTCCTCACAAAGCGCAACGGCAACATCCACAAACCGGAACACCGCATCCCCGCCCTCGTCGTCCCCTTTCTCCTCTGTCCCTGGGGTCTAATCCTCTTCGCATTCACTGTCGCAGAGCAAAAATCATACTACACTGCAGCAGTAGGAGCGGCTTTTCAAGCTGCGGGCTTGTGTTTCGTTCCATCAGTGGTGTTGAGTTATGTGGTTGATGCTTATCCGACGGAAAATGGGGAGGCGCTTGTGTTGGTTAACGCGGGGAAGAATTTGGTGGCGTTTGGGCTTGCGAAGGGGAATGCTAGTTGGCTTGCTCGGGAAGGGGTGAAGAAGATGTATGGGGAGGTTGCGGCGATTCAGTGGGCAGTTTTGGTGTTGGCGCTGCCGTTGTATTATGCGGGTCCTTGGTTGAGGGCGAGGACTCAGAAGTTTGTTTGAGGGGAGAAACTGGTGGAGTAGGGACCGAGGGTAGCCGATCCTGTGCTAGAATCTAGTCTCGCATTGATGTTGAAGTGCCACTTTGCCAGAAACTAGACTTAATTACCGAAGTTTGAATTATCTATGTTCACTCGAATACAGGCTGGATCTAAAGCGAAATCGATGGCAAACACTTGAAAGTATAGAAGTCGTCTACGAGCTTTTCTCTTAGTAGTATAAACAGGCTACAAAGGACAAGCAGCGTATGTCCCATGATAAGATCTCTTAGACTATTTCCTTCGAAGTCGAATCTGATCTAAACTCCCCAGGCAGAGGACTGCAAGCATTCTCGTTGCCAAATTCATCAACTCAAGACCCAGCGAAGCACTAGCTTCCTTAGTCCCTTCTCGAGTCGTTCGCTCTTCCCCGGATAGTGGATTTGACAGCAGCGCGGAGAAATTAGCGTAGAAACTAGGGAACCCGTACCGAGATCCTGGGTTGCTCTTTACCCCACCCCCACCCGGGCCCGCTTGCATTTTATTTTCCCGCCCCCACACTTCCGCTGTATGTCTTCCAGCCGCAAATACACCACAAGTTAACGGCAGATGGTAAAATGTTCAAAAATGGATGGAGTGATTGCGATTGGATGATTGAAATCTGATCAGGTAAAAAAAGAAACAAGACTTTTGCTCGTGATAATCATGAAGAACGGAAAAGTGCTTGACTTTAAGATATGATTCACAATGGTCAACCGAAAATGGCATTGCGTCCAGAAAAATGCATTACGCCAAGTGAAAAGTCTAGCAGTCGAAATCGACGAAACAGCGAATTTATCAGACTGCTAGAGACCCTCAAGAATGCACCTCATTTTCCCAAACCTGAAATCATCAAAACCTGACTCTCTCATGCCGAGCCTGGGAGACCTGACAAACCTGTCAACACTCCCGTGAATTGTAATTTAGAAAGCCGATGAATTACCTTGTAACCTCACCCCCTTCTCTCGCCCCTTGGACAGGAAGTCTCCTTTCTCTACGTACCGCTCCCATCCATTTCTTTCTTCCCGCCCTTGGAATATTTACCAGTCAATCAAGCAAGCACTTCCTAATACTCTCCCCCGCAGCACAGCAATTCGGCCAGAACCCCACGCCATTGCGAACCTGGCAATCATCATAGCATCGCCCACCTGTTCCTTGTGGACATCCAACTTGAGATGGTGAATAACCTATTGATTGCTTTATCAGCCGCTTTTATGTTTTATTTTGATTTGATTGGGAAAGGCGGGATTTTAACAGAGGAGAAGGGAGAATTTGAGAAAACGGACAGGTAGGCAAGGGGGAGGAGGGGAAAGATGTACAGCCTGTAAAAGATCCAGGTGAACTTCCACAGCAATAGCCGACTTCGTTTGGTGGGCGGCTGAACTCTGCGTAAGTTGGTATGGCAATTAAGGCAAGAGCGAGTGTGATGGCGGATGGGATTGGGAAGAAGAATGGGAGATGCATAGTGAAGAATTGCTAGCCTTTTACGAAGTCAGCAATAGGTAAGAAGATGTCGGGAGGGACGAGGGAAACTGGGCAGAAGGAAAGCAAACACTGTAAGATGAGGACGGACGATGGAGGATAATTGTTCGAGAAAGATGAATCGAGGGTGCTGTCACAGGCATAAGCTTTAGTGATGCTGACAATACCATAGCCTCGGAACGCTTCCGTGACACTGGAACACCCGTATAATGATATAAAAGTCCGATTATTGTAGTAAATCCCGTGGTCTGGACACGGAGCATAGAAATTGGAAGCGGGAAGAGTGCAGAAGAGAGACGGGTGCCAGAGCCAGCTATTTGTTTTAGATCATTCCTCTCATGTTTGAAGCTGGGACAAGACATCTTGCTACATAATCTCCAGATCTTTAGCTGGTTCGAATGGATCCAGATGCGTTGCGGTATTCGGGATGTCCCTTCCGTAATGAACCTCTTCTTGATGGAGCTCCTAAACAATTATCAGCATGGATAAATTGAAGAGGCAGACGTAGAAGACTTACTAAATTATGCTTGTAGCATTCGTCGGAGCAGAAATAACTTGTCAAGTCGTTGTCTTCGCAATCGTAGCATATACCACATAATTCCGTTCCATCATGTCTACTTTCACCTGCTGGCCCAACTTCTGGGTAGTAAATGCAGCGGTCGCCCATGCTGCACTGATGTTCGTGGCGTTCGTGCTCGTCCTTAGTTTGTTAGCTAATAAGTCCCACACATCTCAATGGAGCAGCACTCACAAAATCCGCCTGAGCATCCTCAATGGAGCAATAATAAAACCTCCCTCTCCTCCCGCCCTTATTCTCCAACCAATCACAAACCAAGCACTCCACCGTCTCATCCCTCGTAATATCAATTTCCAACGGGCATTTCTCCAAACTACAACTTACATATCTCGGCGAAGAATCACGATCATGCATCCGTTGATCCTTCTCCGCTTTTCGCGCCTTAGCCTTCAAATGTGCAGAATGACCCATTTGGAGAGCACCCAGGTTATCCCTCAGAGCTGAAACTTTGCTATGTTGTGTCTCTTCGGCTTCTTTTCGCATAGCGTCGACGACTTCGTCGTGGGGAATAAGCTGTTCGAACATGCGAGCGTATTTGGATTTGAAGTTTCGGACTTGGGGTGGGTCGTCGGGGAGAGGTTTGCAGTAGTAGTTTGTGTATGCTTGGGCGCGTTGTTCTGGTGTTACAGCTTCTTGCATCGCGGTGATGAAGTCCGCAGTGTTCTGGTCGGAAGTCTGAAATTGGGCATCCACATAGAATTCTAGTATATCGTTGGAGCTGACCCCTCGATCGAACATATCGGCAGCTCTCTGCTTGTAATTGTAGGTGTTGTCGTCATCTGTCTTTTGCGGTGTGCAGAGATCGTTCTTGACGTGCTCTCGAAGTACGATCTGAAAGATTTCATGCATTCTCTCGAGTTGAGGTCCTTGGGGATCGTTGAATTTCTTTTCAAGCTCATCCTTCAGGTCGAGTCGGTTGGAATTCCAGGGAGCATAGGAAACGTAGAAGTCATAATACGCTTCTGCTATCCTCAGCTTCTTCCCGTTGCACCTCTTGCAGTGGGGTGGTTCAGTATGGCCTTCTGAATGTGGTGAAGCATAAAAGCCGTTAATGCTTTTTAATTTTGCTTCTAATTGGGTCTTGGCCTGGGTAAGGTTCATAGCCTGGGCAGCTCTTTGGTCTAACGACAGAGGATATCTTGAGGTTCCAGGATTGAAAGCACCATGTCCAGGCCGGACTTGTAGTTCAACGCCCCTGTAAGAGATTAGTACGTGTCTTCAAGATTAAAATAGAAGGCCTAGACTTGATACTAGAGCAGTATATACAGCAATACACCGCTGGAAATGATTTACAGGAGAAAAGGCATAAATCATCACGTGTCCATCACGTGGATATAATATAAAAAGGCCGTCACTTACTCCATCGCTCCTCCCCTATCCCAAGGGTCCATATCCAAGTCTTGTCACCTTTTGAGTTGCATGTGTTATATTGCGAATAGCCGGATGTGAGTCGGAACGAATATATGAATCGTTTGGCAATTCAATGTCGATGTGAGCTTTTAGCCTTGTTGCCCGGCCTCAGGTTCTTCCGTTCCGGTCGCAACTTCAATTCTTGAAGGCTAGTCGCAACAACGAAGTTGCTTCGAATCGCTGCAACTTGCCTAAAGTTCCCCCCTCAAGATGGTATGTCTATCCTGTCCTACTTATTTAATGTGGCACCTCTATGATCTAGGTTACTAAAAACACCTCCAGGCAGACAAACTCCGCGCCCAACAACAACTCGAGCAGCTCCAAGCCCGATACGTCGGAACCGGCCACGCAGACACCACAAAATTCGAATGGACATCTAATATCCAGCGCGATAGCTATGCCAGCTACGTTGGTCATCCGCCTTTGTTGAGCTATATGGCGATTGGGATGGGAGAGTGCAGGGAGAAGGTTAGGGGTGCGATGATTGAGGTGAGTGGTGGATCTTAGAAGGGATTATGGGGGATTTGTGCTGATTGGAGGTAGAAAATGATACAGCCTGTTGGAAAACCGCCGGAGGTTCAGGATTGAGGTGGTTTGTGATGATGGAGGGATTGAGGGATTGCGGATAGCAGAGCGGATTAGAAAGATATCAGGGAGCAACTATGATATCTACAAGCAGGACCACTATTATGAGTATAAAAGCCATGTTGGGACAGTCAACAGCACACTGCATATAGAGGTTTGCAGATGAACGCAAAGACCAAATCGCAAGAAGGCGTAATTCGGAAGATACCCAAATCAGATCTCGCGTCAGAATACAACACTCATCTGAGCAATATTCTTGCGACTATGTTACCATTTCCCACATCTTATCATGATACAGGCGATCCCAACGCCAAAGTCCCTTCCGTTGCACATCCTCAGCTCATTCATATACAGTGCGTTATATACAACATAAAGTCATTATTTATTCATCAGAGTCATCATCAACCCCGGCTCTTCGTCTCCTCCCTGACGTCCTTGCGGTACTTGGTCCAGGCCCGCCACTATCTTCTTGCGGTGCTGCTGGGTCTTCATGGACTTGATCAATCTTCGTGACGTCCATGTTGAGACTTCGGTATATCCTTTTGTCGAGATCTTCTGGGGCATCATCACCGTAGACATGCCTCACAAATCCTTGGATGGCTCTGTTTCCAATCTCAACCTTTCCTCGAGGACCAACCCTCCAATCAATAGTCTCTTCATCCGCAGAGCGGTCGACATCCTTGTAAATGTACCCTTGTGCTATCATCTTTTTCAGAACTATCTCAGTCTTGTCAAGAGGCGTATTTTGTTCGATGTTCAAGCGACTCAGCATCTTCATAAGCTTATGGTCGGGGAGAGATCCTTCAGGACTCATCGAGATGTAGGAGACAATGACTGTACATAATCCAATATATACGGCCTCGTCCTCATCACTTCCATTTAGAGATGGTGCAATAATTTCCGGTACTCTATATGCTGGAGGTAAACTTGTTACCACGATGTAGGAAGATGTGGACTTAGAAGAGCCTCCGCTTTTCGATTTGGCAGCCGCTGCAAAATGTTAGACTAAGCAATATATCGGATGTAAAGCTGTCAACCTCTTTTCGCCTGAACGCTAGTTTTTTCCCGTCCTGGCAGCTCTACCATTTCCATGCCAAATTTTGATCGTAATTGTTTCTGTGCAGCATCGAAAATGGGCTTGAATGGACCCTTTTGCTTTCCCAAAACTTCCATCATTAGCCCGTGTCAAACACTCATTGGGATCCGTCGGCTACCTTTCTCCCTTATGGCGGCTCGTTTAATAGTTGTCCTCTGGAATTCGCATGCGAGCGCGTATCGTACAAGCTTTTTAACAATGGCGTCTGGACTGTCTGCTTCGCCATCGACTTCCATACTATCCCCCTCATTCTCCTCTTCCTCTTCTTCACTTTCATCTTCGGATGCCGGTGCCCGTCTGCGACCGCGTTGCGTGCTCTGGGCGACTTCTTCTTCCGACTCCTCTTCCTCTTGCGCCTATGTTTGTGAGCATTGGAACCGGCATTTTAAAGTAATTTTGCTCTTACCGGACGACGTCTTCTAGCTGTAGAGGGCATTTTTGACTTATGAGTATTCTAATTGCTCACGGTGGTAATGCTGGAATGGGCCTAGGCGTTTCGAAAAGTAGTGTTCAGTATATCGTGAGAGAGCCGTAAAGTTGTTGCATGGAAGAAATGCGGGAGACGCGACTGCACGCGCTGGCGGGTCGGCGTCGCTTGCTTTTCTACCGATGCTTCAAGAAAATTTCTGGAGACTCTCCCCTTCCACAGCTCGAGCTGTCAACACCATCAATCGCATATATGATTGCTCGACCAGCTGCTCGACCGCACATATGCCTACGATGTCAACGATGTCTGGCACAGCCCTTTACAAATTCCGCTCGCCAACATGTAAATCCATCTGCAGATGCGACCGCCATCTCGGAAACCTCACAAGAGACTGGCGATAGCACAACCAAACCTGAAGCCCAAGTACGACGGACCCTAGTTCCACTTGCCCATTATTCGAAGCGTAACGGTCGTATACGAGGGACTAAACAATATCGTCCTGTCGTGGAAAAATTGGGTGATTTTTATGGACACAGCGGACAGAAGCTCCTCAAGGAGAAAGAATCGTTGAAGATCGAAAAGTTTGGGAGCCCTGCGGAAGTCATTGTTCTTCGAGAATCGAAGATCCGCCGCTACGATCATGGCGGACGGGATAATATGCCATCGCAAAACGCAGAGCAAGTGGACATAATGTCACAGGTGGCGGAGGAACAGGGCCTGATAGACCAAGATGAGGTGGAAGAGAATATCAACACTTTCAGACCAGCGCCGGGACTGGAGCCAAATGATAGGAAGGAGTTCAACAAGCTTGTAGTCCAAATGCAAGATGCTTTCACCACTCCTCAGCTTGAACATTACCTCGACTCACACATAGTTCCTAACATTGACTCTCACGAAGATCCGAAGATCAACCCAGACAAATATCAACTTTCCGGAATGGTTCAGCTTGAACCATACGTCGAATCACAAGATCAAAGTTCGAGACCGCATACAAGGAATGTAGCTTCTGCGAAACCCGATGGCTTAATTCTCCACCAAACCGCATGGGAGAGAGTATGGTCGGATTTCGACCAGTCTCTTGAGCATGAATCCTTACGAGGGTATACCCTCCCTTCTCATACAACAAAACAAAGGCTTATCATTCGGGTACTTCGTGAATGCTGGAAGCTGGAATTACCAAATATGTTCGTGAAATCACCTATTGGCCGAGTTGAAATTAAACTTCTCCCAAGTGATCTTTCACTACTGACCAGTAAGTATAGCATTTATCTGAAATCCGTGCAGCCACGATACTAATTCGACTGAAGAATCCTCAATACTAGACTCTATCAAGGCAGAATTTCTATCTGATAGGGAAGATCGTATACAAGGATTCGCAAATAGCGGTCTGGTCCGAATTACATCGCGTCAACGGCAATGCCAACAAGTTATCAAGAAAATCGAGGCTGCGTTACGCAACATCAGGAGACTTGGGGTCAATTTCTCTAATTTAATGCCGCCTAATCCAAAGCAAAAGAAACACACCAATAGTCAGCTGATCAGATGGACAGAGGCTAATTTGGATGAAGCCGCCTTGGGAGAATTGGGTCGTTTGACGAATACTTACATAACAAGGAGGGCTCCCAAAGGAGTACGTGAATACCCCAAATTTGGCTTTCATTGCTAACAAACAAAGGTTACCATTTCATGCTTGATTTCATCCGTTGACGTTTGGCTTGCAAATCGCGCCGAAATGGCTCGAAGACTTTTGGTTGCGGCCGCCTCTCCTCCTTCAGGCAGAGAAAATTACGAGCTAGTTTGCAAAGAAGTTCCTGAACCCAAAGCCAAACTAGCAAAATTTGTTCCCTACAATGCCGCGTCTAGCTTGTCGTGGCGTGATAAATTACGAAGCTGGACGAGGTGGATAGTGCCTATTGGAAAGGCATCAACCGAAAGAGTGGAGGAGGATGTGCTTGTCCATCGCCCAGGTCCAAAAGGACCCAAAACCAAGAAAGCATCGAAAAATGCTAACAAAGCCAGAGAGGCTCAGCAGCGAGGTGGTGATGTGTGGGATGTCGAGTATGCAACAAGGTCATCGGCGATACTTGGAAGCGTTCTACATAACCACCCTGATACCAGCAAAAATATGCCTAGCACTCCCTGGGGCACTCACGCCACGCGGCGAGTTTTCGACACATCATTACCGAGTGTGTCCAATGTCATAAAACATGCTGACATTATTCGCAAAGCGCCTATCGAATCACTAGTGCTGCGCTTTCTCCCAAATCCTTTTCAGATTGATCCCAGGACAAACAATGCCGTTGGCGCCGGAGTATTCTCAGCATTCCCGCCGATTGAAATGACATTCAATATTCATAAGGACACGCGAGGATTAAAGTTGTCAGGCGTCGATGCAATTGTTGAAGAAGGGGGAACAGACTTGATGCTCCCCGATCATGCCGCTGATGTACGATTTCAGCACAGGACCACTAGTAGGCTGCGTGCTGAGAAGCTTAATATGGTACCTATCAAGAACTTTCTACGATCAAGCATTCTGTCCGCTGTAGACCGAAGGGTGGACTTGCCCGCCACAATCAAAATGCCAATCTCACGCCATCTTTGCTATACACCTGGACTAGCGGAGCTGAAAATGGACCTAGGACAAGACATCTACGATGTTGAGTACTTGTTCGTAGATAGGGAGAAGAGAAAAACCATGTTTCTGACGTTCCAGGACTGGAAAATGGACTTCACAACAGTAGATGCTGGGAAAACTTCCGACAACAAAACAAGAATGATCAGATTGCGACCAACCAAGGTTGGAAGTCCTGGTTCTCCACAGGAATTTACCGCGGTCGTCTATGAGCTAACGAAAGCGCTGGGGACTGATGAGCTCATCAATCCTCGACGAACCAAAGCCGATCTAGTTGCCGTCAAGAGGACCAAGATGGAAGTGCCCGGGCGGAGAGTGGACAGGTTGTTCACCCACTATGCAAAATGGTTCAACTTCAACAACATTGTGGATGACAATGACACAGAAGAGAAAAAGACGGATGAAGCGACGTCGGCTACACAAGAAAGGACCAGCAATGCGCTTGGCGAGGAAGATAGCTACACTTTCATGTCGGAAGAGGCCGTGGATCAAATTGCGCAAGAGAATGCTGGTTTACACGATCGAGGCGAAACCACCGATCAAGCTCAAAGCAGCCAACCTACCTCATCCGGAGACTCAGACAATACAACTCATCAAGGTCACACAGAGGCTCGACCTCCCCAGGAAAAGACTCCAGAGAGAGCTTTGACAAGTGAAGAGCAAAGCTCCATGGACGATATGATGGCTTTCCTCGAAGACCAGGAAGTCGCAAGTGAGGAAAAGACTCCCGAACCAACCAAAGAATGGAAGGGAGACGAAGACAAGGAGGCAGAGTGGGAAGACGATTCCAGAAAAGAAGAGGAGAGAAAGTGAATGATGTGTATATCGTGTACCAACAGATATAATGACCCATGGTGTACTATATGTAGATATGTATAATACTGGACAGGACGAGAAGGTCTTATCGGCTGTTAGAATAGTCAAATGCCAATCCGGCTCTTTTCAAAATATGTTCAATTAACTTATGTGATAGACCAGCTACTCGCAAGTGCGTTCACAAACCCAGTCGTAAAAACTGTAGCTCCCCTTCGTTGCGCAGCTTTTCCATCAGCTTGTTTACATTCGCTCATACTTTCTTGTCGCCCTCTGAAACAAACCTCAATACCTTTCTATTATGTATGAAATGCTTTGACAGATTTATTCCTCTCGTGAAGTCACAGAAGCTGAACAGTCGCTTAAGTAGCGAATGGCTTTGGGACGATTCATGGGTACTTACGTAGCCATTCTCGATGTAAGTGTAGCTGCACACTTGAAAAGCACTTCGACCCCCTCCCCGAGAAGACGCTCCTATCTCTCTTCATAAAATCTCCAAGAAGTTTTGAAGTCCCTTGTCACCTTCTCACCCTTAATCAGCGCCCTCAACAACTCAATCTGCATCGGCCCCTCCCTCAACACCCTATCATGATACCCCTTCTCCATCATCTTCCTACGCCTCACAACCTCGTTCCGCAACGAATATAACTGCAAAGCCCCAAGCATATACCCCGCCTGATACAGCGGTGAATAATCCCCCTAAAACTCCTCCTCACCTCTCCCTCCGCAGTGCTCCTCTCATGCCCTACTTTATCAACCAAAAAATTAATACACTCCCTTGGCGTCATCTCCCCAAGATGGAATTTGATCGAAAATATTATGCGTGCGCAGCGATGCATACGCCAAAACAACATGCCTATTTTGTTCTCGGGGGTGGCGGGGAAGCCCTTATCCCAAAGTATCATCTCCCAATACAACGCCCACCCCTCAATCCAAAACGGCGTCTCAAATACCCTCCGATACGGCCGATGCCGCTCCATATAATGGTATTGTAAATGATGACCTGGAATTAATTCGTGAAATACTGTCGAGCGAGAAAAATGGATGTTATTCCCGCGCATACTCTGAATTTTCCACTCGTGATCCATTGAATCTGTTGGGTAGGAAATTTCCATGTATGGACCGCCGAGGAAGAAGGGGTTGGCTTTTTGGCGTTCTGGAGTGAGCATATACGTCCGAGGGCATTCTGATGCTATCTTTGGGACTGTGACGAGATCGTACTTTGTGACGTAGTCGATTGCTTCTTGTGATAGGTCTCGCACGAGCTCTGGTTGTTTTCCTGGCGGGACGTGGAGGGTTTTGACGTATTCGAGTGCTTCTTTCCATTTGTGGCCATATCCTAGCTCTTTACTCGCTTTCTTCATCTCGTTCTCACACCAAGCATATTCTTTCCACCCAATTTCAATCAACTCCTCCGGCTCATACGGAATCATCTCGCTGTCCAAATCAGCCATTAACCCCTCCCTTCCTATCGGATCCCCTACAATTGCACCCCCATCCTCCTTCCCAATCCCCACAAGTTTCTCCTTAATCAAGACATCCAACTCTTCAAGTCCTTTCTGAGCGCTTTCGTAAGGGGAAGGAATCCACCATGAAAAGAGGGGATCGTAGTGGTGGTAGAATTTATACCATGAGTCTAGATGCATTTGTAATTCTTCGATTGAGCGCGCTGCACGGAAGGCGGTTATTTTTGAGACTTTAAGTTTTCCACTTGAGATCAATTCTTGAGTGGAAGAGATCAGTTTCGAAACTTCAAATAGTTCTTGAGCAGCAGCCTGCGCGTCCATATTCTTCACTCTCTGTCGATCCTCACATAACTTGATGATTTTCTCCTTGAAAGGCAGTAATTCCTTCGTCTTTTCATCTTTCTCATTTTCAAAGCTCAATTGCTTAAGATTCTTTTGAAGGTGGTTCTTGAGGAGTAAATAGTCGATTTTATCTTCTTGTTTGAGCGAATCGAAATCTACTTTGCTGAGAGATGTAAGCTCGGTTACATAGAAGAGGTGGAAGCGTGTGCGGCGGGTGAGGGAGCTGAGGATGCTGTAGAAGGTGTGGAGATCGCGGATATCTGCTGTTATGCGTTCTATTCTTTGGCGAATAGAGGTATCTTCATCCTCTTCCTGAGGATCATTGTGAGATGTTATTTGTGGCGCTGCTACTACCAGTGTTGGTGGTCCTTGAGCAGAATGGAGAGGTATCTCGATTCGTTGCCTCATTTTATTGTATCTTTTAACTAAGAAGGTCTTGGAAATAGTACATCATTGTTGATGCATTCTATATCTGTGTAACTCGGTGGTCTTGGGAGTCAATCACGATGAAGCTTTTACGTCCATATCCGGTGCGGGGCATCAACCAATCTCATTGTCCCGCCATCCCCGCATCTTCCAGTCAGATCGAGCGCCATAGCCCCCCGCCCCCTAACCCGCTACTGCTAATTCAACCAATCCCTTTAAGGCAGGTGCTACCTTATTGATCTGTCGAACAACCACCACGAGAAAAGCCTATCTACGGCTCCAGTTTTCAACGGTATTTGCCCGAAAATGCTTAATGCTACACGTACTTCATGCAGAGCGTCCGCTTTGGGTCTTATCTGATCTGTCTTCGTACCACGTTGCGTGCAGAGCGGATGGGCGCTGCAGATCACTTCGAGGATGTGGTGGCGTCAAGATAATCATTGTTGCGATGAAATGCAAACTTGTTTCTTTTCTATTTGTTTTTGGAGGAATTGAGTTGAGTGACTTCTAATTTTATCGCCAACATGACTTGGAACTTTCGAAAACCGTGGGCCGCTGGCGACGAGAAATCCAGCCCCATAGATGCAATCGAGCCACTCTCAACCTCAAACTCCAGTTCAGAAGCCCACCACGCCGAGAAAAAGAACCCCGCCGAGCGCGAAATTGACATCACATCCGCAGCAGAAGACATCCCCAAACTAGCCAAGTCTCACCGCTGGGATCCAAATCTTCCTCAAGATAAAATAGACGCCCTCCATGACGCCAGTGCGACTGGAGATGTCGAGGCAATCAAAGAGGTCGAGACTGCTTTCGTGGAAGATTCACCGTATGAGGAAGTAAGAGCTGCGGTTCGGCCGACCGATCCTGAGGGGCCGGCGAATACGGCGAGGGCTTGGGTTTTGGGAATGGTTTTTGTGACGGTTTGCAGTGGGTTGAATATGTTTTTGAGTATGAGGTATGGAATTTCGTAAAGTTAGGGTACTGTGATGGTGACTAATTTGTGGTAGGCAACCTGCCATTACGTTCCCTGCGGTTGTGGTGCAATTGTAAGTGATTAAGGAGAAGTGTCAAAAGCGCATTGCTAATGTAACTGAAGGATTGTGTATCCAATTGGATGTTTCTGGGCAAAGGTTGTTCCGACCAGAGTTTTCAACACTTTTGGGGTCAAATGGACGTTTAATACTGGACCATTTACAATTAAAGAACATGCAGTCATTACTGTAGGTGCGGGATCCGTAACAATTTCTCATTGACTAACACCTATGTAGATTATGGCGAAGTAAGATACAATAGAGAATTGCATTGTCTTGGTGGAGTGTTTCTTTACTCACGAATGGATAGTGTTTCAATCAGTTATGCCTACGCCACCGATGCTTTGCTAGCCTTGGCAGGGAAGCGTACGCCCCCCTTCCCCTACTCTGAACGAATTTCGCTCATTTATCCTTGCAGCATTTTACAACCTTAATATGGGTTGGGGCTTTCAGTTGATGTTTACTTTGAGCAGTCAAATCATCGGTATTGCACTATCTGGAATGTTTCGCCGATTTCTTGTTTGGTATGGCACATTTTTCGTTCGATGTTCAAGATTGCAAAATTAATTCCGTACATAGGCCATCTGCAATGATGTGGCCCGGACAGTTCTCGAACACCTCACTTTTCTACGCGCTTCATGACAAGACCAAATCTGATCCTTCGAAAGCAAATGGATGGAACATTTCTCGATATAGACTCTTCTGTTATATCACGATAGGTTCTTTTGCGTGGTACTGGCAAGTTATTCTCAAGCTCCTCGCCTCAGTCGAGGATATTTTCCATGTTAACACTGTCTAGGGTTCCTGGTGTTCTTTGGCAAGGACTTTCTGTCTTTGCTTTTATTACGTGTATGTCTACTAGAACTCGACATATTTCGTAATAAATTCTAACATCAACATTAGGGATACGGCCAAATAATGTTGTTCTGAACCAGCTCTTTGGTGGCTTCACTGGGTTGTCACTCATCCCAATCACGTTTGACTGGACGTCAGTAGAACCTCAACCCCCCAAGCTAATGTGGCTGTCACTCAAACATTCCATCCTACTGACACCTGGCAGATATGTTTCAGGTTATCTTCTGGATCCATTGCTGGCTCCCGCGCATGCACACTTCAACACTCTTGTTGGACTCATAGTATTTGTTATCCTGTCATCAATTGGAATCTCCTACACTGGCTCTTTGTAAGAGCCATTCCGCAATTGGAAAGAAATTAGTACTGACAGCTTCAGGTACGCTGATTATCTGCCAATTAACACTTCCTCGCTATTCGACAACACCCAAAACTACTACAATGTCTCCAAGATCCTCACACCACAATTCACATTTGACCTAGAGAAATACAAGAACTACTCGCCAATGTTCCTAGCTCCTACATTTGCTCTCAACTACGGCTTGTCATTTGCAGCGCTTACAGCAGCTATTGTGCATACCATCATTTTCAATGGAAGCGAGATCTGGTACCGATTCAAAACTTCGAGAAATCAAGAGCCGGACATTCATATGAAACTGATGAAGAAATATAAAGAGTGTCCGGATTGGTGGTATGGCATTTGTCTCGTATTGTCGCTTGCTTTGGGGTTGGCGACGTGCTTAGGGTATTCTTCGCAGTTGCCATGTGAGTCTCCACACATCTCCAGCATTTGGTATTAAGAACTTACATGTGAAATAGGGTGGGCATTTTTTGTTTCCAATATCATTGCTGCCGTATTTGTGGTAATTGATCTGATCCCCACATCAATGAGTATTTTCAAGTTGACTGAGCCAAGATTCCGCTCTGCATGATTATGGCCACCACGAACATCCAGCTGTGTACGCCAGTCCAATTAAAAGTTTTAGTCATTTACTGACTCTGATGTAGCACTCAATGTGATCTCACCTTTTCTTGCTGGGTTCATGATCCCGGGAAAGCCTATCGGCGTGATGATGTTTAAAGTCTTTAGCACTATCACCCTAGGACAAGCGTAAGTCAGCCTACACAAAGGGTCAATTCTGCGACTAATACCTTAGAAGACAAACGTACACGGGTGACCTGAAGGTAAAGAGATGTGTTGTCGATGGGAGACCTTTACTGACCTCGATTAGATGGCACATTACATGAAAATTCCACCGAGAACGGTCTTCTCTTGCCAGGTCGTTGCTAGTATATGGGCGTGTTTTGTCCAAATCGCAGTCATGAATTGGGCTCTTGGCGCTATCGATGGAGTTTGTACAACGTAAGTCACATCCACCATCATTATTACACAGTGCTAACGTCCATGTTCAGGACCCAATCATCTCACTACACATGCCCCAACGGAAAGACATTCTTTTCATCTAGCATAGTTTGGGGTAAGATATCCGCCATCCACTGTCAAGGTTGCTTCACTAACAAGTCCTAGGCGTCATTGGACCCGAACGCATCTTCGGCAAAGATGCAATCTATACCGCGATCCAGTACTACTGGTTGCTGGGCGCTCTCCTTCCTGTCTTGTTTTATGTCCTGATGCGCAGCTTCCCTCGCTCACCTGTGCGCTTGCTCAATGCGCCAGTTATGCTTGGTGCGATGTCGTGGCTTCCTCCGTGAGTTCTCCTTCGCTTACCTTCGGCTGGTGTATTGCTGCACCCGTGCTCTTGTCATCACCGTATCTTCCCCAACTATGTTTATTTCCAGGCCCAGGGTTGCGTTTTCCTCTCTGGGAATTTGAGCCTTCAAGGTACAAGTATTACTTTGCGAAGTTGTATGGTGGTTTCGTCGCTTCATTTTGCGTTCTCTATTTACCCCGCCACCCCTCACCTCGCTTACCCTTTCCTTGGCTTCACCTTCTTTTCCCCGACACAACCCACAGTCACACCTTCCTCTTCCCTAATCAAAATTTCTCAACACAACTAACAACAACCCACCCTCAGCGCAACTCCACTCTCCTTCTCAACTTGGGCAATCGTCGGCCTAACATTCAACTACTACATCCGCAGGCGCTTTCCCGGCTGGTGGCACAACTACAACTACATCACAGCCGCTGGTCTCGACACTGGGCTTGTTATCTCGACGATTATCATTTTCTTTGCGATTACGCTGTCTGAAGCTACCATCCCTCACTGGTGGGGAAATGTTGGGGTTTATGATACGATGGTGAGTTTGAGATCTATATATGATGTCGTGATTTTGGTGGAGACGGATGATGGAGAGTAGCCAGAGCAAAGATTGAGAGAGGATTAAAATCTTTTGCTAATCATTCGGTTAGGATTACATGGTCACTGCCGTGAGGAAGACGGTGGCGGATGGAGAGACATTTGGTCCCGCTACTTGGTGATGATTAGGTCATTCTAGCTTTTTAGGTACCACAACCTTGCCAGGAACCAGTGGGGTGAGTTCGGCTACCTCCCAGGTTAACTAAGGTTCCTTCTGTCGCTAAAATCCGCTCATTTCTGCAACTCATTAACGAACTTCAACCTTCATTGTAGTTGCGCCGCAGTCAACCTCATACAGATGCCGTGTACCAATCACCCAAATAATGTTAAGAGCAGTCCATCGAGATGAATTCAAAACTCGGGACGAATCTTGAAATGTGAAATGATTAACATCGTCCTCGACGATATTAACACACCTCAAGTCCGAGACCATCAAACTTTCAATTCATTTCGAACAGCGGCCAATAGCGCAAAAGTCGGATAATTGTCGAGATAGAGTGTCCAGTAGACGAATTTAGGGTCTATGCTCTTTTAAAAAAAAAAAAGGTTATTACTGGCCTTTTCTTTTTGAAAAGAAGTCGCTTTTGGTGGGGGTGTCAACATCAGTCGCTTAATCCTCCTATCAGGAGGCTATATGCCTAAAGCGCCCGCATTCTGCGACCAGCAGCAACCCCCTGTCATATACGCCTCTTCGTCTGTGCGAGAAGGATTCGTTCCACATTGGACGATCACGTTCTAAAGGTTTGAGATGAAAGGAAGACAGCTCGAAGAACTGCACCCGATATGGGAACCCGAGGAGCTTTTCCATGCCAGCGACTGAAAGAACAGATGAACTGACGGGTGGCGCAGTAGTGAGATCGACGAGCGTTCGTCCCCCATCTTAAGCAGGGTCCATCTTTTGATTACACAGGACCAGAAACTGCAAGCGTTTCGATGTATGTCAAATGGTCTTATACTGCTCGCTGTCGCTTCTCATCATGCCACATGGATAATCCCCTACGATGGCAATGTGGCAAAAAAGGGATCGAATTTTAGATTCGCCTGTCACTGAAGTAACAGCGTCCACCCCTCTGAAAGCACAATTCGATGACTCGGATTGCCGAAAGGAAGAAGCAAGTATTTACGGGTCTTCCGATGTAGACTCTCAGAAAGCCATTTCCGATTCCCCGAAGGATAGCAAGTCTCAACGTCTGAGATCATTTTTTCATCACAGCAGTAAGCTCTATACCCAGGCTAGGTTTGGCAGAATACTGACCCTCATAGGGGAGCCTCTTCCCGATCATTCCGACATATATTTTGGAAAGACTGACTGGCGGTCGATTGCTAATTTACTGCTGGGGATTTATGCCACACTCTTCTCTACAATATCCCTTGCTATTGCCATCTGGCAACCACGTTACGGCAAATGGATCAGCCCTACTGGACATTTGACACCTTCAACGGCTGACCTACTATTCTCTCTGTTGGCCAAAAGTATTGAAATAGCATCTGCTGGACTTTACATCAGTTTCCTCGGGCAATATCTTACCAGGAGATCTCTTGAGTCACGAGGAATCGGCCTCGCCGATATCGCATTACGAGAGTGGCTAATTCAGCCAGGTTTTGCCATCTGGAACTGGGGAAATCTCAAAAATGCATCCACTACAGTATTGGGATTTGCGTCCCTACTCGCCACGATTGCAATTTATTTCTTCACAGCCGCTTCTAATTCGCTGGTATCGCCACATATCGCATTGGGCAAATGGGAAACAACTCAATTCTCTGGGCAGGTTCGACAAAATTTCGGCAATGTCATTGTGTTGAAGAAGGATTGCTGGGCACCGATAGACGCTCTGGTGGATTCCCAGAATATCGGGGAATCCTGCGTAAACGTCCTCGCATCTGGGCTCGCACATCAGGATTTCAATAATTATATGAAACAGTGGAGTAAAGTAATTATGGGTGGCAATAACGCTTCATCGAATCTCGCATTCCGGCCGTCCGCAAGTAGTTCGATCTTCACTGATACAAAGGTCCAAGGAAGCTGGGTTCAGGAGTCGAGTAGCGACATCTCCATCAACTTTGCCAAGTATGGTAGAGTTGTGAATAATATCACACTCTCAATGCCGCATCCAGTCGTCTACTATTCTGCTCAGGTCGAGTTTCCAGACCCAGTCAAAGGGACTGGCTTTGGAGAACATAGTGTCAAAGCCTCCGTCGTTTCTCCAACGAGTAATACCCTATGCGTCAACATGCGGCAGTCTGAAGTAGCACCGCTGATTTATGTTGAATGGCCCAACGCACGATTCACCTCCGGTGATAATGGACATAGAATTGCCGCCAAAGACTGGTACAAGGATACTGCCAACATCTCTTTGCAGTCTAATTTGAGTCAGACTCGAGTCGAGACAATTTTCAGATGGGGACCTACATATAACAGAAGTTTCCCAATATTCCCACAGGCAAGTAATACAGGTTCCCTTCCAACCTTCGTGCTCGCTGATTCTGTGGTAGTGGCCAATCGATTTCAACTCCATAACCAATATTTCGGTGCCCAAGTCCGATTCGATATACTTGTTAGTCAAGTCGCCCAACACGACAGATTATACCATTTGTCAGATGTACGGAGTTCTTTCTCAAGACTGCTCAACAAAACACACCCAAAAAGTTGGCACCCGAACGCTAAGTTCCGACTGCGATGCGGATGCACTAAGCTTCGGAAGCACCATCGCACCAGGAAGCTTTCGTCCCAACCCTTCCAGAGACTTTCGAGACGTTCTTGGCGCGTGGGCAACTGCTATGGGCCTCAATGGCGGCATGCTCAGCAGCAACAGCTCACTCGTACACGTTCTCTCACAACTCGTCGTCACCAACTCTTCACGTAATATCCCGGCACTTAATAAAACCATGCCCTCAATTTCCGAGGCCCTCGCCGTTCTCTCCAATTCCATGCTCATGAAAGCCTCGATCAATGCAACCTTCGATAATAGGACCATAAAAGGCGCTCCCATCCCTGCAACCTTCTTTCCCTACGACGTTGTTGTTCAAACTCAACAATACAGGTCCGGTCCCCCGGCTCCGTGGCAAGGAATCTTGTACCCGATTCTCATCATCATATTTGTTGTCAATTGGTACTGTCTGATGTATTTCTTGCGCGAAATGGGGCTGGTTGTGGATTTTCTGGAGCCTCAGAATCTGTTCAAGGTTGCGATTGGTAGTCCGAGTGAGAGTAGGAGAAGGACGGCTGGGGAGGGGCCAGTAGGAAACCATGGTAGTGATGTATGGATGTTGAGGAGAGATCATGATCGGAGATTGGTTTTTAAGAAGGTGGGCGAGGAAGGTTCCTTGGGTGGTGGGAAGAGGGATGGTCGTCTATTCATAGGATTTGAAGCTTCGTGAATCGGATAGCTTGTGGCGGATGTCACTTATTGATATATAATCTATATTATCTAGTAGATTACCTACTATATTTTGTTCAACTACCTGGTTTTGTTGTGAGTATCGTGAAATGAACAAGAGGCTTGTCTCAACCAAGTTTCGCATACTTAGTATCTTGTAGTCTCAGTGCTACCTCGAGATTGATAGCAAATGGTGGTGATACGATTGTTACATTTGATTCACCAGGGGTTTTCCTTTAGTCTGTTCCAAGTATTTGCAAACAATCCTTTGCATCCATACATGGATCTCCACTGCCTCTGGGGTGCTCGGCTGATCTGGATTCGGTGAAACAGTCTGTAGGGGGCAGAAGTGCATTGTTGAAGCGACTTGATCATGGTGATTAAATCTGAGGGACGGAAGTTGGTGGAAGTGCTCAACTCAAGCTTCCAGGGCATAGTAGTGAAGAACCAGTCCCCGTTTTGTCCAATCATATTATGACGTGTTCCAACGGCTTGTCCAGCTCAAATCAGCACGTATTAGAAATCCGAATCTAGTGGCAAATACCGGGCAGATTTCAGGTTGAAGGCACTGATGTTGCAACAATCGGTGTGCCTGCAGGGCGCAAAAGGTATCCGCTTGGAGATTCAGGCACAAGAGGATTTTGACCTAAATCCTCAAACGACGGCCAGATTGATGATGGGATTTCAGGATAACCTTCAGGTGCATATGCGGTAGCAGGTGAAGTAGAGAAGTCTTCATATGACGGCATCTCCGAAAGCAAGCCACTGGTAGACATCGTGAAGGGAAGTAACGAAGGAGGTTGTGCCTGATGTGCCCGCAGATTAGCATAACCAAGAACGTCGAGAGTGGTTCCCTGCAATGATTGTGGAATATCGATCGCTCCATTAGGATAAGGGGTGATAGGGTGAGAGGTAGTTGAGCTATCTTGTTCTTGTCGAGCTTCCATAAGCCTTTTCTTATTTTGTTGTTCCAAAAGCATTAGCTGCATCTGGTAGTCTTGATAGCGATCTGTATTCAACTCGGGATTCATGGAACCGATTTTATCCAGATCTGGAAAGTTCGAAGTGTCCAAAGGTTCATTGTCAACACGCAGCTCCAGCATGTTGAGACCGCGTTCATCGACTCCTAGAGATGTGAGGCCGTCCCACTCCAAATCACTGGGATGGGTAGGATTCAACCGCCTTTCCGACCCTGAGACATTATTACTGCCAATCTGTTCGGCATCACGGGATGGGAGCATCACCGGGCGCACTGGGTCTTAATTACGCAGTCAATGTATCGATCTTCTTCTCCAATTCTGCAACTCGCCTGTCCGTCTTCTTCTTCTTCTTCCGTGGGGGATTTAGCACCGTGACTACGTAATTAGTGGCGCATCCGAATTTACCACATCTTTTGCAATGGCCCTGGGAATCGACATGAGAATAAATCTCTTCAAATTGCTTGTTTGTCGAGATATTCTCTCGCTGCTTCTCTTCTCCTTGCTGCATTGCTTGCTGAAATTGATCCCGGTGTGCTTGGCCCTTCAAGAGTGCCTGTTGCTGATGTATGCTAGGCCATATTCGTGAAGCGTTGTTGATCTGAGCTGCCAGGCTTTGTACTGGGGCTGATGATTGGAACTGTTGTAACTGCCCTATAAACCCAATTTCGCCTACGCATCATTCTCTGCCTTTTGCTGCTCACGCATATGTGTTGCAGTTCCAAAGCGTACATTTGGCGACTGAGAGCTAAATGTACTGCTGGTTGGAGCAAGCGGGGAACCTTGCCTAAATGGCGATCATTCTTGAGAAGGTATTGTCAAAGGCGTTTGAGTGCTAAGATATTGGCTATTTGCAGCTTGTAATCTTTGTGAATAGATATCATTTTGCTGTGGCGAGAGAGTTGCAACTGCTGATGGATTTGACAAGGGAGCAGACGTTATCTGGAAGCTTGGGCTATACAGCTCATCTGCGTAGATGTCTGTCATGGTTCGGTCAAGTTTTGGTATCGAACTTCTGTATGCTAGATCGTCGTAAAGATGTAAGTAATTGCTCGACCAGAAATCAGAACTCAAAATCTCACCATTCTTGTGTCTCTTGTCATCATATGATGGTGGCGTGGATGGTGACTCATGACTTGCCACCGATGCCATTAAAGGTCTCACTAAATGTGAAAGTTCTAGTGTAGGCATCAACTCTGCGTCCCCCATCTGTCTTGGTAATCCATCATGTCCTATTGTGAATGCTCCCAAATCCGTGTTGTGGTAGAAGTTGTCGTAATTTGGTGCAAGGAAGTTTTCTTGCAACGGAGTATGTACTGGAGTCAATGGCTTCGATGACGATTGATTGTAGTCAGGAAAGTCATGATAGATATCTCCAGCAACGTGCGGATTCGAGGTGGTTGCGCTGTATGGAGAGTTTGGTCCTGCTGAACCCAGCGAAGACAGCGAGGACTCGTGGTGGTGAGTTCTTGTTGTCGAAGTTGGCGTCAGTAGGACTTGCTGTGGATAAGCTTGTTGTTGAATGGTAGAAACTGCTTGTGCCGCAACAGCCTTTTTCATAATTGGAATTGGATTATCTCGTGCTCGTGCAGTAGCTCGAAGTGATTGCGGAGTCTGTTGTGCGTGTGCGTCCTCATAGTGGCGTAATAAATCGTGCATAGTGGGGAGATTGAGGCCACAACACGCAAAATCTTTCATGAAACTGGCTTCGAGTTTCGGTAGATAAGAAGAGTGAAAAGAGGGTGACTGGGAGGACGATGGAGAAGTGCCAGACGTAAGTATACTGAAAGTGGTTAGTCTGCGTGCATCTGAGATGTGAAATTCAACATGATAGGCCGGTGCCAACTTTGAAATTACGGAGCGACTGAAGAAGAACTTGATCCGAGGTCGACAACACTTACTCGTCTCTAATGAAGTTCGCCACTGAAATACCTCCCCAGCTACTACTAGTGGTGCTCCAGTTGCTATTTGTGGCATTTGATGCTCCCCAGAGAGGTGGATTAGGGTTCGTCTCCAAGCCAAATTCTTTGAAAAAGTCATCCCAGTCACTTCAGATATTAGTATATACTATTCTAATCGAATTGGGTTTGAACTGAACTCACTTCCAATTAATCTCAAAATCCTCTGGGAACAACCAGGCTAAGTCACTTTGTGCTCCCTGGGCAATTTTCTCTAGTGATTCGGATGCGGATTTCGTTGAAAGAGTTGTTTTCTGGCGCTTATTTGCCAGCGAAGGAACATTCTTGCGAATTCGCATAATCACACGCTTAAAGAGGCTCGGCTGTTCCTCTTCCACTTCCGAAGAAGCCATTGCTAACATAGCCGACGAAATCATTGTTTCGCTGGATATCAGGGACCTAGCACGTTTTCGTCCAGCTTGTTGCACACGATCTTGCGTGCCATCGTCTTCTTCGGTACGAAACAGCATCTTACAGCCAGGGTTCTTGCTATTTATAGGTCAGTAAAAGAAAATCACCAACCAAGTTTCAATAAGAGGCAGACTAACCATTCAACCATGACACCTTTCTTTTCCTTGGAAATTGTATTGCATTTGGGACACGTTGCTGTAGTTTTGCTTACATCCTTGAATACCATGCTCATATCAATTTTGATCCCTGGTTTGCAGTGAGATGTCCATGAACAGTCCCTTGAAAATTCTGTACAGGTTGCACTGTCTTCGATGGTATACTCTCGTTTGGCAACTTTCCTAGTGCCTGGAAGGAGACGAAAATGGGTTTCCAGCACATCGTCAAAAGCCTTTTAGGTGTCAGGAATGCGAAGAACAAAAAGGATAATAGACCGACTTACCTGCCAAGAAACTACTACATCAAGAGGAATCGTGAGAAAGGTACCATGGGCATCTTCCAACACCATTGGTTCCAGTTTCCAGCATGATTCAAATCCGGTTGGAGCGTTGAGCTGTCTTGCAACCTGCAAAAGAATATTTTCTAGTGATTGAATTGTCTTTCTCACTCTTGCGCTTTTGAGTGTAAGTTTGAGTGTCCTAGATGATGATGAATAAAAGTGTAGACTCACATGTTCTCATCACGCAAGCGCTGAGAGCTACTATCTCTTTGTTCATACGGGTTTTGACTTGCAGACTCGCCAATGGATAGCAGCAGCCTTTGCTCTTGCTTGAAATCAGATAATTGTTGTTCGAGGAGCTCTTCAAGTGCCCGGAGGCGTGTCCTATCGCTGTGATGAAATTGTAAATCATCACGTGATACATAATTAAGTGGCTTTCTGAGTACTTACCTCGCAACGATAGTAGTAGAATGAGAAGATTCACTCGCCTGTCCTGACCTCCTTGTGGACACTAGAGCTGACGTAGAACACTTTTTGTATTTCCTCCAGCCATATTCATCGATCTTGTTTTTGTAAGCTCGAGGACTATCACGTGCACTCGATTAGAACTAGATGATTTGTCGTCTTGGAAATCGGGAATGCTTACGATGCTTCGAAGCCATGTTTTGCTTTGAGCAAAGAGCGAACCTCTTCAAGGGGCCTTCGTTCGGTGACATAGAGCCGCTTGAAGTCAGGGCGCACATCCTTCCAATTCTTCGTCATGGAGGGCGGTTGGTGTTGTTGCCTTCAGCTGACCGAGAAACAACTCATCATTCGGGTTGGCATTGGCATTGCAAGTTTGAGGGTGATAACTCTGGCTCGAAGGTCAAACGAGGGAAGCATGAGATATTTGAACCATTTCTGGCGTGTCGTGAGGGCAGGATGCGCAGTGATTCAGAGCAGGCTGGAGTACTGGTTCAAGTTTATCGCCGCGAGGCCGTGTCCAAAAAGTGCACTTTCATGTGGCTGTGCAGCTGCGGGACGGCGGTCGCGGGTGGCATCGGTGCCGACATGAACTGGGAACGCTTTTAGGGGGTGCATATAGTAATGATACCCTAACCCGCATCACCTGATTCATTTCCAGTCATCGTATATTAGAATTTGTCTTTGTGATAACCCTTGAGAACATATTTCACTCAAATATTGGTTAAAGCACGATTGGCTTAATATTTGAGGGGTACCAAAGAAAAAGTATTATTTTCGCGAAGTGAGTTAACATGGCATGATAAGATTGGAAGCAGGTGCTGCGTCGTCAAATTTAAGCGAATCTCAAACCCGAGCGCGCCACATTTTAAAAGTGCAGGTTTGCGGACGCGGGCGATTCTTGGCGGCCGAAGGAGGGTTTGTTGCGAGGAACAACAACATTTCTGCACTTTCATATCAATCAATCCACGGACTGCTGGCTTAAGGAATTTTTCTCAAAACTGCACTTTCAATTGTAGAAATAGATATAAGCCACCATGTTTCTCTTCACAACTCTTCTCCCAACCTCAACATACTTCACCACCTCACCATCTTCTACCTTTTCGTCAATCCTGCCAAAGCTCTCCCATCATTCGCTCTTCAACAGCTACTATTCAATAACCAGCAACTCTCGAACTTATCTTTAACTTCGAATTCGGAATTGACAATAGCTCAAGAGCTAGATAGTCACGTGATCAATCATCATGACTTTTGTCAATGGTTCACCTAGAAAGAATGCCTCGAAGCGCAGTGGTAACCCAAGGTAAGCAAGATTCACGTTGGTTTCTACCATTGCTAATAGATTCGTCAAAGTATTCCAACCTCCTCGGACTCATGCATCGGAAGCACTACCCGCAGCGAAGGAAAGTCGTCTTCTCCGAAGAGCAAACAGGCGAGCGCAAATGTCCCCAGCTCCTCTCGAAAATCTTCGTACTCAAGGAACCTCTCCGAGACAGACTATTATTTTGTTTCCTCGAGGAGCCTGCCGGTCGATCACGAATATAATACCACCACCGCTGGCGCGTACCCCTCCGAGCAAGAACGTCTTCTCCTTGGTGTAGGAGCCCAATTCCTTGATGGATCTTATTCCAAACCATCGATGGAGTCCCAGGAACGCGTTAATCACATGTCATTAAGATCGGGATATGCTTCCCCAATGGAGCGATACCTCTCTCAAAGCAAACGAGAGGACCCATGGAATGCCGTGGGTGCTCAAGATAGCAGGGATCAGTGATACTAGGGCTTGAATCAAACTGGCGACATACTAGAGGAGTATAGGAATTCAGATCAAATTTGAACAGCTGCTTACGCGGCGATATCCGATGTTTTTAGGGAGGGAGCAAGGGGTTGGCTGGAAAGTACTTTTGACGACACTTCACAAGTTTGGCCTTTTGTACTCATTTTAGGGGTTTAAAGACTTCTAAGCATATAACGACATGTTACTTTCACCTTTTACACATTTATTCATTTGAATATACCTGTTATTTGTTTTGTTATATTGAAGTGTCCTCGGGTTAAGTCCCTAGCAATATCTGAGGCTAAGCGAGAATTGATCAAAGACTCTAGGCTTAAGATCAAATCATCCCTTCTTACATGCCCTGATATACAAAATCCGAATAGATGACTGCTGAAGTCTAATTCTGGATCGTCTGGTGACAAAGAGTGCGAATATGTTTTCCCGATACGCAGGTCTTCGTGCGGAGCATCCCATGTACAATCACAATTTTCCACGAAACTTCGTGGCAAAGATCTACCTTTGTTTAGGTCACTTTCGAATGCATTTAATGCACTGTATACGAGATCCACAAACCTCCATGAAAGGTCTCGTATTTTCAGATATGAGGAAGCCCAGATGATTCACGATGCTTTGAGAATCATTACAGCTCTTTACTAGCATAACAATAGCTAGAAAGTCACTTCCCGTTCTACACAAGGGACGCATCATTCACTACTAGTGATGATTCACGAAGTTACTTTTATGAAAGAATAAAATGAATGGAAATTCTAGATCTTTTGGGAATTTCCAACAAGTACCTCTCCGGATTTGAAAGGAAAAGAAGTTCTAAGACCGATCAGAAGAACAGAAGAAGCTATTTGAACTCAGATCCCCGATTCAGCCAAAAGGGAATTCTGGCTCTTCAAAAATCCACCACTCGCCGATTGCCATCATGACAATGGGAGGATTTTGGGGGAACCTCAAGGACGGTGCCAAGGACTTTTTCAGCAACAAAAAGTCTGGAACTACAAGGGTGAATAGATTTACGGTCACTCAAATCATGGAAGGAGTATACACTGGAGTGAGATTTGAGAACCTTTGCAGGTAATGCTCAACAGACATGGAATTGAGCAATCCTTTATACAGGCAGATCCTACCTTTGGACGTGAAATGTTTTAGACTAGAAATCTGTGGTCATCAATGTTACTTCTCGGACTACGATGGGGGGAGCAAAGACCACAAGTACGGATTAGAAAGGTTCCTAAATAGGAAGAAGTCCGTTCAGTACCTGTACTATTGTGGGTAAGCGAAAGGTCCGAATGATGGGTGTGAATTTAGCCGGTTCAGGTTATTCAGAGAGAAGCAGTGCCACCTTGTATGCAGCTCGGACAAAGTTTGCTTAATCTAATGCGAAATTGTTGGCCAAAGAATTTATTCGAAGCTAAGCTATACGTAAGGCTCATGACCTTGACGGGTAACTGCAGCGCTACGGTTATCGCTGCCTTGGATTGTGTAACCATTCCCTATTTTATAGCCCGATGCCTTTCTTCTATCATCGTCTTTGTTACGACAAGAGAAGTCAGCCTTGTGAGCGTTGCTGATTACAATCCATAATCACCCTACTTTTCTTCCATGGCAAGTATAAATACTGCAGATATTGTTGAGAGAGGCGAGGTTGTTTTGGATCAAAGCGAAAAAGTGATCAACTTGTCAAGCTCGGATCAAGTGGAAGCCGCTGGTGAGTTGACGGTAGAAGCGATTCAGAGACCTGAGACCTAAGACTTCTATTACCGCATCAGAAAACTGAAGTGGTTTATAGGAGATGAAGACGAGAGGTCAACAAAATCTTGGTACCGGAAGTTTGCAACGAGTGAAACCAATCCCGGACCAGAGTTGACGAGCAAAGAAACTCCGTTCAAACAGCCAAGGAAATCAATCATTCGGAAGAGTAAGTTTCTAATACAGCCATTCTAGCGAGTACTAACGTTAACAAACTTCAGTACACCAGTGCCCAGAAGGGTACCCGCGCTTAGCAGCGATACTCGACAGCGACGAGAATTTCTAAATGTATACGCGATTCGGATACTTGCAGGCTCGGGTACTTCTGAACAAGCAAGATGAATTAAGAGAACTGGAAGAACATCTCGATCGACTCGATAGAGTGGATAAAATTCGCCTTCCAAAGGCTTTAAAATGCCGAAATATGGAACCGCCAGATGAGTGTCCAAGGAAACACTTATTGATACTTATCGAAGAGAAGTATAAAGAATACAGTGACTACTTTCAATATCTGCTGCGCCTAACGGATAGCCCATTTTGACTATACTTATAGCGCAACTATTGATTATCGGGCGGGACCTCGCTACTTTCAACCCACCGCCTGCATGTGACTATCTGAGCATGAAGAGATATTTTGACAAAGCAGCTCCGGTGGTTGCAGATGAGGAGTACATAGCTTTCAAAGAAGATCTGGTTACTTTGAAGCCAGGGAGGCAACATTCTTGGCTTGATTCTTTCGTTGAAAGCATCATTCTTCGAATGTCAGGCAGATTTATAAGAGTGAGTCAAAAGCCGAACTCACGGACCTTCCAGAAACATGAGCTGATATCAAAAAATAGTACACTTTCACATCTCCAGTAAGCGTCGGAGCTTTTGTATTACTTCTGGCCAATTTGCTACTAACTGATGCCATTAGGACGTCGAGTGAAAGCCGATCCCAAATCAATTCGGCTGTTCCGCAGAGAACGCATCAATATCGCCGTATCTCTTATCATTACCTGCACAATAGCCGCACTTCTCATCATCCCAATATACGTGCTATGAAAATTGACGAAAGGAGAGCAAATGCAAAAGAAATCAACTCTCATCATCGGGATCTTGCTGATCTTCACCCTTTCGTTCTCAGGAGTGCTCTCGCTTTTCACTCAAGCGAAAAGACACGAAATCTTGGCTGCGGCCGCTGCGTGAGTTTCACTGGCTGTCTTAATTTACTCTATGTTTGATCATTGCTTGGGATTGATTTAACGTACCTGTAGATACTGTGCTGTGCTCGTTGTATTCATCGGAAATGTTCCTGGGGACGACAAAAAGCCTTAATCATGTGGGAAACCAAATTCTAGAGCTCTAAGAAGATATTTTCGTATCGTTACGTTTTAATAGAAGACTTTGTTGAGTTGCCTGATCCGTTACGATAATGATATTCTTGCGTGAGATGTCGTCGAAATATCAGTGGTGGGGTCGGCATGTACGGTGGCTACGACTATATCCATCTTAGGAAGACTACTCTGGTGTTCCTCTTGGTTTGTAAGATAACAAAGACACTTAACTATTTTAAAAGTGTCGCAAGCTTCAATTCATAAGTATCCTTATCTCATCAATTCATCGATTCGATTCTTTAAGTCTAACTCATTAAATTCCACGTCTCTAATCTTCTTCTGGAATGCTCGTCGCTTCTTGGAGACTCCGTCCCTCTCATGCTTCCTTTTCCCTCCTGCTGCCATACCCTTTGCCCGTTTCCTTAGTGCTCTAGCAGCTTTGTAGCAGACCCCAAAAATCTGCCGAAGCAAACATTAAGCCCAGGTTTCCAAATGTTTCTCACTAGTAGTCTCTTACCAACCTTTACATCGGCTCCATCCACCATTTCAGAGCACGGTGTATAAGCCCATGCAGAGCTTTTATAGTTGGCCCGCCGGCCAGGTCAAATACAGTGACTTAGATGCCGTTTGTTGCAATTCGTGCACCCGCTTGGCGTGTGTTAGTTTATCCTCGTCATGGTTAATTTTCCTCCACTCTCCCACATTCAGCAATCGCGAATAATTTGATGCAACTCGCACACCCTTGTTACTTTGTCTACATCAGCCCGTCTAGCAGCTGTCGCCGTCCTTGCGGAGTTCTACATTATCTGTTGCATTTCTTTACCCGCTATTAGGCAGTTTAGTGCAAGGCGGCTTTTTCTCGTTTGTGTCGACGCTCCCGTTTTGTTCGTCTCTGGGGAAGTGCTGCTTGCCGATTCCGGGGTCTTAATAACATTTGCTTCGTCAAATGCGCGCTTAAAATGTTCAGCACCAAATTTTGCCCGTTAACTTTGACTTCAGTAGGTTTTGCTGTAATCCCTAATTATTTACCGATATATACAACAGTTCTTACTTTTCAATCCTGAGGAATCCTTTCGTTTCGAAATTCAATGGATTTTTACATTTCCCCTTCTCTCTTCTTAGCCTTTCGGCACGCATCCTTTTACTTTCTCGTTGATCTCTCTTGGTGCTGCCGATATGGTAAGTATAGAAAAATTATGAAGTTACCCCGCCACAAGTGTGAGATACAAGAAAGGCTGCCCAAGACATCTAGCGCACCCGAAAGCGTTGGACTCCAGTTGATGTAGACACTAGCTGGTAGTAATAGACCATGGTGAAGCGTGAGAAACCTTTCGCAAGCGCGAAGCGCAATCATATCTAAAAAGTACATCAGGGGAATTGGCGAGCTGAGCTGAAGTATAATTCCGTGAGTAGATTGTGGGGGAGATTCAATAACTTTTTCTATGATTGAGCATGGTGTGTAGCTAAGTGGAGAAGAGAGGTATCTCGAAAACTCAATTGGGACGCAGTGGAACCAAAAGGAACATATTTCCCATTATGGCAACTTGTGGCTCGCGTAAGTGAGATTTGATTGTGTTGGAATAGATGGGGCTGTAGAAGACCCAGAGCCTAGTGAAAGATGCGAAAATCAAACACAAGCATACAAGAGCAATTATCTTTACAGTCTCCAAACAAAGGGAGAGATTTTGTGAATCGTTTCGTACTGAAAGTTGTCTACATATGAGAACCTGCACATATACCATTCTAGTCTCCACAACCTTCCTTAGTCGCCCACCAAAAACAAAGAAGGTCTTCCCAACGGAAGCTGCCAAGCGCACACGAAATGCAACAAAACCTCCCGCCTCGCAAAATCCGTGAAATCTCTTGTCTTACTCACCGCAAGTCGCGTTCGGGAAAGAAGGGTGTACTTCGGTACTTTCTCACGGATGTCACTTTCCGATACGCTCGTTCCGGCAGCTGCCGGTGACAGATTGACGGTCATGACTAGGCAACTTGGCGGAGGGTGCGAGGTGCAACGAAAGTTGAGGGAGTAGCGAGTTCCGGTGAGCTGGAACGGCTCGAGGTCTAAGTAGTGGTTTTTGGATGTTGTGATGTGAGAGAGGGTTGGAATCTAGATTTGAGTTGGTGGTGAAAGTTTCGGTGTCTCGGGATTGTGCCTCGGCTTGTGGAGACCTTGGAGAGTTTGATATTTTCATAAGGTTTTCAAAATAACTCCCCGAGAACTCAGATTCAGAGGACCTTTCACTGTGAAGCCTTTGAGACGATTGATTTCCACCTCAAAACACCACTTCAGCAACTTCTCCCATCCCAAAAATAGCATGCATGTCATCTACCGGTAGCAACACACCTCGTCCACATCCGCATCGGCACAACCCGACACTAAGTCCACCGGCACTCAACTAGCCAACTTGGCGACATAGTCGACGTGCAACAGAATATATTAAAACCATCCATTTTACCCTATCATAGCCCATCTCGATCAATTTGACATTCAGCTAAATGATTGCAAAACGATAGTAAAGTGTTTGACGGCATGGTTGACGTCGAATGGCTGATGCGGCTGCTTCGGGACGAGAGCTAATAGAGTTTGAGATGGAGCAACCTTGCCGGACGCCCCGAATCGTCTCTACATGATCGCAACGTATCGATTGGCAATGGGAAAAGTAGACCTCTGCAAGCCAAGTTTTTCCGACGTGCAACAAAGGAAATTCTGCTTAAAACTCTGCATCTTGGGAAGAAAAGGGGGTTACGTGTGCTGAGTTTTTTACTCGGCGTCGGTGACTGACGGAACCAAGAGATATGGCATCAGTTTAGCAACTTGGCTGTTTTTACGACTTGCAACAAAATGTTTGTTATGTATTTGCAAAAGCTCTTTTTCGAAGAAGAAAACAATCGAGTTTACGTTTTGAAATCAACATGCTTGAGTGCTTGAAGAAAACACGTTCCAAGGGTCTGAGCTTGTAGTCAAGAGTTCCACTATCTCACGGCATAAGCGAGACTTCCACTTCCAGTTCTGAAGTGGAAGTGGAAGTGAAAGACCACCACGTCAACTTGGCGTCCACAACGAAATGCAACAAAATTCCCACCTGTTCAAACTTTTCTAAAAGCTTGTCCACATCGAAGTGCAACAAAAACCCTCTTCTCCTTTCCTCTAAATAATTCGGCATTTCCCGCTCAATGTCCGCACCATAAGCCAACCGGCAATAAGCCGGTCCAACTTGGCAGCACATTCGGCATGCCACGTATCTCGTACTCCGTGCCGGATTGGGGACGAAGAATGCTTGTGTTGCCGGGTTTTCAGCGGGAATAAATTCTGGATGGGATGGGAAGGGGGGAAAGTTTATTTGAGTGACACAGACGGCAGGTCATCACTTAGATGCTCTTTATGGTGTAGGCTTGGTGAAAGCCAAGATTGGTCGACCTGCAACAAACGCTTGGATTAGAGCCTGATTGGAGATTTCTGGGTGGACGATGTTTTAAGTGGAACTTTTGGTGAAAGCCAAATTTGGTCGAAATGCAACAAAGGTTGGAACCCGAGGGATTGGACCCGGATTTGGGACGAATGAGGGACAAGAGTTGTGCGATTTGCTATAAATTCTGGCCTCTGTCCCGTGAAAGCCGATCGGAACTAAGATGATAAGATAAAACATGTCAACGGTGTGCAAGCGTGATTCGTCCATTTCATCGTGCAAATGCGACGCCTCGATGGTAGGTATATCTAGACAATAACCTTCGCAGCTTTTGATTCCAGGATGAAAGGAAACGTGGCTTGAGCGCTAGTATCTGGCGAGATACGACGAGTAGCTCAACAAGAATAAGCTTTGTTGGAAGAACATTGACGGAAATGGCTTTCACGGGGATGAGATGCATGTATTTGTGTTAACTATTTATCGATGGCTTTTTCAAAAATTTGCGTTCCATTTTTTTTTGCATGTCTTTCCTTGGTCTCGCGATGAAGTTTAGGTTCTGATGAACACTTCAAAGTAGGAAAGTGATCAAAGTGTTTATTTTTCTCTCGAATATATGGCAGTTTTGCCGGGATCAAATTCTTCGGCAGCCTCATGCACTGCTGTCTCAGTTTCTTCTGATGCCTATCTTGCGGAGAGGATGTGGTCATATCCTACCTAGCTAAAAGCGCATACAGGAGAAGTCTCGAAAATGATGTATTTGACGTATCACGTGCTTGAATTCAATGTGCTCCAGGGGCCTATTGAAGGATTGATTTTCTTTCATATTGAAGTCTTCTATTAATAATATTCACTTCTAACAAGAGTCACTCCTAGGCAAGTCAGCGGAGATGGCAAACTTCTCTTGTTAGGATTGAGTTATATATGGAATATATAGGAGTTTCCTCTCAAAGCACACATACAGTAATCCATAGACTTTAATTGCTGGGTCTGATGCATTAGTTTATATTTTGAAGCTTGACTATTCTATATTTTCAGGAGTATTTCCCTTATGCTGAACTGAAAGATTACCAAAATTTTCTATATCAAGCTAAATGTTGGATTTCTTAATTTTAGAATATCTACGACCACTGCTATTGGTCTCAAAATCTAATGTGAAAGTGCTGCAGTCATATTTGGATTGCTTTCCGCTCGGTCTTCTGATTGATGGGCAAACAATCGGGGAGACATCCGAGAAGCCGAAAACTGACAGTGGCCGGAAGTGTTCCCGAAATGCGATACGTTACTAAGGTTTCCGGCAGTGCTCAGCCATATGTGGTATTTATTTATGGAGTCATTGCTGTATATGCTCAAAAGTGATATTTCCCAGCGCTTGTAAGAAGATACAAAACACTTAGAATTCAGTCACTTCAAACAATCTATATTTCATAAAAAACTTTATTTATCTTCAAGCGAATGCTAGTAGATTATTCCATATCAATTACTTTCTATCTGCCTCCTACTACTGTGTACTTTTGGGGAAGTGTTTTGTATACTTTTAGCCCCTGCCAGCGATTTAAGCGAGCGAGTGCAGACAGAATCATTTGAGAAACCGATTTAGAGGGGAATTTAGAGAATCACAACACGAAATATTCTATGTGCGACGACTGAATAGCACTTACTGAAATTCGGTGATCCGGAAGTGTTTCCGGTGTGACTGTTGAGAAAAGACTGAGGGAAATAATTTGTGAGAACATTGCGAGCGATGATACATCGTGCGATATTATGCAAATTTCATCGTGTTAGAGTCAAAACTTGAAGAGATGAAAACAAGTCTCTATCAGGCATGAAATTAGTCGATGCCTGTATACTTAAAAACGCCCCGAATGTCAACTTTACGAATATACCTCTAAAGTATAAGACACCTATATGTAAGTGATGCCTAAAACCTAGTGATTCTTTTAATACTAGTTGCATTCAAGTTATAAAGGCTATTATGTAGAGAAACGTGTGTGAAGGAACAAAAAGGTGGTATGTCGAGAAGTGAGGCGTTAGCGTGTTTATTAGCGCGAATAACGCTGAACTCGCAAGTGGGTGTCCAAGGGTTTAACTTTTACACCAGTATCTTGAGGACGTACCGATTCCAATTTCCCTAAAACGCTTTATGGCTGGGCTGGTCTTTTTGGGCTGGTCGCCCTGGCCTTCGTTGTTCATTTTTTGTGGCACAGAAAGACGAGATTCACTGTCGTTGAGGTTTTTACCTCGGGGCCTGAGTATCAGGAATTCTTGAGAACCTACGGTCGGGGATTCTAAGAGGTGGCTTGAGTGGCCCTTCATAAAGTTCTCCTATGCAACCCGCAATTCCTCCCAAAAGAAAATGTACTGTTAAACGGCAGCTGCTCAAATCCTCGATTAGGTAGCGATACGTACCCTGTAATTCTTGTAACACTACCCTGTAGGTACAGTAAAGAAGCTCGTATTTACGCTTAAACCTCGGAGATTAACAAACCGTATGAAAAGCTGTATACAAAAGCCGTGAGGACATCACATTTTAAATGCCCAAATTTTCTGCTTGCATCTCACCACGATGAAAATCAACAGACTAGTGGTAGCATTGCCATTGGGCTACATATGTGCGGCAGAAGGCACTCCATACGCACCGTTCTACGACACGACATGGGGCGGGCCAGTGCAGATTGCAGAGAACTTTAACACGTCTTCTAATTCCTCGGGTTTCGACTCGGTGGAGGCTACACTCGTGATGCCGCGTCTTGCGCTTCCACAGAAGCCGCGCCAGCAAGTAGACGAGTATACGGCCTCATACTGGATAGGCCTGGATGGCTTTTTGTCGTCGACAGTTTCTACTATCCGCGGGCTTTGGCAGGCCGGTGTTATCATGTCTATATTTACGAATGGCACGACCGAATACTCTGGTTTTTATGAGTGGTGAGGTGCATCCTCTCTTGTTCTCACTCTCATGTCGGCAACGGCTCAGCGTTATGGGGACGAATCTAGTTTGTTTTGTTAACATGATTTTGAATATAGGATTCCTAATGACCCCGTCTCCCTCACACCATCACAGCTTACCATCTCCGAAGGCCAGCATATCCGCGTCGTGATTAACACGACCAATGCAGGGTATCGCGGCACCACGACGCTCACGAACCTCAACACCAGCCAGACCTTCTCCTACAGCCAGGACGCCCCAACAGCGTGGCGGGGCCCCACGTTCCCTGCGCCCGGATCGTCGGCGGAATGGTATGATGTCCCTCTCCTTTTATTCTATTCTAATCAATATTTAGAGGAGCACCAGTGATGCTGAACTTAAACGTGATAGGATCATCGAGGCAGGCACATATTTGAACGGGACGCGGTATGTCTTTCCCGACTGGGGCAACACTTCGTTCCTGGATGCAAGGGCTTGCTATGTGAGCGGCGAATGTGTGGTCCCAGGCGATGTTGATACTGGAGCAAATAACACGCGGATGACGGTTGTGCTGTGGAATGAGACACAGACGCTTTATACGCAGTCTTATGTTGATGAGGATCGTGTTTGGATAGCGTATGTTGAAGAGCCTTTTGTCAGCGAGTAATGCGATACTCGTATCCACGGGTCGTTGGGTCACTCAGTCGTCGCCCCAATCAAAAAATGTCCTATAACATCATTTTTTCCTGTTTCTCCACCAAAATCGACCCTTTTGCAATGATAGCAGACATTTTGGAATCGTCTTAATATGGCAATCTTATAATCGAAGTGGTGTGTTAGTATTTAGCCCCGAATTGAAGCTATTCCTACTAATTGTGCTTAACCGCTAGTTTGCCTCCGTAACTTCTCTAACCACAACTAGTACCTCTAGATGGACGCTTAATATTTGTCATAATCCCTTTTTCAGTAGCAAAAATATGCGAGTCAATCTAAAGCTACTGATACCACAGGTAGCGAGGCAATAAACATGCGGAAGGGCATGGGCCTAGATGGCTACAACGAGCATTGACGACGCAGTAGCGGGAGGGAGCAGCGTAGCTACTCATAACCGCCGGCGAACCATCTCGCACTAAATCGTCTGACAGCGGGTGCAGAAATGCAACAAACCGCCCCAAACCGCACAAGGGCCGCGAGAGCTGCTAGACGGAAAGGAACTGTATGTAAGAAGACAAAGTGACAAGGGTGTTCGAACTGCAACAAACTGTTTTTGGCGATTGCATATGAAAAACAATGAAGAAATAGCCCTGACTAATGCACACCATACGGGTGTACGAATTGCAACAAGTATAATCGGACTTAGCGAAGCTAGAGATAATTGCTAGATGGGCTGATACTGTATGTATGCGAGACCAAGTGACAAGGGTGCGTGAACTACAACAAATTGCTGATTGCTAGTTTTGGGAAAGAGAAGAATCATTCATGACGAGGGAGAACTAGCAAACGCCACACAGGTGTACGAACTGCAACAAACAGTCTCTAGTTAAGCGAGTAGTAGAGTCCGTCGATGGCGTAGCGAAGAACTCCCCACTTGACTTTCTCAATAGCTCTTAAACAGGTGGAGCTTACCGCTGTGAACATGTGTGAGGTGGGACTGACAAGAAGCATCTCGAGATCTGGACTTGATACCAGCTTTAGCAGGTGTCATAGGATTAGCGACAAAAGCGCTCGAGTGCTGATGAGGCCACGAAAGGAGGAGGGTGTGTAACATAGAGTATTCTACTGAAAGAAAAAGAAGAAAAAAAAAACGTAGCTAGGCGAGCGCGACGAGGAAGAAGCGAAAATTTGTGACGAGGCGATAAAGTTAGTCCAAGTGAAGTGGTGAACGACAATGTTCATTATCTGGAAGCTCATGCTTTCAAATTCCTTTCAGATGATCTCAATGCTCCATGACGCAGAAACGTGTAGGCTTTCAGGTGCATGAAATTACTTCTCGCTTTGCGATTCTCCATAAGCCGTTGAGACAAATAATTTAAGGAGGACCATCGCATGCACCACGGCAATTCCCCTCCAAAATCTACTGTTAAACGGCAGTTGCCAAAAACCATCGATTTGCAACAAAATGTTTCAGAAATCCCTTTTTGGCCAAAAGTGGGGTTTACGCTTACTTGCAGACGGCATATGAGGAATTTCGTCTTTGCCAACACCTCGCCGGTTTTTGCGTAACGGCAGGAATTTTAATGATGGATGGGTATGGGTTGGGGTGTGGTATAAGTGGCGAGTGTAGAGAGCTAGGAGGTAGGGATGAAATTGGTGGATGAGAGCGGAACAGTCCGCGCGCGATGGGAAGTATGGTGGAAACAGCGAATGTGATTAAGAATTGCTGAAAAATGTTTGAATTCGTAGGTACTCCAGCAATTCGTGCTTGATAGAGACTTGCATAGAAATAGGATGATCTGGTAAGGACGATTACTGCTCAATTGAGGTTTCTCTTGGCTGCAATACTATGTGCCATGAACAAGATGCAAGCGCTAGTGACAGCGGCCCCACAACGCGCTTGAGTGAAATGCGCTTTAGACGCTTCTAGTGACCGCTATCAAGCAGCGTCTAATTGCCGATGTCAAGCACGGCAAGAACATCTAGGAAACTCCCGAAGAAGAGATCACGGCATTGATACGCTCACAGTATGACAGTCGGCAGATGGATTGCGGCGTGCAATGAAATGCCAAAATCTTCCAGTAATGGAAAAGTCAAGTAGGCAAAAAGCGACTACCCTCCTCTAGGTCTCGGGACCTAGTCTCGGGAATTCTATGAGGCTCACGATGGCTTCAAAATTCGCGGTAAAGCGGCAGTTGGATTGCGGTGTGCAACAAAATGCACAAATCTTCCCGTAACGGCAAAGCCAAGTGGCGGGAGAGCGACTACCCTATTCTCAGGACAAGTTGCCGAGAAAGGCTTGAGGCGTATATCTTCAGATTTTCTCTAAAAACGGCAGTTGCGATGCGGCATGCAAACAAAATGAAGTCCTGTGCTCTCATACCTGGAAAGCGCAACTGCGCCAATGGTTACTTTCCCATTCCAAGAAGCCGCCCAAGATTGCAGAAGGAAGACGAGGCTTGTGATACTCTTGAGATATCCTGAGCATTTGAAAGGCACCATGCAACAAGCGATCTTCAGAGTCCCATTGCAGAAAGATCAAGATCCGAGGCTGTCAATATTCCTAATTTTCGTGGGATCAGGTTCGTGAAGGAAGTGATGGAATCTAGAATTCGTTCTGCAACAAAATGCTGCCGTCCAAGATCGACAGTCTAGGCCGAGCTGGCGATCTTTTGGGGATACGTGAGGCCCATGATGTGGGGAAAAAGAGAAGACATGGGGGCTTCGGCACTTGCCATGCAAAAACCCATCTCGCATCCCGAAACAGACAAATGTGATGCTTCAAAAATTCAAAAACTACCGCTGGCATTTGCCGCGCGGCATGCAACAAACAACCTTCTGTTCTGAATTTGGAAGCATGAGGCTTATGATGTCGACAAAATTTCAAAAAATGTCGTCGGCAGTTGGAATGCGTGTTGCAACAAATGCTCTGGACAAGATAGCAAAGTACTAAGATACCTCCGTCGAGATAGAGAAGCCTCGAGTGCTTAAGCATAATTCTCAGTAATGAATGAAGATAACCCAAGAAATGAAATTACTTGAAGAAACTCGCAAGGCAAAATGTGATACGATGGAACAGAGACCACTTCGCGACAAATCAAGGCAATGAAGCAACATCAAGTGAAGTGAGGTAACTTATTGATTTGGGAATATCTTCTACGATTTTCCTTTTCTTCCCACCCTCCCCATAGATACCTAGCTTCGCAGGTATATATCCTCCAAGCCCTTGCCAATCGTCGCCGAGCGCGTTCACATCTCCAAAGCTCGTTTGGGTATCGTGGCTTTGTACCAGCCAACCTTTTCAAGATTTCGCCGTGCATTTCCGAGTATGCCCTCGTTCCGTAACCATCATCACGAATCGATTTTCAACCCGTTGCCGTCTCACATTTGTCCTCCGCTGCATCCGAATTCCCATCATTCACCCCTCCTCCTCTCCCTCCCTACCATACTCTGCTCCCTCGTCGCCCCATTAGCCCGCATCTCCACCTGCCTAATCTTCTTCTCCAGCCCTAATCTCTTCGCAATCAGTTCCCCCCTACGTTCCTCCAATTGTGCGATCTTCTGTGCTGGCGAGGCTTCGAGTATTTGCTCCGCTGCCTGTGTTTCTGAGTCAGCATATGTGTTTAATGGAATAGGGGAGGGTACTTACAGTTTTTTGTTCGGATTGGATTTTGAGTCCAGCACCATACCAAGCTCCAACCATCGTGACGGAAGCAATTGCGCCCGTCCAGACGATGCGGCGGATTTTCTGGCGCTGCGCGATGGTGGACATCGTGTTGCATCCAATAGTCCTTGACCTTTTGTCTGATGTTTCGATCTCTATTCACAAGCTGGGCCAGCTCATGTCATCGTGTTAAGCCATTGTCGTTCTGCGGAATAGCAGATATGATGTTGAACCCTCAATGCGAAAAGCGAGATGTCGTCGAGGTTGCAGAAAAGCTGAGTCGCGCTCATCCCTGCACCCTTGTCCACCCTGACTAGCAATTTTATCCCCCTTCAATTCGCTCTGCTATCAACTCATCCCCAGAACATCCTCCAAGCCTCCGCTGCCTTTTTATCCCGTGTTTCCTTTATCTTCCTCAGCACTTCATCTTGCTCCCCTCCTTCTTCTCGTCTCCTCGTCCGCCGTCGACCGGACTTAGTTGAGCTGATTGAATTCCAATCCTGCATCTCCGTATCATCCGAAGCGACGGAGGAATTAGAGGAAGTAGAGGAGATGGAAAAGAGGGATGAAGAGCGCGAGCGGAGCTTTGGGCGGAAGGCTTGCGTGAGATCATTGGTTGTTGACGTTTGAGCGCATGGAGGGGCAGCTTCGGTGCTGGTAATCCACGTGAGTAAGCGCATTGCGTTTGTAGGCATTTTCCCAACTTTTTCTCTCATAAAACTCTTTCAAAAATGAAATAAAAGAAGGTTGAAGTGACATTACCTGCGACGAACTGCTTAGGCTTTAACCTATTGTTGTCAATTGGAGCGACATTGTTGGTTCCTGGTAACAGCGAACCACCGGTCTGATCCCCGTTTCAAACTACCCCTCCAAGCGATCAAACACCACCTTTTTGTGCAATTTTACGCCCTCAAACTGCTTTGCGACAGCGGGTCCGACACCTTCTCCATTATCCGATTTTGATAACGGCAATTCTTTCCTTTTCATCGTTCACCGCTGTGCCGTCAGCTCGGCAACAATTCCCATTCCCAGCATAACCTTTCAATTGAGGTCGGAGGATAGCGGGGCAGACAGAAAGTAGAAATGACAACACCCCGTGTCTTCATAATCCGCCACGGCGAAACAGAATGGTCCCTCAATGGCCGTCACACAGGCACCACCGATATACCACTGACAGAAAATGGCGAGAAGAGAATTCGCGCGACGGGTAGGGCCTTGATTGGAGATGATAGGTTGATTGTGCCTAGGAAATTGGCGCATATGTACTTCTTCCCTCCCTTCCCTTTCCCCATTCCCTCCTCAACACCCAAGTACAATTGACGCTAACAACACCATTTCAAGATTCGTATCCCCCGCAAACGCGCCCAACGAACCCTCGAGCTCCTCGCCCTCGGCTGCCGCGAGAAACTCCCCTGGGAAGAACAGCGCTCCCACCCCGACGCCGATATCCGGACCGAAGCCAATGTCGAAATTACGGAGGATATAAGGGAGTGGGATTACGGCGATTACGAAGGCATCACGAGTCCCGAAATCCGCGAGTTGCGTAAAAAGCAGGGAATAGGCGGACCAGAAGGAAAATGGGATATTTGGAAAGACGGATGTCCTGGGGGCGAAAGTCCTGAGGATGTAACGGAACGATTGGATCGGTTGATTAGGCTTATCAGGGAGAAATACCACGCCCCCAACATAGGAAAACATCACAAAGACGCTCCGCCAGGAGATGTGCTATTAGTAGCGCATGGACATATCCTAAGAGCGTTTGCGATGCGGTGGGCGGGGAAGTCATTGCAGGATGGACCGACGTTCTTGTTGGAGGCGGGGGGTGTGGGGACGTTGAGTTATGAGCATAAGAGCTTGCTGGAGCCGGCAATATTGCTGGGTGGTGGATTTATGGTTGATGTTGTTGAGAACGCGGAACATGATGAGGAGAAAAATAAGAAATAGATGGCATAGCAATGTGCTCAGGATAGATCATACATCTAATGGTTAATGATGAAATAGAATCTTAACTCACTATTATTATGCCCTGTGTATATTTCAGTCCTTCAGAAGAACGAGAGAAGTTATTTCATATTGGTATACCTACCACATAGGAGCCTGCCGATATGGATGTATGTAGGAAAACGTCTCAATCTTGCTATGCAGCGCAAACTCTTTTTCTTGTTCATTCGTCTTATTGTTCTTCATGCTCTGTTCACCTCTGCGCCGGCTTACCTTTTAAATCCCTAGAGATGTCGCCATGGTCGTTTGTAGCAAGGCAGGCAATTCTAAGTGAAGTATTATATCAATCGTTCTACTCTGGATAACTCATTTTCAAATTCAATGCACATCATACACCACGAATCTAGTATTCGATACATAGAAGGCAGACAAGCTGTCTTCGAAGGAGTGGCTGTTAATATGCCAAGACCTGTGCTAAAAGTACCGGGATACGGTACCTGCATTTTCCTCTCCACTTCACAAATATTCTTCTTCCCCTGCTCATACTTCCTCGATCGCATACCGACCTATCGTTCTATATAACTTGCATCGTAGCTATCCCTCATTTACTTTCAATCACAAGCTGCAGACCCCCCCCTTTTGCCTTCTCCGCTTCGTGGTACCACGACCTTCTCCTTGGACTCGACTTGAGCCTACGCCAAAGAACACAGGTTCGGCCCAGGAGTAGTGGCATCAACCTTTTCGCGTAACATGGCAGAAATGTTATGCTCACGGTATTTTCCTGGTAACAAACTCGCAATGAAGCAAAAGACAGGTGTCGTACGACGCGTGTGGATATTCAGGTAACATGAGAGGTTGTGCCATTCCCCGGGTTGGTGCTACCTACAAAGACTACCTGGACCGCTGCGAAGCTATCAAGAAGTCAGCAATGTCTTCAATTCTTGACTCTTCAAGTCCGCGACTTACGCCGCTGATGCCGCGAAAACATCTATCAATTCCCCATTCGTTACGAGGCCTAAAACCAGGGAAAACCCAGCGGTAAACCCAGCGACAATCCCCAGGCGCTTCGACATATCCTTCACCACATAAAGCACAACTATCGCTCCTATTGGAAGCATCGATGACAAGGTCATAGCGAGGATTCTTCCAATCCGCAAAAGACTCGTCTGCGAATGGTATGTCATCCCTGTGGACTCTGCAATTGTGTCCAGTTTCCGAGTGTCCATTTCGAAGGAATTTTGTGTCGGATTTGCTACTGCATTGCCCTCCGCTTCTCCATCATGTTCCGCTGATGATCCAGCTGGCTTAGGTGTCGAGGAAAGCCATTTCTACAAATACCGACATTGTCAGTAAACGCCTCACCCCCCGCCCAGAAAACATACCGATATTCTGTAACCAATCTTTTGATGAAAGTAGTGGACAACTGTGTCTGATAGCCAAGTTGTGAGGAGACTTTCGCTTTTCCTGGGCTTCAAAACGACAAGATCCAGTCGGTCGGGATTCTCGTACACATCACTGTCCATGCTTTCGAGTAATACGTTCCCCATGTCTGGTCGTTCCATCCATTCTGTTAAAAACCGCAAGTCCCGCGGGTTTGGTCTTTTGAGATGCGCAAGTGCGGTTTGTTGAAGCACTGCTTCGTCTGTTTTATTTCAAATTAGTATCATTCATTTCGAAGTATTATTTTTGCCATTTGTGCCACAACCACAAATAAGCTGAAGAACCAATACACAAGAATCTGCGCTTACTATATGCTTTCAATTTCTCACGAATTTGCAGCATGAGACTCCATCTCCGACCTTTCAAGATCTTTTCTGTATCCTCGTCTGTCATGTTTTGGCATGTTTCGTCCAGCGTAGAGCTGCTCAATTTTGTAAAGTCTAAGGCGAAATCTATGCGGGCTTGGTCGCCGGATTTGCGGTCTTCTTCCTCATATCTGCGAAGCCGCGCTTCTAGGTAGACAAGCTCAGCTTGAAGATAAATTACAGACTGAGCATTGAGAGCGGAGAATCGTCGGACGATCGCAACTTCAGGGTATGCGCCCATCAACGTTGCAAGTTTGGCATAGCCATCCATCACAAATACTACCAACAAAGTATGCCGTATCTTCAGGGATTAAATTTCTGCGCCACGGGTCGAGAAGTTTCGGAAATGGCTAGAAACTTAGAGGTTTTGAGGTTTATGAACACCTCAAGCACAGCTGAAGTTGCGCGGCATTCGTGGGTCAGCTTCTCCAGCCTCAAATCTGCCCCGCCACCTGCATCACCGCCAGTAACCAAGTGGCTCACCGAGAACCCTGCTATTTTTGTTGGCTTCACTCGGTCAGGTCTCAGTCGGTAACCTGTAAATTTTTCCCCTTACCCGTGTTACCTTAGTAATAACAGTCTTGTTGAAAGTTGTTCTTTCTCCTGACATCCACCTCCTCCACAAATGCTTTGCAGGACCAGCAATCTATCTGCTCTGTACTAGTATCGCCATGAATCGACAGTACTTTGATGCTCGTGATCGCTCACAAGGGTACAATCGAGGTTTGTGCCCCTGAATGTGCCTCTACGGCCTTTCTCCATTCGCCTCGCCTGTAGTTCCTTCTGGATACTATGGGTTTGTTAACACACCACACTGTGCCATTCTGGGATATGGGAGATGAATTTACTTGGAGCCAAGCTGACGATTCTTTTCTTCAGCACCACCGCTCCAAAGAGGAAACCCCCCTCGGAGGACATTCCAACCTCCACAGCCTTATCCTCAAAACCCACAACTTGCAACAAGTTTATATTACTTCACGCTGAATCGTCTTGAGAAATATCTGGAGCGATTTTTCACAAGATACTATGACTTCTTCAAGGATGAAGGGCGATCCGAAGAGGCCGAGGCGATCTCTCCCAATGCTGTGCAGCAACTTGCGGCTCAACTAGAAACGCAACATGGGAGGGAACAAGCGGCTGTTATGATAATGTGTGATAATTATTCTCGAATTGCTCTTCCTCAAGCGGCCACTGCGAGCGACAAGTTGAAATCATGGGCAGAATATTTATATGCACACCTAGACCCGGCTGTCGTTCCATCCCCTTTCCAGCAACGATACGAACAAAACATGATGGAGCAAGCCCATACCACAGCAGATGAACTATGGACTACGTTCAGAGTCTTCAGTAAGGATCCGGTTGCTTGGGGCAATGCATGGGCCCGCCAGGAAGCTCTTAGGGTATACGAAGAATTGGAGAAGGCAGGCGACGCTGCCTATCGTTTGTGGCTTCAGGAGAACCAACCCGACAGGGTCCCTCAACCAAAGCCTATACTTAAGCTTCGGCCTGAAGCAGACAGCTTCATCTTCATACCTCGCCCGACAGAGTCGTCAACTGCGCCACCCGTTGCTACTTCCGAAGCGCCCACGACACAAAAGTCAAAGGTGGTAATTAGAGCACTCACATCACCACACAAGCTGGAAACTCAAGATAGTGGCTACGATAGCTCTCGTGACTCCAGCTCCAGCGATAGACAAGAACGTTCAGACAAGAAGAAACACAAAAAAGTACTCACTCCACCTGCCTCGCCGACAAGCTCCGATATGGAGGTATCTCCTCCTGGAAGTCTACGATCTCGCAAACCTAAAGCTCAACAAAGCAATTCAACGAGGTCAACACCTTCCAACATCGCAGATGAAATGATCGAAAAGGCTACAACTTCGACAGATGAGGCGGTCACACAGGTGCCAGCAACTTCAAGTGCACCGATGCCGGAAACGCGCGCGCGCGGAGATTCAATCATTAACAAGCACGTACGTCCCTCGCTCCTCCCTGTCTCATATCCTCCAACTCACACAAACTAGCAATTCAACAAAACAATAATGATGTTTTCCCGTTTCGTCAGCGACATACCCGTAACCGCAAAATTCGACACCGGCGCCGAAGGCGGCAACTGGGTCTCGAAGGAACTAATCAGGCAGCTCAAACTCGAACAAGACATCTGGTCCTGCCCCTCGCCCCAACCTCCCACAGTAAGCTTCCTCGATGCAGGCGGACGATCCATCCAAGCGAATAGCTATATCGAGTTGAGCTGGAAGTGGCACTCGGAAGATAAACATAAGTACCGGTATTCGAAGTTTCATACGTGTAAATTCTGGATCTTGCCTCGAATCATTTACAGGTTTTGTTTGGGACAGATTATATTAGGGAGAATAATCTTGTGCATTTTAATGATGATGCGACGTTGGCGCCGCTGACGGCAAATGAGCCGATGAAGTTGTGTAAGTACATGTTTCTACTGCGTCGTATGTAAGGTGTGAGCTGACAGTTGGCGATAGGTATGGAGCAGCAGATTGCTGAGAATAAGAAAGCCAGGGATGCGAAGAAAGGTTTGTCTGGGAAGGATAAACAGCCGGCCGCATCACTGTCAGCTACTCAAAGCAGCAGCACGTCTAACACAGGCCCTTCGAATTGGTTACGCAAGTCCAATGGCACCTCAAAAGGCTCTTCAGGCAATGCAAAGCCACGCAAGGGCAATCAACTAGGTGGCTGAAGCAGGATTAGATATGATGTGGCATATAACTTTATAAGGGAAGAGATTGTAAGTCTTGTACTTTCTTCCTTCCTACCTGACTACGCTGCTTTTCCTGTCGGAGAGTAAAGTATACGTGCTAATATAGACTCTACAGCTGCCTCGGCCAAAAAATGACGGGCTCGCACTTGGTGACCATGACAAAAGGCTCGAGCTTAGAAAAGCGAAAAGCACACCTCGATCACTAATCTTCGCTTCAATTTTCCCCAAAGTCGAGAAGCTCAAGCGGTATTCGCGTGAAGCGAGAAGTCTGCACCTCATAGCTTGGAGAGTATAGCTCAGAAGTCTAGACACGGTAGTGTGTAAGAGCTAGAAGTGTCTTGCCGAGTGAGGAAGTTACAGAAGAGGCATGTATAGGTCAGAGGCCCAGCCCAGCCAGATTTATCAAGACAATTTAGTGGTAGGTGTGGAGTTGGATATGATGTAGCTGACAGGATGGCGTTTGTACCCGCCGGAAGGATTTCCGTGGAGCGCAGACTTTAATAATTGAGATGATTATGTTCTTCTTTAAAATGTTATTTTCTAAGCAGCATCAGATGAAAGCAGGAAAAAGCTCAAAGGTCGAAAACCTCTCTCGTTGTGAGAGATCAAGCAGCATCCTATTCAGGAAGCCATTTCGTCTCAACGACTTTTGCTAGGACATACGTTTTCTAAGTAACATCAGACGGAAACATTTAAAAACTCAAAGGTCGAAAGTCTCTCTCGCTATGGATATTGAGTAGTCTCTCCTTTTAGTACCCATTTCGTCTTGATGAGCTACGCTCAGAACTTCATAATCTGCGTAATTTAGACGAAAGCTGGAGTAACACAAAGGTTGAAGATTTGTCTCACTGTGGGACATTTTCGTAGCATCCCTCCCAACGTAACACGTCGCACTTCAAATCCGGCCTGCTTTTGAGATAGTTCATTCATCTATCACGGTTACTTCCCAAAGCTCGTATATACACCTTGACTCCCATCTGCTCACCATCCTAGCCCTTTACAGTAACCTCACTAGCCCTCATCTCATCAAAGCTCTCCTCACTACTATTTCCCCCCAAACCCTTCTCCCCCAAACTCTGCTCCGCGCCACCAACAACACCATTTATCAACACCCCACCCGACCTCAACTGCTGTCTACTCACTTCCACCTCCTCCAGCGGTAATGGTCCCCCTTCACCCATAACAGTATACCGATGCCACTCCCCCACAAACATACCCTCCGGATCCGCCTCGTCTCTCACTTTCCGCCATTCTTGAAGTCTCTCCCCGTACATTTCTTCGATTTCCCGTCCAGTAGTGTCGAAGTTCTTCGCCCAATGGGGACGCCCGTCCAACTCTTTCATGAGGTATTCGAAACCTTGGTAGTACCTTGCGCGACAGGGAGGATCCATGTTATACGGTCTGTACAGAGTGGCGTTTAAGTAAAGTGTCGCTTCGTCGGTGCATGTTGGGTCGAGGTACGGGCGGGGTGTTGTCGAGTTAGAGGTGTCTGTGACGCGGACTTCGACAGGAGCATGAACGTAGAGACCTTTTGCTGAGTAGGGGATTCCGTGCTCAACGTAGTCTGGATCGGAGGGAGAAAGCTGATTCAGCCATGAGCTTAGTCGTCGGAGGGCTTCGGGTCCCTTGTGGAGTGGTAATGCCCATTCGTTTACGAATTGGCTATACAGACAGTTCATGAGGAGTGCTTGGCGGGATTTTTGCACAGCGGATGTGGTTGTGCCGGCTTTGAAACCGTATTGCATTCCGAAGACGAACCATTCTACCCATGGGAGGACTCTTGGTACATAGTGTCCGAGATAGAGAAGATTGTGGTAGATGTGATATCCTAGCCAAGCATCGTAGTACGATTTTGGCGGGGCGCGTTCTGGCTCAGTAGTTTTCTCTGCGGTCCAGACGACTGCGCGACGTGTGTAGGGGAACCACCAGACGCGGACGAATTCGGTTTGTTTCCAGAGGTCCTTCTCCCAGTCATTGAACATTACTACGTCTCTATCCACAATTTGCTTCCATGCGAGAGTAAATGCTGGGACGGCTTGGAAGGTGATTTCGGATATCACTCCTAGTGCTCCCAAACTTAATAGAGCTGCGCGGAATAGCTCTTCATTCTTCCCTGGTCCGCATTCTTTCGTTTCGCCGCTTGCAAGAGTGATTTTAAGTTTAAGAATGCTGGCAGAGAGAATTCCATGGCGAAGTGTAGAGCCATGTGTACCAGTCGAAATTGCGCCTGCAATACTCTGTTGGTTTATGCTTCCCAAATTCGGCATCGCCAACCCCACTTTATCCAGCTCTTCTCCAACCTGATACAACCGTATTCCAGCCTGCATCCTCACCACGCACTTCTCCTTATCAACATCAAGTATCTTATTGAATTTATCGAGATTCATAAGCCAAGACGAAGTACTCGTCATGCTGGAGGGCGAATGTCCACATCCTGCTGTTGTGATGCGTCGCCTACAGCGATGCGCGAGGCGAAGGGCTTTCGAGATCTCGGGGAGGGAGGCCGGCTGGATGTAGAGTTCGGGGGTGCTGTGGAAGGTTCGCGCCCATGTTGAGTGTGTGTGATTTGTCGTGGCGTTGAAGGGAATGGAGGGGTCGATTAGTTGGGAAAGTTGGGAAACGACGTGGGTGTCCATTTTGAGGTCGAGGACCTGGGAAATGTTAGCATTTGATTTGTGCTTTGGGAAAAGTGAGGTTACGCGATGTATGCGCTCACAGCATTATGTGTTGAAGAGTGGTGTTGAGGCTAGCAGTGCCAGAGGACGAAGGGAAGTTTACATCTTTGAGGGCGCGAAGATGGTGGGGACGAGAACTAATGCCGCGAGTTCGGGAGGGTCCTCAGCCCATGCAGGGATGCGAGGTGAAACGAAAGCTCACCGCCTTTGAGGGAGGAATCTAGATCTGGTAGAAGACATCAATGATACAGTCTTCAGAATCGTTATTTTGTGCTTTTCTGCCTCTCTACCCTATGGCCGTTCCCTCCTCTAGTTTCTGGATGTATATTATGATTTATACAAGCTTTCTATATATTATCAAACTTCAGGAACAGCGTTGACTCAAGCTATCAATTCTCCGAAGCGCTCGCAGGGATATTCGAGATCTTATCAGACGAGAACCCCACTAATCACGTCCACTTCATGACTCTATTTCCACCTCAATGTTTCTCCATTGCTTGATCTTCTCTTCACTTAAATTCTTCTCCCCTCATGTTGGTATTCTAGTGTAATGACGGATGGAGAAATCAGACAACTCTTCGATAGCTGCCTATGGGCTCCCCCCTATCTTGAGCGTATATGAACATCACCATCATTAGCGATCATAAAGATAACATTCCATTTGAACAGCTATGTAGGATATACGGTATTGTATTGTAGATGAGTTGTTAATTGCTTGCCCTGACGGCGCCTAATCTATATGAGTATGATTGGCGAGCTGCTGTAAGGCGCATCACGCGGCGCTACAGTCTTCAGCCCAACATATCAGCTTCCGTCCAGGATGAGACGAGCGAATCTGTTCTGTATACCAACATCCTGTTCCCAAGTGCTTGGTGTTTCCCAGTGTTATTCATGACCGATGGCGCCACTTCAATTGCGGCGACTGAATCCGTTTCGACGTGACGGCAAAAAGAATGTACTGACCATCCTCCATTCCCCACTGTCGTTAGGCTGAAATTGTTGTAGCAGGCTAGCAACCCTTCGAAGACGGGGGAGCCTCTTGAGGCATGCCCTCAGGGTCTTGAAATTGTGGCAGAGGGAAATAATGCGATCGTCGAGTAAGTCGATTCGGCTTGATGCCTACTTTGCTCTGACTACTTCAGTATTGTTGCAGTACATGGCTTAAACGGACACCGAGATAAGACTTGGACGGCCGCGAACGGCAAACACTGGCCCCGTGATCTCCTTCCGAACGATATCCCTAATGCGCGGGTCTTCTGCTGGGGATACAACGCGAATACTCACGGCGATCGCGTTAGCTGCCAATACCTTTATAACCATGCGCAGACACTCGTGTCGGATTTATGTTTGAAGCGGAGTCTCACAAATGTAGGATCCGGAACAGAACGAACACGTGAATGGTGAATGTTAACTCCGGCAGACGACGATGCGGCCGATTATCTTCGTTGCACATAGTCTCGGAGGCATTATCGTCAAGAGCGTCAGCATCACTACAATGTCTCGTATTCACAGCTGACCATAGCAGGCTCTTATCCACTCAGACGCAGCCCGAAAGGGAGCGCTAGAAGAACACCAGTCGATCAAGACATCAACGTACGGAATCATATTCATGGGCACGCCACATCAAGGCGGTAGCGGAGTGCAGCTCGGAAAGCTGCTAGTCAATGTGGCATCAGTTTTTGTGACAGCGGATGATCGATTGATAAAGCACCTGGAGCGAGACTCGGAATGGCTTCAGCAGCAGCTTGGCCAATACGGGCCGATTAGCGGAGAGTTTGTAACGAAGTTTGCCTATGAGGAGTACGAGACTCCAACAGTGTTGGGGCATTCGATCATGGTATGTCCTTTCGTCATTAGAGTCTCAATAACTACTAATAGCGCAGGTGGTGCCACGAGCATCGGCGGTTGTACCTGGCGCGGTTGACGCAGAGCCGATTGTCATCCATGCGAACCATATCAACATGGTCAAGTTTGCATCGGAGGGGGATAATGGATACAAGACAGTGTCGGGACATTTACAAATCATGGTTCAAAGTGCAAGCGATGTCATTACTTCACGATGGGAGGAGGAGAGCAGAGTTAGTACGGGTAGGTAGACCCAATGTATAAGAATTCAATGGCTGTAAGAATAACACCTTAACGTGTAGCTCGAATCAACTCCAAAGAAAACTTCTCGATCTGTTTTAGTCTAACCGAGGTTTCTGAGACCGCACACTTTGTTGCGAGACAAGAGGAGCTGGCGGAAATACACGAGGCTCTTGGCGGTCATCGTATAGTAGTTCTCCACGGTCTAGGTGGGATCGGCAAGACTCAGCTCGCAGTTGCGTACGCCAAACTCCATAGAGCTGACTACTCGGCCATCTTCTGGCTGAATATCAAAAATGAAGACTCATTGAAATACAGTTTTGCAAGGATTGCAAAGCGAATCTTCCAGGAGCCCCTATCGGCGAGTCGACCCGGTGCAGTTACTGAGGACAGTAATCTGGACGAAGTAATAGACGTTGTCAAACGATGGCTAGATCATCCCAAGAATAACCGGTGGCTACTGGTGTTCGACAACTACGATAACCCGAAGGTCTCGGGCAATACGGATCAAGCTGCAATCGACATTCGCCGATTTCTCCCTGAAGCATATCACGGCTCGATTATCATTACAACGAGGTCGTCAAAAGTCAATGTTGGCCATCGTCTACGAGTCGGCAAGCTGAAGGACTTGCGTGACAGCCTCCAGATTCTATCTGATACGTCACATCGTGACGGTGTCATGGATGGTAAGTCATTTCTAACGCTTACCTATGCAAAGTTGACTCCTTTGCAGATCTTTTCGCAAAGGAGCTTGCTGAAGAGCTAGATGGACTCCCGCTAGCCCTGGCCACAGCCGGCGCTTATCTTGACCAGGTGGCGACAAGCTTTGCGGACTACCTGCGTCTATACAAAGAGTCATGGCTGAAGTTGCAACAGACGACTCCCGAAGTGAGCTCGTACGAAGACCGCGCGCTATATTCCACGTGGCAGCTGTCGCTTGATCATATCAAGCAGCAAAACAAGCTTTCTGCAAAGCTTCTTAAGCTGTGGGCATACTTTGATAACCAAGATCTATGGTTTGAACTTATACGAGAAGGGAGGTCGGATAGGCCAGAGTGGCTCTGTCAATTAACTGAAGATGAGCTCGGCTTTAGCCAGGCGGTGAGAGTACTATGCGATCACGGACTAGTGGAAGTAGACAGGGCCTCGGAAGCGAGCGGAATTGAATCGAGGGGTTATGGCATGCACAGCTGTGTACACTCATGGACGGTCCATGTACTCAACAAAGAGTGGGACGCTGGAATAGCCAGTATTGCAATAGAGTGTGTAGCGTCGCACGTACCGGACAGCAACGTCCGCGACTCGTCGGTTACTCAACAGCGGCTAATTCGGCATGCGGCCAGATGTTGGTCTTTTATAACCCGTGGTATAGTCGACGAAGACGATAGACAATGGGTTCTACACTCTCTCGGTGATCTGTATTTGGACCTAGGAAGGCTTAACAAAGCCGAGAAGATGTATCAGTGGGCGCTACAAGGCAAAGAGAAGGCGCTTGGTCTAGACCATACATCAACACTCAATACCGTTAATAACTTAGGTAACCTTTATGCGGACCTAGGAAGGCTTGACAAGGCCGAGAATATGTACCAGCGGGCGCTGCAAGGCTGCGAGAAGGCGCTTGGTCCAGACCATACATCAACACTCAATACCGTTAATAACTTAGGTAACCTTTATGCGGACCTAGGAAGGCTTGACAAGGCCGAGAAGATGTATCAGCGGGCGCTACAAGGCAAAGAGAAGGCGATTGGTCTAGACCATACATCAACACTCGATACCGTTCATAACTTAGGCCTCCTCTATGCGGACCTAGGAAGGCTTGACGAGGCCGAGAAGATGTACCAGCGCGCGCTACAAGGCTATGAGAAGGCGCTTGGTCCAAACCATACATCAACACTTAATACTGTTCATAGCTTAGGTATCCTTTATAAGGGCCTAGGAAGACTTGACAAGGCCGAGAAGATGTACCAGCAGGTGCTACAAGGCTATGAGAAGGCGCTTGGTCCAAACCATACATCAACACTTAATACTGTTCATAGCTTAGGTATCCTTTATAAGGGCCTAGGAAGACTTGACAAGGCCGAGAAGATGTACCAGCAGGTGCTACAAGGCTACGAGAAGGCGCTTGGTCCAGACCATACATCAACACTCCAGACTGTTAATAACTTAGGTATCCTCTATAGTGACCTAGGAAGGCTTGACAAGGCCGAGAAGATGTATCAGCGGGCGCTACAAGGCAAAGAGAAGGCGATTGGTCTAGACCATATATCAACACTCCAGACTGTTAATAACTTAGGTATCCTCTATAGTGACCTAGGAAGGCTTGACGAGGCCGAGAAGATGTACCAGCGCGCGCTACAAGGCTATGAGAAGGCGCTCGGCCCCGAACTAATCAAGACCTATATTCCGGCCCTAAATGCATTTGAAAGCATTGCATATTTATATAAGCGGCTAGGCAGAGTTGATGAAGCGGAAGAGGCATATTCCCATGCTCTTCGTGGTTACAGTACGGTTTTCGGGCATTCGAGCAAGCAGTGTCAGGATATTACTGAGGCTTTGGAAGCATTGCGTATCGATAAGGACACTAATTGCTAAGTTATGCAGTATAGTACTGTGTTACTATTAAGTTGAAAATGTCATTTTCCAAGAACGGGCATTTAACCTAAAAGAAAGAGGGAGCCAACCAGGTTGTCCCCGAGCTTGGATCCCACTATCCGACAATGGAGTCCCTGGGCATCACAATGTGGCCACGTCCGGGAGAAAAGTTCCTCTCAACCAAACATACCATCGAAGAGACTCGCCTGCTCAACCTCCTGTAACAAAAGGGTACCGCGACCAGTGTAGCCGGAATGCTCATAGAAAAACTCATATTTTTTTAATGGCCAGAAAATTCCGGATCCTTGCAGTGGTGGTTGGCGAGGGGTTATCAATATCGTGAAAACTGTGCGGAGATTATTTACGGAGACAAGCTTTATGCTCGTGGATATTACTGTGGAAACACATGATACTGAGGCTTGGAAGGAATACCGGATGGAGTACTCGTCTGGGTAGGAATGGTTAGAAAAGAATGGGAAGCTCCCTTATTGTGACGCGTCAGAGAAGCTTAAGGCGTGTCAATACCTTGATGGCTCGCATGGAATCTGCCGTATGTGGTAGTGCAGGACTATGAACCACAAAAACCGTTGGGCAGAATCAGGCCAGAAGAAATGGGGAGCAATTTGTGGGGAGAAGATATAAATTTGTAAATGTATTTGTCCTTTTGAATACCTCTTCTACCTGTAGCGTATACCTAAATTACATCCCATCCTTTCTTAAACATCTCACGTCTTCCTTCCCATAATCAGCTCCCTTGTTCCTTTTCCCCTGGAAATCGAGCTGAACACCCATTGCAATTTGAAGTACTTCGACATTGGGTGCAAAACAGCTGGCAGTATTGCCTCAGAGGCACCCATCAAAAAGGGGGATGTTTATTATGCAAAGATTGGCAGAACCCTATGACATGGGGGAATAGGAACCGGACGGAAGTAGATCCCATAAACACTGAAATTCTATAGTCAATTCATCGTGATATACGTCTGATGTCAGATCCTATCTGCTTGGAGAGGCGATTAGCTTAATGCTAGATGTTCAGAAGGTGGGGAATATACATAGCATGCGGAGATAGATTCACTTGTTGAGCTTCTCATCGACTCCTTCGATTGCTAAGCGAGCCTCCTCAGTTTTCTCGCTCTCGATGTTGGAGTTTGAACTGCCAGTGATATGGGAAGCTGGTAATGCGGATGCTTGCTCAAGGAACGTGTTGATTCTTGAGGCTCTTTCGGCTGCTTTGATAGCCTGCTTGGATGCGTTTGAATTGAAACCTGGTAAAAAGTGGCGTTAGTCGATATGATAGAGGCTTGGACGAAAGTGGATGGAGAGCTGGGAAGGGAATAGTGTTAAGTCACTGTGGGTGATTGTGACATGAGTTTGAGCATTAAGCAGAGGAGATAAATATACTTGGCATTTTCCTGGTAAGCAGTGCTCTTTTCTATATTTGGCTGGCTTAATGTGTTACGTGTTAAATAGTTACCAGAAGCTTGTCGATTGAAACTGTTGATGTCGGAGTGAAGCAATGTGGAGGAGCTTTCGTCAATAAATACATGGTGAGGTTCATTTCCTCGCAAGGTAATTTTACACTCATGATAGTCGGGACACAAGGTATTCCGATTGCGATACGAAGTGCAGAATTATTTTTCACGAACTTTAGACATGTTGACAGGTGTCAGGTCAAGTGCAAGATTCCCAATGAGGAAAATACAAGGGTGCCAAGAGAAAGGGGACGATGTCGATTACTTCACGCTAGAGACATTTTGGGGATGTGAGAACAAATGCAAGATTATTGTCGCGGAAAGATAGTAAATTTCAAGAGCAGGGCCAACATACCCTGTTGTGGCAAGAATCCAATAGCTTTTCACCAGTGAGAGCAAAGTTGCGAGATCTAGGCCTGGCAATAGGGTCATCCGAGGCTTCTGCGGATGATTCAGGCATGAGGCGAAATGCAAAATTTGACAGGAAGGGGTCTACTTTCTTTCACACTTGAATGATTTCGTAGGATAGAAGAAGGTAAGTGCAAGATTAATGATCAATTGTAAGGGGAAGGACGAAGGAGAGAGGACTGCGCCAGGAGGAGGTCAAAGCGAAACAGCTCGACAAATCGGCACCTGACAGCCTGTTGCAAGGCTGTATCGGCAGAATCATAGGTGAGGAGTGAAACAAATGACTGACGAGAATCGGATAGCCAATCCAGCAGGCTCTGCGTCCTGCGGTGAAGGGGATGTAATATTTGAGCCCACAACAAAGGCTTGAAGATGTCAACAGAGCCGTGGAGGTGGAGTTAGTGAGGCAAGCTTCCAGAATCAGACGTCATGTCGGCTTACTTGGAGAGATCAAACATGGATCGACGTGAGAGCTTGCTGGTTTCTTGCGGTGCGTCTCTCCAGGCTCTGCGGAAGTTCCCAATTTCCAGAAGGGGTTAGCTTTGCTAGCCTCACACCACGGTGTATTCTTAAAGTGCAAAATTTATTCTGCATCACCGCTTCACAATCCCCTCCACTATTCAGCATGTCCCGTCCAGCACCTGGAGACCATTGGCTGTGAACCGCCCCAATTTATCAACAAGCATGTCAGCTTTATCAAATGCAACATTACTATCAATACTGAGCTGGTGATTGGATTAGCACAAGGTCCAACAAGTGGCTGTCCAGACCGCCACAGCGCGGCTACAGCCTTATTTGTTCACCAAAATGGTAGAACAGACATCCCTGGGCGGAGTCACTCCGTATTGCCAGGCATGCGATCAGGCTGAGGACGTCAATACAGATGTGGCGTCTTTCGTTTTTGCAACTTGGAGATTCAGGCTTCTAAACAATCCTTCAAAAATCCGAATCACTCCGCTGCAACTAGACTCTGATGAGGAGTTGGCTCCGTTATTTTCGAAAGAAATCCGTGTACTATAATCCTTGGGCCAATCAATTTCCTACCTCGTTGTTCCTCTGCTGGCCCCAATTACTACGATTGAGCACTCACGGCCTCAGAGCCGCACCAACTCGCAAGGATCTCCTCTCCCAGCGATATGAATACCGAAAATCTAGCCACGTTTATACCCCGGTTCGCTGACTTCCAGCATCCTACCCAACCTTTACAAAACTCGCCAGTTTCTTCTACAAACTTCTCAGATGTCGCTTTTCCTCAACCTCCGAGTCTGGCGGAAGCAACAAAACGTCGAGGGAATGGGAAAAAGACTGGGCCCAAGGGTGTGCCATGGACTGCATCAAAGGAGCGGAAACTCTCGAGACTGCATTCCCTGACCGCAGCCAATATCAGTGACATCCCTATTATATTGAAAGATGGGTCGTTACAATTTAGGTGTGTAAATTTCAACATAATTCTTGGTAGGTGCTGACCTGTTGCAAGCAAACGCCATGCACAAGATAGACTCAACAATTATTTAGGGGATCGTCCCAATCCGTTACGCCCGATCAACGAAGCGCAGTCGCTCGCGAGAGTGGAAACATCATTTAATCTAAAGATGCACCTCAAGACGCTGTCCCAAAAATCGGTATCAAGCAGTAGTTCCAATAATAGAGCAACAACGCCTGCTCTACTCAGCCCATGTAACTCTGACGATAGCAACAGGACCACCACTTCTACTGAGTTTGAAGCTCTCTTCGCCGATTACTGCATTCCAACCCCGATACCTTCCTTCAAACAGACCTTTGATGACTTTGCAAACAAGGAGATAGGAATCGAACTATTATCTCCCGTCTCTCATGCCTCAAAAGCGGGACATCGTTCTTCATTCGCTAGTTTGCAGAGTTTGGAACGCCGAATTGCGGATCGTGTCCCCCAGGAAGGCAAGCAGTTGACACCGTACACCTCTGAAGATCTGCGTTCGTTCCTTTTTGTTACCAGGAAGTTGTCGGTGGACACAATTACAAGCAAATATTCGGATTTTACGGTATCATCATTGAACTCTTATGCTGGTTCCAGGACATCAGTGAGTTCAACTCTCACCATTAAACCAAACATAGCGCAGTCAACGAATAGAAGCTCGATTGCAACTATCACAACCTCGTCCCGCCAATATAATGATTCTCAGGGAGGAGAAGAGGTATCAACTCGCTTCGAAAAGATCGGAGGACAGTCAGAACCTACAACAGAAGACGCACCCCACCATGCCAATGCGCCCGAAGAGACTCAAGTGCGCATCACATTGAACCAAGCCAATGAATGTTGCAGCACACTCAATCGCGGTGATCCTCGCGCGTCTCAGTGTATGAGTTGCCTTCTCTTTGAACCGAAAGCGCATTGTGCTACTAGCGAATTTCTTCAATTGCGCGCAAACCTTGCGGCAATACCAAAAGTGATGCGTACCATGACACAACAAACAGATTTGGCCGAAATTCTATCTGTTCACGAAAGCAACATTCTTGGAAACTTACATGAGACAGACATGTTTCATGATACTGTACTCCACACAGCCGCAAGTCGTGGTGCTACCTGTAATGAACTCTTGTGGCTGACAGCAGGAGTCAACATCCACGCGCGAAATGCAGCGGACCAAACGTTCTTACATGTCTTGAACACCCGGGCCTGGGAAACTTTTGAGAAATCTGATCTTGCAACAAACATAGAAGAATTTCGATCTCTACTTCTGTATCTTCTTCAACACAGCTTCGATTTTCGCTCAGCTGATCAATACGGGCAAACACCATTGCATCTTCTAACCCGGCACCGGATACATTCTACCTACATTAAATCATGGTTTGCAATCACCCAAATGACAACAAAAACCAAACCGCCCAATCGGGACTTTCATGGTCGAACAGTAGATGGTCAACTCGAAATGCAAAGCTGCTCCCAGAGAGCAGCTTATGAAGATCCTTATCGACGTTCGGTGCTAACGGCATTTATTCTACCAGCCAGTCTAGCACGCGATTCAAAGGACTCGCAGCCCACAAATAACACTTTCCTCGCATCTCCCACGAATGTTCTCCATGTTCACAACAAATGCCGAAGTTTAATCAAGCAAGCCTTGTCTGGATTTCCTGATGCAGAATACCAAGGACTCAGTGCTCTGCATTGTTTAGCAAGGTCTTGCCGAACTTACGGTCTCGGTATCATAAGTCAGACATTAGGTAGCTTAGCAGCACCTGTCCTTCCGAGTTCTGAAAACATTTCGAAACGCAAGCTTGCCCAGCGAGGACTTCTAACAAGGCATGACTATATCATTGAAGCAGTGAAAAAGCTTTGTAAAGCAAATGTCGATGTTAACAACTACGATTTGAATGGGTTTACACCACTTATGGCTTTCGTTCAATGGGAGCTCTCTTGTACCCCTGCCGATCGAAAGACAGTCAGCGAGGTTCTTACTATTTTGATCAAGAATGGGGCGAATGTTCATTCGAGGAATAGGAGAGGTAGGACCGCATTGCACATTGCTATGCGCCTTGGTCGCGTTGGTGCCGTTGAGACTCTGCTGGCCAACCATGCGAATGTTCATGCCACTGCAAATAATAGACATAGTGTTCTTGATCTGGCTGGGAAGGCTATGGTACGAGCTCAAAACGATCCAGCTCTTTGTGCAAGATTGACCGCTTGTATTGGGATCGCAGTCAAATACGGAGCCGTTGTCAACCCTGACACCGAATTGGAGTGGGCTAACCAGATCAAGTGCATGGAAAAGGGACGATCGTCGCCACAAGACGGAGTTTTACCAGCAACATGAGAGCTTTTCTCGCAAAGATTTTGATAAATCCAGCTCACCTGATGTGGACATTTGAGTAAACGACCATTGCCTAATATGTTCATACTTGGGAACCAGTCAACCCAGTCATCGCCTCAATATATGTTGAGGCTCATCATGGCATGGATTCAAGACGAAATGGGACGCTTTTCAAGCCAGGCCAGGAAGCACAGCCAATTTCACATTATTCGCTGACGAAAGCGAGTGCTGGTTAAGCAAAAGAGTGTCCAAAGTAAATACTCAAAGGCATAAGGAACAAGAAGAGCAGTTCATGCTGCACCTTTGAGTGACAGCGATCGGTTCATCAGACATACTCGCTCCAGTTAGCCGATGGGAAGAAGATCTACGTCTGTGACGGACTAATCAACGAAGGATAGTTTTTCACGACACATATATTGAACACGTTCCTTATTTGAGAGCACATATCTTTCTTTGCCTGCTTCCGAAGAGACGGCGTAGATTTCCAAGATACTCAATGTGCGCCATGATGATCCATAATGAGAGACTGGAAGATGCTAAGACTATTTTATGATGGCCCTTTTCAGACAATCTTTCTCTTGGAACCGTATTGGAACACACTTTTGTAGCTTCCCCACCTACTCTTTCAATCTCATCATCGTCATTGTCATATTCCAATTTGTGTTTAGACTATTCAACATCTATCATGTCTATAGCGTATACCTAAATCTCATTCCATCCTTCCCTAACATCTTCGTCTCTATCTCACCCCTCTCCTCCCTCTCATCCGCCCCCTTATTCTTCTTCCACAGCACCACCTCCAAAACACAAGCCGCGCACAACCCCACAACCGTAACCACCAATCCCGTCGTGAATCCCGTCCTATACTTCGGCGCCTGCCCTTTAATAAAAACATTCGCACTCACAAAATTCGCCGAATTCCCAAATCCAATCTGCAACGCATGCGCAACAGCTTTTTTCGGCCTCCCAACCGTATTCGCGCTCAACCACGACACCAACAACGGTAATTGCAGGAATGAACCAGTAGCGATGAAATACAGTGCGAAGTAGCGGACACCAGGTGGATTGACTTGCGCGAGTTGGATAGCCCAGCCGATGGCGCAGAGGGTTGCGCCAAAAAGTATGAATGGGAAGCGGATTTTGAGCTTGCCGGCTGCGAGATTGCAGGATAGGGCGATGACGGCGCCGACGAGCCAGATGGGGACGTTGCGGAGGTTGGCTTGGTTTGCTGTCCAGCCGAGTTGGCTCAAAATTGTTGGGGAGAATTGCGAGATTGCGGCAGCCGAGATGTCGGCGCCGAAGTAGACGACTATGTTGAGCCATGTCTGCCAATCGAGGAGGTATTTAAGCCATGGTTGTCCGGAAAGACTTTCTGCTTCGTCGCCGCGTTCGATGGCGAGACGTTCGAGGAGGTGAGTCTTTTCTTCGGGGGCGAGGAAGGTGGATTCCGCGGGGAAACGGGGGAGGATGAAGAAGGTGGTGAGGGCGACGCAGATGTTGAAGAGGCCTTCAAGGATGAAAATCCAGCGCCAGGAGCTGATGCCTTGGACGCCGTCCATAAAATTGATGGCATATGCAAGGAACTATCTCCTGTAAGTTTGAATTCTGGAAAGCTATCAAGGAGTACTTAGTACTTACACTGCTAAAGGACGCTCCAACCAGTGCACTAGTCGTAAAGCAAGTATACCGCAGTGGAAACTCCATCTTCCGATAGTAACTCCCCATCATCAATGCAGCCGCAGGACCCAAACTCCCCTCAAAAATACCCATAATAGCCCGGCAGGCATACAACGGTCCCGGACTCTTCACAAACCCCTGTGTCATTGTGACTATCCCAAGTAGCGTCATGCTCACTCCCAACCACCAATTCGGCGGAATCTTCGAGTGGGTCATTAAGAGGTTGGATGGGACTTCCATGAGGACGAAGGTGAGGAAGAAGACCCATACTGCGGTGTTGTAGCCATTGGATGGCATGTGTAACTCTTTTTCGAGGCCGAGGAGTTTGGCATTGCCGATGTTGGTGCGGTCGAGATAGGCGGTTAGGTAGAGCATGCAGAGCATGGGGACCACGCGCATATCGACTTTTCGGGTTACTCGTGAGGAGAGAGCTTTGTCTTCTTCGATGGTGACATGATTGATGCTTCCTTTTTCTATAGGAGTTCCAGGATCGCCGTCTGCGACTTTAGTGTCGACAATTGGGTCGTGTTTTTCGGCCATGGTGTTGGTGACGACGATCAATGTCGAAGGAACACTGGAGAGTAACACAAAGTTTGAAGAGAACACAGTTATAGCAATTGGGATATACAACATTTATCTACCCTGGCCGACATGCTTATCGCAATGGAGCTCGCCCAGAGTATTGGTACCAAATGCTTGGCTGCGGTTCACGATGCCGATACCTACAACCAGAATTTCGGGACAGGATTTCTTGGCATTTTCTGTCTTGAGGAACATCGATATTAAAAAGGGCAGTAGACGGGTCCAGAGTGCCACGACTGGTATACGTCCTTTCAGAGGCGCAAACTCAGACGCCACAATTGCAATAGCCTTAGATATCATAATTGATTTTCGAGATCACGGAAAGAGTATTGGCAGCGATTGTACAGACATGCCGTGAAGATGCAAATTTGGAATGGTTGAGAGCGCTTGCAGACAGCCGATGGGTAGGAAACATTTATCTCCGACGGAACTGGTGATAATGAGTAGTTGGCATTGAAAGTGGGATGAACGACTGCACGTGCTTCGAGCCAACACTTCGATATTTCAGGGTAAAGCAATTATTAACATCGAAAAAGCAAAAGTTGACTGAAAGCACTGCGATATCAATAAGGAACGGGGTCTCGAGTGTCAGCAGCACCTGCACGTCTGAGTTGTAGGTGGACCTGAGAAGAAACTTTCTTCTCCAATTTTCGCCCTCGTGGTAGAGAAACACTGAGCTGTACATGTACAGTTTGCTCAAAAGTCGGTCAAGAAGAGTTGCAAGAGAATTGGATTGGCAAGCTGTCAAAGACAGGGGAGTGTGGGGAGACTCCACGAGGGTGCTGCTCACTCGAGAGGCTACAACCTCTCGTGTTCCGTTTCCTTACCCACACTGGAATATTTGCTCTGCTCAAGTGAAGTGTCTCCGAAGATGGGAATTGAGAAGACTTCTCGTTCATCGTGGAAATTTCTGCCAGAGCCTGCACATTACGCCATTCGCTTTCTGAGATCCGAATGAGATCTGGTGGCGAGTCGTTACTCGTTATGCTTGAGAATACGAACCCCTCACTAGCATAACCAGATGAGAGAATTCTTCCAACTCCAGACTCGCTTGATTGGCCTCTGAAACCGAATAAGGGTCCTTGTGGACTCTTATGCCTTCCAAACCGCGGGAACCATCAAAAATGGCTGTCCCGAAGTTCAAGTAATCAAATACGCAAGGATCATCGACGTTGAATAGCCTCCTTTCAATCTGACACTCGTCTCCCAGGAATATACCAATACACCGTTGCTCCATTACTCGCAGTGCATGGCCCACAATCCCCTCTGTCAGACTCCAGACGAGGCAGACCGTCCGGATTCTCCATAATAACGATTCTCATATAGCATAGAGGGGTGAAAGTGCAATAGTGATCGTCTTAATATAATAGGGTTGGCAACACTTTTGCGTAATATGAAAAGAGAGACCTCGCTCCAGACCAATGCTAGCAGAGAAACACACAATAATGTCCAATGTCGACACTCTGTGGTCTGCGACCGCGATCGGTACCACGGTACAAGAGTCTCCCAGCTCATGAATCGAAACCCAAGGTTGTCAAGTCCAAGCAAAAGCAGCCCGCTTACGAGGCTCTCCACGGACCAACGAACAGTGACGTCAATGCCAATCTGAACGCCTCCAAAAGACCAGAACTCAGGAGAAGGAAAAGTGAAAATTTTGAATGGGCAAGAGAAGACCAGTTATCCGTTATTTTGGAATTGTTGGAGAACGAAAGTAAGAGGGGAACTCCTGGATGGGAAAAACAAATCGAGGAAATAAACTGGAGCGAAGTGCCAAGATTGAGTCCGCCCCCGCCGACACCTAAAACGCCGACACCACAGATGAAAAAAACACGATTTCCAGACCAAGATCGTGATAGAGGATTTCGAACGCCAGGATCGAGTTATTCGTCGAGTTACAAAATGTCTGGATCAAGAGATAGGTCGAGGAGTAGTCCTGCGACACCGAGATTGATTGAACCGCCGCCGACTGATGTGAGTGGTGTTTTGGGTTGGAAAATGCACAGGAAATAGGCTAATATTGGTGTCGCACAGCTCGAATCGATATCGCGACTCGATGCCTCCCTTGTATTCGAACATTTTACCACCGAAGATGCCTGGGCGCTGGGCTCTGCGCTACGAAACCGTCTCCTCCCAATACCTACACCCGTCGTAATTAATATCTCGCTCGCAAATCAGAACCAAACCCTCTTCCACACATGCACGCACTCGGGTGTCATGCCAGATAATGATAGCTGGGTAGCCAGGAAACGGAAGACGGTTTTGCGATGGGGTGTCAGTACGTGGTATATGCATTGCAAATTTGATGGAGACGAGTTCGCTTTCAGGGACAAATATGGGCTGGGGAATAGCGCAGGGGAGTATGCTATTCACGGCGGAGGAGTGCCAATTCGAGTCACTGGGGTCGAGGGTGTGGTAGCTGTTGTAGTTGTCAGTGGGCTGAAGCAGCATGAAGACCATGGTGTTATTGTGGAGGTAATTAAGGAGATGTATTACTAAAGAGTTGGGTTTTGCGGCGGGGTTTTGGCTGGGCGGTTGTGCTTACTGGTTGTACAGGTTGTCCACACGATGTTTACGAGGAATGAGGAGGGGAATGATATAGAACGCGCTGATAAAACTAGGTTGGGATAGATGGCTTGGGTAAAATAGAACTATCGCATGGACGTCGTCAACCGAAATACATGTCTCAGAGAAGCGAGCGATGACCCAAATTATGCTGTGAAGATATTTCTTTTCGGGCATTTCGGGCCTTCCTTCGAGTATTCCGACAAGTGTCATATTTTACTAACGTTTCTATTAAATTTTTCTTCCATCTGATCAGGCATTGCATCTTCATCTCCTTTTCAGGCCATTTCGATGACAGGAGGGAAACACCTATTCTATGACGAATTCGGTCTGTCTTGGGATCCAAAGCTGAGCAGAATCCTTGCAAGAATAAAGCTGATACTAAGGGAAAGGCGCACTTCGCAATGTCCTTTTTCGAAACTGGTGGCTGCCCTTTTGCCCTACAACAAAACCGATGCATCCGAGGTGCTCCTTCTATTCTAGCTCACTTCCAGGACAACCATCTAGGTTTACGTCCCAACAACTTCTTGCTCCTTAGGACCTGAGGCAGTGGCCATCGGCCTCCACTTCCATTCGAAGCGTGCCCAAGTTCATGTCGCTCACATTCAAATCAACGTCGTCTTGCCATTCCATTGCACTACAAAAACAACACCTACACATCTCGTCTTGAGTGTCTCTGTTGATGTTGTACTTCAACGTAGTAAATTCATGTTCCTCTTCTTGAGCCATAACCTTTTCCGACACATGAGGCGTGGTTTCCCTCTGCAATTGGTACCTTCCATACGATGTTCTCAACCCCTCGCATCGTCAACATGCACCTTCCCTCATATCACACAGCTCCAACAACATCCATCCGAGCAGCTCTTTCCCTCTCAAATAGAGAACCATTAGCGTACACGCCTGCCAAAGCTCTACAAACATCCCCTCTCTCCCCATTTTCTCTTCTCTTCTTCCAACCCACAACATCATCAACTTTGAACATTGCTCTGCATCAACATCACTTTGCATTGACACATCATTACTCTCACATCTTTGCGAATATCTGCATCTTTTGTTCCCCATATCGTCATCGCCCAAAGCTCTCTGGATCGGCAGCAGCGCCCGTCCACATCTGATCTTCTCGTCCTTCGAAGAAGCCAACATGAATTTCAGTCGTCTAGTCGTCCTCGCTTGCTCTGTCACTTTCATTGGCGTCACTTCCGCAAAGCCTGTCAATAACAATGTCAATGCCGGTCCGGATTATTGCGTCCCCGACAAAGTCACCGACGAAACTTCCTTGCCTTCGAAATTTACGCTTGAGATCGTCCCCAAACATGAAGGATTCTTTGGAAAACGTAAGGAGGTTTACGTTGGACCCGAAAGCCTTTGGGCAGATCTCGCCGTATTTGCTCCTTCGGTCAACGAAAAGTTCATATTCACCTTAGACAAAGGTGTCTTGACTGGGAATGGGCATCGTTGCGGTAAGCCATTGTTCGGCTGGTTCGTTGAGTGCCCCGAATATGGAACTCCACTGGAAATGACCTTTGGGCACAAATCTATTTGTCTGGACAACAAGCCAGTCCACGTCCTATGCCCTTCGGATGTGGAACACACAACCAAAGTCTGGAATATTCCACACAATGAAACCTCAGATCCTTACGATCAGCTCAACGACTTCTCTTTCAGCTTGTCAGAGGTACAATACACGGATCTCAGTGCTTACGCTGGAACTTCCACAGGTGAATTTTACCCCTTTATGACCTTGCACATCGAAACTAACCATTTCATGAAGGGCGATCCGAAGTCACTCTAGTGATCAAGTCGACTTGAGATTATGGGAGACACGAGCTAAAGCTTCGACAACTTGTGGGTGTGGGTTTGCCGAGGTCAAGGGAATAGGATTATGAGATGCATTCGCGTCCCATGGGTATATTGAGGTCTGGAATCGGTTGTGGGTGTCTTCGTTCGTAACAATTAAATTCGGAATTCTCTCCGCGAACTTGATTGTTTATGTGAGAACTTGCCAGTACGGACCGTCCCTCATGTTTTCTCATGGATATGTCGCCTTTGTGCCTCGACTAACTTTCAGCGCTCATACGCTAATTTCCAGAGAAGGACCGTAGCAATTAGTGCATTGATTATTCTTTTTTTAGAAAAGGGCAACAAATAATTTAATGAAATGTCGCGACCCTCTCTCATATAAATTTTATGGTTGGTGTATCCATTGAACTATCCATTTCGCGTGCTATCCCTGCTTACCTTGAACAACGGAACCACTGCGGCACCGTGCAGCACAGGTGGCTGGCTATACGAGTAGCCAAGGCTAAATAAGGTTGCGGTACAGCACACATGCTCTCGAATCGGATGCACAGCGGCAGTGGTTGCACTCTCACTTCCACCTCTTTTCATGGCCACCATCAAAATCACTCCTAGGATTCACGAGGGAACAAGAGCACAACATCACCATCTCCTCAAATTTAAGCAAGTTCCACGCATCACCAAACCGCCGTGAAGGACCATGCGCTTGATCAACGCGCAAACCAGGCAGCTTGAAGAGTACTTTGAGTCTCAAGTGCCCCGGTATGCGATCCTTTCTCATTGCTGGGGCGAGGGAGAAGTGCTCTTCCAGGATATCAGTGGCTTGGAATGGCATGGAAAAACTGGAGCTAGGAAAATCAATTTTGCTTGCGCGCAAACGCTGAAGATTGACTTAAATTACGTTTGGATTGACACTTGCTGCATCGACAAGAGTAGCAGTGCTGAGCTGTCAGAGGCGATAAATTCTATGTATCGGTGGTACCAGAAGGCCGAAGTCTGTTACGCATACTTGGATGATGTGGATCAACGGTCCAAAGACAGCAGCAAAAAGGAGTTTCACGAAAGTCGGTGGTTCACTCGTGGTTGGACACTTCAAGAGCTACTTGCGCCTGCCCGGGTGGACTTCTATGACAAGTATTGGACGTACATAGGCAGCAAAGAAGGGGACATCCTAGAGCAAATTGCGACGATCACGAGTATTCCCAAACGTTTTGTGGCTGATCCTAGCTTGATCCCATCAGCAAGCATTGCTCAAAAGATGTCCTGGGCTGCTGGAAGGGAAACAACTCGCACAGAGGACGTGGCGTATTGCCTTCTAGGATTGCATGACGTCAACATGCCCTTATTATACGGCGAAGGAACCAAATCGTTTCTTCGATTACAAGAAGAGATCTTGAAACATTCAGCTGACCAGTCCTTGTTCGCCTTCGTTGACCCTGTTTACCGGGAAGGTGATGGAATATTTGCAGGAAGTCCCGAGTCTTTCAAAGATTCTGGAGGCATTATACCTATTCCTAGCCGCGGAGGAACTAAAAGTCAACCGCACTCATTGTCAAATAAAGGTCTTGTGATAGAAATTCGCTACGAAGAGAATGAGCTAGGTGCTCCATTGGGTTCATCTCATGGAGAATTTTATGCAGTGCTGGAATGTCATTATGAGCACGACTACACTTCTTTGGTCACCATAGCACTTCTAGACTGCTCAGTGAGCAGGGATGGCGAAGAAGGTGTCTTCCAAAGGAAGCAAAGCGAGCGCTTGAATACTGCGGATGTGTCCGATGGCAAATTTGCACGGATGAATACTAGAGTCATAAACATCGTGCAGAATCAGAGCTCAACTACCGTGAGCAGAGAATGCTTTCCATCTGTTTGCATCGTATTCTCCGAGATTGCAAAAGAGCGAGGATATGAAATCACCGAAACTTATCCAAGTTCTGCTTTGTGGTTTGGCGTACAGCAAACCATGAACAATACCAAGTGGGAATCTCAAAAAGCTACAGTGGTCGGAGAAACGGAGACTTTGAGACCTGTCGGGGACGAAAAACATGCTGATGCCATTACCTTCAAGACACGAACTTTCGGTTTTGCTTACGGTGGCATTGCCTCGCCCCGTCACTTCTATATCTGCATTCATATATGGAATGACGGAGTTCCAAAACCCTATATTTCCTTACAGACTTGTCAGAAACCGCCATGGGCATTGGGGAATTGGTGTGACATGTCGTTGGCAAGTTCGAAACCACACTTACTTGGCTCTACGAAGGTTGCTGCCCGGGTCCCATTGTCTTTCAGTCGCTCGGCTTTGGATTTGTCTTGCGAATTAGTCATAGAAGAGCGCTTGAACCAGCCTGTGGTGTTACTGGAGGTCAAAATACAAGAATTTGATGGAAACTAAGCCTATGATGGATTTGCAGTCACAATTCCTCTTCTTTAAAGATAAAAAATGGTCCAACTCGAGATAGTTTCTGCACTTTTTCACTCGTAGAAGTGAAGATACACCTTCTCTTCCCATTTCTCGCACATCAATGTCTCCTTCGTTGGCATAATGCCCTTTCTTTAAGCTAGACCTTGGAAAGTAACTTCACAACGCCACACCATTCGAGTGCAATAATCTTCAAGTTATGCTATTAGTAAAATTATTTCTTGCTCTTAGTTCTATACATAACGGTATCGAATTGTAACTCAAGACCCACCGATGCCCCTCCCTTGGAAATGCTAATGGGACTAAGAATGTGCAAGGAATGCTTCGTATTTCTCATATTACTCGAGTATCCTTCACTTCTCATGTATTATGTCATGAAACTATTCAAAACTAGAAGGCACAATAATAACCAAATTCTTCAGATATCTGAAATAAGTATTTTGAAATATATTTTGCTTCTTAGCTTACACTGTGCTTATTTAAACACCTCATTCAACAAACAGGATATATTGAGGCTTTCTCAGCTCTCCTTCTTTCTTACTGACTTTATTGTATCACAGATTCCCAGCAACCAAATCACCCTTAACGCCAGCCCAGCACTTAATAAAACACAACAGCCAGCTGCTGGTTCTTCGAGCTCACATCCGGAACTCCAGTTCCACCAGTAATATACGCATTCACCTGCCCAACCTTCTCATTCATCCACTTAACCGCCGCCTGGTTCACCACACCAGTGAAACCGCCCACCGTACTATCTATAACTTTCTGTCCATTCGGTTTCTTCTTATACGCCGCTTCTGGTGCACCAACCAAGACATTTTGCGTGAAACCGCCGTGACTTTTGTTATCCGTGCTGGCAATTGTAGCAGCTCCGTCGCAGCCCTGCTGGACCGACACATCGCCGTGCGAGCCGTGGTCGTCAGATGCTGAGATCTGGAATTCGACCCATGTTGCTGGAAGTTGAGTGCCGCGTTGCACTCGGCCTTTGAAAGTGGTAGGGAGAGAGACGAAGGTCGTCTTGCCTGCAGCAAGAGTTGTTGGTAGCATGGGGTGGTCGAAATTCGCACCTGCAGTCCCAACGCCGTTCCAGTAATTGTCGTAGAAGTTGAAGGTTTGTGTGGTTGTGCCCTTGTTGGTGAGGTGGATACCGGGGCCGTTGGCTCGTTTGGAGAGGGGCGAGGCGGATGAGGTGCAGAGGAGGGTTGTGAGCACGGCGAGGAGGGCAAAGGAACGCATTTTGATAATTCTGACTCGCAAATGTGGGTATAGATAATCGAGATAACGAGAAGAACAGAGATGAAAATTCAAACGTAGGCAAAATCGCAAGTAGGTGGTGAAATTTTGTTCCTGGTAAAGGAGTGTGATTGAAGAGGAAAATGGGCAAAGGAGAGTGCAATAGCTCAAAGGTGGCTATTATGAAGGACGATAAAATTGAAACGAGAAGAGGGAAAGAGTGTAAAACAGATGTGGTGATAAACGTGTTATAAGCCATTTCTCCACCTATCCTTCTAGGGTTGAGAAAATCCCCCAATCCTCCTTTGAGGCTTTGGGAGCAAACATTCTCCGCGCAGGCATCCTTATAGGATGCGTTGGATGCAGTTTGCTTTCTGTAGGAGCCAAGGGCAAGGTTAATTCGCTAGCGAGAGGATCGTCTGACGTCTGACAGAAAACCGATCCCCATAGTATTTCAAACAACGAACCAAAATTGTACGGGGATTTCAATGCTAGAAGACAAAGCTGATGAACAGAATCAGATTGAACGAAAAAACACATTCCCCCTACGAGCTTCGCAGAAACTCAAAAATCTTCGAGCGAGGAGCTAGTATTTTATGTTCCTGCTGAAATCCTTTTCGAGGCTAAGCGAGCCCAATCCTGTGCCAAGCGAATCCGATCCTCTCACCAACACTTGCTTTACGAGACAGACTGAATTTCTACCGTCGCATTCCTTCTCGTATATTTCTTGTAGAAAAAGCAGTAGAGTTGAAATTGGTACACGCAAACTCCTTTGAAGTAGCGGATTTGACAACCCTCAATACTTGCAACTGGGTAACCCAACAAGTTTCAGATCTCATCCTTTTTGCCCAGTGTTACAAGGACAAAAGATGATGACTTTGTCAACCATCCAGTTATACCTGTATAAGGACTCTGTGACAGCTTAATACCCAGCTACCACCAAGTATATTGAAGTGTCGAAAGTCTTAGTCACGTGATCTACTCAAACCGAGACGAGACAGAGTTCTTTTCCTCCACGACGATCGACTGATTAGAAAAGTCACAGTGTCTGAGCTGCGTTATACTTGAGATATCTAATGTGTCGCTAAGTGTTTTCCAATCTGCTTATGTGATCTCATGAAGACGTGAATATTGAAAAGCAGAATAGTAATCTGAATTCCCCCACGATTAGAAATCCAGAGTGCCTGAGATATAAATGTAAGTCATTCTGCCCTTGCACCTAATGAGCTTCCACTTCGCGAAACTGTCCTATTATCGTCGTCTAATTCTCGTTTGCCCTTACCAAGTACCCATTACAATCACTCACAATGACAACCCACAATACAAAGCCCTAACCATAACACCCATTCGCTCCACCCCCCACGCGATTCGAGTCACAATCTCCAACTCCCCAATAAATCTCCTCAATGCCCATCTCCTCCAAGAGCTCCAGTCCTTGCTCACTTCCCTCACTTCGCTCGATTCTCCTCCAAAAATCGTCGTATTCTCCAGTGCCGACTCAAGAATCTGGCTCTCACATCTCGATCTCCATCTTATCAGCGCTCAACACCCTCCTCCACCTGAAGTCGATGCTCAAGCCGCCGTGAAGTTACTAGGAGAATCGCTTGCATTGCTCAATGAGTTGCCAGTGATTTTCATCGTGGAGATAAATGGCCTAGCTGTCGGCGGAGGGAATGAGTTCGCTGTGAATATGGATATGCGCTTCGCTGGTCCTGGTGCTCGACTTGGAATTCCAGAAGTTGCCGGAGGTGTGGTGCATGGCAGTGGATTGCACAGGATGACACAGCTTATTGGACCTGCAAGGGCAATGGAGTGGAATCTTTCCGCCAGAGGCATTACGGGAAAATAGGCAGCTGGGATTGGTTGGGTCAATGAGACTTTTGAGAGTGAAGGGGAGTTGAGAGAGTATGTTGACAATTTGGCGGAGAGGGTTGCAGGGTTTCCGAGAGGTGGGATTGAGGCGACGAAGAGGGGTATTCAGGAGACGATTACTGGGACGGGAAATATGCGGAATGATATGAAGAGACTTGTGGAGTTGGCACATACTGAAGAGGCACAGAGAGCTATCAGTGCTTTCATTGGACGTGGTGGGGATCAGGCACGGAATGATTTTGAGTTAGGAATGCCTGATACCGCTTCGGAGATTTATAATGAAGGCAGCAAATAAAACATGTTTGATCTTGGAGACTTTTCAGGATTCGATGTTGTGTTACTTATGATTGACTTGAAAACCAGATTTTGGGTATTGCAATAAATATCATTTGTATCAGTAGCAATCACCAACGATCGGATCTCCTTCTATATGGGGGACGATAAACCATATTCGAACCGTAATAATCGTCGTCGTCATATATCCTGTTGTTGTAAATGGGTGGCATAGGTGGTGGCTGCAGGTTTGTGCTTATGAGTGGCTGTGGTGGCCCTTGCGTGGCATATTTTGTCGAGACTCTGTTCTTCCTCCACATATTACTGAAACCTCTCCAAAAGTTCTCCAGCTCGCCAGCCCAGATTAGACAAAGCACGATGATGACAACTGCCAATGGCAGAGCAGTGGCCCAGAAGACCCACTGGTTGAGCTCCATGTTGCGAACATCGTTGACGTTCATGCCTAGTATACTAGCGACCGTGCTGAGGGGTAGAAAAATGATTGTGACAATTGTGAAGGCGTATATGGCGGCTTCTTGACGATCTTTATTGTAATCGATTTTCTGCAGATTCTGTTTTATGATTAGGTCAGATAAAAACTTTCTTAAATTGGTCAATGATAGAAGAGAAGTGGGGAAGCATACCCATGCCTCTAGTTCTGAAGCTCGAATATTCATCTCGCGAAAATCTCGGATCTTACTGTCAATCAAGGCTTGACTATCCTGCTGGAGAATGTTTTGAATTCCGTTCTGATCAAGTGGATCTAGCTGGGAACTGTATGTTTGAAATGCGCCAGCAAACGGTTGAGGCGTACGAGAATAAATGTTCGCTGCATTTGCTTGATGTCTTTCGCTTGCCCGATATACAGGCACTCTGCCATAGCCACCAACATTTGAAGATCCAGCCGTTGCATCTGCCCTGGAATAATGCGAACCGTATTCGTCTTCTATATTGACATGGGACCTTGCCCGATATTGTGATTCTGGATTTGTCGGTCTTATCCTGAACTCCTGTGCTGTTTGAGTGGCGTATGAGGGCTGCGAAACCTGTATGATGCTTCGCTGCTGCTCCAAAGTTTCGAGGATGACAGATATTTCTTGCTTGAAGCATGATATTCTGTCTTGATGGCCTCGATCTAAAGGCTTTGTCTCAATCGCGGATTCCTAGCGCTCGGTTAGGTGAATCGTTTGCTTAGACCACAAAACTTACCAAGCTGCTAAGATATTCAAAGTAGGTGTCACTAGTATCCAAAGACGAGGCAGTAATGTCTCCAAGGAGCTGATAGTTCACCAAGGACGTAAGTTCCCAAGGCTTAAGAACAGCATATTCGGATAGACTCGTACGTGTGAGATCTTGAACAGTATTTCGTAGCCCAACAAGTAATAATTCACGGGCAGTCCTGCTTTGGTGTTCAAACACACGTGGCTGCTTATTTATACAACTAGTGACCATCGACATTAGGATGTAGAGCCATGCTTTTGGGAAGTTGTCTGACAATTCCATTGATGGCCGTTCTTCTTGATCTGCGTGAGAGCATATGTCTTTGAAATGCTGGGTCAATCTGCCCAGTTCGTCGAACCATTGGGACAAAGATGCCAGGGCTTCCACGACAGAAGGCTCAGCTCCGAAATATGTAAGCTTGCCTCGGGAATCCGTAGGAAATCTAGACTGTTTGGCCTTGTTAGCAGTAGAATCTTGTTACTGGTATGCTTAATAGAGTGACTTTCTGAGCCCCCATGCGAAGATAGAAAGCAAGTTGTAGACATGTTGAAAATTGGATAGAGACAAATACTCACCACTAAGGAAACGTAGAGTGCACCCCAGAATTTACCAGTAGTTGGGCCTTCATACCGTGAGGGTAAGAAGAATTGAAACACTATATCAGCTCTGTTCAAGATCTCGACGGTCTCTTCATATATTCTGCGTGTGTCTGGCATATCTTCATCCAGCGCCATTTGAGCATTCAGGGCTAACTGGTACAGTTCTGTTCGCCTCCGCTGAGGACATTTCTTGTACATTAGATGGTCCCGGAAGCCGGCCTCATGCTCGAGGAAGTAGTCAATCTCCGCAAGATCTCCTTTTAGACTCTCTTCGTCAAAGGTCAATTTATCTTCTGATCTTCGACCTGGATTGTTTGGGTCAGGTTTAAGGCTGTCACCGGACATACCCACTGGCCAACTTTTTGGCTGGCTTTCATTCAAAAAGGTGAACACATGGAACTCGTACTTCATGGATTTCATCGTCCAGGATGCTCCTGGCGATATAGTGTCCTTTTTTGTGGCCGGAGTGGCGGTATGTGACCTAGAATGAGTAGAATCCCTTCCCGCGCCGGCATTATCCTGACCTCCTTTGGTGGTGACGTCCGATTCAGACTGCGAGCCATCACCGGCGCTTTGATTAACTGATTTGTCCGTCTGGTGTGAAGGGATGATTGTTGGTGATTCGACACCACCAGTCGGGCCCTGTGACGTGTCCGAGAAGAGGAGAGTTCCCTTGGGCAGTTCCATGGTTGTTGACCTCGCATTGGATTAGCATGAATTTATGAATCGCAGCGATTGTAATACTTGATTTCAAGAGTGATACGAATTGTTGTTTTTGAGGAGCGAGCAAAGACTCTGGACCATGTTAAAGGTGTGATGACTTTTCCGTTGTAGGAAAATTGGATTTCTTTCGGCCAGTATTCCCAAAAGTGCGACATAAATGCCTGTTCATCAGCCTGCAATCCAGGTTTAACCATAAAACAATGAATTTACTTACAAACCATGATCCGCACTTCTCACGTGGAAATGACCAAAGCAAGTTTTGGTCACGAACAGTTATACGGCCTCTACTATGTTTCCCTGTTTCTTTCGGGTTTGGGGGCACTTCGAGAGATATTGATTTTTCGGTGAGAGACGAAATCGGCTTGCTAGCGCAGGTAATGACAAGGTCTACAACGATTTGTCAATCTCAATCGGACTCGATTGGTGGTTTCAATGATATTCATATCCCAGGACATACCATCGTCGAGCACAATACACCACATCTGTGCAATATGAAAGCAATGATTTCGAGGTGTGCCACCTAGCTGACAAACTGCCTGCTGCATATCTCTTTCTTCTCTGGTAAGAGAAAAACGTGCTTGTAGTAGTGTCCTTACTGGATGGGAGGCAGCATGTAATCCTGTGGATATACCAGTATACTTCTGCAAAGAAAAATATGGTAGGCAAGTCCATGTGACTGTTCCTGACTTTAACGTCTTGTCTTCTGGATTTCGCGGAAGTGGCTCCTGAATTACACCAGGCACCATAAACCTTGCTTTGACGGCATTTGAGGTCTGCATCGGCTTATCTGTTGGTTGTTAATTGAGAGAAGACCATAGTGTCTCGCCAATGTCACCTACCATACTTTCTTCGTACGTGGGTGAAAATTCGTGAGATTCCATTTCGCTGTGAGTCTGTGAGCGAAGGTATGTTTCTACATCCGGTCTGTTACTCCAATTAGGTCTGCATTCAAGGTCAAGAGATTGGCTGTGATACCTCAAACTTGTCCAGGTTCATGGTTGGTTCTTCAAACTGTCTACCAACCTATCAATAATGAATACTTTATTTCGGAAAGCAACTTACACCCATCGAAATATGTGCTCAGATGTCCTTCGACTATAATCACTATGATCCTCCGACACTGATAGTTTGGCAGATTGAATTCCTCCAATGGAGCCATCGCCAGTATATTGAGATTGAAGAACCCGGAGGATCTTTCCTTGGTGAGATGGGAGAGGTTTCGATGGAGAGTCTGTTGTTGTACTTGTCTCATGCTCAGATGTATCAGAACCGGAGTCGAGTGTGCCATCCCGACTAAGTGAGGTCTTCAAATGCCGTGACAAGGTGAAGGAATAGGCGCCTTTCTCCGAGTAGAAACCATCTTGTGGAGTTCCCGTCTGATAGATATTCTCCCGGTCGAGATAAGCTTGGTGCTGGTGATGCCTGCTATGATCTCTCGCCTGTACTCTTTCAGAAGGTGGAAAAGAAGAAGATCGTTCTGATCTGAAATATCCGATGTCTTCAAGGTTATTGTAGGGGCGAGCGGTGAATGGATTGGGTGTCGGAAATCGCCCTCCCCCTCGTGGAGATGTCTCTCTTGATCTGATTTCAGGTGATCGCCTTCCTCGAGATCGTTCCCGTTCTATGCGGTCTCCCTCATCTTCGTAGCCGGGGTAATCGCCGCTATACGGTCCATACCCACCATTCTGACGCTCGTACTTTGGGGCGAAGGGATTATCAGGATCAATTACCTTAACAAACCTTTCTTCTTGAAATTGTACTGAAGTTCCACGATTAGGTCGTGCAGGATATATGGGAGGAGGACGCTGCCGGGGTTCTGGTTCCTGAGGTATTATTGTCTCCCGGGTAGGTCGGGCCGAGCGATAGTCGTCCGGCTGGGGTCTCCCGTCACCACGATGGCGAATTACATGTATATCAACCTCGTCCTCATCATCGTAGTAGCTGCTCATGATAGATGAAAGTATCGAGCAAGAACAGCATTGCCCTTATATGTGTAGAAGAGGAGAATGATGATGTTGTTCTCAGCCGCAAATGCAATCTGGTGGCTGGGATAAGGAAATCCATGATCATGTGATCTTGGCCACTCAACCCTGTTGACTTCCGAGTCTAAAATTCAGGCTCATATCTTCACGAAATCCTCATCGCAAACCTCACAGCCTCATGTTTCAAGTCAGGTTGCCTATTATTCAGCATCGACAGATGGTCTATATACAATACTTGGAGTCTCGTCTCGCAATCACGATAAAGAATCATAGATAGCGCTTCCAGTGTGACCGCCTCAGGCAGAGATGCACGTAGAAATGACCTCAGCTCCCTACGTGAAAAAGGGGGGCTTAGCTTACAGCCCCGGCATGAGTCACGAGGGCTTTGCACATTTAGTTGACTTTGACCTCATCCTTCGATTCATCCATTTTGTCAAACTTTGCGTTCTGATATTGTCCTTCTATTTCAAAAGTCTCTTCTTCGTTGTCCATTCGCTCGAATTTCAGGTATATTTAGGCCGTCCTGCATTTCCGATTATCTTCACTCAACAGTCAGGAAGGATTTCTACTTTACTAGTTTTTACTAGCGTGGTCGGTTGCGATCGAAAAGTATAATTAAATCGAGTTTGGAATAGTATGTGACTCCAGTCGCGACTTCCTCCAGTTCGAGCTAGGGTCTCATTCAATACCCCGACATCTGCTACCCAGAACTATTCTTTTCAACCTCGCGACAAGGGCATCAGGCATATCTATATTTTCTCAACCAGTCTATTGCTTCCTCATCTTTTGAAGCACAACCCTGAAACATTCTTTGGTCGAAGACATGGATCACAGCAATGCTATCAAGAAGTTGACAGAACAGCTTGCTGAACTGTCAGCAATCTCAGCTGAGAGGGCTGTTGGTCCAACCGCCATATTTGCGATAAAGACTACTGCACCAACGCCAGAAGAACGACCCAGCACGCTCTTTCCAAAAATTGGCAAATTGAGTGATTTCGTGGACGCCTACAAATACAAAATCAAAACAGAGACCGAAAACTGCCACTTCGACTTCTCCAACACCATCGTACCCCTTGTTGGAACTGTCAAGCTGCACGGTGCACACGCCGACATAGTCATCGACCAATACGATACCGTCGTTCTCCAATCCCGCAACATGGTCGGCCTGACTGCTCAAAAAGACGTCTACGATATCGCGAAATCCATGTTCTCCCTCAAACCACAAGCCAGAACTCTCAAGAAGAGATTTCGAGATCGGTTTCGAAAGCTTAATCCTGGCATCCCAATCGATGAAGAACATCCGACTATAATCGCCGGCGAATGGATCGGCCCCGGAGTTCAAAAGAATGTTGCCATTTCCAATCTTCCTCGAAAGGTCTTTGTCATTCTTTCTGTCTCTATCAACAATTCTTGGTTACCGAATGGTCCATATGCCGATATATGCGACGAGACGGTTGGGTTCTACAACATTTCTCGTGGTGGATTTTATAAAGCAGATCTGAATCTTGGGGCGGTAGAGGAGTGTCATGAAGTGTTGATGAAACACACGTTGGATGTTGAGAAAGCATGCCCTTTTGGAGAGAGTTTTGGCATCTCTGGCATTGGAGAAGGGATTGTCTGGAAAGCGAAGCATCCATTGGGAAATGATGCCAAGTATTGGTTCAAGACAAAAGGACCACTACACGCTATCTCCACGACTGATAAATTGAAGAAGCAGCCGAATGGAAACCAGTCCGAGCAGAGCAAAGCCAATGAGTTCGCGAAAGCTTGTGTGACTGAAATGCGCCTGCAGCAGGGTTGGGACACCATGATTGAGAAGGGCATTCCCACCAATATGAAAAATATGCCGGAATTCTTTAAGTGGATGTGGAGAGATATCCTCGATGAGGAGGCGAAAGGGATGGAAGCTCTGTCAGTCAACAAGGATCTCTTGAAAAAGAAAGTGGTCTGGATGAGCAAGGAGTGGTATTTGAAAAAACAGCGATTTTGATAGGACAAGCGTCACCGAGCTTGAGTGTTTGAGCGGCAGTGTACTGCCAAAGTAATATAGGCATCGAATAATATCGGTTTCCCGACAGCTACTTTTGTACTTCATGTAGCGTCATGAACGGCGATTTTTTGTAAGTTGTTTCGCGAGGGATTAATCAATAAAGTCTGGTAGCATCCGGTGAATTGAAAGACTTTCGAAGTGTGCGTGCCTTTGTATCGACCGTCGGTTCGTGTTCTCTATTCCCTGTTCTTCATCCGCCGATGGGTTTAAACCTCCCAGATTAATTGAATTTTTGTTCTTCAGGCAATTTGGATGCTTTATCCCCTCGCCTTCTCTTGTGAGGATGCGCCGAATTATGAAATGAACGGAGATCAAACGGCTGCACGGAGCACTCCGTGTCTGTAGCATACATAAACAAGAATCATTAATCAATAAGGGAACCGAGTTCTTACCGAAGTTGTGAAACCTTACTGTGCAGGGGGGTTGAGGAGCTACACGGCTTGAAAATACCTAAGGCAACAGCTCAAAAATAAGTAATTGCTACAAAATTCTCATTAGTGTAATTTTGGTTTCTTGACAGTTCTGGATTACTTTATTTCCTTTTATCAATAACAAGAAATCCTCCTCGGTCATTGCTGATACGGCACACAGAGAAAGGCGTGTTTGTGCCCTGCGATTAAAAGGGGCCAACTTTACATGCATAATGCAATCACGTTGGAGAGCCCGAACTGTCACAATTCCGCTCAAGGCGCAGCGCCAGCCCGTTGCGTCGGGTCGTTTGGACAGGAGATAGGATTCGCCATGCGACCTATCAACCGTCTGGTGGTGTTGGAACAATGAGTGCCTCTCTTTTCCCAAAGTGAGGACTTTCTTTTCCTCAACAAGTAGATGAACTCTAACACTCTTATGTGCACCCAATTCCCCGACGGAAATGACAACTCTTAGAGCGCCCGAGATTGCAAATGGTACCATCACCAGCTGGCTGCCTCTGGTCACTCCGGGCCCAATCACACAACAAGCAAAATGTTCCTCTGCAATGTACTTTCTTCCAGGCGTCACTTCAGAACTTTTAGCTTTTGATCCTTACTACGGCAAATGGATAGATACTCAGGTTCGGTGTCTTGCGAGCGAGCAAACTGCTTGGTGGCATCAACACAGCGACGGCGTCACTTCAGACTTGAACTTGGGGCCGTTTGCATGTCCGGCCGGATACACAACAGCCGCTACAAGCTCCATCAACGCGATCTCAACCTTCGTGGGATGTTGCCCTAAGTATGTTTCGCCGAATTCATTATAACAAGATTCTGTGCTGATGAGTTTAGTTCGTACAAATATGGCGGAACTTTGTTAGGTCCGAATACGGCTGGACAGTGTATGTCATCGCTCAGTTCAGGCCAAATTGTGGTTGCAAAGACTGCTGTAAGCGGACTCAACTGGCTTGACACATCTGCCGTAATGGGACCGGGACTTTTATCTGTAACTGGATGTCATGTAAATGGATTCATTTTCAACGAGAAAGCTTTGACGAGCCCTGCCACTACTTTTGCGATCACAACGCCTTCAGTAACTTCCACCTCCGGAAGTTCCGTTCCTACAAGTGCGACTTCGACAAGTACCACGTTCCCTTCGGCCTCGAGCACTACATCGTCGCAACCGGCGATATATCAGACAGGCCTCAACAAAGGTGCAAGAATTGGTATTGGAGTTGGGTTTAGCGTTCTTATCATCGCTCTTTTGGCTCTTGTGGCCCTTCTCTTTATCCGGAAATGTCGTTCTCGCCACGTTACTGCTGAGGGTTTTAAAGCAGCGGCAGAGTCTTCACGCCTCCAAGAGCCGTTTTATTCGCCATCCAAAGCAACCCAAGCCCCGGAAGCCTCTGGCATGAGTGGTGACAACAAACAGATTTATGAAACTCCAGCGGAGTTGTGGGTACATCCGAGTCAAGGTGGATGAGCGTTTGTGTGAATAGTATTGGAAACCTACAAGAGGACTGCGTGATAAGGGAATGGAGAAATATGATTAATGCAGTGGTAATTCGTGTCCTTGTTCTACCGTCTATGAATAAATTCCAAATAAAAACCTCCTTTTACAATCCATATCAAAACAAACCGGTAAACCCATATATTACTTTTGTATATCAAGCGTCTGGATTGTGATCCGTAAACGTTTCAATCATCGACATCTTGTATTCCGGACACCACGCCAAAATCTCCTCCATTCTCCCAGGCTGCCAAACAGTCGCCTGATGGTATCCCAAAGGCCTATCATGCCACATTGTCTCGACGGAAAACATCTGCGCTACCTCCAGGGGAGGAAGATTCGCCCCAGGTGCCCCATCAGCCTTCAGGGGCATCTCCCTCATTCTTTTCGAAAACCACTGGTCTTCATAATCCACATTCCCTTGTGAATGATCGCCATGCCTTTCTTCCTCCCAGTTATGGGTCCGAACAATGTCCAAGCACATCGACCGGTTCCTAATTGACAACCCGCCATTCCACCCCATACCCAAGCCTCGGCCTTCGTCGACTGGAGCACCAACAAAGTCGTATTGGAGGAAGTCATCCACCCGCTGGGGAGACTTGATACAAATTATACTATCAGCCTGGAATAAAAGAACATGCTCCACCGGATCCATCGCCTCCCAGAACCAAGGTTTGGTAAAGAAACTCGAGACACTGGCGTGTGTGTTAAGGGCAAATTCCGCTGGAAGGGTGCGTAAATGGAAACGACCATTATTCACTTCTCTTTGAATTGGTGCTGACGTCGTGAAAATCCCCATGTTCCCCTCGCTGGAAAATATATGTATTGGCCATTCCGGACCAAGAACTGCTGCGAAATGAAGAATGACAGGAATCAGGCTGTCGAGTGGTCGATTTTCGATGATGGCGGCTGCTTTTCGAACAGATGGAGGCGGTATAAAATTCTTTGTATCATCCTTTGAAGAACTTCTGACCGGGGGAATTTGACCAAGGATCCAAGAGTCAGTCGATGACACAATTTGGAAGCAAAAGAGGAGGATGACTGTAGCTATGAGGAAACTGATAGCCAAAATGGTCGTTTTTCTGCTGGCGGATACCATCCTAGAAGCCTAGCCAGCGGACTCTCAGCACTGCTGTATGAGGGCTGTAACAAGGGTTCTCGTATATAGAGTGAGGTCTTGTTCAAGTGATAGCTGTTTTCAGGATCTGGTTCTTTGGGGCTTTACAGCACTTCCCAGAAATATCACAACACTTGTGAAGCATTTCAGGGGCGACAAGTTGGAAAATCTGCCCTTGAATCCTATGCGTTCCAACCTGTTGGTAACGATGTTGGTTACCTTTTTATTCTTGCACTCGTTCAAATTGCCCCGTTGCATAATGCCGGGCACGGCGCTCAGCCTACCATCCTGCGGCTATGACTTTCTACGATTGGCCACCACTTGGTTCCAAATTCAAAGCCTCTCTCAATCTGTATCCTCGTCTATTTATGTGTGGGCCAATCGACCAGGTTACGATGAAGTCATGGTTGTTGATCGAGTCTGCATCAGGGGCACTTTGAAGTAGGGACGGTGAACGATAGCGGCGATAGTCCTTCATATCTTCTCCAACCAACAAAAAGAGAAAGAAAAAAAAAGGAAAAAAATTTGGATCAAAATTTACAATCATCGAAAAGATTCAAAAGTCACACAATGGACTTCAGGACCAAGGTGTGAGGAAATTTTCCCATCAGAAACGCGCCACCAACCAACTCCTCATTGCAAAGATGTGAAAGTGATGTTTGGCTGATTACAACCAGACTGTCGGGATTTTGCAGTACGGAATATCCAACCGGCTAAAGTGCCCCTGTACCTTAATATGTAGGCTGGAATAGCGATACCCGAGCGCCTACGGGTCCTGTCGCTGTGCCCCATCTCTCGTCCGTTGACCTATCGGCACTCGTAGCGGTTGTCCTTTGAAGATCACGAAGAAACGCAATAGCTTGCTTATCAAAATGTGTTTGACAATTTTCACATTCTTGGAAAGTGATCTATTAACATTCTCGATACCATAATTCGCTAATACAAGTCTGGTCTGAAGCAAGATATATGGTATTGCTTCGGCCACCGGTGTCGAATATTTATTGACAAGATAGCACATGTCATTGTATGCTCTAGACGAACTTGTATCAGTACTTGGGTACTGAAAGTAGGATAGCAAATTTAATGCGTTGGATTCCTGGACCTCAAGAACTTACGCTGTGCGATCAATGCCTCCAGCATGATGGGTGGATGCCCATATATTCATATATACGCAATACAGTCGATTTCGACCATCGAGCTATTCCACAGGCACACTCATCGCAGCATTCCTCAAATACTCTCTGGGGTAAATCTGTTGTTCACAAATCGATGTCTCTCACACCTCCACATCCCGAGTTCCATCTCATTGTGAGCGTAGTAAGCCCCTGCATCGAATATATAAACATCACCAGTTTCGTAGTCGGTGCCAATATTGCCGTGCCATAAATCGCCGTGAATGCGGGATGGTTTGACAGATCGACCGTCGGACTCGAAAGGCCCCAAACGTGCAGGAATTACGGAGGCGATGACAGGATCCGACATTGCATTGGGTTCTGCCTAAACGCTATTCTCTTGAGCGTCGATTTTAATTGAGTGTTGAAGCATCTTTGTGAAGAAAGATTGCCAGCTTGGATCCCATCTGGAGGCTCCAAGTCAGCGCTATTGGGCTTGACGAGTTGAAAACAGGAAGAAAGTTAAGGAATGTTATCCAAACTTAATGTAAGTGTTCACAGAAGCGGAGGAGGCTTGCACCAAAAGAGATGCCTTACTCCACAGCCTGGGGAAATTTTCCCTGATTAGTGGTAACATGAAAACCGAAGCAGTTATTTGGCGACTTGCTGAGTTTGTGCAATTCTGGTTCTTCTATCCGAGCCGTTATTGAAGTAGCCGCAACAACGAAATCTAAGGTTGCTGAAAATTGGTTCATAAACCACACAGCGCGAGGCAAGCGGTAAATTAGTTTTCATCCAGTAAAATATTCGTAAGAGCTGCACGAATTAGCAGTTGTTGGTGACTCGGATGCCTTAGGGTTGCACAGGGATAGTCATACGCTGTTGTTCCCAACCGCTGCATGCCTGTCAGCCCCGCTTTCGACATCCCCTCAATCGCATTCCAACAAAACACAAAACTCGAACGATAACGCAACTTTATGAGCCATGGCTCAGAGTAGTCTGTAAGATGAGTACATCAACATCTATACCGTCTTCGTCGGCGTCCAACATGGACGACACCCCCCAGGCTTCTAGTCCCGCAGGAGAGTACTTCGCACTTCGATGGGAAACGGCGCTTGAAGAGTGCAAGCGACATCTCAACGAATCCGACTATAAGAAATTGCTTGAGCTCAATACTTGCGAAGCGCTTCTTGGGAATCTTCAACAGCTGCAGGCAAACTACCGATCCCAAGCCTTAGTGCTAAACAGTAAGCGTATTGAGACATCCTTAGGACATTATCGCAACTTTACGCTTGCACTTGCTGTTGGATCGCAGCGTAATGCCGTGAACGCTGCTTTGCTCTGGGGTGCCGTCAATCTAACTGTAGAGGTGTGTGCTACACACGGAAGTCTGTTCTCGAATATAGTAGATATGATTGCGGACATGGGCCACGACCTTGAGATGTTCAACTCGTATGACTGGGTTGCAGCCGGTGAGCCGCAGATGGAAAAAGTCCTCGTCGATGTGGTTGTCGACGTTATCCTCTTCTGGGTCCAGACCACTAGATTTCTTCGTCGCCATCCAATTGGTAAGTAGTGCCTCACGCTTTCACCATTTCCTTCGTAGAATCATTGTTGATAGGTAAACTAATATCTAAACCAGTCAACCTTGCAAATAGTGCATGGCCGACTGTATGCACTGATTTTGACGCTACTCTCTCCCGTATCCGGAAACATCTAGCACAATTAAAAGACAAAGCAGAAGCTCTAAGCATTCGAAAAACAGCCTTGAATGCGAAACAGCTTTCTGAAGTTGCGCCCACGACACAAGCACCCGAAGGTTCTTTACCATGTATCATCATACCATTTCCCAGAAACGCAGCATTTTATGGCCGCGAGTCGGAGTTATTAACGATAAAGGACGAGCTCAACCAAAAACATGGCGATCTTCAATACAAGATATTGGCGCTTATTGGCATGGGGGGTGTGGGAAAGACTCAAACTGCTCTGAATTATGCATACGATCGAGTTGATGGGGGTGTGAAGGCGATATTTTGGATCAATAGCGAGACCGCTTTAACCATAGCTGAAAGCTATACTGAGGTTGCTATGAGGCTTCAATTAGAAGGGGCAGCTGCCGACGGTGCACATCTAAAGAATCGGTACCTTGTAGGTAAATGGTTTCAGCAAACAAGTGAGTCCTCTTGCACCTCTCGATTTTGTAAATTGGAATTCATGTGTGAGAACAGGCGTGGAATGGTTGCTCATCTTTGATAACGTCGAAGAGTTGGACGTTTTACACGACTACTGGCCGACTTCTTCAAAAGGTTCCGTCCTCATAACCTCCCGCCACGAGAATGTCGCCTTCGAGTTAAATGCCAATACATTGAAGATTTCCCCATTTACAACAGAACAAGGCTCCAGTCTACTTCTCAAAACTCTTCATCGAACTTCGTATTCTGACGAGGAGAAAGAAGGCGCAGAAGCATTATCTGTGGTCTTGGGAGGACTGGCATTGGCAATCACCGTCGCTGCCATGCAAATTCGATTGAAAAGAATGCCAATTCAGAGATTTGTCCAGTCATACACCGAGAAGGGACCATCGGTGCAAAGTTCGTCAAGAATTAAGAATATCTTCTATAAGCACTCTTTAGAGACGGTCTGGAAGACAGCATTCAGTGGCTTGGACCTGAATGCCGCTTTTGTCTTTGACGCGGCTTGCTTCTGTGCGCCAGACAATCTTCCAATCAGTCTCTTTGAGCACCCTGTTTCTGGTCTACATTATGAAGATGATTCAGGAAACAATTACGAGTAGGTCCTACCATAAGTCTCTGGACGGTTGGAGTATAACATGTTATAGTGTTGAGGATGGAATAGAATCTCTGCTCTTAACTTCTCTGATTTCTCAGGAACCGGAAACCACAGATTTATCGGTCCACAGAGTTCTGCAAGAGGAGTATCGAAAATGGCTAGGTCCTGATCGGCGACTAGCTAGCTTCAGACGGACCTCCAAATTATTGCTAAATGCATTCCCACATCAAAAGGACGGACGCTCGATGCACCTCGTATGGTCGGTCTGCCGAAAATATATCAGCCATGTTGTTACACTTGCAGACATTTTCAAGCGGATGTTTTACAAGGACCTGGCCGAAGAGGATTTTCATGACTTTATTGAGCTTTGCTCATATGCAGCATGGTAATTGAATAGCCAAAACCACAATCCACGCTGACACATCTTAGGTATTTATTTGAGATTTCGTCTTATAAGCCATGTACCGAGTTCGCGACTACTGGCATTGAGGCCTGTGGTTCCAATGAAACTCTTTTACTAGCACATTTATCACAAACCGTGGGATATGCTGAGCGTGAGCGAGGTCATCCCAAGGAAGCTGAAATTCATCTCGACAGAGCAAAGAGAATAAGGGAAAAACTCCTTCCCAAAAATCATCCCGAGATCGCCAATATCTACTCGTCCCTCGCCGGCGTCTATGTTTCAAGCGGCAAATATGATGAAGGACTTCAGTTGTTTGAGGATGCAGTAAAGATTGATCTAACCGCTCCATATGCTGAGCACAAATCCATCATTTTTAGGCGTTATCTCAACATGGCAACTGCAGAGCGCTTGAAGGGTAACCCAGAAACTGCATTACACTATGTAGAGCTTGCTACACCATATATCTTGGACTCTTTTGGTGCTGATACTCATTTTGACATCACGTATGTATATTGCTTCAATGTGTTTCTAGGTTCAATGTTGATTTGAAACCAGACAAATCTGCTATAGAGGAAATATAGCATACGACATGAACAATCTCCCGCAGGCTCAGAGTTACTACGAGCACGCATGTCGTGGACACGTGAAAGAACAAGAATTTCATCCAGCTCACATTTGTGCAAATTACAAATTAGCATGTACAGAGATTAAGTTAGGACGAACAATCAGAGCGATGTAAGTTTAGTCTCACCATGAGGACTGTCTCCCTACTATCCGATCTGAGAATTGACGAAGGAAAAGTGAGCGATTGCGATATACCCAAACTCTTTGCGAAGTATGCGAGGCTTCAAAAGGGGACAAGGGAGATACAGCACGGATCAAAAGAAAATTGGCACAAGCGCTACTGATTATTAACGAGAATGATGCCGAGGCTTTAGCCATAAAGGAAGAAGCTGAGAGCATTAGAAGAGAGCTCCAGGGTTCGGAATTTGAGAACCTCCCCGACAATGACTTCAGTTATAGCTTGTTAGTTGCTCACTATTTTCGATAGGTTTGTTGGAGACCTACAAATGGAAAGAGAATTATTTACTGTTTAAGTCACGAGGCCACGAGAGAAGTTGCATACGGGCACCTGAATAATGCCTGCGGTGGGGGTGTGACTTACTGTATTAGCCGCCCGTCATCATGCATCAAGGCTGCTAGGGCCGGGTGGCCCCGTCGTGGCACTGGCCGGAAATTATTCTGCCTGAAGGTCAGGGTATGTTTGGCCGCTGTGTTTCACTCACTCCCAGAAGCGCCTAGCTGTCCGTGTTTTCAAGGCTATAATTATCATATGAACCCCGGAAGGTGATCTTTCCTCTTTCTATGACATGACGACCTCCCTTACTAAATTGCTCCTATTTAAAGTACTTTTGCAAATAAATAAATTCGCGAAGTGAAAGAAAAAAAATATAGTTTTCTACTTGTCATCTCTTCCGCTCACAATCAAAAATACGTACCGACTTGATGTTCCTGGGATCATCACAAGCGAAATCCGGCAGGAGCATGCATCAAGTGTGGTGACACAAGGGGAAGCGCCCTTATGGCTTGTCATAGTCTCACGCCAATCCTGATTTCTGCTGGCGGCCTCCTGCAGGAAAAAAAGGAAGCAACTTCAACAAAGGGATGAGCTAGATATACTTATATGTTAGCACAAGATTGCGAACTTGGCGCTTCTTTTTCATAAGCAGATATATAAACAAACTGAGTTGGCGAATGTGCCAATGTCTCCAAAGTTTCGAGTTCTGAGACGTCTGAGGAGGGAAAGGCACGACGGTAAGGCACTAAAAGGTGATTAGTTCTCTTCAATCCCTAAAGCTCAGCTTCTCTTGCCTTTTGGTGGTGCTAACAACACAGTACCATTTGCAACTGAGAAGAATGGGGCTATACAGGCATATCTGGCGCAAATTACCGGAAGTTCGGACCCAACCAAAGCTATAGATGCTTCCCATGCTACTTCATACATTCTATACATCAAAGAACAGAGCAAGTGGATTCCTGGGTCATTATTTACAGCATCTAAAGGCACCACGCTTCCCTCGAACTCACTGGCAACAATTGTTCAAATATTCGGAGCACTTACTGAGCTGGCAGCGGGAATGAAAGCTAGCCCTCAATGGAGTATCGACGACGGGATAAACTCCTTGGCTGTAGCAGGAATAATCCGCACGGACCTCAGTGGAGAGGATGTTATTGCAGTATCGCAGCTTGTTTTCGCCATGAGTGGAT